>VMRM01000018.1:1362421-2562421 GCA_010277075.1 Poeciliopsis retropinna
TAATACAACAATTAAAACTCTGATTTAATCAAAAGCAAATAACTAAACTGAATATTAAATAATATTAAATAAATATTAGTGACGTTTTTGCTGCTTCTTTAATTGTATTTATACCAAACATTATAGACTGATAAAGTTTAGTTCCAGATCATAAACAAAACTAAACTTTTCCCAAAGTTTGTTTTTAGTTTTGATCCTCAGATGTTCAACCAGTACGCATGCGCAGAACAGACCCACTGGAGCTCCAGGATCCCTCCACGCGCGTCCTGCTCCCACGGTCCGAGAACCAGAACCGGAACCTCCATCAGCTGCCACGCACCGGCCGCGTGGAGGAGAGCGTAAATACAGGGAAACCCCGTGGATTAAACACCCCAAAAACACTGCGGCAACGTGACGTCACGCCAGGAGCAGGAGCTGATTGGCTCTGAAACAGGCGGACTGACGTTCAGCTGCAAGCAGGAAGACGGTCAGTGACCTTCTGGTTTTCCTTTAATAGAGAAATTATTTCACCATTTGTTCTAAAATAAAATGGACTCCTCTGTTTTATACAGCGACTAAGAAAGGATTCGCTCTTACAAATCGGTTGTGTTTTTGCTAACGGAAACTCCAACACGAAAATGAGGCTTTCACAGGCTTTAGCATTAGCTTTCACTAAATACCATATTGATTTAGCATTAGCTTCCAGAAAATGAATTGTTTTTATAGCACTTTAGCTTCAGCTTTCATGAAATACTGGCTTGGTATAGCGCTTTAGCATTAGCTTCCAGAAAATGCCTTGTGTAGCATTTAGCATTAGCATTCACTAAATACATTCTAGTATGTTTAATTATTTAAAAATGAATTGAATTATTTGTTTATTTTCATCTTTCTTACATTGAATAAAAAATTGTTGAATAAAAATCTGTAGATTATTTGATTTGATTTTCAGAATTATCAATAGACTAATCTATTACTAAAATAATCATTATTGGCAGCCCCATAATTAGTGGAAAATCAGCATAACTGACATTATCTGTGTGTCATTAATCTATATGATTAGTTTCATTTAGTGGTGAACTGAAGCTGGGGTGTGATTACTTTTCCCACAAAGCTCCAGGTTGGTCAGTTTAGCTTTGAATTGTTTTAATTTGAAACCTGCTGCCTGTGATTCCTCAAACTCTCCTAATCTGATATTAAAATCTGAAACCTTTCAGTTCTGTGACAGCTTTTTATGTATAAATGGATGCATCTTTTTAAATAGTCATGAAAATTTCCTAAATTTCTTCTTCTACCAGAGTTCACTCAGATCTGTTGGACGTAGCAACATCCTCCCAGTTGGCAACCTGCAAAAGTTGGCTGCAGTGTAACTTTTGAGCAATATTGCCTGTTGGCACACAATCAGACGCTAGCATTGCTGCGTCGCCCACCTATCACTGCGGCACAGCTGTCACTGCAGTGAGAAGTCTGTGGCCCTAAAATCAGATGCTTGGTTTTTCACACAGGAGGTGGGACTGTGTGGTTTCTAGCTGAACAGTTAGTCTGTGCAGCAGAATTTCTTATCTGGCTTTGCATGAACGCTGCGGCTCTGCTGGCGATGAAATTCACCGGCTGTTTAACAATTTTACAGCGAGAAACTTTAATTTATTTGGGGCGAAAGTTGGAATTTATTTGCTGTCTTCTGAAAATGGTTTAAATATACTATCTTTAAAAGATCTGCCACCTCTGATTTACTGGCTTTAATTAATGTCAGCTGCAAATTCACTCATAGAGGAAAGCTAATTTTTAACTTAGCATTGTAGCATCATTGTTAACTTTAAAGATATTTAGATCCCCCTAAATTGATGTTCTGGACTAATTAAAAAGCAGTAATTTATTTAGCTGTTTTGTAAACTTTCACTAAAGTTTAAAGTTAGGCGTTTATTATTTTATTATGCTCTTATTTTGAAGGACAGCAGTTTCCTCTAATCGAAAGCGCTCTTTTTTTTTTTTTACAAGAAACTTTATTGAGAAAATGGCAAGTGTACAATGAACAAATAAAGTATACAGAAGGATTTACATGATCGAATTGCATTATTATTTCATTAAAAATGCACAAATTCACATATCTAAAGCGCTTTAAGAGCCTCCTCATGTTATCCTGGTGAAATTAGCGCTCTAGCATTAGCTTCCGCCAGTTAGCATGTTAGCTTTCACTAAACACCATGTTGGTATTATGCTCTAGTGTTAGCAGAGCTGATATTGATGACTAGAGGTGTAGGTTCGGGTTTAGCGCAGCTAACGTTTTACTTAGCGGCGCTCACCACTGGTTCCTGAACATTTCACCCAATTTCCTTTCATTTGTGGGAGAGAAAACTGGACAATGACTGCCTTCAACTACTCCTCAAATCATTGAAAGTTAAACTCAGTGAGAAGCTGCAACAGGAAAATAATGTCCAACTGGAAAATCTTCAATAAACTGAAACATCTGCATTCACGTTTTGTGGTTAAAATTCATTGAAGTTGTTTGATGAATCTTCATTTCTCCCATGAAGACCAACAATGATTGAAATGCATCATTAAAGGCAAAATGAGAATAACATTCATGCTCAGGATGGAAACGTTTCACCAGAGAGGCTGTGGTTGTTTCATTCCCAACGCGCCGTCTGACAGGTTCCTCTATTCCAGGGGGAATTGAGAATGTGTCTGCGAGACCTGAAACCAGGTTCTGATACCGCTCAGCCCACAGACGTCTTGGATTCTGTGGTGAAACTGTCCAACAGTCGCTCTGCTGGTGTTTGATTGCAGGGAATTTCTCTCATCAGTCACAGTTTTCTTTAAACATGTTTAAATCAGTCTCACCAAACAAGAAAATGAGAAAAATATGCAGGTTCTGGTTCTATTTTGTGTTGTTTTGGACAGGAGTCGACGTGTTTTAGCACTTCCAGCAAACTGTTCGAGGCTTTTCTTGGAACAAAAATCATTAGAAACCATGTTTGCTACATGGATGCAAGTTATAAACGCTATAGGACTCATGTCTAGTTGTGCTAACCCTAAAGCACTAATAATTAGTTCCTCTAATGCTAAAGGGCAATGCTAACAGGGTGTATAGCAGAAGCAGTACACCCTGCTTAATAAATAGCAGCTTGTAAATAAGCTTTAGTGGAAGCTAATGCTAAAAAGTTAACTTCACTTCAAATTATACCTACTCTTTAAAGACTGCAACCAAGAACCAATTTAATTTTAACATAATTTGCATATCCTGGAATTCCCTTCAGTATTTTGTTTATGTTTATATCTTGTTCTCGCTTTGTATTTTACATGTTTCTTGTTTGAAATAAAATTATTGAGGGAGAAAAAAAACAGAGGAGACAAAACAGAACTATTGTATAAACAAACTTCAAAATAAGATCATGAATAAAAACGTTGAACTACTTAAAGAATTCTTAATAAAACTTGTTTAAGTTTACAGTAAAGTAAATTAGCGCTTTATAAATTATCCGTGAAAACTAGCTTAGGGGAAGCTAAGTGCGCTAAACATTTTCAAAGTTAGAAAAATGCTAAAGCGCTAAGCTAAAAATTAGCTCTGTTGTTAGCATATCTTGACCTTTTTCTGGACTGTTATTGCAGGGACAGTAATGGACAAATTTATTATTTGTTTTTAAAGCAGATGTTATTTACTTGGTGGGCTGAAGTGAACAAACATGACTTCTCCCTTTGTTTCCTTCCTTCAGACGTGCTGAAAAAAATCCCACTTCCTTCTAAGCCCGGTCTTCTTGCTCTTACTCAATCTTTCTCTATTTATAAAACATAAAGGGAAGAGAGAGTTAATGTAGAAAAGACGGGGGTTTGTGTGAAAATGGAGAACAGTCCGAGTGGCGGCTGATTCACTGACCACTGTACTGCTGTTAGCATCACGTCTGTTAGCATCTCACGTTTTCTCTAATATCCAACTTCTGTGGCTTTTACTAACTTTGATGTCAACTTTTTGATGCTTTTTCTTCAATTTTTCTGTCATGTTTTTTTACTTTACATCTGAAATGTCTTTAAATCGCGCAAAAAGAAACCAGAAAATGTGTTTTTAATACCACAAGCACTTTTCTAAATGCTAAATCAACAGAAAAACAATGCAGTCTGCTCCCTTCCAAGCCGACAGCTTAACAACATCACTGCCAAGATGCTTTTCACTGTCTTTCAAGCGTTACTTATTGTACAGAGGAAGTGTGAAAAGCGGGGCTGCCTCAGAAAGTCGAGATTCACACAATCAAAACGAGTCCCTGGACATCCCATTTGCTGCATGGCATGCAGACGTGCTGGGGTCAAAGGTCAAAACAGCCTGGAGAAAGCCGGTGGAACAAGCCAAATCATTTGGAGAGGACAGAAATCCTAGAAAATAAATGTCCTTATCACTGATTCACTCCTGATCCGTTAGCAAATACATAATTCATGTTTTCAGAATATTTGAAAATAAAAGATAAAGAGATTATTGATTATTAATCCAAAATATGCCAGATTTTAAGATGGCATTGTCTTTTTTACTTATATTTGAATTTAAACTCAGACAAACTGGATAAAAAGTGTCTAAACATACATTTTTAAGCTCTGACTCAAATTTGTAGTAACATTTAGGTGTGGACTTTGACTAGGCCATTTTAACATAGCTTTTTGTATATGTCTGGAGGGCTAGTAAGCTACATATATAGACTGAACTAAATATTTAGTTTGGAGCTAAATAGCCTTAATCTTAGCTAAATGTTTAGCTCCACACTAAATATTCAGGTTGAAAGTTGATGTTCAGCTTGTAAGCTAAATATTTACTAAAGCTAAATGTTTCCCTTCAAACTAAATGTTTAGCTCTTAAGCTAAACATTTAGCTTAAGAGCTAAATGGTTAGATCTTAAACATTTAACATCTTAAACATTTAGCTTAAGAGCTAAATATTTAGTGTGGAGTTTAAATGTTTATCTAGTAAACTAAATATTTAGCTTCAGGCTAAAAGTTTAGTTAGTAAATGTAAATTGAAATAGCATGCTCAGTTTTTCGCTGAAATTTGTATTTAGTTTGAACCAAAATATTTTGGTTCAAACTAACCAAATATGAACCAAATATTTTGAATGATTTTTAAATATTTAGTTTGAAACGGTGGCATTTATAAATGAATAACATGTTGACAATATGAACCTTCGTTGTTTCTGTCTTATGAACGACTAAATAACCCAAATTATTCATGCTAGTTTCTGACTGTAACTTTATTAGCAGAAGAGATGCTCCAGTTTCTGTTTGATCGGCTCTTTTGCAGAAACTAAATCTGCAAGCCGGAGACAGAAACTAGTTTCCTTCAGCTGCTGCTGCATCTCTGCAATGTAATTATATAAAATGGCTTTAAACCTGCTGTGTTTCATATTGCCACCAGCCTCTCCTTATGATAAGCTCCAGCGTAGTTAGTCTCAGCCAACAGGTTAATGCGGCCATTTGCTTTAATATCAGCAGAATGAATCAACCTTTAAAGGCTGTTAGTGTTATTAAAATGGGCCCACGGGACGCGCTGTGTTTCCTGAGTCAGTGTTCGTGCTGCAGTTTGGTCGAGATTATTGGGACTTATTGAAGTAACAAGCTAATGGAATTAAGGTGCTGGATTTCATGCGCCGTTGCCAAGATTCGGCATTAAAAGGATGTGTGCTGAATAAATAGTGCTTTAAGTAGATGAGATTCCGACACGAGAGAGTTTCGGCTGTCAGAGCGGCATTGTTTACCCGACGAGAAGCCGCTGCAAACGGAGACACCGAGTCAGGCTGGATTTCAACTTTTTCTCAACTGAATTATAAACGATGCAGAGGAGCGGGGAAAGGAGGAGAACCATTCAGCTGAAAAACTGGAAACATGTTCACATTAATGTCAAAACATTTCTGCAAAAAGCTTGGAAAAGTTTTTTAAAAAATAATTTAAATCTCAGTAATTTTGAGATTAATATCAGAAATTGCCTAGAAAAAACTTGATAGTTTCAACATTTAAAAATTAAAAAATCTTTGAGAGATTAACTTGAGATTAATCTCAGAAATTTACAGGAATAAAAAATTAAAATTTCAGTTTGAAAAGTCAAAAATTTGCAAAAAAAAAAAAAAAACAAAATGGAAAATTTTAGATTAAATTTTTATACAAAAATCATGGAGGTTTTTGAGCTCCTAAAGTCAAAAGTTTGCAAGAAAAGAATTAAAAAATTATCTTCTAAATTTTCTAGAAAACTGTTCAAAATTTCTATTAGAAAACATAAAAGTTAGATAGAAAAGACATTTTAAAAATTTTGACATTCATCTCAAAAATTTTCTAGAAAAAATGTAAAAACTTTCAAAAGTCAAAAATTTGTCTTCTGGAAAATTTAAACATTTTTATTTTATTTTTCTGGCAAATGTTTGGTTTTAAACTAATCTCAAAAATTATGATTTATTCTTGAACATTTCTGAGTTTTTTGTTTCAAATTTTCAACTTTTGGTGTTCAGACATTTCCACAATTTTTTTTGTTACATTTTCAGTGATTAATCTCAAATCTGAGTTTCTTATTGGAAATTTACTCCTATTTTCTTCCTACCTGGCCGTAATTCGGCATCGTAGAAAATAAAGTTTCCTTTTAGAAAGTAATCAGAAACCTAAAGACAGCCTCAGTGGAGCCTCCATATTTGCCAGCTAATTACATTTGTGAAAAGAGGAATCAAAATGAAATCCAAATATTTACCAAAATAAACTCGTTTTGTTTCATTTCTCCATCAGCGGTGCCAGAACAGAGTCGTCTCCATTACAGATAATTCATGTGATGTTTGTGTTTGTGTTGCTGGATTAGCTGGGAGGCGTTGCTGTTGGCCCGCGCTGTAAAAAGCTCTCATCTGTATTTTAATGGACCAAGAAGCAGTGGGAGGAAGTGGCTCCGTGCCACCGACTCGCACTGAAAGAGACGACCGAACGTCGCAGGTAATCTGTCTGTGAGAGGGTTTCATCCGCATAAAAGGAATTAGTGGAAAACATTTAAAAAGCAGCTTTCACTGCGTGTGTGTGTGCGTGTGTGTGTGTGGATGTGTGTGTGTGTGGAGCCATATTTGATCACCCATAATTGGAGTTTCTCTGCAGAGTATTTCTATGATAATGTGGCTTCAAAAACAGATAAAACTGAATTAAGCCAGTACATTTAATCAAAAACACACAAGATAAAGATGCAGAAGTATTTATGCACATCACTTCTTTTCTCCGTTTCAGTTATTTACATTTTTTGTGACTAAAAATGGAGAAGTATTGATCGGTTTCATCATTTTCCACAAATAAAAACCCTAAAATGTACCATGGATTCGTATTCATCCCCTTTTCCTCTGATACC
Organism: Poeciliopsis retropinna; assembly: GCA_010277075.1. Lineage (NCBI taxonomy): Eukaryota > Metazoa > Chordata > Actinopteri > Cyprinodontiformes > Poeciliidae > Poeciliopsis > Poeciliopsis retropinna. The sequence continues at coordinate 1,369,740 of VMRM01000018.1, forward strand.
CTGAAAATAAAACCAATCATAAGCCACCTGATTAGTAAACTTCATGTCATTACACAGGAAAACAAACATCTGAAAAGTGTGGTGTGTAAGTATGTTTGTCCCACCTGAGAAATTACTTGTGATTTTTGTAGCATTTTATGACAATTTAAGGTAATAGTTTATTATATGATTTAAATTTATTAATCTCAAAATTTCTGAGATTTTTTCTCACAATATTTAGCCTTTGGAGCTCAGAAATTTCCTTTTTTTCTGGAAAATTTCTGAGATTTTTCTTTCTATCTGTAACGATGTAATTCACAGGAATCTTCTGCTCATCCCTTTTGCCTTATTTCAAGATATTTGCACCAAAAATGAGGCAAAAAAGCATTTGGTATGAACACACTCTAAAGTTTCTCCGCTTTGTCCACTGTGAGTCGAGTTAAGGTCCATACTTTGACTAGGCCCTTTTCACACACCTCTCTAGCTGCGTTTCCATTGAAAATTGCAAAATTCTTCTAATGTCAAAGAAACATAATTGTTGTGTTTCTGTTGGATAAGAAACACAATTAATGAAGTTGGTTCACATGATAAGTCATTAACAAACATCCTCCTCCCACTTCCTGCTATCTTCTTCATGGTTTCTGTCAGTAGTAACATCCTGTTGGTTGTCATGTGACTCATGTGGTGTGAAAAAAGTATGTCCATTGCAGTTTTGTGAAATAAACCAATTTTTTAAATATTTCCATTTAGCAGATTTATTGTAAAAATGTCAAACTGCGTGATTCTGTGGCCGATGGAAACGCAGCTGCTGTGTCTCTGGCTGGAAATCAAACTCTTCTATTTTTTGTCCTGAATGTAGCTCCATATTTCAACCTTTTGTAGTTTTCCTTCGTAGTTTTTAACGCAGCTGATGTTTGAGGAGCTGAAAGCAGCGCAGAGCCTGCAGATGGCAGGGCGCCGCTACCGGGGCTCGTCTTTTATCAGCAGCAGTGTTGACATTGGGATGGCACCTAATTAGGTTAGGCCCGGCGCAGCGTGCATGGCTAACTAGGCTGGCCTGGGCCTGCGGCTGCACGCATCCCAAGGTGACTGCAACAATGATAACTCTGACTGCTAATGTTCTTTCCTCTAAAAATATTACAACCATAACTTGTACAAATCATGTCACTTAGATTTACTGGACTATTAAAAGGATAAAAGCTGTAAAGTGCCATTTATTGTGGTGGGTTGATGTAACACTTTCTTGGGACTGTGGGAGGAAACTGGTCTGCATGCAGAAAAGCCACGGATGCTCTGCAGAAATTGCTGCACAGAGGAGAGGCGTGTCTTCGGCATTAAAGCTGCAGTATGAAAGTTAAGTTGCTGGTTACACTATAAAAAGTTAATTCACTGATCTGAAAAATTATTTTGCTAATTTTCAAATAGCTTAGCATACTAAGCTTAGCTTTTCTGGATGATCTCTGAAGCGCTAATTTACTTGCCTGTTTTGTAAACTTTTAGTTGAAAAAGTTCAACATCTGTGTTTAACGTTTTGTTATCGTCTGTTTGTAATTCTTCAAGTAAACATTGGTATTCATGCTCTTATTTTGAAAGGGTTGAAGATTGTTTAGCAGTTCTGTTTCCTCCCACATGTTTTTACTCAATAACTTAATTTGAAACAATAAACACACAGAAATAAAATAAAACATTGTAATTGTGTAAAATTATAGAAATTATGTCGAAATTAAATTGGTGCTCAAAGCGCCTTTTGTTAGCCTGTTAGCATTAGCTTCTGCTAAATACTGTGTTAGTATAGCACTTTAGTGTTAGCAAAAATAATGTTAATGAGTAGTGAGTTAACACAAATAACTTTTATGAATAATTTTTTTTTCTTGGCTTTCTATAATTTTTTTTTTGCAGTGGTGGGCATGCTAGCTAATCTGCTAAATTTTCATTTAGCACTTTTGTGTTTTTGCTAACTTTTAAAAGGTTTAGCATATTTAACTTCCTCTTAGTTCATCTAATTTACCTGGCTGTTTTGTGAACTTTAAGTTGAATAAATTTTGACGTTTTTCATTCTGAAGTCTCTAATTATTTTTTAGTTATACAAGAACAAAAAAAAAACAGAGGACAAAATATAAACATAAATAAATCGTCTTTTTTTCTTTCTGTAACTTTTTACTTGGCCTATTCTTCATGTTCAAACATGAATTCTTCTAATTTGCTTTAATTTCTGTGTGAATTAATTTTATTCCATTTGCCGCATTAAGAATATGAATTGATACATATTTAGGATTTTATTTTGGACACAGCATCAGAAAACAGAATAAAGACACAAACTGTAAATGACAGCAGGTCAAAGATAACTCGGGAAGTTCAGGCAGTTTCGGCCTCATTTCATGTGATTTGTTGACCTTTGGCGTCTCTCCTCACATAATGAACAGCAGACTCAGATGTTTGACTCTGTAATTAAAGCGTCACATTTGTAATAAAGCCTTCAGTGTGGCTGTTCGGCTCTGAAAGAGGCTCTGTTTGGGTCGCAGTCCTCAAACTTTCTGCAAGACGTTTGTCACTTCATCTGTGAGGAATCCCCTCCTCTGATCCTGGTTCTGCTTTGAGGCTCATCGAATGCGATGGTCAAGGAGGAAAGAGGAAGTGAGCTGAAAAAGAGGAAGTGACTTCAGGGAGTATCCGGCCTTCCTTTTGACATATGACACAGCTGATAAAAAATAAAATAATGGTTGCTATTTAAACACACAACTGTCTTCGGGTTCACTGAGATCTGAGTTCAGGTTCAGCTCAGGGGTGCACAAATATTTAAGCTACACATTTAATATTTTAACAAAACAAAGAAATTAATTTTTTTGTAGATTAATGTTCAGCCAAAACCTGTAAAGGAGATTTTGCAAATTTGTTTGGATTATAAAATTTTAAAAAACTAAAAATTGAGTCTATTCTTTATAGCAGAGTGTTTGTGCCATACTAATAAAAAATAAAATAAAGTTACAGGAATAAAATAAAAATATTACTTGTAATATTACAAGTTTTTTCTCCTACGACTTTTTTCTCGTATTATTTCGACATTTTTCTTGTAAAATTTTAACTTTATTCTAGAAACTAGTGAGGTTTTTTCCAGTATTAGTTCAGCCTTTTTTCTACTATTACTTCGACTATATTGCCATCATTTTATTTATTCATTTTATTTGAATGCTTGTTATTTTTGCTAACTCTGCTGGTTAAAAGTGAATCACTTTGCTGCTGGGCCAAATTTGTCCCATTCTCGTGTTGCAGTCGGGACACAAACGGCCCGTGGGCCTCACTTTGGACGTCCCTGCAACTGAGATAATTCAGCAGGACTGCGAGTGGACAGAGCGAGGAGAGAGGCAGAAAGAGGAGGAAGAGGAGGAGGATGAAGAGGAGTGGGGGGTGTCCGGTCATGCTGAAGCATCTGAGGGAGAGAAGAGGGGAAAGCGGCGCTCTGCATGGCGGCCAGGCTTCATTACCATGTGAATCTGAGAGGAGCGATGTGGAGAGGGAGCGGCGGGCCGGCCAGGGCCCAGCAGTGGGCCGGATCCATATGGTGCTGCCGGCGCTGGAATGAATAGTGAATGGAGCGGCTGGGCTGCTGGAATCTGCCTCCAAGCCTTTGTGAACAGGATGACCAAAGACAAGAGGGAGCTCTGCAGATGGCCCGAGCTATAAATAGGTAGCTGGTCTATCTCTGAGCTGTCACTCCACTGGACGGCACTGAACCCAGGAAATAAAGGCCTGAGTGACTCCATCGACACCAGAACCGGGGACTAGAACCGACCAACCTGTCTTCAGGGATTCATACTGGAGCTGGGAATCGTTTACAATCTCATGATTTGATTCAAAATCAATCAGACCTGGAAATGTTCTTCCGGTGATAGAAGGCCGACTCTGAAGGGTCGGGTCAGGTTTCAGCCTCAGTAATAACTGACTCTTTAGGTGCAAAGATAATAACTTCAGTATTAATAACTGATCCAAAATCAATCAATAAAGTTTATTTGGAGAGCAGTTTTCAGCAACAAGGCAGTTGAATGTGCTCTACATTATAAAAACATTAAAAAAAGACAACACACAATAAACATTACATTTTGCCAAGAGTCATTGTTGCACATCAAAATGTTGGTCAATGTTTAATTTATTATTGTTCAAAAGCAACTCTAAACAGGTGGGGTTTTAATAATTCATAATTATTTCTGCTTTAATCTGTTGGTGCTCTGCAAAAGTCTAGTTTCCAAATACCCTGGTACACTTGGAATGAGACAAAACTAATTTACAAGTAACTTTTCAGAAAGGTACAGAAAATTGTTAAAGTAAATAATTGCTTAAAGATGTAAGTAGGTAACGTTTATAAAACATATATTTTGCATATTTGTGACAGCTTGTTATGAATCTGAAAAAATCGATTTCCGCTTCCTTCTCCCAGAAACAACCAATCAGAGCCAGGGGGCGGGGCCTAGAGCGAGCTGTGACGCTGCAGCTAGCAAAGCTCACAGACAGCCTGTCATGAATGCTAGGCTAGCATTGCGAAGCTAGCTCGAGATGACGTCGGATAAGCGGCTTTCCTGTAAAAGCAAGTTGTTTCTCCGCCATTACCATTTAACCTCCAACTAAGGTAGGGCTGTTAAATCTCTTTTCTCTTTCATTTTTGCAGTTTTTCTCTCGTTTCTTGTACTTTCCGTTATGGAACGTCTGCTGCGTGGTGACGTCAGGACGCCATGTAGAAACAAAATGGAAGCCGACAGCAGATTTTCGACCTTTGATTTCCAAATTATTTTCTAGAAAATTCCTGAGATGAATCTAAAAATCTCTTGAATTTTTGTTTTGGCGGATATGTACTCTTCCGGTTCATTTTTCTATCTTCAATCTTCCAATACGCCGTCGTACATTTTAAGTCGATTCGGAATCGTAATAATTACGTCACACCCTTCGCATGATGACGACTTAATGTTGCATCATACAACTTTTATGTTTGTAACAGCACAAATAGGCCTGTCACAATAATCAATAAATCAATCATTGCTTATTGTGCATGTTATAAGAAAACAAACTCTTGCATGATTTATTTCTTTCTCTTTTCTGGTGCTTTGGAGTCAATTAGCGCTTTGCAGAGACTTCATGATTGATTTTATTTATTGTTCCTGTTGTTTACTTGTTTTGTGTATTTAAAAATACCAATGAATGGTCATTGGTATTTAAAGTTTATTGATCTTTACGAATGTGTTCTTGCATTATTCCATTCCATTACATAAAAATTGTCTCAAAACAAGAATATTATTGTTTATCGCAAAACTTCTGGGGCAAAATGTGTTATTGTGACAGGTCTGAGCACCAACATTACGAGCTGTTTGTTCTGGCTGAAAAGAAGCAGAGCGATGATGTCACGCGGCGGCCATGATGGCGGCCGGTGCATCACATCATGGGCTGACCCTGTGATGTCGCCTGCGGTGAGCACCTGGCTGCTTTCACCACCAGAGAGCCATTACATGTCAGAGGGGTGTTTAGAGCGCTCCGTCATTACACACAGAAGCACCGCCACACACACTCACACACACACTCGGAGCCAGCAGCTGGTATGAAACTCCAACTGGACAAAACAATGAAACTTGGAACACCGCAGCCTGTTGGATAGTAGAGGAAAACCTGGTGAATTTGGAGCGAGCCGCGTCTGTCTGTCTGCCTGCCTGTCTCACCCTCACCGCGGCTTTTATGCAACACCGGCCTCTTGTTCTGACTGATGCCTCCTTCTCTGTGTGGTCCAGACGTAACTCATCCAGGCAACCCGCTCGACTCTGTTTACCATCGCGCTACACACACACACACACACACACACACACACAAGACGTCATCCATTGCGCTGTCTCTGCAGGTCTGGTTCTGGGTTTCTCTCCTCCTAACAATTATCTGTGGTGTTAGCTCAAAGATCAGGCACCTCAAAGTCTGGGTCTGTCGCAGCTGAAGAGCGCGCTGGCTCTGAGTCGTGTTTACAGGATCCTGGGGGTAAAGTGTGTGAGACGTTGGAGCAGAAGGCTAGCTTAAAGTGTGCTACAGTCAGCAACACTTTAAAAGGAAGGCTTGTGTTGCTCTTCCCGCTACAGGATCCCATCCAGTGTCTGCACACATGCGCAGAGGCGTGCGCACGCAGCGAGCCAGATGGACAGCAGTGCTAAGGCTTAGTTTAATGACAAAAGGACCCTCAATCTGGACGTGGATTTATCACTCACTTTAAAGTCCATCTGCGAGAAGTTTGGACTGAAAACACGACTGCTTAGTGTCTGCGCCTCTCCCTGCTCACTGAAAAAAAACTTTCCCACACGGCGAGCAACTAGCATCTGCAGCAAATCTCCAGGACAGAAGCGTCCAAACTTTTCACCACGTTTTCCAAGTTCAAACGGGCCACAGCTTGATTTCTTTGTTTGCTTTTAAAGGGGCAGTATCATGTAAAATCGACTTTAGTGTTTTTCCCTCATCAAAAACATCCCTGGCGTGTTACTTTTTTTCTTTCATGCATCTTTGAGAAATCCTTTAATCTCCATGGCAACCATTCAGCTGTGCAAAATGCCAGGGTGGACCTAGCCCCGCCTTCAAGATGCAGCTCCTCCCCCCTCTTGCTCCTTCAGACTAGCCAGCAGCAATTAGCAAACGCCTGGTGGAACTGCTGAGCTCATCATATGAGCTGCTTGTCAGAGCAACGCTGGTGAAAACGTTAAAGGGTTAATAGAGGAGCCATGTTGGGATGAATTTCTGAAGGCGGAGTTTTTAAAGAGACATAGTCTCAATTTCAAGGTGTTAAATTACAGAGGCAAATTTCTTTAGCAAAATTTGATACATATATGGGATTTATATAACAATTGATGGTAACATAGTTACTATAAAATGGCAGTATAAGCCTGGAACATAATATAATACTAGCTCTTTAAATTAAAACTGAACCTCACTTCAGAGTTCTGTCCCTTTAAGTGTCAGAAATTTTGCTTGATGATAAATTATCAGAGAAATTATTTTGATAAATAATAATATTGTGATTTTGAGACCACTTTCTACTATGACAATATGTATAAATATAAAAACAGCTTATTAATGTGAGTATATCTTTTCAAAGCTCAAAAAAGTTCTAATTTCTAAAGAACATTTAACACTGGAACTGGAAAATATTTTAAATAAAATGGATGATGAAGTCTCTGTAACCAAAATAATCTTTAAAAAAGTGTGAAATGTTTGCAGCGTTTCAACAATGGTAGAGGGTAGCATCTCTTTCAAAACTTTTGTCCAAATAAAAATTTATCACAGAATTAATTGATTTATTGCTTATTGTGACAGACCGAGTGACTTTGTGATTTAACGTCTTGAAATTGGGCCTCTATCTTTTTAAGGAACTCCTGCTTCAGGAAGTCTTTACAGCATGTCTTCTCTGTTAATCCTCTAACAACATTTCTACCTTTTCAGCTCATTATAGCTCATTATAGGAGCTCAGCAGATCTTCCATCAGATGTTTGCTACTTGCTGCCGGCTAGTCTGAAGGAGCTGAGAGGTGGAGTCACTTGAATTAAGAAGAAGTTGTGGTTTAAATGTTTTCCGTTAAAATGAAGCCAACACAGCATTATGCATAATTGGTTGATTTTTTTTACAGATGTAAAGTGTTTTAGCTTAATTTTTCGTACAACATACCAAGTTAGCTAGCTTGCGAGAGTCTTTAGCTTGCAATGCTATCTTTTGTATGTTTAAGAAAATCAATGATGAAACAAACTTTTCAAAACATATAATCTAAGTGTAAATATGAATTGTCATGGTAACTAAATACTTCAGCTGAGTAAATAAAGCATTGTTTATGTGTTGGCCAGCAGTAGCATGAACAGAAGCGTCGAAAATATCACACCTCTTTAATTTTTTTCATATTTAATTGAAGTTTGACACCATAATTTGTGTTGGTTTATTGTATTAAATCCGATTACATGACAGTGAAGTTTGTGGTTGTAACATGCAGGGCCAGAAAGCTGAGCTTCCTCCCCCCTAAAAGCCTGAAAAAGAGCAGGAAAACTCCTTCCTCCCATCCTTTGTGTCGGGACTTACCTTTCAGAAGCGTTCCCAGTAGAACCACTCTTGTCTGTTTAAACTCCAGCAAGACTGATGATGAAGGTGGTACAAAACAGAGACACACATGCTTGCATGACTTATCCAACCAAACACTCTAACATGCCGCTGTGAAAATGAAGAATACAGTGTTTAACCTCTGGAGCCGGATTCTTGTTTTGGTGCGTGGCAACAGCCAGTATCCATCACAGCACGGCTGAGTCGTGTCAGGACTCTTTAAGTGCAAACTCCTGGTCCAGATTGGGTCTTTATCAGGACTCATGTAATTACAGTGCACTCTGTTATCATTATGTTACAGAAGATACTGGGTATTTAGTGGAAGCTAATGCTAAAGAGCTGTACTGAAATTGTATTTAGTGAAAGCTAATATTATAACACTTTGCCAAAAGGGTATTTAGGGGAGGGTTATGTTAAAGCGCTAAACCAACATGGTATTTTAGTGAATTCTAGTGCTAAAGTGCTATATTAACATTGTATTTAGTGTAAACTAATGCTAATTTGCTATTCCAAATTGGTATTTAGTGGAAGCTAACGCTAAAGCACTAGATTAAAATGGTATGTGTGTATTGTAGTGCTAAAGTGCTATATGAAGACTGCATTTAGTTGACGCTAATGCTAATGCTATTTTGTAGTGGTAAATTAGTGCTTTAGTATTTATCCAGAAATTAAATTCAGTGGAAGTAAATGCCAGTGAGCTACGGCAACAAGATATTTAGTGGAAGCTAATGCGAAAGAGCTATGACAACATGGGTTTTAGTGTAAGCTAACGCTACCATGCAATACTAACATGGTATTTAGAAAATTTTAATGCTGAAGAAGTAGCTAATGAAATATCAACATTTTGTGCTACAACACTATACTCAACCCAGATGTTGTCATGAACTAAAATTTACAAAATAGCTAAGTAAATTAGCTCTTTAGAATTCATCCAGAAAATGAATTTAGCAGAAGCTAACGCTAAAGTGTTATACCAACATGCTATTTAGTGGAAGCTAATGCTACAAAACTGAACTCAGATTAACCTTTTTCAACTGAAAACAGTTAAGTAAACTAGCGCTTTATCCAGATTTATCTGGGAAAGCTAAATGTGCTAATTGTTTCCAAAGTTAGCCAAAAAGCTAACATAAGAAAGAGCTCTTGGCGTAGCAGCGGCAGTGTTGCCACCACCGGTGCGTCGTCTCCCCGCTGTGACCTCCTGCCTCAGTTTGAAGTTGCCTCTCTGGTTCTGTATATCTACTTAAAACTCCCAGCTGGCCGGGGTGTGACTCAGCTCACCTCCGTGCTGTTCAGGCTTTAGCTTGGTGACGGACTTAGCAGGTTTAGACCAAAACAAACAGAGACCACTGAAGAGGGAGGGTGGATGAAGGAGTGCAGAACAGGACAGATGGGGCGGGGATCAGGGCCTTCGTCCCTCCGCCGCTCGTCTTCCCGTCCTGCTGCAGGTCTTTATATGCGCCTACATAACCATGGCTACAAAAGTTTTCTGTTTGCCTCTATTGTAGCGCTTTTTAGAAAATTATTTTTCACTCTTGTGGCATAAAGGATTCTTCCCAGCAGAGCTCAGTCTGGCAACCTGCCGTTCCCATGACCCCCTCCCTCTTCCTCACCATCGACACATGCAGGCAGAAAGCAGCAGAAATTGACAGACAGTGAGACAGAAGTTGTTTTTGTCTTTTCCTTTTTCTCCCTCTCTTCCGCATATGGTCATCCTGTCTGTCTGTCTGTCTGTCTGTCTGTCTGTCTGTCTGTCTCTCTGTCTGTCTGTCATTACAGTAAATCAGAGGGCTCTTCGGCTTTATCCGAGCGTCCTTCTGGCTGCAACGGCTGCAGCAGATGTTGGAGCTTGGGACAAAATGGATTTCCCCCCGCCGAGAGCAGCTTTTCTTGCCCTCCTTAATGGAGACTCCTTGAAATGCTAATGCCCCACCATTAGTATAGTGGTGGTCTGGCATAGCGACGGTGGGAAAAGAGGGGGAAACCGCGATATGCGCTGAAACGGACGATGGCGTGTTTGGGCCATTGTACATAGAAAACAAAAAGGAGGAGGACATTGCTGCTGAAAAACTCTCAGAAATGTTCTGGAGGAACGTGAACACTTTTGAGTTTGAAAAGTCAAATATTTGCAAGAAAAACCTTAGAAATTTTAGAAATGAGCTAGAAAAAAATATATATTATTTTTTTTACATTAATTGCATAAATATTTTAGATTTTAGAAAGTTTTGAGCTCCAAAAGTCAAAAATTGTCAAGAAAAAATTCTGAAATTTTAAAGGAAAAACTTGAAAGAACTTGGAAAGTGATAAATTTGCAAGACAAATCTCTAAAATTCTGAAGATTTATAATTTGCTGGAAAAACATTAAAATTTCTGAGATTCAAAACACAAATAGCTACACAAAAAAAATCTTAGATGAATAAAAAAAAAACTTTCTGAACTTCAAAAGTAAAAAAACAAGAAAAAAAAATCAGAAATTTTTAGATTAGTCTCAGAAATTTCAGAGTTTGAAAAAAAAAATTGAAGTTTCTGAGCTCCAAGTTGAAAATGTTCAACCTATTTTGTAATTTTAGAAATTTGGGAATCTAAAAATGTCTGAATTTTTTGACTGTAATTTGTTCCTTTTTCTTTTATTTTTCCATCCATAATGGCCCTAATGCGCTGTGGCGGAATAAAACCTTTGTCACCAAACAACTCGTGGAAATGGTCCTCCTCTGATCCGGACAGACCAGCGTCTAGCGCAGCTTTGAGAAGGAGGAATCCAGAGGAGGAGACATTTGTCTCACCACAGTGTGATGGCATCTCCTCCCCTGGCCTCCCTCCTCCTCCCTCAAGTCTCCAAACCTCATCCAAGTTGAGCTCCAAAGAGGGATAATGATAATCAAACATATGAATGGAGCCATAAAAGAACCAATTTCTGCTCTGCAACAAGCATTTAAAGGATCAGGCAGAGATTCTGAAATTAGGAGGGCTTAATTCGCTGGGAACATTTGATGATCGGCCGCTGCTTACAGTTATCAGAGGAATCAAAGGGAGGCGAGCAAAGCCGCTTTGCTACGCAGCGTGCAGCATGTTTTCACTCCTGCAAAAAAGGAGAATGAACCGCAGAAGCTGGAATTAGTTTTTGCATCAGTGTGCAAAGGGACGACAGCTCCTTGCTAAAGTGTGGATACCGCTTTAAACAGGACGCATTATGCTAAATTCCTCTGTTTGGGTTTCTGCAGCTTCCAGAAACGGCCCAAGTGCTTTAAAAAGAAACGCCAGCCGGTTTCTGGCAATACGTTCATCATTTTTGATGTCTGGAAAATGAGCAGTTTCAAAAAGCAGGCGCTGCACAGTTACCTAGCAACACCAGTGGAACTCTGCCCGTTACCTAGCAACCAAAGCGGAGCTCCAGCACGTTTGGTCATCTGGTTTTTAAAATCAGTCCAGGGGGCCACAAATGGCTCCCGGCCCCAATTTGACAAGATGAAAGCAGATTCAGGAGTTAGAATGGCCTAGTCAAAGTGCACATCCCAACTGAGAAAATGTGCCCAGACTTAAACATTGATGTTTTTACTGATCTTGAGATGTTTTGTAAATTAAAATGTGATTCTGTAGATGTTTAAAGCTGGTAGAAACACCCCAGAAAGTTTGTTCAACATTTTTTTTGTCATGTTTCTTTTTTTTATTTGTCAAAAACATTCTCACAATTTTGCAGTTATTTATTTATAGGGGCAGCATTATGTGCTTGGTTGACTTTACATCATGTTTTAATATTTTTCCCTCATCAAAGACACCTGGAGCATTGCTTTGATTCTTTCCTGCATATTTGAGAAGTCCTTTAATCTCCATGGCAACCATTCAGCTGTGCAAAACATCTGGGTGGACCTGGCCCCGCCTTCGAGGCGCAGCTCCTCCCCAGCTCCTTCAGACTAGCCAGCAGTAATTAGCAAACACCTGATGGAACTGCTTCTCAAAGGTAAAAATGATAAAGGCTTAATAGAGGAGCCATGTTGGGATGACTTCCTGGAGGCGGAGCTTCAGAGAGAGCAGGAGGCCCAGTTTCAAGGTGTTAAAACAGGAAATGAACTTACATATATTGTGTATTTTTATAAGAAATGAAGCTAATGTAGCTTGTTGATTGTGCTATGAAATGGCCGCCATGTGCCTTCAGAATAGATAATGCTGCTCCTTTGAAGTGTTAAAATGCCAAGACAAAGTCCAGAGGTAAACCTGGTGGAAACATTGTGGAAAAGAGAAGCTCTCCAATGAATCTGATTGAAGCTGAGCTATTTTGCAGAGAAAAATGGATAAAAAATATTGTCCTCTAAATTAGCAAAGGTGGCGGAGAGACTTTAAAGGAGCAACAATATGTTTCACATTCAACAAACTACGTTACCTTCAGTTGTTATAAAAATGCTATAAATATCAAATATGACTTGAAAGATCATATTGGGGGCGGAGCTGCGCCTCGAGGGCGGAGCTAGGGCCACCAGGCGTTTTGCACAGCTGAATGGTTGCCATGGAGATTAAAGGATTTCTCAGACATGCAGGAAAGAATCAAAGCAACACTCCAGAAATGTTTTTGGTGAGCGAAAAACATTTAAAACTTTACATCAACTTTCTATTTATTTTCAGAAAGCAAAATTTACTTTGATCCGTCACTAAAACTAAACAGAGTTTTGTCGCCGTAACGTCATAAAGATGAAAGTTTGTGGGATTTCTTGCCGGCATTGTTTTTTATCAGAAATGCGTCTTGAATCGGCTGCAGGAAGCTCTTTTGCTCATTTGCTGTTTCTTGGTTAACCCCCTTCCTGCACTCACACATGCTCACAGATTTATCGCTCTGGACACTCTTGTCCCTGTCAGCAGCTGGCGGGCTGAGTCTTGTTTGAGCTCGTGAGTGTGTGTGTGTGTGTGTGTGTGTGGAGCCCAAGTAAAGCCGGCTGCTCTGCTCTGCTGTGCTGGCCAGGCCATGTGGCCACTTTAAAGCTCCTTTCTGAGAAGCCTGTGAAGTTGTTAAGGAGCTCCACTACACTGGCAGTTGGCTCTGGGAATCCCTTTGCCAGCTGTAGCCGACACACACACGCACACACCCACACACACACACTCTCCTCTTTGTCTCACATGTTCATGCTCGCTCTCGTCCGTCTTGTCCGTCCCTCTTTCTGTCTGTAATTGTCTGTTTCTTGTGTTCTGTTTCCCCAGCGCTGTCTGCTCCTCGTTGCGACCGCCGCAGCCGCATAATCTATGTAGTGAAACATCATTGCGGACCTTCTGTCTCTGCTGGCACCGGTCCGGCTGCACATGTTTCCTCCTGTATACCTGCTCGGATCGCTGCAAATGCACTTTGGCAAGCGCCGCTGAGGCACGTGCTGCAGCAGTGGCGCTTGGAAGCAGAAAACCAAGACATTTCTCAGATTCATCTCAAGATCTCCCAGTTTATTCAGCAAAGTTTCCACTTTTCAAACTGTTTTTTCCAGAACGCTTATCAAATGATTCTAGTTTTTTTCCTTACACTTGTGACTTGTTTTTATTTTTATTATTAATTTATTAGCTATATATTGAAATCTGTCATAAATCATTTGTTTTCATGCATGTTAATTGTAATTTTACAGAAGAAACTTAGCCTCTCTGGCTGTATATTGCATATTTTCATGATCTTTTCATGCTGATAAACACTCATTACGAACGTAGATAAATCTAAATGTAAGTATGTTTCCATTTTTTGCGGCGGTTCTCGTCTCGCTGTCGCTCAGACATAAATACTGTGAAGTTGCTTCGGCCTCTGAAGTTTGGCTGACCTTTGGTGGAGAGCAGAGAGCAGGTGCACCTGTGTCCTGTTCGCTGGCTCGCACTCCCAAGGTCTGCGGTGCACATCTGCTGGAGAGCGCCAGCTTGTGCACACAAGGAGGACGTTTGCTTGTATTGTCATCAACTCCATTTGCGGCAGGAGTCCCTGGCTGCAGGGCCGCGGGTGAATTGTTGGGGAAGGCCGATGGCTCCGGTCTCTTCTCACCAATCTACTGAAAGGCAGGGAAGGTGCTTGAAAATAATATTTCTTCTCAAGGGTGCGCTTTATTCTGACACGACTGCACCTCAACATGCCTTATGTCATTTTTATTTAGACGCTCTGGCCTTTGTCAAATATTAGTTTCTCATCTGCTTTTTCTGAGAAATCAGAGTGTATATCCTTAAAATATTTATTCTTCTTGTCATATAAAGTGCCACCAATCCTGTTGAATCCAGTTTAATCCAACTCCAGTCCGTTTTCGTTGATGGTCCGGTTTGTTTGGGGAGGTGTGAATGAATGTGAAGAAAGCAGGAAGTGGACTACAGCGCAGGGCATTCTGGGTAAATACAGCCAAAGCTAACGTGCTAGCCTAGCGCTAGCAGCAGAAATGGCTCCTGGTCTTTAGCCAAAGACTAAAGAGAAATCATTAAAATCTGACGCCTCCATCTTGTTTCCATCTGGTGAAACAGGAAGTTGCTCTCAGCGTCTTCAGAGGTTTTAGTGTCGTTTCCTTCAGTGGTTCTTGGTGCAGCGCCCCCACAGGTCAGGAGGGGAACAGATTGGTTTGGGTCAGAACCACAGCAGCTGCAGGTGGAGCAGATGTTTTGGTTCCAGTAGAACCGGGTCGACTGGACCATCAGGAGGAAAAAAAACCCTATAAAAACCTTTAGGATGTTTTCCAACCAGATAGTAAATGCAGAGGTTTTAGGATTTCTCTTTTGTCTTTGGCTAATCACCATGAGCAATTTCTCCTGCTAGCGCTAAGCTAACGTGTTTGTTGGGTTTTATTTACCCAGAATGCCCTGCGGATTATTATCACCCAGAGTGTCAATAACGTTTTAATCGCTCTGACTTTTATTATTTTATGTGTTGCTCTTAATAGCCCAAGATGCTAAACGTAACATTAGCATAAAAAATGCAACAGGATTATTGCACTCACTGATGTTTCCATGGCGATACATCAGTCCTCCTCCTGCTGTATCTCTCTGTGGTTTCACTTCTCCAACCCAACAGCTGCATTCATGTTGTGATTAGATTACATTTATCCAGACTTCCAGGTTCAGATTATTTCACACTTTTCAGATTTATGTGAGTTTAGGTGCAAAATATTTTGAGCTACATCCAACAGACACACGATGAGATGAAGGTTTAACAGAAAATCTCCATCCAACCTGAGAAAAAGTGACTTATACCGATGTGAGGAAAGTCGAAGTTGTTGCATAGAAAGTGAGTAATTTCCTGCATAGCTGCTGCATTTTTCAGAAAAGTCGCTCCATACATTTCTAAAACTTCTCGTTTTGGCACCAGTATAGGTGTTGTTAGAGGTCAAAGGTCACCTCTCCTCCTCTTTTCTCCTCTCTTCTGCTTCCTCTGGAGACGGCCGTGCAAGCTGGCGTCCTTTCACTCCACAGATGTCTCTGTTCCTATAGGGCTCTCGTTGCGAGGCGATGTGTTGGCAATTCTGCGAAGCACACCTAACACACACTCGCAGATGCTCCCTCTCCCTCTCTCTCTCTCTCTCACACACACACACACACACACACACACACACACTCACATACAGTTGCAGAAACACCCAAACGCGGTGTGACTCTGCTGTTGTCGCCGCTGGAGTCTGCAAATCCGTTCCTCGTTTTCCTGTGTGCGATGCTTTTAGAGGAGGAAAAGTGAGGAGAAGATGCTTAATGTGTGTGTGTGTGTGTGTGTGTGTGTGTGTGTGTGTGGGGGGGTGTGTGTGTGTGTGTGTGTGCGCACAACACATTCTGTGTGACAACCTGGCATAGCCTAGATCCGCCAGCGCTCTCAAGTTGGGTGTGAGAAGATTGTCATCACATACCTGAAGCTGGCTGGATTAACACCTGTTATGAGCGTCTCGTCGACGACGCAGCGTTTTCATTTCAGGTATTTAGCTTCTGCACAGAAACTTGTAATGAATGTTTCAAACTCATTTCCTGTGTTAGCTTTCACAGCGGGAAAATGCGACCAATATCCGATTTTTCCACCCCAAAATAATCCATATGTGGAACTAATTTAGGCTCCAGATTTCATTTTTAGCGCTATAATTCTATTTCAGCAAGATTTTAACAGAAGAGTAACGTATTTAAGGTGTCAATGAAAACAAATACAATCATTTTTATCAATTTTTGACTTTTCAAACTCAAAAGATTTCTTGATTCTTCTACAATTTTTCTGAGATCGAGCTCAGAATTTCTCAGTTTTGTAGCAAATTTTTACTTTTCAAACTGATAAATTTAATTGATTTTTCTTGAAAATTTCTGAGACTAATATCAAAACATCAGAGGTTCTTGAAACACTTTTGACTTTTTTGACATTTCAAACTAATATATATATATATATATATATATATATATATATATATATATATATATATATATATATATTTTTTTTAAAGAAATGTATGTCAAAAAAGAACAAATTTCTGCAAGAAAGTCTCAGGAATTTCTAGGAAAAAAGTGCTTGGAAAAATTCAGACATTTTTAGATTTTTTACAGAAACTTCCTAGAAAAAACAAGAAAATTTCAGAGCTCAAAATGTTTAAAATTTACAACTTTTCAAAGTCTTAAAATTTTCAAGTTTTTTTCTTTTCTGCAAACCTCCTGAGATATTTTGGTGGAAATCTTCTCTCTCTTTGCGTCGTTCTTTGTACAAAGGCCCAAATATGATGTGGTGAGTTTGATAAGCCGCATGAACGATTAGGCAACAAAAAAAAATCACATTTTTGTAAAAAAAATTGTGTTTGATCGTCCAGAGCTGCTGCCTGTCACCTGCCGACGTTTTCAACCAACTTTCCGTCGTTTTCACCTGTTTTCTCCCAGTTGTGCGTCCATCATGGACCAGCATGGCGGAGTGTGTTTCCCTCTCTGGCTGCTCCGTTGTGTGTGTGTGTGTGTGTGTGTGTGTGTCCACAGCATGGCAGTCCATCTGTCTCCAGGAGAGCAGCTTCCTGTTCTCTCTCTCTCATCTCTGCCACTGCAGGAACACACAACCTGCTCTGACATCCGCTCAAACGCACACGCACACGCATGCACGCCGTCGGTCTGTCTGTCTGTTTGCCAACATTTGTCCGTCCGTCTTTCCTGCACACATCCCCATAAAACTCATCAAAGCCGGTCATCTGCCTTCCTTCTGTCTCTCTGTCTGCCCGTTTATTTGTCTGTCATCCAAACGGTCACAAATGATGCTGTTTAGTGTATGTGTGTGTGTGTGCGCGTGTGCATGTTGGGGCACCATGTGGCATCCCCAGCTGAAGCGCCACACAAAATGGCCGTTGAAACGTTGCAGCTTCAAAATGGCGACGACGCGGAGGTGCAGTTGAAGGTTCGAGGGCGACTCTGGCCTTGGCGCTTCGGAGGTGATGATATCCGATCGATCGGCCTTGTTTCCAGCAGCAGTGTGTGTCTCTGTCTGTGTGTGTGTGTGGGTGTGGGTGTGTGGGTGTGTGCGTGTGTGTGTTTGTCCACGGCGGACATTGATTGGTGCTATTTCTTCTTTGCCACATGACAGATGCAGCCTGTTCACAGCAGAAACGTCAATGCCCACACCTGCTTGGGTGGCAAGTGTGAGGCATCGCTGCCGATTGGCTCCATGGAGCCAGACAGAGAGACCGATGAAGTGGGAGGACGGACAGAAACCCGGCAGGATGCGAAAAACTGTTCTCCCTACAGACCATCAGACACATCTAACACAGAGATAACCAAGGTAAATACCAAGGAAAGTCAAGAAACTTTCAAAGCAGCATGAAAACTGGGTTTGCCACCTGGGTTGCCAGATCTGACTGACAGTTTCCAGCCCAAAACAAAGTAAAACACTCCAAGCTCCAAAAACAACCCAAATCTTTCCAAAACAACCTGAAAACTGGTTTTGCCAGATCTGACCAAAAACAGCTCAAAACCCACCAAACTAAAAAAACCCAACTCAGAATTATATCTAAAGCATCAGAAATAAATGTACATGTATATAAACTTGTTAGATCATCAACTGCAGCTCCCAGCATGTTTGGGTTCTGTCTGATTCGCTGCCGCCCCAAAGCTTTGGAAACGTCTCCAGACGGGTAGATGTCCGTCTGTTGTTGGATTCCTTTAGATTGGGGCGTCATGTGATGCTTTTTGACCTGCTTCATGCTGCTGGTCAGGCTCTGTTTTAAGCCTGGATGTGATAAGTGACATTAAACTCTGCTTTTTTTAAAAAAAAGTGGTTTATTATAATTATTTCTTGACTTAATTAGAGGGAAATAGCAAACTGCAACTAGCACAGAAATGCTGGAGCTTTTAATTAGCTTTTACATGTTTCTGCTAACTTTGATTAGCTTCCCCTAAATTATTCCTTTTTTATTCTAAAGAGCTAAATTACTTGGCTGTTTTGTAAAATTTCAATTGAACTACTAAATACTACATTAGTTTAGCACTTTAGCACAAGCTTCTGACTTATGATGTTAGTTAGCTTTAGCTTCCACTAAATACTGAGTTGATGCTTTATCGTTAGCAGAACCTGCAGGGATATTTATCGCTCCTGCTTTAGCGTTAGCACAGCTTTGTTTTTGGTCATCGGTGCCACTGCAGGTTATCTTTAACTGATTTTAAAATGAGTTTGATGATCTGAAACATTTCAGAAACAGAATAAAGGGGTAAATCCTTTTCTCATGGCTGGATGAATCCTGAGCGGTCGGCTCGCAGCATATGACTCCAGGAGGAGAGCTGCCTATTAGTCCAGTGATTACAGCAATAACAGAGCAATGTTATGAAAATAAATACAAGAGTCTGATTCTCCTGTACAGTTGGTGAGAATGATCGAACACCACATGTTGTTCCTGCGTTTTCCATCCACTGCTATCACTTTCCAGCTCTTCGCCATCGTGGGGCAATCTGTTGGCTGTTGATTTAGCGGATAAATAACCCTACATCATATTATCTCTGCACATATGTGTCAAT
Organism: Poeciliopsis retropinna; assembly: GCA_010277075.1. Classification (NCBI taxonomy): domain Eukaryota; kingdom Metazoa; phylum Chordata; class Actinopteri; order Cyprinodontiformes; family Poeciliidae; genus Poeciliopsis; species Poeciliopsis retropinna. The sequence goes on from VMRM01000018.1 coordinate 1,388,751, forward strand.
CAAGTAATAATAATAAAAAATAAATAAATCGTGACAGATACTTATCTGGCACATTGGAGAGTTTAAAGAAAATGAAATAAAAAAAGAGAAAGGCAGCTCTAGGCGCAGGGGCGTGTTTGACGCAGGTAGGATTATAGGCCCTAATAAGTTATAAATGATAGTAATGGCCATCTGTTCGCCTATAGGGAGCTCCTAGCCAGCTCTGATTTGGCACGCGGAGCCGCGGCACGACAGACACTCCTTTGAGCGTTGGGCGTTTAGAACGCAGCCACCTCGTGCCTGGGCATTTGCTAAATTCAGACGTGACACCCTGACAGCAGATGCTCAAAGCTAGACTTCAAGAAAAGGATAAGCAGAGATTTTTTTTCCATTCCTCCCTCCGTCTTCAGCAGGAGCTCTCTAAATACGACACCGTCGATTAATGTGGACCAATTAGGAAAAATGTGGGATATTTTTACATTTTAAAGCGACACGTGAGCGCACGTCGGTTCCTGGTAACGGTGGCCTGCCTCTTCCATCTGGGTGTGTGTTTGTGTGTGAAGGCTGCGGTCTTAGCCCTGTGGCAGGTGTCTCATCCCAGCGCAGTGTTTGCAGTCTGGCCCCTCTAAGCGCTGTAGCCTGTCTGAGGCAGATTACACACACACAGGAGCAGATGGGTGCAGACCTCAGCACCAGCAAACACTCAATGCAGGGCCAGGCCAGCTGAGCGAACTGGATCGATACGAGCGTGTATTTATATGTTTGAAATCATGCGTACACAACACATGTCCGTTGCCTCCTCCGTGTTTTCGTGTGCAGGATCTGCGGTGTTAGCATGTATTTGTGGAGTAAGAGGGTAAACACTGCAATCCGGCAGAGAAAGAAAAGGGTGCGCTTCTCCTTCATCTGTCAGGTTCTGATGAAGACAAGACCCCTCATCTTCCTCAGGTTTACTCAAACCAAACTTTGGTTTTAAATAAACATAGATTTTAACACATTTTTACATAAAAAGTTCTGGCAGGAACCTTTTTGTTTCGTTTTTGATACACCTGTAAATGTGATGTACAGCCGACAGCAAACCGATCTGATGGGATGCTGGAAAAGACGACTGTTATGTTCAAGTTGAGCTGAAAGGTGTTAGCCTATTAGCAAAGCTATGATAGCCTAAAGTAGCATCTCAGTCAGACGCTAACGCTCATGTCAGCTTCCATCGTCCTGAAACTCTGGAAATATGAACTTTGCACCGACCAGATGATTAAATAATCTGAGTAACAGATTAAAAACTCAGGCTGCATTCACACCAGCTCTGTTTAATCCACTTTGATCCAACTCCAGTCTAGATGCCTTGAAAGTCTTGTTTGTTTGGTGAGCTTGCTCGGTTAACAACCAAAATGAACGTTAGCCTAGCGCTAGCAGCAGAAATGGCTCCTGGTCTTTAGCCAAAGACTAAAGAGAAATCCTCCTAAAATCTGATATCTCCATTTCTGTTTCCATTTGGTGAAGAAGGAAGTTGGGCTCAGTGTGCAGCGCCCCCACAGGCCAGGAGGGGAACAGGCTACTTAAAGGGTTTGGATCGTTTGTGAAGTTGAACCGCAGCAGCTGTAAATGGATCAAATGTTACTTTGGTCCCCAGTTGGTCCAAGTTTACCAGACTGTCAGGTGTGAAAACAGTTGTAGATCTCATATGTGTATTTATTCAATGCTTTTCTAGTAAAAATTGCTTTTTCAGTTAAATATATGGTTTCAGATGCTCAAATACTTGAGAGCAATGAGAAATGTATCTCAATGAGAGAAAACCAGGATGGAGCACTTAAGGGAGATGAGAATCAATCAGAAATGCATCGGAAGAAAATGGATTGGATAAAACAGGGAGGCAGACTCACAAATTATTACGAAATTATAAAAACAAACGAGGAAACTGAAACCTCTTGAGTTTCCAGTGTCAGGTTTGAGTTTATCTCTGCCCGACTTCAGCAGTTGTGTAAATATAGTTCTGGTTTCTCTTTGATTCGATTCGTTTGACAGAAGCTGCTGGTTTTGCCATCGCTGCCCAGGGAGGAACTCGTTTCCCTGGTAATCAAAACAACAGGGGAGATTGTTGCTTCTTGCAGTTTATTGGATTACATTCCTTCAGCGTTTAACGTGCTGCCAAGAAGACGAGATCATCTGCGGTCATCAAGTATGCGAACGCCGAGTGAAGACAAGCATTCAGTTGTTTTATCCAACAGAAGCTCTGGCTGGTAGACAAAAACAATTCTGACATTTCAGCCCACTATGAGACCTTGTTTTGTCTGTTTTTGTCTCCATACTTTATTGTTGAGTCATCAAATTCAAGGATGCTGCGACTGCTTTACATTCATTCGCAGCGTTCTTCACCTTGTCATTGTGGCTTCATGACAAGGAGAAGTCAGAAGAAATTTCTGTTTCAGACAAAAAACAGCATAAACGGATGCAATAATGCAAATAAAGCGATTTCACACTGCTTCACCACAATCAAGGTGTTTTATTGTACCTTAATGTTAAATGAGCACAAAACAGTGCGTAGTTGTGCAGAGAAAGGAAAGAGAATATCACACATTTAACCTCATCAAGTTTCTCTTCCAACTGCAGGTGTTTTAGGTTGTGTTTCTATCAGCTTTTCACATCTAGAAACCAACGGTTTTGCAAATTGTTTCTCGAAAAAGATCCCAAACTCAGGCAGAATGGATGAAAACAAACACAAAAACGGTGCAAATTAAACCACAAACAAAATCCTGCAAACACAGGAAATAAATTAAATATGAAAAACTACAAACTCAATCTACAACACTGAAGTCCTCCAGGCCACCAGGGGGAGTCGACGACCAATTCATCTGGGTAAATAAACACCTCAGTAAATAATCATAATTTTTACCAGACGAAAGTTGGAGGAAGAAAGAAAAGGTGCATCATACTTCATGCTTTTTACAATATAATATGAAGGCAGAAACTCCAGGCTCCCCCTGGTGGCGTGGAGGACTTCTGTTTTCTGAAGCAGCGTTTCATACTGGCTCTTTTTTCTATTTAATCCACATTTTTAATGTGTCCTGTCCAACAGTGTGGCACTCAGAATTTACTTTCACAGGTGGAGCGTTTCAGCTTTCGCTATTATACTTAATATATGAAACACACCAGCTCTGGTTTCATCATAAAGGGACAAACAATGGTGAGTAGAAACAAAGAAATAGAAGAAATTTGCTGGACATTTACCTCGTTACAGAAGAAAAATTCTAATTTATCTAACTGTTCAAAAATATTAGCTTTAAAAAACATATGAATGGATGAAAACTGCAACGTAACGCTTACCTCAAACAAACAATTAAAGCAGAATTACAACAGTAATGTTTAAGCTGAATAAATTATAAATAGTCTAAGGCAGGGGTGTCGAACTCCAGTCCTGAAGTCCTGATGACTTCTGGAAACTTTATTATTAATGTCATTTAAATTATGTTATACCAAAACTTTTACTGCACAAACATTTGACGCCAATTTTGTTAGATTTGAAGGAGGAGGAACATGGCTTGAGTTGCTAGGTAACGGGCGGAACTTTGCTGAGGTTACTAGGTAACGGTTGCTAGGTAACGGGCGGAACTCCCCTGGGGTCACTCAGCTGTTTTTAGAATCAGTAGAAACACAAATGGAAGTTCAAAAATGGGAGTTTCACTGCAAAAACACAAAATGTTTCTAGTGCAAATATGTTTGTGCACTTGAAATAAGACAAAACTAAATAATAGATTACCTTACAGCAAGATATAGGAACTTCTTTTAAATAAATAATTCAATAATATCGATTAAAAGGTTCTAGTTCCATTAGCAGATCATTTCAATTTGTGAAAAATATATTGTTTAAAGTCAATTTATCTGCCAGTAAATTTTGTACTTTTTCATCAATATTAAGGAATTATTGACTTAAACCAAGTGATGGAGCTAGCTTGGTACACAGCTGTGTGAGTCCTGAGGGGCCTGATGTCCAAACAGGAAGAGGTGTCAGATAGCCTGGGGACAAGACGCTGGGACACAACAACTGGACTGTCTCCACCCACACACACACACACACACACACACATAGAGCGCCTTGAATGGTCACCCAGTTGACACCAGCCTCCTTCCTGCAGATCCAGATCCAAACCTGTGGATGCAGAACTCGTGTCAACCGACCGCTCTGGTTCTGGTTCTGGTTCTGCATCCATAGAATCAAGCATGGAGAAGCCACATTCAGCTTCTATGCACCACAAATCTGTAACAACATTCCAGAAAACTACAAAGCAGCCGAAACACTGAACTCATTGTTACCTGGTTGCTGTTTGCTGATGTTGACTCTATGGTGCTTGTTTTATGACTTTTCATTTTTGCATTTTCTGAGCACTTTGAACTGCCTTTCTGCTGAAATGTGCTGTACAAACATGATTAATTGATCTGGTGATTGGAAGGCGGAGAGGGGAAAAACACTTTCATCAAGTATTAATTATTCAAGACCATCAAACTAACACTGATATCAAAGATGGCAACAATAAAAACAAAACCAGTTTTCAAATGATTTTATTTATTGACGGAACAAAAACAGCAGCGACAATTGCTAAGAAGCTTTGTGGTTTCTTGATGCTAGCTTTGTTTCCATCAACCCTTTTTGAAACATTGTGCGAAAAGGTTGTTGAAAACATCAAAATTCAAAATAAAGTGTCTTTGCACTTGCGGTTTGCTTAAAGTGAGTTTTTAAAAAAATGTTATTTAATGCGCTCAAGAGAAGCTGGAAACACATTTAGCGGATTTGTTCTGACATTTGCTGCTCTGGGCTCTTCGTAGATCCTGGATGAATCAGTCTTGGAGTAATTTTGGTAAAGTTTTCTCCATTTGTGGAAAACCTTAGCGCATACTTCATGTTGTGAGGCAGGACCTGATGAAGTGCTTTCTGGAGGTCTGGCAGGGATCAGGTCAGTTTAGGAATCTGTCCTTCCCTTAATAAATACTATTGATTATTAGAATGATTAGAACATTTAAAGCCTGAATGTGAAACTGATTATGGTTCCCGTCTGTGTGTGTATTGTTGCATTGTTCCACTTCTCTTAACCTTGCTCTATAGATGCTCTCTTCATGCCTGTAGGTGTGAGTGTAAGTGTCGGTGTGTGCTTGTTTGTGTATGTTGTAACTAATTAGTTTTCAGCTTGATTGCTTGTGTGTGTAAATGAGTTTGAAAGGCTATGTAATCACCCAAGATGAGGACTGTGTGTGTGTGTAGGTGTGTGTATGTGTGTTAGCGTGAAGGCAGCTGGACCGTAGCCAAAGCCTTTCCAGGTCATTTTAGCTACACCCTCTCAAGAATGAAGCATGCGCTTGTTAAGAGGGTTTTGTGTTGAAGAGACTAAAATCAAGAGCATGTCCCCTTCCTCTCTCTGACGAGTTCGTCTGTCACGTCTCTGCTGCTGTTTCCCAACCCCAAAACAAACCGTCCTCCATGTTTTAAGTGTTTTCCTGGGTCACTACACCTGATTTTAACTCATGGCTAACATTGAATTGCACTGCTAGCTCAAACCTTAGCTGAGCTAACACTGAAGTACAAATCAAGACGCTAACAATAAAGTGCTACACCAAATGGATATTTAATGGTAGCGAATACTAGAGAAGCACGCTACATAGGAGAAGCTAATGTACCATGCTTATGCTATGTAGCATGGTACATTAGCACTAGACATTTAAGTTTAGCGCTTTAATGTTAAAGTACTAAACCAACACGACATTTACCGGAGAAAAATGCTAAAGAGCTAAACACGTACTTTATTTAATGGCAGCTAATGTTGAAGCATCATACTAACACAGTATTTAATGGAAGCTAACGCTAAAGTACATTAACATGGTATTTACCAGAAGCTATTGCTAAAGCACCATAGCAATATGGAATTTAGCAAAAGCTAATGGTAAAGTGCTACATGAACACGGTATTTACTGGATGCTAATGCTTAAGTAAAGTACATCATGTTATTGTATCATGATGTTGGCATGTATTTACTAGAAACTAATGCTAACATACAAACACAATACTTAAAATCATGCTAGTGCATGAGCATTGCATTAGCTCCTACTATATAGCAATATAGTAGGAGCTAACGCTAAAGCCCTGCACTAGCATGATTTTTACCAGAATCCTAAATGACTGCTGGAGATCGGCACCACCGCGCCGCGATCCTGTTAGGATAAGTGGGTACACTAGTAGACGATGAATGGATACGTTTCTGGAGTTTACTTGAAATAAATTCATCTACTCTTAAAATAAGATTTAAAATTATTAATTTATTTTGAAATGTAAACAAGTATCCGAATTCTCTCTCGGCTTTAGTGATGTAAAGTAACCAGGTCAGAGATTTTTAATAAATATTTATATTTAGTGAAAAAAAAACATACTTAATCATGTCAAACTGCATGTATTTATATACATTTTTAGTTTGGTACATCAAACCCTTCCAGAGTTTATCCTATAACTGTTTTCTTTCTTATCGCTGATTTTTGGTTTATTTGCCGGTTCATCTTTGTGTCCGTTCTCCCCAAACATTCCCACACTGCTCAGGGTTGAAATTCATTCCATTTCGCTCATTCCTCTTTTCTCGATTGCTTTCTCACCATTTACTGTTAGAACTGCCTCTCTCTGCTCCGATATATTTAAACCGTCCCCCTGGGGGAACAGAAGTCTGCCTCAATCTGGAACCAATTGTTTCATTCGGCTCATGAATCCAGAACCAAACCCCGACAAAAGAAGTGTTGTAAGGACCGCCGTGTTATTTGTTTCCAACACAGTTGCAGATTGCTCTGTTATCAGAGTGTTTATTGTGCGCCGGCGCTGCAGCCGTGGATGTGGAGAGGGGCCTGAAGCTTCGCAGCACATCAAAGTTGTCACAATAATGCTGTGGGCCGATATGAAATAAGCCAGAACTGTCACTGATAAGAGGCCACTTTTAAACGCTCCCTCTGCGGTGATTTTGCCCTGCAAGTTTGGATCGTTGCACGTTCCCACACATCGAACACCAGCTTAGTTCCACTCCCATCTTCAAAGTGGGACGTAATCGAAAAGAGGCTTTGCTCTGCAGAACAACGATAAGCTGCTAATTAGTGAGCTGAACTTGGATTGTTTTTGAAAACCAACATTTTATAGCTATATCATTAATATTTAGTCAAATTTAATAAAGAAAAGGAACTCTACTTTTCAGTTTTGCATTTTAGGCAAGACCTGTGGTTGCAAAAGTGTTACTCATCTTTTTGTCACATTTATTTTATTAGATTTTTATTTGATAGATCAACAGAATTAAGTGGATAATTGTGGCTAGCATTTTAGCACTAGCTTCTGCTAAATACTGTTCAGATTCAGATTCATTTATTTGTATCCCAAATGGGCAATTGTTACTGTGTAACATCATAACTGTGCAATAACATACGGTGTTGGTATAGCATTGTAGCATTAGCTTCTGTTAAATATCATGTTGATCCAGTGGAACTCATGCTATGCTATGTGGTTTAGGGTTAGCGTGGCTAACATTGTGTTAGCGGTGCTCATCACTGCAGCGAGAGATACTATGATGATGAGCCCTAAATCAAATTACTCTAGACTGAGCTTGAGTTATTTTTTTAAAATAGAAATGGGAAAAAGTCTCAGTCTGTAGATGGACAGTCAGTTTGTGCAGACTAGATTAAACCTCTACATTGGTCTGGCTAGCATTATAAAATCCATTGAAGTTTGTGCTAGCGTGAAAAAACGTGAAAAAGTTGAAGCGGTGTGAATATTTTTGCTCTGCAGGTGAACCGGAGTGCACACGTGCGTCTGCTGTAGATTACACCGGTCGGAAGCCAATTAGCATACGCCATCAGGTAGAGTAATGCTTTCTAGAGGTAGTCTTGTGAACCGTCGTACACAGCATTAAAACATTAATTACAGAGGTCAAAGTTCACACAAACGTCTTCCAGAATCCAGAGTAAATAAAATTTAAGAAACATATTGATTTTTTACAAATATTAATGAAACAACAACAAAAAAGTCTGAAAGTTTTATGTGTCTGACTGTAAACCGTCCACCGTTGGTTTGTTGTGGTGACTTGTTGGCGGCCTGATCTCTGATGCGTCTTCGTGTGCAGGAGGGCTCAGGTCTGGCCAGCAGAGCCCAGGAGCTCCGCCTGCTCTTAAACCCATTAAGGCCAGCTGGGTGCGTAGCCGGGAAGATGGCCGGCAGGTTTGTTGTGCCGAGAGGTGGCCAGGAGCAGCAGGGAGTTTGGCGAGATTAGCGTCCGCTCACATGTTGCATAACAGATTCCTTTGTCATGAAAAAGCTGTCTTCGTGCTGCACTACGCACAAACGCAGCACACACCGTGGAGAAGCAGCATTAGCCTCCTACTGCTTTTGATCCCTGAGTTCCTCAATCATTAGGTCATTTTTACACCAGATTCAGCCAGATTGACCTTTCACCCTGGGCAGGTTGAATGAAAGCCTCAACAAATGTCATTATCCATCCAGCCAGGAGGTGATTAGGTGGGTGCTGAGTTTGAATCCATCCACACCAACTGCTCTGAGGTTGAGATTAGGATGGAGCAGCGCCTGGAAGTTATTCACATTTAATTTTTGTATTGGGTTTTGGAGCTATGGACCAACAATATGGTTGTACATAGAAGTGAAACATGGTTTTCTAAATGTAAAACGCTTGTTTTCAGTCCCACAGTATGATATTCCTAGCACCAGTTTATTGAAGCAGATACCTGAGTCAAAGCCTCTAATTAAGCCCAGTGCCTAATTGGTTTGAATTTTACCTAAAGAAATTCTCTGTGTGAATAGAAATCACATGTGGAGTACCACAAGGCTCAGACCTCGGTCCCCTCCTATTATGTACCTACATCATACTTTTTTATTACAGTTAGAAACTAGAGATCAGGCTGAATCTGAACTGAACCTTCAGAGCCACATAAGGACGGTTACAAAACCTGCCTTCTGTCACCTGAAGAACATTTTCACGATTCGAGGACGAATGTCCCAAATGCGTTTTTCTTTAGTCGCACTGATTACTGCAACAGGGTCTCCACAGGTCTGCTTAACAAATGTAGAATAGACTCTAAAAACATCTGTTTGCTGTTGTTACCTAGGTAACGCGCTAATTTCACCTGTAAGCATCAACAAAGGACAACAAAGCCTAAAATAGCATCTCAATGCTAACATGTGGCAGCTAATGCTAACGTCAGTGTCCAGAACTTCCTTTTTCCAAAGAAGCTCCATGAAAGATGAACTTTGAACTAATCTAATGGTTAAATAACTTCAATAAGAGATTAAAACAATAAGTGTCTCATATGTTTATTGGTTCACTAATTTAGCAGCAAATGTTGCTCATTCTGTCCTTTAAACCCCCTGAAATTAAGTCGGTTAAAAGCTTTTATTGATCTCCCAAACATTACGAATTAAACCTGGGCTGATCCAACACGCCTGTTTGTCTGGGATATTTTGCACGTTTGTCAGCAGGACAGGGCTTCGGTCATAAACAAGGTCACCATGGCGACTGCAGATGCAAATGCAGCAAAGAATAATGTTGAATGTCAGCAGTGGGAGCCCACTGTGGAGAAGAACCCACTGAGAGCCATAAACACACGCAGGCATGTTCTTCCACAGACATTATGGTTATTATTATCATTATTCCACTTTTTATTCACATTTTCAGCAGAAACACAGACAAATCAGACATTTTACAGAGTGTGCTATAAAGGCCACATATACATTTAGACAAAAGTAAGAAAACAAAGTGCAAATGTTTAAAATCTAGAAAATCCTGATTATTTTGTCAATTTTTCCCATTTTCTTCACAAAAATGTTTTTTTAGTCATCACATAAATTTCCTTCCTTAATTGATTGAATTGTTTTATTTTTCATTTTATTCACTCAATAATAAATATGAATAGTTCGAGTAGGAACTAAAAACTTATGAATGAAAAGGAGCAAAAAGAAGCATAAACTTATAAAATCTGCCCCTTAATTTGCATAAAAATAAATTAGACTATTGTAAGCACATTTCATTTTTAGGCTTGACTGAAAGGAACTCAGTGTTTCGGCTGTTGCACAGTTTTCTGGAGGTTTGTTCCAGATTTATGCTGCATAGATGCTGAAAGCTGCTTGGTTTGCTGTTTATCTTTGGTGCAATAAATAAATGTAGTGAAACTTTTCCATCCAAATTCTCTGGAGTTTGTTGTTGAGAAAGAGAGAGAAATTATTTTACATTCAGAAACTCCAGAAATGCTTAACAACTTCGGATGAAAATCCCAGATCGAACAAAAACGTCCCTCCATCTATTCATAATCTGTCATTACGAACTGCAAAAACACAGAATATTAGCAAGTATTTTTAGTGCTAATTTCGTCATACTCTTGGAATAAGACAAAACTAACTTACAACTAACTTTTCAACAGGAAAAACTGGCTCCTTTAAAGTCAGTAATTCATTAATATTGTTGAAAATAATGGTGATGTAATTGTTGTTATAATAACAGTTAATAAGTGAAATAATCTGACACTTTTTCATCAAAACTATGGAATATTTGACTTAAAACCAGTTTATAAACCTGGGAGGCTAAATGGATTACTTTGTAGGGATTCATTTCATTTTATGTCTGTGTTAAATAAACACTTCTTTGTTCTCACAAACTGAATGCATGAAAGGAAAAAAAAACATTAAAAATAAAATAACAAGCTTATATATCTGGCAGAATCAGATATATAAGCCAATAGTTACATTTAGTCGTAACTAGTTATAGTTACTTGAGTAACTTTTTTGAGAAAATGTTCTGTTAGGAGTATTTTTGCTACGCTGTAATTTAGTAGCTTTATTATGAAGTATTTCTACTTTTGAGTGAAATTTCTGGATTTTCTGCCCAATGAATGAAAAATGTTTTAACCAAAAAGCCACCAAACACAGAAACAGAAACACAGAAACAGAAACACAGAAACAGAAACACAGAAACAGAAACACAGAAACACAGAAACAGAAACACAGAAACAAAAACAGAAACACAGAAACAGAAACACAGAAACACAGAAACAAAAACACAGAAACACAGAAACAGAAACACAGAAACACAGAAACAGAAACACAGAAACAGAAACACAGAAACACAGAAACAGAAACACAGAAACAGAAACACAGAAACACAGAAACAAAAACACAGAAACAGAAACACAGAAACAGAAACACAGAAACACAGAAACAGAAACACAGAAACACAGAAACAGAAACACAGAAACAGAAACACAGAAACACAGAAACAAAAACACAGAAACAGAAACACAGAAACAGAAACACAGAAACACAGAAACAGAAACACAGAAACACAGAAACACAGAAACAGAAACACAGAAACAGAAACACAGAAACACAGAAACAGAAACACAGAAACACAGAAACAGAAACACAGAAACACAGAAACAGAAACACAGAAACACAGAAACAGAAACACAGAAACAGAAACACAGAAACACAGAAACAGAAACACAGAAACACAGAAACAGAAACACAGAAACAGAAACACAGAAACAGAAACACAGAAACACAGAAACAGAAACACAGAAACACAGAAACAGAAACACAGAAACACAGAAACACAGAAACAGAAACACAGAAACAGAAACACAGAAACAGAAACACAGAAACAGAAACACAGAAACACAGAAACAAAAACACAGAAACAGAAACACAGAAACAGAAACACAGAAACACAGAAACAAAAACACAGAAACAAAAACACAGAAACAGAAACACAGAAACACAGAAACAAAAACACAGAAACAGAAACACAGAAACACAGAAACAGAAACACAGAAACAGAAACACAGAAACAGAAACACAGAAACAGAAACACAGAAACAGAAACACAGAAACACAGAAACAGAAACACAGAAACAGAAACACAGAAACAGAAACACACCTTGTGTTAAAGTTTCAGAAGCTTTTTATTGATACACTGTTTAAAAAAATAATTTTGCCTGATTTTGTTATTTTTTTGCTACTTATACGGGTTATTGTCAATACCAACATTTCCATTTAGTTTTATATTTTGGTCCATCTGATGATGTAATTATTAAAAATGAAATGATTGTTTGATCAGTTTTCGGGTAATTCACTTTGTTTCGTCTCATTTCCAGACGTTTGCTCCAGGAACCATCCTTTCTTCCTGATTCCCACGTCGTCGTAATCCGTCCGTTTTGGATTCGGATCCGAACTCTCGCCCGGCCCGACCTGCTCCGCACAGGATATTTTCTAATATTATTTACGCAGCGACTCCCTTTAGTTCTCGCTAAGCTGGCTTTTTCCTAGCTTTTCACTGAAAGGCTAAAAACACACAAATCCTCCCCAAAAGCCTCCAAAAAACCATATGGAGCACTATACCTTAATCAGAGCATCGCTGCGTGTGTGTGGGTGTGTGCGCTCACTAATATTAGAATAATCCCTGGTGATTATGGGAGAGGTTATTAGGATGAATATGGCAGCCAGGCTGGTCGGGTTGAGCCGAGCCCAGGCGGCAGTGAGAAACAGATGTCAGTTGACCCACATCTGCAGTGCATGCTGGGACATGGGAGCGCAGGCTCGGGGATACGCCGCATCTGGGGCCCCAAAAGATCGCTCTACGTTTCAGAGAGCGTCCCCCGAAAGCTGCCCGTCGTTTTTCCTGCCTGGACGGATTTATTCTTCTTTGTTAATTATAAATCCTCCATAAATAGCAACCAACTGTCTCATTTGGTTCTTGGAGGTTATATCTTTACACTCAAGTGACAATTGTGACATTTTTGTATAAATTTTAGTCCTGTCAATCAATTAAAAGATTAAATCAGATTAATCACTCCTGGCTTTGGAAGGCCTTCCTGCCACATTCCAACCAATTAAATGCAACCAATTATCTGATTGTTTTTTGTAGCAGGAAGCAGCTAATTAGTCTTCCTGCACTCAATAGAAACTAAAGGAAAGTTTCTCCATTCCACATGCTGGCAGCTAACAAATGACAGACAGATATATTTCATTTTCTAGTTTTGGGTGCTCACCCTTTTTAATGCCACCCTGGGAAACCGCCCATTTCAAAAAACGCCACTGTACGCATGTTTTAAAAAAAAACAAAGTCTCCATTTCCAAGCACACCATGCAAACAATTCACTGTTGACATGTTACATGACTTTGTGTTTTTATGTTTGTTATGATGTAAAGCACTTTGAAATGCCTTGCTGCTGAAATGTGCTATACAAATAAAACTTGATTTGATTTTTGTTTCAGATAAATCTTTCACATGTGATACAAGAACCTAACAAAGATGTTTCCAGCAAATTCCAGCAAAGTGGGCGGAGCCAAGTGACCCTGAGAGGTGTGACCTCGGTTGACCACACCCCTCAGGGTCCCTTGGCTCCGCCCACTGGGATTCGTCAACATTCGCCTGTGGAAACATTTGTGTTAGGTTCTTGTATCACATGTGAAAGATTTATCTGAAATAGTGAATTGTTTGCACGGCGTGCTTGGAAATGGAGGCAGAAACGTCCGCGCCGCCACTCGGAGTCGTTCCTTTAAACGTTTAATTTTTTAAATCTGCAGCCACACGCGCATCATGTTCAGCCAGAGGTAGCAGACTTGTGCTTTTGTTGGATCCAGCTGGGCGTTTTAGTGGTGCAAATACGAGCTGAAACCCAAAGCAGTAAAAGTAGTATCGGGAACTACCGCTACCCCTGGGGGCGGTGCGTGTGCTGGTTTCCATGGCGACCGAGAGCAAACCGACGGAAAGGCGGCGCTGGTCCTTCTGCAGTCTGGAAAACATGAGATCCAACATGTTATAAGCCTGAAATTTCATTTTAACGAGCAAGGAAGGGTCAGAAAATGTTCGCATGTAGAGGAATTCTCCCCTGACAAGAGAAAGGCGAGGGGAAGGACTCGGACGTCTCCAAACCAAACATTGTGGTTTGAAGTTATGGTTGCATTTTCCTGAAATGATGCGGTAGACCAACACTGAGCCGTAATTGAAAACAGCTCTCTGGGTTTGCAGCTAACTGTGGGACCGGCTCCGTTCTGCACGGTGCGCCGGCGTTCTTCTTCTCTGGTCATTCCTCTGAATCCCCCAGAGGGCCGAAGGTCACGCTCCGGGATATCTGAGCGATGACTCAGCTGGCTGTCAAGTGACAACTTCAGAGTGTCACATTGCCTACTAAGGAGAGAGACGCAGCATTTCTTTATTCCCAGGATAAACGGCTTCGCTTGGGACTCCACATTAGGAACTGCGCTGGTTTTCACTTCCAGCTGCAAAGATTATCAGAGCCGAGAGTAACTAGTTACATTTACTCTATTACTTTTACTGAGTACATTTATTATGAAGTATTTCTACTCTTACTTGAGTAAAATGTCTGTTTTCTACTCACTGAATGAAAAACAAACATGTTTTAACCAGAAATTCACCAGACAGATTTTCACCTGCAGTTTGAGTTAAAGTTAGTTTTTTACTGAAAAAAACTGATTTTGAAAAAAATTTATTTTGTGTGATTTTATTTTTAGTTTAGCTAAAAATAGTAAAACTAAACAATATCTACCTAATACTCCAGGTGAGCGATATGGATTTTATCACAATATTTTGTGATACTGTTGTAATAACAACTATAAGAACCATAAATTATAACTTTTTCATTAGAAAATTGTGGCTGCAAACAGATTCTGCTTTTGGAAAACTTTTTCATTTGAATCAGTCTGACTTAAAGAAGTGGAGCAAACTTTTTAGTAACAGATGTTTATTAATGAAGTAATAACTTGGTGAAAATAATCCCCCATTTTTTCTCTTCTGACAGGAAAAGTTATCCTCAAAATGTTGCTGCTAATGTTTGACTGTGAAACTTTGAAATATTCTCACTAAATTAAATTAATGTCCTCTGTTATGAAATACAAACAACCTGTCATGCTGTGGGCCCGTTTTTTCGATTTTGTTTTTAAATGCTCTTTAAAATATCAGAAGATTTCAACACAAATGGTTCATCAGACCCACACAACCTCCTCAACATTAAACTCATTTGAACTGAAACTCGCATTCTGCAGTTTAATGTAATTCAAACCTTGTAAAGGAGAACGCTTCCTGATGCTAAATGCCGCTAACCGTGTTGTTAGCTTCAGCAGCGCGACTGCAGGCGCTAAAATCTGCTGGCGAGTCATGAACAAGTCCCATATTGTGCCTGTGTTTGAGCAACAGCGCAGAAGGACAGGAGGGCATCAGATGAGTACAGACTGTTTCCACCTGGCAGGTGCCCGGTCTCTAATCCCCCCTCTCTGTCTGATTAAACACACACACACACACACACACACACAAGGTCATCTCTCTGTCAACCATACAATAGTGCTGTGTACCCGTTTGGCCTACTTCCTAAATACTTCCTCTTTAGAAAGCAAATAAAACCAGGGAGAGAAACAGCTCAGGAGTTTGATCTACTCACAGTTTATTTAGCTTTTTATTTTCTATATTTTTTAATTTTTCATCTATATAAAGCAGGGCTTTGAAATCTGAGGCTCTGGAGTCACAATGTCATATTTTAGACTAGAAATGCTCATTTTTAAAAGTATAACTCTAATATCAAATGCAGATTTTAGTTTTTACTCGAGAAAATTACATTGAATTTCCACAAGAAAATATAAGATGGTTTATTAGGGCCATACTGGGAAAATCTTACAATTATTAGAATAATATTATGACAATAATTGTGTAAAATCAACTTCAGCTTTATATCAAGTTATAATGTTATTCCCTCATCAAAAACATACATGGAGTTTTGCCTTGAATGCTTAACAAAGCCTTTAATCTCCATGGCAACCAGTCAGCTGTTCAGATGGACGTAGCCCCGCCTTCAAAAATGAAGCTCCTCCCCCACTCAGCTCCTTCAGACTAGCCAGCAGAATTAGCTACTCATTATAGGAGTAGCTTCTCAGCGAAACGCTGGTAAAAACGTTATTAAAGTGTTAATAGAGGAGCCATATTGGGATGACTTCCTGGAGGCGGAGCTTCAGAAAGATCAGGAGCTTCTTAAAGAGACAGAGGCCCAATTTCAAGGAAGGAAGGTCATATTTGACAAAGAGTTTCTATGGCAACTGACGGAAACAGTTTATTGATTGTGCTATAAAATGTCGCTATGTGGAAACATAATACTGGCCCTTTAAACCTGAGCTAAATGCGTTGTTAAAGAGACAGAGGCCCAGTTTCCAGGCTTTAAATCAGGAAGTAACATTTCTTTTAAGTCATAATTGGTATGTATCATTTCTGTAACAGCTGAAGTTAACATAGTTACTTGATTGGGCTGTAAAATGGGATTATGTGTCTGGAAATCACGGCATTCTGCCCCTCTAAGAGTTTCCCCTCCTCGTCCTCCCTGGGGAGGTTTGGCCTTTTTCGCCCCCCTCTGATAGCTTTTATGTCTGCTGAGGTCAGGACAAGGTCAACCGACTTCAAATGAAGATCAGTGCAAAACACAGAGACGCCAAAGCAGCAGTTTTAGTTTTTCTCTTTTTAGAAAACGTTGATGCTTTGCTGTGAGAACCAAGGCGTTCAGATGGAGGGGATTGTCCCTGTAAAGGCTGTTTGATCTGCGCTATGATCGCGGAGGAATTCGTGGCGGTGCCATGCTGTCTGCCGAGTCCCCTCTCCTCACCTGGCGAGGCTGTGATTAAATATCATTTCCCCCCGGGCCGCAGGTAGAGCCCAGAGCCGCTTCCCTTTGCTGCAGGACGACACGCAGTCACTCAACTCCCTGTTGAAAGTTTGTGGCACGCTAATGAGAAATCTGTCAGCGGCGGCGCGCTACGGGGAACTCGATGAAAAACAGAGAAATATAGATTATATGGTTGTTACTGAATTCCTCCTGAAACGGCCACACCTAAAGCTCTGCAGACACAAAGTCCTGATCCGCCTGTACCTGAGTCGGAACCAGAGATCCACCGCCGACTGGCTGCAGAGCGGCTCTAAAACAGGAAACGCCTCAACACGTTTCTGCTGTTCAGAGTGCTTTTAAAGATTATAGAGTCGTTCAGTTTCCATCTCATGTCCTAATTTATTAAACACTTGCTACCATTTCTTCTCTTCTGTACCAATTTATTTAAATTCAGTTTGTGCAGACACTCTCACTACTTTTAAAATCTGACAATTGAGGATCTTTTCCCACCTGATGGTCCAGTAGACCCGGTTCTACAGGAACCAGAACATCTGCTCCACCTCCAGCTGCTGTGGTTCTGGCCCAAACCAACCTGTTCCCCTCCTGGCCTGTGGGGGCGCTGCACCAAGAACCACTGAAGGAAATGACATTAAAACCTCTGAAGACGCTGAGAGCAACTTCCTGTTTCACCAGATGGAACAAGATGGAGGCGTCAAATTTTATTGTTGGAGGATTTCTCTTTAGTCTTTGGCTAAAGACCAGGAGCCATTTCTGCTGCTAGCGCTAGGCTAGCACATTAGCTTTGGCTGTATTTACCCAGAATGCCCTGCACTGTAGTCCACTTCCTGCTTCTGGAGCAGTCTCTGGTCCGCTTGGCGTTCACATTTGTACTCAAACCGAACCAGAGTTCACTTCAACTAAACCCAGACGGAGGTTTGGACGACCAGAGGTCAGAGGTCACACCTCACCAAACCAACCGGGCTTTCTAGGCAAATGGACCAAAGTCGGGTTAAAACAGACTGAGCAGGGCTGAATGCTGCCTTTTGTTGGACCAGACGCCTCTTGACGATTCCTAATTTATTGTTTTATTGAGGTTAAAGAACTTTTTTACTGTTTTTATTTCATCTTCATCATTCGCTTTATTTCAGACACAGTTTATGATCCATAGGAAAAACAAGAACACAGTTAAACATAATTTGATTTCAATTATTTATTTGTGTTACTTTAATAACATTTGGTGAGGGTTTAAAGTCTATAACTGAACAGTTTTTCTTCCTCTAGTGTTTCATCATCATCATCATGTGTTTCCTCAAACTAACACTTTTCTATGCTCAGCCTCGTTTAGCTCATAATATTTGTGTTTTCTTGTTTTGTTTCCAGTTGGATTTATATTAAATCATCATGTAAATCTGCCTGGCGTCCATATATATAGATATATCTATATATATATATATATATATATGTGTGTGTGTGTGTATGTAATCTCCAGCAGACATCGCTTGGCTTATAAATCAACTTTACGGCTTCAGAGCTCTGTTTTTTCTGTAATTTGTGTGAGTGAGGGCTTTAAAACGTAATGCCTGGCAGCCTGGAGGCGCCATAAATCAGGCGTGTCGTGTTTAAATGGCTCGGAGCAGAACATCCCTTTCTGTGCAGACGAGACGGATCCGACCCGGGTTACGGCGGCGCGTCTCCGCAGGTCGATGTCTGGGCCTGGTACTCTCTAATCAGCCTGATGCTGTTTTTACAATGCTGACAGCTTCAGCAGCAGAGTTAGCTAGTTAGCTAGTTAGCTTCCTCTTAGTGTTAGCATAATGGCTTTCCATGGTTTTTCCTCCCTGTTTTTCTTTTCAGCCTCTGTGATTTTTACCAAATTATTGACAATATTTCCTCTGCTGCACCTATAATGCAGATTAGGAGAATACACACAGGATTAAAACGGTACTTTGCATCATCATTAGCAATGAAACATAAATAATTACAGATTTGACGTGTGTGTAATTAAATGGATCTATAACCCATTATGGGGTTATAGAGATGTTTTTGTAGCTACTGATATTTAGAAACAGATTCTTGTCTATAATAGAGAAACAAATAAAATATGAAAGAAAAACTGAGGAGTGTTTCAAACGTTGAGCTCAGGAATCAGCTCAAGTTATGACGAACAAAACTTTCATTAGAATCTGGAGAAATTTAGCTGTAGTTTGGATACCAAGCAAACCGGCAAGCTACATATTTAGTTCTAGACTATTTAGCTCAAAGCTAAGTATTTAGTTCAAAGCTAAATATTTACTGATTACCTAAATAGGTTAATATTTACTTATCAAAATACTTAGCTGTTAAATATTTAACTTAGCTGTAAGCTAAGTATTTAGCTCAAAGCTAAATATTGGTGCTAAATAGTATTTAAATTAGTTCTACTCTAAATATTTCTATTAAAACCAAAGTATTGAACTGAAGTATTTCAGCTCAAACTAAATATTTAGCTTCAAAGTAAATGTTTAGTTTGAGCTAAATATTTTATATTTAATTAAATAATTAGGCTCAAGCAAAACATTTAGTTTGCTAACTAAATATTTACAAAAAGGTAAATATTTAGTTTGCTACTTAAATGTTTAGTTGGAAACTGTGACATTTAAAAGTGAATAAATTATATGGTAAAAATGACTGAAAATTTTGTTTTTAATTTTTCATTTAGGAACGGAATAAGTTATTATTAGTCATTTTTGGCAGCGTCTGTTTCCAAGCGGCGGCCATTATGCCGCTTCATTCCTTTACAGCTTGTATCGGTGAACTGAAGCGTCCCAGTCGGCGCCCTCTGCTACTTACCTAATTAGCTCTAGGAGCCCCTGCATTATTAACAGACACCCCTAAATCATTCAGAGGGACCTTGTGTGTGTGTGTGTGTGTGTGTGGGGGTGGTGTGTGTGTGTGGGTGTGTGTGTGGTGTGCGTGTGTGTGTGTGTGTGTGTGTGTGTAAGGGGGGAACACACAGGATCACTGCAATAATGTCCTCTCCTATTCACGACATGTCAGACGTAATTATTCACCCTGGGAAGACACCAGAACAGAAGTAATGGCACCCATCTTGTGCCCAACCCCCCACTGACTGACTGGCAGGGGAGGGAAGATGGCCGAAATGTCTGAGGTCACGAGCGAACGCAGAGAAATCGTCAGGAATGAACAAATAATGTTTGTTTTGTTGTGTGCGTGAATCTCATCAACTCCAGCAACGGTGCCATTTTCAGGCCTCATTTGCTTATATTACATGTAAACAAATCACTTTAGAGGCGTGTTGCTTTGAGCGTCGTGTAGCTACTTTTACTGCCGGGTGACTCATGATTCCACTGAATGAAAAATCTAATTTTGTGGAACGAAACGCGGGTGAATCATGTTCAGCAGCTGGAAATAGTTTGCTCTTTTTTATGTCAGTGAGACACAAAATTCAACACACATCACTTCCTCCCAGGCAGCCAATAACGGCTGTGCAGGGTGGTGATTCTGTTCTGCCTGGGATAATATTTGGCTAGGCTAGCGACCAGCAGGACACATTACGGTTACTGGAAAGAGTCGGTTTCCTGAAGGTCCAAAGTACTTCCTGAACGTTACTTCCTTTCCTGCTTTTACTGCTGGCAAGGAAGTTGCAGCATGGATATTTTGACGATTTAATGTCGTAAAGGAAGTCTCTTCAGAGAATTTTACATAAATCACTAATTATAAATATTAATTCTGACAACGCTAAAGTGCTACAACTGCAGGGAATTTAGCTAAAGCTAACACAAATCGCTAAGTCAACATGGAATTAGAAAAAGCTATTGCTGAAGCGCTATACCAACATAAACTTACCAAAACTAACGCTAAAGCGCCACAGCAACATGTAATTTAGGAAAAGTCAAAGGTATACTTTTGCTAGTCCAGTCTATAGTGAAATTAGCTAAAGCTAATGCTGAACAGCTACAACCACGTTGCATTTTGCTAACACAAAGCACTAAATCAACATGGAATTAGAAAAAGCTATTGCTAAAGCGCTACAGCAACATGTAATTTAGCAAAAGTCAGAGGTATACTTTTGCTAGTCCAGTACACTAACACTGAATTTAGCAAAAGCTAATGCTAACTGGTTATACCGACATGGAATTTAGCAAAAGCCAGGACTTTTGCTGGTCTAATATACCAACATGGACATTAGCAAACATGGACATGTTTCTTGTCCAACATGGAAATTAGCAAAAGCTAATGCTAAAGCAGAATACCAACATCAAATTTAGCAAAAACTAACACTAATTTGCAACAACATGGACTTTAGCAAAAGCTAATGCTAAAGCAGTAAATTCAACCACGTTTATATCACCACCTGTCAATGACGAAAATATGTTTCAACATGAAATATCACTGTTTAAGACTTTAGCGAAGGTGAAATGACAGAAAATGTGCTTCCTGTGTTTTTAGCTCTTGCTACTTTGTTGCAGAGCTTTTCTCTGTTTTCAGTTTTTAAAGGGAACAAAGTGGATTTCAGACTTTTTATTGCAAGATGGGAAGAGAAATGTAATGGGAAAAAGAATTAGACCAGATAAAACTCAGGCACGTCGTTAATCTGCCCTGCCCCTCCTCTCTCTGTTTCAATTAAGAAAATGACTTTTTAGTTCAATTAACAATAATTCACGCTTAACTGAATAAAGTTTATTACACAATCAAGGCAGCAGCAGCGTAATGGAGGGGGACAGGAATGCCCCTTGCTGCAGAGCGCCGGCGTGCGGTCTGAGCGTTGATGACATCACGCTGTCAGACGGAGGAAACTCGTCCGGCAGTCACCGGAGCGCAGAAATATAAACGCTAGCAGTCAAAAAGCTTCCATATAAGGCAAAACATTACTGAGAAACAAAACTGGATTCAAATTGTGTGGTTTAGGTTTTATATGAACAAATTAAGGTTTCGACTTGTAAAATAACAAAAATAAACCAACAATTTTAATTAGCCGGTTATAAGAAGAAAAGTGGGATTCATTTTTTAAAGTTCAAAAGTTTTCACCATGTTTATTCATTTATATGGTATAAAACTAAATATTTAGGCCCAAACTAGATAAATAACTAACAAAATTTTTAGCTATATATTTAGTTTCTAAATTAAATATTTAGCTTGGCAGTTAGTATTTAGTTTTGAGTCTTACTAAATGGTCTGAAGCTAAATATTTAAATTGCTAAGTAAATATTAAGTAATGATATGCTCAGAAAGCTGACATAAAACAAATATTTAGTATAATGATTGAGAAGTTGGAAAATAATTAAAATTGAAAACATGAATATTTAGTTTGAAGCCTAACTAAATGGCCTCAGAGTACATAGTTAGCTTGGTAACTAAATATGTAGCTAGCGAGCTAAAACTAAATCTAGAAACTAAATATTTAGTTTGAAGCCAAATATTTCACCTCAAGCTAAATCTTTAGCTTGCTAAACTAAATATTTAATAGCATAATGAAAATATAATTTGGATTTTTTTTTTGCTCATATAAAAGGCTAAGAAACCCAAATAGTTTATTTTCACTGTCTGTCCACCATTGTTGTTCAGTCACTGATTCCTTCAGTTACCTGAGAGGTGAGCAGTGAGGCTAACTAGCCTGGAGCTAACGAGCTAACTAGCCTGGAGCTAATGAGGACAGAAACTTTCCCAGATTCCCACCAGGTTCTGCTCTCTGGTTGGATCCATATTTCTCCGTGTTTTTACTCTTTCCTGCTTCCCGTCTGACGGACCAGCGGCGACTCGAGGCCGGTGGTTGTCTGAGACGAGTTTCTGAGTTTGACCCGTTAAAAGTGAGAGGAATGCAGCGGTACGGTCCAATACTGAGTAATGGAGATGGATGAGTGGTTCTGTTACTTTCTGGTCGCACGCTGTGACCCCCGATGCATCCGGCCACTGGAGGCCATGTTGGCAAGGGCAACAAATGATGATTAAGGACAGAGGAATGATGGGAAATGTGGATTAATGACGCCTAGATAGAAATAATAGCTGTGATATCCCAAAACTTTAGAGGAGCGGATGGAGAATCAGCTTCGAATCCACTGGAGTGTAAACGGTCGCTTCGCCTTCAAGGTGATTTTAGGAACGAAGGAGGAAAAATCTACTGACTTTCATAACTTTAGCATTGGAGACGTCACTGTCAGCTGCTGGTTGTTGTGTGAAAAATGTGGCAAAATTGTTAGAAAAACAAAGAAGATTCTGATTTAGGAGGAAAATCGTTGAATTTAAAATCATTTTGTGACTTTAAGAAAGTCAGAAAACATTACTTAGCCTGTAAAATAATTAATTTCTCTAATAGTTGTGAAAATCCAAGATTAGAAAAACATCCTAAACAAAAAGCAGTCATGGTTTTGAACCGTCACTATTTTAAACTAAAAACTTAATTAACAAGCTAAATATTTAGTTTGAAGTTAAATAATCAGTTATCAAGCCAAACATTTAGATAGCAAGTTAAATATTTAGTCTAAAAACTAAATATTTATTAAAGAAATACTTCGGTGGTATGCAAATTTACTAAAATAACCAGAAGTTGACTGTCAAAATAAAAGCTCAATCTTGTGAATGTACATTTAGTTTGAAACTAAAGATTTAACTAACATGCAAATTCAATAGCCAAACATGAAAATAACATCTGGGTGATAAGGACGTGTGTTTAGTTTGTAAACTAAATGTTTAGCTCGCTGGTTTGAAACTCACATTTATAGATGGAAAAATGACTTTGAAACTTAAACGTCATTTTTTCTGTCATGAAAGAGAAAAAATAACCCAGATTACGGCTGTTAAGTTTTGACTTGTTAAGGTGGAACGTCCAGGCTGCAATTCGAACAAGATGTTGGATTTTATTCTGCTCTGCTTGTTCATCAGCAGAGAAAGAAAATTACACAAAATTTGATAGAATTGTGAAATATCTGAAAATATTCAGGAGAGCTGCTTTGATTTTATTTTTTTATCTGAATGCTAGTTCATGTAATCCCTGGATTAATTGTGGCGTAATCTGACTAATCGTCTCTGGTGTCGCCCTGAGATTCCTGAATAACTGCTGAAATAAAAAACTCTTAAGATTTCAGATTTTTTTTATTTTATTGCAGTTTTTTGGCAGAAACTTAGTTTATTTTTTCCATCTGCATCGGTTGGCCATTGGGAAAATGTCATGTTATAAAACAAGCTGCTGTGTCTCACTGAGAAGTTACTTGTTAGTCGGTTTTGTCTTATTTCAAGTGTAGTGAGATTTTTCCTCCAGGCCCTGTAAGACTGAGTGTTTCTGCAGTGCATCATGAAAAGCTTCACCTTCCTGCTCAGCTCCGTACATCTGCATCCGTTTACCGTCCTGCCTGTTTCTGCTCCGGTCTCAGCTGATCGGATCCCCGCAGCTCGGGTCGATCTGCTCCTGCAGGAGCGAGCGGCGTTGGTGTGTGGACCCAGCAGCGCTGCAACAACACGACCACGACGACTAGGGAAAAAGATGTAATGAGCATCCAGACTGAAACACTATCTGGGAAAACAAAGTTTCATTTGATTTTATGAGAGATTTGTAATTAAGAGGAAAATATTTCACTCTTTGTCTCAATCTGTTTTTTCTGATGCTAAAAAAGTTAAATTACTTGTTTCAAACTTTTTTATGTTTTATGTATTCAGAAGAATAATAAAGTTACAGATATTCTAGGTTTTTATTGAGAAACATATGGCACAGCAGTAGAGCCAAAATTACACAAAAGTTCACATTTTGTACATTTTTGTTCTTCCATTTGGGTTTTTCCTGCTCATTTAAACAGCCAAGTCGCTTAAAAAGGTAGGATTGCTACCCTAAAGTTGTTGGATTCCTTTCCAGTGCAGAACAACCAGTCTGTTTTATAGCTATAAGATAAAAATATCTTATTAGGTGTCATAAGTGAATTTTTGACGTCAAGTTATTGAAATGTTTCCTCCATTTCAGGAAATGAAGGTCAGATGAAACCAACCGTACATAATTTTGCAAAATGTTTCATAAATTTTGAGTAAGGCTGTTTTCCCTCCTGATGGTCCGGGCGGCCCGGTTCTACTGGAACCAGAATATCTGCTCCACCTCCAGCTGCTCTGACCCAAACCAACCTGTTCCCCTCCTGGCCTGTGGGGGCGCTGCACCAAGAACCACTGAAGGAAACGACACTAAACCCTCTGAAGACGCTGAGAGCAACTTCCTGTTTCACCAGATGGAAACAAGATGGAGGCGTCAGATTTTAGTGTTGGAGGATTTTGCTTTAGTCTTTGGCTAAAGACCAGGAGCCATTTCTGCTGCTAGCGCTAGGCTAACACGTTTGTCTTAGTTGTATTTACCCAGAATGCCCTGCACTGTCGTCCACTTCCTCTGGTCCGCTTGGCGTTCACATATGTACAGAACTCTGATGCAGACTAAACGGTGAACTTTGGTCTGCCTACAAACTGGAGACCAAAAACCAGCAGTTTCTGCTCCAAAAGCAGGAACTGGACTACAAAGCAGGGCATTCTGGGAAAATACAACCAAAACCAACGTGCTAGCCTAGCACTAATGGGAGAGATGGCTAAAGAGAAATTCTCCAACTATTAAACTCTGATGCCTCCATTTTTGTTTCCATTTAGTGAATAAGGAAGTTGCTCTCAGTGTCTTAATAGTTTCCTTCAGTGGTTCTTGGTGCAGTGCCCCCACAGGCCAGGAGGGGAACAGGTTACTCAGAGGGTTTGGTTGGTTTGACTGAAAAAGATCCACAGCTGGAAATAAAACAAATGTTGCAGTTTTGTTCCCAAATCAAACCAAGTCTACTGGATTATCAGGCGTGAAAACAACCTAATCGACCAAAGAGTTTGTAGTGGTATTGTGTCAAAATCTGAAAAGTTCAGTTCTTTTGAGGAGTTCTGCAAAGAGTTGCTGAACTAATATCCTCCAAAAGCTCCCAGGGCTTCGTGAAAATTTTCCAAACATTCTGTCTTGTGAAATATTCCTTTGGTTACGCATTTGCAATTAGAAAATGTAAATCAGACAGGTGCTGCTGGCATCGATCAGAGTCTGTATTTGTTTTACCTAAAGGCATGTCAGATCCTCCCTTTGTAATAACGCACACGCTCGCATGTTCACACAACAAGGTCACTCCTCCCTTAGCGGTCTCCCTGCAAACTTTCCTCCCTCAGAGGATGGAGGACAGACTCGCCTTGTTTCTGACTGACATATGTTCGCTGTGTGAGAGAGAAGAAGTGGGATCAACACTCTCTGCGCATAAGGAGAGGTACAGCTGCTAGATAGCATTTCTTAGTTTGTGTGTGAAGTGAGGGGAAGAGCGCGTGTCGGGGCGGACGCACGCAAAGCCAGGCGAGCGACTTCACACGGGCGTAGTAGTAATGAAGCGTGCCAGCGTGGAGAGGGTGGAAGTTGAGTGTCAAACCGATGAGGAGGAAGGAGGAATCTGTACCATTTGGTTTCCAGTATGTCACTTTTCCGCTGCATTTTAATCACCTTCCTGAATGCCAAACGCTCAGACTCAGGAATAAATCCTTGTTTACCAAAACTGACCAACATGACAAATGTGGAATTTTAATAATTGGACGGCAGACAAGCAACTTTTAGAAGACAGTTTTTAATATTCAGATGCCCTCCCACTCACAAAGGCGCACGCTGACTACATTTACCAACACATATACACACACACACACACACACACACACATTCAGTGTTTTATGCCACTGGCAACTGCCTCATTCCCACCAGCTGTCCCAGTGCATAAAACCCAGGCTTGTTGTTAAGTCTGGGGCTTAAAAGCGCTGCCAAAAAGAACGCCGGGCAGGAACAACGGCGTTAATTCTGTTATTTGAGCCGCCGCTTCGTCTCAGCAGTTAAAAGCGCTTAAAACTAGCAGCCGGTGTCAACAAGGTAATAAAAGGAGGCACTTGGGATGCGGATGGCTGTGCCCGACTCGTACGGATCAGCGGGATAACAGTCATATTTGAAACAGTAGAGATGGGAGCAAAGGGAAGACAGATCAACGGCGGATAATCTGCTGAATAACACGAACGCTGGCGGTAGTTTCTGGGAGTTTTGTGCTGTTAAGCAGCTAAATATTCATTCCTCATTGGAAACTTCAATTAGACAGACTAAAACGATTGATCACATTAATTGTGATTAATCAGATTAATTTTGATTAATTATTCAAATCAACTAACTTAATATTCAATTAATTGTGTGAAAAGATAGAGAATTTTGGAAAAACTCACTCAGAACTTTAGAAATATATACATTTTACATTTAAGATAAATAAAATCTGTCTGTAAATCTTTCTACACAGAACTCTTAATAGCAGTTTTATTTATTAATTATTTATTAATAATTGTTGATGTTAGGAGTTTTCCTTAGCTACAAATGATCCATCGCTCACAGAAGGAATGCTGTGTTGCTTTGTAGCCAGTAAAATTTTGTTTTCTTAATTTGAGAAGTAAATTATTTGTTCATTTGCATTTTTAATATTTAATTTTAAAAAAGGCTTAAATGAAAGATTTGCAGATCTGCCAATTTTTAAAAATCAGATGAACCAGCTAGTCCAAATAATCGTCAGAATAATTGATTAATTGTCAAAATAAACGATTAATCGTCAGAGTAAACGATTAATCGATAGCTGAAATAACCATTAGTTGTGGTCCTACCACACCGCTTTGCAAGTGGAAAGCACAGGTTTGAGGTTGTGCCTTTGGAGCCTCGTTTGGTTTCTTTGTCTGTTTCTCGTTTCTTGAAATGTCTCTCTTCCTGTGACATCACTCTTCCAGCTAAGTGGTCCCCTTCCTCTCAGGTGAAAAGTATCGCTTGCCGCTGCGCCTGCCAAGTCAGGAGTGCAGAAAACTTTAATTTCCCTCATTCTGGAGGCAGTGCCAGAGATTTGGTGTCCATTAGCCAACCCTTGAAACACGAGCTGACGTGGACTTGGACTGAGCCATGGCGGCATTATCTAACTCAAGAAGCAACGCATCATCTTTCATATTCCCTTTCTGTTCTGCTTCCACTTTTCCTTGTTGTGCTTCCTCTGTGAGGGAGTTGTTGAAGTTCCAGAAAAAAGTCAACTTGCTTGGACTCGGGCCACGCGGCGCATTACAGCGCACCTCTTCTGTGCCGCCCATTAACTTGTCCTTCACGATGCGTCAGTGGCTCGTAAACGCCTCGGCACTTGAGAACTCGATCTCCCCTGCTCTTAAATCCAAACACCAACAGTCTGTAAAACATCTTAGTCGTCCTCATTGCACATTCCCTTTAGAGTGAAAACGAGACCATGAGTCAGCAGAGGTGTTTGCAAAAATTCAGCATAAAAAATGGCTGCAGGTTCTGCCAGTAGGAATAAAATCCAGCGAAAGCTGCCAGAACCGAGTGCCATCTATTCAACTCAGTTCATTTCTACAGCACTAATTCACAGTAAATGTATTTTCAAGACACTTTGCAAAATAAAAAGTAATTTAAGACAAACATTCAAATTGATCCAGTTATCCTTCCTTTAAATTGATCCTATCAGTGCTTCACAGCTGCAATATTTAACTTTTATAAAATTGTTCTTTACAGATTTGTTGAAACTTTCGCCATATTGTGACAGTTTGTCATGAGATTGATAATCTGTGAAAAATGTAATTCCTCTGCTTTCTCCCAGTGCTAACTGAGCCAGGAGGAGGGCCTTGGTGCTGTCAATCATCCTCATGTATCACCCTTTGTCTCTGCTACGCTGGATCACAGCCGCTATGAATGCTAACGCTAAGAACCGGACATTGTTCTTGAGACTCAAGTCTTAGAGCTTGAGGCCAAGTCAAGTTGATCTCATACTGTGGCACAGCTCACTTCTTAGTGAACACAGAGTGAAATCCACAAACACACAGGCTACATGTCCATATTAGCTAGCAGAGAAAAGCTACATTAGCAATGCTAACTTTGCTAGTTCGGCAGTAAGTACTACAATAAATATCACAGATATTTATCTTAGTATGACACAAGAGGTGGGCAGAGTACGTACAAATTGTAATCGAGTAACAGTTGTAATGTACTTACCCTGTTTAGTTAGAACCAGGCGAGAGCTAGCGCTAAGCTTGTGGCTTTATTATTGTTGTCATAGCAACTCCGCAGCCACTGCCTACCAAGATGGCTGCCGGGTACAAAGTCCACAGAAGTGTGACGTCACATGAGAACCGTGTATTCTTCACCACAACAACATTTTAGGACTAGAGTATGTTTCCTTTTTTCTTGTCCCAGAACATCTTTTACACATTTGCTGCCAGTTTCTTCGCCAGGCGGCTTTTAGTGCTTCGAGTGCAATGCTTATTACTTCTTTTTACACCGAGGAGTGTTTTATGAAATCTGTTCAGAGCTGTCAGTCACAGTGGAGGACGAGTGCAAGGAGTCCTGAAGGTTAATGGCTGAGGAAATGCTGAGCGATTTAAACACCATATGGATAGGCTCATCATCTACAAGCTGTTCAAGGTTGAACCCATCCAGAACACTGTAGGATTGAGATAATAGCCTTCTTTGCCCAACTGTTGTTAAGCTACCAATCTCCTGTCAGCTGCAGGGGAACTGATAAGCACTAGGACCCAAAACCCTGCACAACTTTCTGCTTCTGTCTCCTTTCTCAATCTTTGACTCATTTTCTCTCGTTCGTCACTCTGTCAGGTACACAATGCAGAGGTGTTGATGTCGCGGTGCATGTTGATGTCTTTCTTTCCTTTTCCTTCGCACCAACACCGTCTTCCTTTTCTTCGCCGCTTCTCGCCATTCCCATTTCTCTTCCACCGGAGAGCGGCTCGCCCTCAAAGCCATCTGTTTCCAGGCAGCCTGCGAGTGTTGCTGAAATATGTAAGGCCTAATTAATTCAACCAAATTGTTTTAGAATAGATTAATACAATAATGGCAGCTCATGAAAGGTTATTTCAAGTACAGCACTCAGCTAATCTCATCAAAGGGTAGATTTTACTGCTCTGCACTCAGCGAACACCCACTGCCATATAGACCCTCGCATTCAGGAAGGGATGGAAAGTTCTCTGTGTAGGAGATAATTAAAATTAAAATGGTAAACAAGGCCTTTCTGTTGACAATAATGGACTCAGAATGAGCATAAGCTCTGGCCATTCACCAAATTCAATTATTATCCTGTGACTTGAGTTGCTTTGTGTCTGAAAGTTGAGTGAAGAGAGCAGTGCATCCATGTTTCTGCTCAACGCACCACAGTGGAGGGACTGTGTTAGACTTTTAGCGGGGATAAGAATCACTTTTGAGAATATAAAGTAGATGATAAGTGCTGGAGAAGCTTCCAGGAGGCTGTGGTGAAGATGAAGCCTTAAATACATTTTTGATGTACTTGGAGTCTCTGCCAGGGCAGAAAAGTGTAAATTAGTCTCTCCTGTTGTTGTGGATATATATTTATATTCTGTTTGTGTCATATTTTTCAATTGTTTCAGTTTTCTGTATTAGGGTGTTTTGTATGATTACGTCACAGTATTTGCTTTGGAAGGTCACGGATCCACCATTTTTACATCTTTCAGTGGTTTTATTGTCCAAGTTGTTGGGTCTATTAACCCACACAAGCTGCAGAGCCTCTTCAAGTGCTGGATTTTATTTTTATTGGAAATGTTGCGCCGCAGGAACCTCTGTTAGCATCAAGACTTTGTCTGATTGAGCGTCGGTTCCTTCTGTCCGCAGAAACGACAGACACAACTGCAAATAACACTAAAATTACAACAAATCTTAATTTAGACATTAAATTAAGACGCTAACATGGTGACTTCTGCTAATATGCTAGCTGTTAGCTTTTTGAAGACATTAGCGTACTGCTTGTTTTGAGTATCATTGTATAAACTGGGATTGTTTTTGTTGCTTTTGCCTTGAGAAACAAATGAACCAAATGCAATCAGTGATGCTAGCATTAGCATCAGCTAGCTCGCTAAGTTGCTAGCTATGCTAAGGATAAGACAACCTCGTTCAGCCATTTTGGCTCGAACATGTGAGCACTTGAGAATAGAAAGTTCCTGTGCCATTTGTATGAAACTACAAAATGGCCGATAGTACGCTCTGGGACACTCTGTCTCCAGCAGGGGGCGGGGCTAGAATTGCTTCATTTGCATTTAAAGAGACAGTATCAAAACAAGTTGCTCTCAATCATGCCTCACAAATACAACCATTGATCCATTTGATCCATTGTTTACATGACGTTTTTATGCATCCTAGTGTTTTTTGCGTCATTCTTTGTTGGTGTAACAGCTCCACCCACTGGCCCGGCATACTTACTGCAGACTTTCACAGGATCGGAGATAGATTATTTTCTTTATCGTTTTGAATCTTCCCCAGGTTGTTCGCCTGATTCGTGTGTATCTTTACGTTTGGGTCGAACCTGCCTGGTTCAGGCTGAAGTCGCCGTCGTCTGATCCGATCACTCGGCTCAGAAGACGGATCTGTGATCGCTGCTCGTTTGATAGTTGCATCGCCGAACAGCTGGCGATGCTTTAAATCTGGTGACCTCCAGGAAGAAACAATAGTCACTTACTTGAAAGCAGTTTGTAATTTATGACGGCGTCCTCCTTGTACTCAGTGACACTCTGAGTCCTTGATAAACAGATTAGACGAGAGTTTGGTTATTATTTTGTTGTGGGAAGAAACTGAACATCCTGCACCTCATCTATTATCAGATATCGTTAATTTTCCCCCTGTGAATTAAAGACAATTCACTTCATTACGGATAAATAGGCTAACCTGTGACCTTAATGTGAATTATATGTAAAATATAAAGATTTATGTCAAAGTGGAGGGTTTCCAGTCCAAAGAGACGGAGGCTGTGTCATCACTCACCTGGCCTAACCTCTGCAGGGAGCGGAGCACAAGTCTTTATCCTGCTGTTCATCAAGATTAATACGGAGCCGCCGTCGTCCCCAGAGAACCGGCGAACAGACTCGACTTCCAGCGCTGGCGTCTATAGACAGCTCCGCTTCATTAGCGCCAACATTATGGCTCAACCACTTGCAATTAGGAATGTGTTTAAGAGGGTGCCATGCACATCCAAACACGTATACGTTTACACCGGCGCGTTCAGACGTCTGCGCCGCCGCCGCGCTTACCCTTGCACCTCCATACATATACACAAACAGAGTCACACTGCCGGGTGCATCTTCTTTTTTTAAAGAGGAGGAATATGATAATGAACCTGGCTTGATAGAGTAATTAACTGGGCTAAATGGAAATCCCACGAGGTTCAGTGATAGTTAGCAGATGTTCTCTGAAATACATTAAAGACCAAACATCTTGTGAAGGGGGAGAAGTGAGAGAGGAGGGAAAAGGAGAAGTTTCTCAAACGAAGGAGGGAATGCCGGGTTTTATCCGGTTGACATCAGCTGATCTGAGACGGAGACAGAATAATAAAAAACTCAATAACCTCCAGCTAATTTTATAATTGAGATCTTTTACGATTTTTCCTAATAAAAGACTGATTGAAACTTGTGATTGGTGTTGAAGCAGCTTGTTCACAAGCTAATAAATGTGAGACAATAAAACTGGCAAGGGAAATGTTTTTGATTCAGTGAAGATGATAGCATTCAGAAATGACACGCTTCTTTGATAGTTTCTGTTTGTTTCGCCTTCATTTCTCCGTGTCTTGTTTGTTTATTGCATCACTTTCATAGTTTCATCGTTGCGTTTCACTTTGATCATAACTCAGGCCTCTACATGCTTCAGAACCGCTGCCAGCACATCTGCAACAGCCTCTGCTTCCTCAGAAAACATCCAGCGTCTTTTCCAAAACAGAACCAAAAATCTGCAATATCAACAAACAAAAACTGGTGCAACTGCAGACAAGCTGCTGCAAACAGCAGAAACAACGGCGAGTGTAAAACGCCAAAGACGGCGAGTCACCAAAACAGACCAGTAGGAGGAGCTGGACTGAAAATACCTCATTATTAATACTTAGAAATCACTTTATTTAGTTTGGTACAGATTTATGTTGACAAATGTTAAAAGTTAGTCCTCCTGATTGGTTTCTTTTGTTTTTGGTTTTATGAAAATGTTTTAATATAAATATAATATAAAACATGCTCTATTTTGCATTTTGAACACGTTTTGCACAAAGAATATATATGTAGGCGTGTTCTAGACGTTACTGTCACCAAAACATTTTGAAAATACATTTTTATTAATCTGGTTCATAAAGTTTAATCTCCAAGTTTGGGTGAAAAAATAAGAAGAAAATTCAGCATTTAGTTTTAAATGGAGATTTTGTAATATTAGAATAAAAAGAGTGTTTTATAGAAAAATTTCACTTTATCATCATTTTAGTTTTTCAGAACATATTTCCCACCTCTTTAAGTGAAATAAATATCCCTGATTGTCTTCATGTTAAATATCTGCTGCATCTCGCAGCAATAAGGAGGCAGAGAGAGAAACTCGGTGGCTAGCTAGCGCTAAGTCACACTGAGAAGAGCCATCTGCTTCTCCGTCTGAACTTTAGAACAAAGACGCCAGGCTGTCAAAGTTTCCCTCAAACAGAGAAACTCACCCGACTCAGGCACACACACACACACACAGAGACACAGAGACACACACACACACACAGAGAGACACAGAGACACACACACACACAGAGAGACACAGAGACACACACACACACACACAGAGACACGCACACACACACACAGAGAGACACAGAGACACACACACACACACAGAGAGACACAGAGACACACACACAGAGACACAGAGACACACACACAGAGAGACACAGAGACACACACACAGAGAGACACAGAGACACACACACACACACACACAGAGACACGCACACGCGTCGCTGCATTCTGAAGGAATCCAAAGGCTCTAAAATCCTTGAAAATGGTTTGGAAAGTTTTTGATTTCTGTATCAAGTCCTTGAAAGTTCTTAATGTTCAAACTGCGTAGTTTTGTATTAAAGTAAAATCTGATATTTGAAATTTGGAAAATGTTATTTACAGTTAAAACCAGATATTTAAGGACAATAAAAAGACACATCTACATATTTTCTCACTGTCTGATGTTAAATCAACAAACGATGATTTTAATAATCGGTTATTCTGACAAGGAATCTAATAATCTAATAAAAGAAATTGACACATTATGTAGATTTTTCAGCCTCTTTGGTACAATATTAATAAATAATTATAATATAAAACAACAAATTTCCTTTTTTATATTAAATCCAATAAAATATCCTTCCTTCAGTGAATCTGAACCAGTTGAACCAGTTGATGTAAAGCACTTTGAAATGCCTTGCTGCTGAAATGTGCTATACAAATAAAATTTGATTTGATTTTGATTTTGATTTGATGAGGAGTTTTAGTGAAAACATTTAAAGACAAAGATGTTTGTACTTTTGTACAGTTTTGTCTTAATTCCTGAAAAAAACAACAAATTTAAATGTCTACATTCTCCAGTTGATGATTAATCAATTACTAAATCAGTTGTTTTATTCTCATGTCACAAATTCACAGGCGCCGACCTTCACCTGGTGACCCCAACCGAGCCCAGGCGTTACCTAGCAACCCCGGCGGAATTCCTCTCGTTACCTAGCAACCCAAGCTGAGCTCCAGCAGGTTTGGTCAGCAGGGAAAGACAAACGTTTTGCTGTTGACTTACTATTCAGAAGCCACTTGCTGCATCCTTTGTGGATGTGCAGGAGGCTCCACTAATGCATTTCAAAGATGTACGGTTGGATAATTCAGTGTTTGTCTGCAGCCATTTTCACATGTTAGTGTATCATTTACACATGTGTATCGTTAGACCTGTGTATCGTGCACACGTTAGTGTTTAGCAACATGTGTGTTTATTTAAAGTGACAAAATAAATCTCCTTATCTATTGATGACTTTGAGCAAAAAAGGACGGGTTTTGAATAGGCCACAGACCAATCCTAACCTGTTTCAGGAATCAGTACGGGTTAATTTGCCTCCTTTGGTTTTTTTGTTTTGTTTTCATCTTCAGTGTAAAACTTGCCCTGAAAATTGAATGTTACTGTTGGTGAAACGTCCAAACTCTGACATTTCCTCACTTTGTGAATATGAAGTGTCTTCCTGCTTTGCTAAAATGGCGGCTGTGGTGAAAACACGACGACCCGCAGGATGAGTAAGAGGGCAGAAGCACCTGCTGTCATAAGTTTCTGCTGAACTGGTTCCAGTTGGTCCATGTGGTCAGTAGGTGTGAAGCAGCTGCAGGAAGTGAGGAAGTATAATAATGACTTCCCTCTCGCTCGCCCGCCTCCACCCACTCGTCGCTCCATCACCAACGTTAAAACCTGCAGACTCCAAACCCACGACGCTCTGCAGTCCAAACGCACCGGCCCTGAACTTCCTGTGACCTCACACCTTCGGCTATTGATCGATGCCAACGCCGCTTCCCTCGTTGCTCTGTGAAAAACCTTTTAGTGCGGCGCGTGATGTTTTCCAGAAAACGGGTTTATCTGTTTACTTTCAGCGTGACGAATACCCGGGCCTGAACCCTGCTGACCCAACGCTGCTTTCTCCTCACCAACCACAGCAAATGATTAGCAAAACCTTGAAAAGGAAATGTTGCTCTCGCCTCAATGTTTGGCTGTTTGTACCACCTTTAGATAAAACCAGGCAGATCTGACAGGAAATAACTGCACAGCGGAGAGTTAGAGCTACGGTAAGGAAGAAAATAAAAAACATCTTAATTATACATAATTTTATAAGAATTCACCCTCAAAAAGTAAAAAATAAAATGAGGAATGTTGAATATAAAGTTATTTATGAAATGTTTCAGAAATAAGAAAATATTTTCCCACATCAGCATTAAATTATTTTCGACAGCAGGATGTTGATAACTATCAATTCATTCTTGTACTTCTACGACTTTCTTCTGGTAACATTTAGTGTTTATTTTACTGACATTATGATTTTATTTTGGTAACAGCAAAGAGCCAAACAGATCTTCCATCCTCTGCCAGCTGAATCTCATCTCTGCGGGTTTTGCTGCTCTCGCTGTGCAGCGTTTCCCTCTGCTGATGTGGAGGCTGATAAACTTCTCTGCAAACTCAGTTTGCTTGTTGCTCTGCGACGACTTGTGGCGAAACACAGAGGGAAGCTCTGAATCACACACCAGATCTGGTGTTCTGCAAAACCTGACGGAGATCCAATTAAGATCGAAACTCTGCCACTGCAGATCCTCAGGAAGATCCTGTCGATTCAGACATCAGAGAGACGCTCTGGGTGTAAACAGCTTTAAAAGTTGGTCAGTAACTGTTGGCTTCTAACTTACAGACCCAACATCATTTCAGGCTGTTTTCCCACCTGACAATCCGGCGGACGCAGGTTGAACATTTTCAGCTGCTGCGGTTTGTAAAAAAACCAAACCCTCTGAGCAACCTGTTCCCCTCCTCGCCTGTGGGGGCGCTGCACCGACAACCACTGAAGATAATACTGAGCACATGCATGGCTGGATAATTGCTGGTGGGTTTGCAGCCATTTTAAAGTGAGTGTGAACGTTGGGGGCGTGGCCAGGAGCAGCTGATGTGGATTTAGTCACAAGACGCTGCAACTGGCTGGAAGTTGGTAGAACTGGGCAGACTGGGATCTCTTAATCTCTGATTTCATGTTAAAAATCTAATAAACACATTTTTTTACAGGCCATAGACCTATCCTAACCTGTTCAAGGAAGCATACTAGATACCTTACTGTAAATGCACATGGTGGCTCTGCGTAGGTGTTGTCGTATTTCTGCAGAGTAGAGAATTAATTTGTTGTAACGTTTCCAAGCAACCCAAAGAAAACCGGTTTATTTGTTATTTGAGTTTCGTTTTCCTCTGAACCAGAACCAAGCAGAACAGTTAAGGGTCTGTTGCAAAGATTTAAGGTTAACCATTGCCAAACCAGATTAATCATTCCAGACATGTACGTGAATCTGGTTTCTTCCTGGTTTCCTTGCGCCACCGGTCTTACCTCATCACACCCAGAACCCAGAGCGCCGCCTGAGCCTCACACAGCGACCGGCTGGACAGAAACAGCTGGGTTTGTTTCCCATCCAGACAAACAGAGACACATGAAAACACACCCACATTTACACAACCTCTACTGGATGGTATTAGAGTTTTATGACATGGACAAAGTCCTACATTATTGTAAAAGTGGTTTAATTTTTTACAAAAATGTCTGAAAACTGTGACGTGGCTTTGAATTAAAGGACGTAACGATTTACATATAATGTAGTCAGAAAACTAAAGTAGAAGTAGGTGTAATTACTACGGTGGTCAAAAGGCGAAGCAAAAGGATAAATGATGTAAACTCCAAACTACACAGTTCAGCCTTCATTTAACCAGGTCAATTATGAGGAATTTTATTTACAAACAGAAACAAACTCAACAGAAAAACAGCGCAAACCAAACATGCCAGACAAAATGTTGCACTCAGGAAGGAGAAGCAAAAAGCAAAATCTTTTTCTAAAATTGGAAAATGCATTGGAAAAGAAAGCAGCATAGTTTAATTTGTTGAAAAATTGCTTTCTTCTTCATGGGTTTTCTCCACAGTCCTGTCAGCTTGCTTTCTCAAAACAAAAGAAAAAACTAATTTCTAGTGTGAAAAATGAACAAGAGTTCATTGTTGCCTTTGCTAACAGAACTGATCTGGTTGAGTAGATTAAAGTCCTGGCCTGTCAGTCAACAGATTTGGTTGAAATTGGCAGCTTTATTAAAGTACATAGATTAATGTAATCAGATTCAGTTTTAAATGCATTTCAGAACCACGATAACGCCGAACAAATCTGTAAAGATGGACTTTAGCCTGAAACTAAAACAAGCCAAAGTGTCTAATGGAGCCATCAGCCCAGTCAGATTATCATCATCTGTTTGGGCTAGCTACCTCTGTATCACACACACACACACACACACACACACACGTCTCCCTCAGATTCCCAACTACAAGGAGAAAAGAAGCGTCAGGAGATGTTTAATTAAGACAACAGATCAATTAACAGCTCAATTAGCCTGGCTAATTAGGGGCTCAGTTGGAACAAAAGCTCTCTCCCTTTCCGTCAGTGTCTCTCCCTCATGGTCATGTACACACACACACCCACACACACACACACACACTCAGGGTTTCGGCGCAGGACATGGTTGTCACTATAGAGCACATAATCCTACTTAATCGTCAGTCCAGATTTTGGCAGAAAGTTGCCTGGAAGCGAGGATAGGAACAGAGTTCTCACTCTGTCCTGTTTTATCTGGGAATCCAGGATCCGCCGCTTTCAAAGGACTAATTGAAGTTGCAGCAGCCTGGAGGTTCGGCTGCGTTTCGCTGAGCTGATGGAAACGTGTCAGTAACAGGAGGCGGACTGTTTACAGCAGCTCCAGTCGTCCAGGAACGCCGACCTGCGGCTCCAACTGGAGATTCACACAGGCATGCTAACGCTAATCTGCTAACGGCAATCTGCTTATAGCTAAGCTAACTTTTTGCATAGCACTTTTGCTAACTTTGGAAACATTTAGCACACTTGGCATTTTTTGCATAAATTATAAAACACTAATTCAAGTAATTACATATTTATTTTTATCTTATTTTGAAGTCGTTGAAGACTATTTATTTTCTTCCCATAATGCATCACTGCAGCGCTACAGTAAACAGTTCAAAATCTACTAATGTCCTCAGTGCTTTCTGACTGAAGCCCGACAGTGGTCAGTTAGCCAGCAGAGTTAGCAAAACTCAACAACTATAAAACTGAAAGAATTACTGATTTTTATTTATTTCTAAATCACTTCCTGAAGCACAAGCCTAACAGGAAGTTGTGCAACAACAAATGTGATCCTGTTAGGAGCAATAAGCACATAATAAGCACATGGTGGGGATCAAGTCGTTGAATTTAGCACAGTAGCATTAGCTTGAGCTAAACTCAACATAGGAATAACACTTTAGCATTAGCTTGAGCTAAATAACCAAGTTGGTTTAACGCATTGGTGTTAGCTTCCTCTAAGTTTAATGTTGGTACAGAGTTTTAGCA
This sequence comes from Poeciliopsis retropinna, assembly GCA_010277075.1. NCBI lineage: Eukaryota > Metazoa > Chordata > Actinopteri > Cyprinodontiformes > Poeciliidae > Poeciliopsis > Poeciliopsis retropinna. Next base: position 1,427,403 of record VMRM01000018.1, read on the forward strand.
TTAGTATAAGCTAAATACCAAGTTGGTCTATAAATTTATCATGAAGTTCTTCTAAATTATATGTTGGTGAAGAACATTAGCATTAGCTTGTGCTAAGTGCCATGCTGCTGTAGCTCTTTAGCATTAGTTGCTGCTAAATTTCATGCTTATGTAATACTTTAGCGTAACTGTTTGTGATTCCAGTTAGCGAGGTGGAGGTGGAGATTAGCTACAGTAGGAGCTTCAATGATGATGAGCGAGTTATTAATGCATTTTATTTTTATATTATCTCATGTTTACTATTTTCCACTACTGGCCGAGTTTGTAGAGCAACTCTGGAGGTTGGAAGACAGATGTCCTTATGCGCCCTGTTTGTCCCTGTCTGTGTGTGTGTGTGTGTGTGTGTGTGGGGTGTGTGTGTGTGTGTGTATGTGTGTGTGTGTGTGTGTGTCACCCCATACGTCTCCGACGCAGCGGACAGGTCTGGGGTTCTGTTGCTGATGCTCTGTCTGCTCTCATTATGCAGCAGGCCCCGGAGAGGGCCCAGAGCCCAACAGGAACACGCACAAACACGGCGCTGCAGGACAATTAAACGCTACTGGAAGAATCCGGCCGAGGCCAAGGAGGAGCTGGAAAGCTGCCTCGTGTCGATGCAAGTTAAATTTAACTGTAGGTTCCTGCAGGACTCACGGACGCCTGCTCTCTCAGTCACACTCACAATGAGACACGGTGAAGTCTTGTGACAGGATGAGTGACAGAAAAGCAGGCAGCCGGCACATGACTTCCTCTGTTTCTGCACAAACACGCCTCCCTGTGTTCCAGCGGTGAGAGGTCGCTCTGTTCAGCAGCAGAGCCACTTCCTCCTGCTCCCATAGGGTAACTGGGTCCTTTATATGGCCAGTGTCTGGGAGAAAAGTTATTCTGTTGCCATTGTGACATGCTTACATAGAGAACAACACAGAAAATCAGAATATAGATTTATTTAATCTGAATTAAATCAATATTTGGTGTCTTCAAAATAACATCACTTTATCTAAAAATGTTTACAGGTCAGAATCACATCCAAAGCTCATTGTTTTTTATTTTGGACTGAAGATATTTCTGAAGCTGAATTCACACCAGCTTCGTTCAATCCGCTTTAATCCAACTCCAGTCCGTCTGTGTGGAAAGTCCGGTTTGTTTGAACACGAGTCGAACCAAAACGTGAACTCTGGTGCGGTTTGAAGACCTAAGCAGACTGGAGACCGCTCCAAAAGCAGGCGGTGGACTACAACACAGGGCATTCTGGGTAAAACAAACATGCTAGCCTCGTGCTAGCAGGAGAAATGACGCATAGTCTTTAGCCAAAGACAAAACCGCTAAAATCTTGTTTCCACCTGGTGAAGAAGGAAATTGCTCTCGCGTCTTCAGAGGTTTTTGTGTCGTTTCCTTCAGTGGTTCTTGGTGCAGCGCCCCCACAGGCCAGCAGGGGAACAGGTTGGTTTGTTCAGAACCGCAGCAGCTGGAGGTGGAGCAGATGATGGAGTTCTGGTTTAAAATTTAACCGAATCTATTATCTTCGCTTTAAAGGGAAAAAAGTTTTTTTTTCTGAGTTTTGTTGCTGCACTCGTTCTCACCCTGAAGTCTCATCTTTGACATGAAACTGTCTTCCTACCATACAGTGCATCTCTGCTCTTTGTTGCACTTTCTTTCCCCCAAAACAAAAGGCAGAGTGTTGTAACCTACTTTCAAAAGATGAGTTGGATCCTTTATATATAGATAAAAGCACAGAGAGACCCGGAGCAGCAGAAGATTCCAGCAGAGGATAATTGGCCTGAAGCCGTTCCTCTGGTCCTCTGCTCTGTGAATAATGCATGGTGTTTTTAATGAAGCCCTTTTTTGTTGTCTTTTTAGTTCTCTAAGATGTAGGGTGAAATTAGCATACTCCTGTGTCTGCATCTTAATGAGTGTTTGACTAATGTTTTGTTCAAACTGGCGCCCCTTCCTCCTGATCTCAGCTCAAAGGTAAGATAAGGACCGCTGGACCCGCCGGCCTGCCGGTGACATCATCACACAGAGAGGGTCGAAAAGTTACAAACAAGACACCAAACATGATTATATTCTGAAATATTTCACTTCTTCTTAATGTTTCCAGACGTAGCAGAATAATATGCGTGAGAGTATTTTAATGAGGCTCGAAGTTCGACGTCTTTTTGGAGCCTGAAGTACTTTGAGAGAGCATTCCTCAGCCACTGGGGCGTGCGCAGCGATTCCCTAATCCTACTTTAGAGCCGCTTTCATCTGAAAACTGAAGCTTTGTGAAGATCTGAGGCACAAAAACGCCTCCCTGTTTAACTTGCAGCTATAAATATTTAACTACTATTTAGTCTCCAAACTAGATATTTATCTCAAAGTTATCTCAGAACAATGTAGTTAGCTTTCAAACTAAATATTTAGCTAGCAGGTAAATTCAGTCAACTATAACAAATAATTAGCATATTAGATAAACATTTAGCTCTGAACTAAAATATTTAGTTGGAAATATTTAGTTTGAAGCTAAATACTGAATTAGCAAACTAAATATTTAGCTTCAAAGTAAATATTTAATGTGGTTGATATTTAACCTGGTAGTTAAATATTTAATTTGAAAACTAAATTTTAACTTAGCAAACTAAATGTACTAAATATTTAGCTCAGAGCTTCATGTTTATTCTCATTAGTTTGCATATTTCCTGTTGATCAAGTGACAAATTGTTTCCATTGAAGTTTTGAGACAAACTTAAAAAACTTGTTTTTTACTTAATTAAGTTATTTTTGAAGGATCAAATTGTGATTATTTGGTCAGTGGAGACTCATCTGGACCAAAACTAAAATAGAAACTTCTCTATTTTCTACTGTTTAAAATCAAATCTTCTGTCATTGTTGCTTTTTTCAGCCTTGAAGACGTTTGCGTCTTTCTGTTCCTTATCAGCTGATTGAGCGCCGGCAGCCGCCATGCTGGCCTGAGCAGCCGCTCTTGGCTCCGTTGGTGTTTTCTCCAAACAGAGCTGCCTGGATAATTAACCTGTGCATTAGCTTCCCGGCTGATAGGAACCGGCGTGTGGATATGAGCGCGGCGAGTCGTGGAGATTGATCCCGAATGCGATGGGATGGCGGAGGCAGGAAGCCGCATGCTTTGGCAGATGCTGCCTTACCTGTCAATTCTCACATTCTGCTCAGTGCGGCAGGTTCACAGAGACGCTCATTTCCTGAGTTTGGCTGCTGATCGAGTCTGGCACGGGAACAAAACTGAGAGTGAAGTTACAAGATGTTGTCTCGGTGGGATTGCAGCGCAGCAAACTTTCTGACAGCTTGAGCGACTGACTGTGTCTCTGTGATGGACTGAAGTTACGCCTGGGCTGCTGTTCTGGCTGACAGCACAGCACAGAATTACCATATTTATTGAAAAGTATTGTGATACCTTGAAAGGTGTCATCTTTGTTAAATTGATCAGTTTTAGTTGTTTTCTTCCTCATACAGGCCCAGAAAATCATCTAAAAGTTTGTTTATTTTAGGTATTCAACTAAAAAATGAGAGTTTATTGATTGTAGAATCATTAGCTGAATAGATGTTCAGGAGAAGCAATGAGAATGATGCGTCCAAGCACCTTAAGGGAAAGTTAAGTGGAGGGAAAAAGTCATGACTCCAAAGATACTTACTATTACATCTCAATAAAGTTAGAATATTGTGTAAAAGTGCAACATTTCGTCTCAAACTCATATTTTGTCTGAGGATACAGACTTCAAGTTTTTATCATAATATTTTGGTGCCATTGTGATAATAAAAGTGACGTTAAAAAATATTTATTGCATCTTTGTTTAGGTAGAAATACAAACAATGCTCTGTGAAACATCAGTCGCAAAAGTAAATGATTTGTGTCACTAAACTGCACATAGAAACTGCAGTTAATCATATTTGGAAATTTCTTGATATTTATTGATCCTTTTATTTGAACAAACAATGAAGAAAATAGTAAAAATATTACAAAAATAGCGCAAGCTGCAGACAGTTTTATGTCTTTCTAAACATTATTAATTAAAATTTATTGTCGAAACAATTTATCATGATAATACGATGAGAATCCTCACACATACTGAGAAGTTTTCCAAGCTTTTCTGGTTATGGCTGTGAACAAAAATCATTAATGGAAACTCAAAACACCTGCAAACGATTTCCTTTAAATGGTGTGTGACTCTGCGTCAGTCGGATACACAAACAGAGCGAAGACTGCTGACTGGACAGAAGAGTCCGACTCGTTCCACCGGAACGGGAAACCGCAGGAGGTCGTTGCCAAAGAGGTCGGCTGTTCAGAGTTCCTCATCCAAACTTATTCAATTAAAATTCACATTTTGCGCATTTCTCTTTTTCCATTTGGGTTTATATTCCTTCTAAAAACAACTCTTGCACTAAAAAAAGTTTTGTTTTGTTTTTTAGCAGAAACTTAATGTCTTTAGTGTTTGGAAAACGAGCTGTTGCAGTGTTGAGTTACGTTCCGCCCGTTACCTAGCAACCCCTGCCGAGTTCCGCCCGTTACCTAGCAACCCCAGCCAAGTTCCGCCCGTTACCTAGCAACCCCAGCCTAATTCAGCCCGTTACCTAGCAACAGAAGTGGATTTGGTTTTAGCGCTGTACAATGGCTGCTGGAAAAGACAAGTGTTTCGTTGTCGACTCACCATCAAGAAACTGCTTGCTGTGCGCCTTGATTGTGCAGGAGGCGCCACATCTGCTTTTTACAGATGTAGGGTTGTGTAATTGTGCATCTGTTTGCAGCCATTTTTATGTGTTGAGTTGGAGGGAAAAACTGATAAATAAACCAAAACTGAGCAGACTAAAATCTCATTGTCTAAGAATGGGTTTTATGTTTTATGGGTAGGGTTTTATAAACCTACTAACCTGTTCAAGGAAGCATAATAGGTCACAGAAAATTAAGTGGAAGGAAGAAGTATGGTAGGAAAAGGTGAACCGTTGTTTTAAGTTTCCAGTCAGTGACGGTTTGGGTCGCCATGTTCTCTGCTGGTTCTGGTCCACCGGGTTTCATCAACTCCACAGTCAGAACTGGACCTTTCAGGGCTCTTCATGCTAATTTTATTTCCCAACAGAGTTTTAAAAATGCCTTTTAAGCTGAATTATTGGAATAAGTCTGTTTATTCAGCTTTATTCTAATTCACAGATAATTGATCATTTCTTACAGCTGATGGTTTTCACTCCTTCAACGGGTCCAGTGAGTCGGACTGCAGGTCAGAACCTGGCTGGGTGCCGGGCGCCAGGCGACGGCAGCAGCAGGGACCAGCCAGGCTCACATCAGGCCAATCAGCGCCGCCGGGAGATTCCTGCCGCATTTTTCAGCTTCGCACCTCAGTGGAAGTTTGGTGAGAACGGGGATTCAGATAAATATATATCTAAACTAAATTTTTAGTTAAACATTCAGAAAAGCTGCAGATTTTATTCCAAATGATTGAAAATGTGCTAAAAACATGGAAGAGAATTTATGAGTTTAACATCAGATTCACAACTAAAAGAGTTTAAAGTCTGGTTAGCATAACTGGCATGCATTTTGATCTGACATCTGATCCTTTTGCCTGATTTCATGGCCTTAAATGTTTAATAAGCAGCTCTTTCATTTGACGGCAGTGAGGAGGAGACCTCCAGTCATCAGAGCTGCTTGGAAACAGCAGCAGTGTAAAACTGACTGTGAAGGCAGCTGCTCTTTCAGCTCAAACCCTTTAGTCGTGCGCTGAAAAACAATGAATAATTCTCTTTGCAGGCAGCGTGTGGGTGCAGGACGACCAGGCTCAGCCCAGATCAAAAGGTTTAGCAGAGCCAATGTTTCTAATTTCTGGTGAATACGGTACCAATGTTTGTCTTCAACGCAGATTAAAAACTGGAAGAGAAGCTCAAACTTGTTAGAAAGTTTGTGTTTGTGGTTCTGGTCCCTCCAGTCGATGTTCTGCAAATAAAAACCTTAGAAATGGAACATTTATTTCACGATATAGACCTGATAATCCAGTGGATTCTGTTACATTGGACCAGAACTTCACCATCTGCTCCACCTCCAGCTGCTGCGGTTGTTCTGACCCAAACCAACCTGTTCCCCTCCTGACCTGTGGGGGCGCTGCACCAACAACCACTGAAGGAAACGACACAAAAACCTCTGAAGTCGCTGAGAGCAACTTCCTGTTTCACCAGATGGAAACAAGATGGAGGCGTCAGATTTTAGTGTTGGAGGATTTCTCTTTAGCCTTTAGCTAAAGAGTAGGAGCCATTTCTGCTGCTAGCGCTAGGCTAACACGTTAGCTTTGGTTTCATTTACCCAGAATGCCCTGCACAGAGAAGTGAACTCTGGTCCTCTAAAGCTCGGTCTGGGTTCGGTTGAAGTGAACTCTGGTTCAGTTTGAATGCGTATGTGAACACCAAGTGGACCAGAGAGCAGGAAGTGGACTACAGCATAGGGCATTCTGGGTAAATACAAAGCTAACGTGCTAGCCTAGCGCTAGCAGCAGAGCGAAAGAACCACAACAGTTCTGTTCCAAACAAACGGAGGGAGAACATGTTTAGCTTTCACTGTAATCCATTTTCATACATGTAACATACGTGCTTCATGTATGTTACAACTTTGTAAAGGCCAAACGTCTGTAGGAAACTGCAGCTCCTGTTTGCAGAACCTTTAACAGATTTATTGGAGAAAAACAAACCGTTCCTTCCACCCAGACTGGATCTATATTTGGATCCCGTCTAGAACACCTAACTCCCAGATGAAGTCGCGCTGCCGGTTTGCAACCCTCCGTCCCTCAGATCTTCTTCTCACCTGAGCTGTGACACCTGTGCAGCGTCTGCCAGCCTCTAAAAGCAGAGCAGCTCTGTTGGTTTGTTGTCTGCAGGGCGTTCACCTGCCTGACAGGAAGGGGGAAGATTCAGCAGGAACATCTCAGAGAACGGACGTACCAGTTTATTATTAGCCAATAATTGGAGCAGCTGCAGCGAGGCAGTCAGTCTATATGAGAAAATATGGGAAAATGATGCAGTGTGTGTTTACCGTGATTCGGTTTGCAGGACGAATCCAATAAAGATGATGAAGAAGTCTCATCTCCGTACCTTCCACGGCCGGGATGCGCGGCGGAGTATTCAGAGGGAAGTGATTACTGTCGTTAGAGCGACAGGAAATGTTGCATCTCTTTGACGTTTAGTAATGACCGCAGCAGCTGGGAACAATAAAACTCCAGCGTTGCCCAATTATTGGCCCGCCTCACTTACTGGATAAAAGTAATAATGCATATTATCCCCACGTCCCCCTTTAAAGTCGCACCAGCGTCGGAGGAGAGGCGGCTAATCGGGTTTGCTGCGCAGGAAGCTGAGTGGGTTCAGATTGACGGAGGAAGACTTCCTGCAGCGCTGCGTGATTCGATCACTCTCTCTCTCTTTCTCGCAGCATCAGTCCATCCGTCTTTTCTGTTCATTTCTCCTGATTTCAGGGGGGAGGATTAAAACGATGCGCAGGTTGTTCTGACGGTGAACAGAAGGAACCAACAGATTCATAAAACGACAGAAAATGGCTGAAGGCGTGTTGGGGCCACTGGAAAATGATTCAAAAAAAATATTCAAAAATTTGCTAGAAAAAACACAGAAAGTTTTACATTAATCTCACAAATTTTCTAGAAAAATCTTGGAAAATTATAAGTTTCAAAAGTCTAAAATTTTCAACTTTTTAAATTCAGAAATTTCAATTTTTTCTTGGAAATTTATGCGGTTAATCCAAAACTTTTAAGTTTTTTTTTTCTTGCAAATTTTTTTCTTTTCAAACTCAGAAATGTTTCCTCTATAAACTGTTAGCATTAGCTAATTTCCATGTTGGTGTCGCGCTTTAGCATTAGCAGGCCTGATGTTCAGTGTTACAGCTGAAATCTTTTTATGATTATATTTTTTAATAACCTGCTTAAATGAATTTTTCTTTATTCATAATGTTATATTCTCTACCTTTGAGCTACTTTTCATGCTAATAAATCTCATTTGGATTCAGGGAGGATGAAAGTTGTGAAGCACCACCTCCGTCTCCAACAGAGGCCCACAGATGCCCTATGACCTTTCTGCTGTGTGAGTTTGAAGAGATTGCATATTAATGATGGATAAAACGTGTCTGTGGAGGAATAACCAGATATTTACCTGCAGACTTTGTGAATAAAACATGAAGAAGGTTGAAAGTGATTTCCATTATTATTATAATAAAACTCTCCTGTCTGATTGATCAGAGAAGGTGAGACATTTCGTAACATCCTGAAACAAAGCAGAAAACAAAAACGAGCTGGTTTCTATTTGCTGAATTTCCTACCAGCAACAGAAGGAAACATTCTGTTCTGTCAAACCCTCGAGTGAAGCTAAAAAAAACTGCGTCTTCTCAGAAAGTCCTCTGACACGACGTTACGTCTTCATGTTCGTTTTGCCTTCAGGAAGTGATGGAAACCTTTTTCTGCTGCGGTCCAGAGCGCGCTCCCTCCAGGCCTCTGCGCTCGCTGCCCTTAAAAATAGGGCAAGCAGTTTTAGATTTGTTTCAGCCTCTCAGTCACACAGAAACACATTTGCTTGTAAAAGAGTTGATGCCCTCTATAGTCTTTTCTCATTTGTTTACAGTTTTTACCTTCTGCATCGTGATTTGTGTATATTTACATTCATCTTGTTGAATTAATACTTCAACTGCAAATCTTCCAGTTGGTGTTTTAGTTTTGCATGAAGGTTTTGCTCATTTTATTGAAAAAACATCTGAAGCCATGTATCATTTTCCGTCTGTCCCAGCATGTGCTGTCAGTCATGATAACGATAAATTGTCCCAGAAGTTATTGCGATAAATGATAAAATTGGTGTTTTGAGACCAAATTTGAGAAACTTGTTCTGTCAAAGATCAATAAACTTTAAATCCTTTTAACACTGGAACTGATAAATAAACAAATGATGACGTTTCTGAAAGCTTCATCATCCAGAGACAAGAGAACAACAGAAAATCATGTTGTAATTAATCACTGGGTTAATTGACTTGTTGTTTGTTGGGACAGGTGATGATAAAACAGGGAATTATGGGTAATAATGTCTCTGCTGCATCAGAGGTTCTGAGTCAGTCGAAGTCGTTTGTGTGGGAAAAATTAAAGTTCACACAAAGTGGGAGGATTTGGAAAGTCACGATGTTTACGGTTTCACGCGGGTCACAATGTTCATTTCACATAGATTTTGTGCGTTTGTGTGATTATGGGATAAACCTGGCCGTTGCCATGGCGAGACGCCACCCTGGTTTCCGTGGCCAGAGAAGTGGGCCGAAGAAAATCCCCTCCATCGGCGTTTCAGGTCGCTTTCCGTTAATCGTCTTATCGGTCTGACTGACTCCAGAGAATCCCTCTGTCTGTGTCTGTTTCCGTCGCCCCTCTCTCCCAAAGTTTTTCCTCTCTCTGGCTGGGCGGCCGCAGGTTTCCAAACAAACTAGCCGAAACATGTTGTCTGTGCGTCCGTCTCTCCAGCCCCCCCGCTGGGCAACAAAGCTGCCATCCACAATGTAAGCAGGTGGCGCTGGCATCCCGGGGAGAGCGGGCCGAGCATGTGGGCGTCACACCGTCGACGCCAATCCAAAATTCCCAGCTGACCTCCAAAAACCGAGGCTACGGCTGCGCTCGCCAACCTCCGGCGACTTCCTCCTCCTATATTCGCCTCTTGTTTTTGCTTGCCGTTATTTCCAGTTAAATAAATTTTGGTTGTGTTCTTGCTGCGCGTCTCTGCCGGCGTGTTTGCTTTGTGGGGGTGCTGTTTAGCCGAGAGGGACCGGCATCAGGCCGCGGGCCAGCCGCCTTCAGTTGGACGTTAATGAACGGAACAGGAGTGGGCACATCTGATGAGGCTGGCCGTGCTGTCGACTGATTTTCATCTGGTGTGTGTGTGTGTGTGTGTGTGTGTGTGTGTCTGACAACAGGTGCAGGCCAGATCTCTGTGCACTGACAAAATACAGACTCTGCTGTGCCAACACAGGTGATTTCCACCCAAGACACACAAACACGCAGTCCAGTTTTCCTACATTTGTTCTTCTGTTCTGAAGCTTTAAAAACAAGAATTAATGTTTGAATCTGATGCAGCAGAAAAAGCAGAAGAATCTTGGAAACATTTTTCACGTATTAAAACAAAAACACAGCGGCGAAATGTAACTTTTGTCCGACTTTTTCAGCCCAGTTTTGATATTTTTTCTGTAAAACTAAATAGTTTTTAAACTTTTATGAAAATATGGTTCTTTCCATATTTATTAAAATTGTTTTGTAAGAGTTCAGTGTGAGGCAGATTATTTCTGAAAACAATCAATCTCCTCCTGAGCTTTTATCGCCGTCTGGAGAAATGCACCAAAAACAACCAATCAGAGTCAGGAGGAGGGCTTTAGCGCTGTCAATCAACCTCATGTACTCACTGCTAAATGTGCTAATGGCAGAGAAACAAATTGCAGTTAATAAATCGATGCCATCAAACAAAGACATGACAATAATATTTCTATAACATTCATTTTCCTCCCACCTGCCAGTTATGCACCACTTTGTTTTGGTTCATCACATACAAACACAATAAAACTGGATGGATTTGTGGCTCTGACTGCTGGGATCATCCTGAGATCTTCAGTTTTCCTCCCTCTCTCTGCTGGTTTCAGCCTGTCGCATCCAGGCTGCAGTCAAACGAGGATGAGCAAACGGCAAAGATTTAAGCAACGACATCCTGTTCCTCGCTGCCTGTCAGCAGGCCTCCGTTACACACCTGGATTCTCTGAAAGAACCAGCGGACCAGCTCAGGAGCATCAGAACCTGCGCCGAGAGGAGGAGACGATTCCTAATCAAATCCAAAATAACAAAGAACAAAGGCGGATAAATGAGTGAGTTTTTGAGCACAAGCTTGTGGGCTTTGGCAGCAGCGTCCAGGCAGGAGGGGAGGGGGCCGGCTAGAGCTAGCTAGCGGCCCGTCCACACATCTGTCCACGCAGCACGGGGTTGGTTCCAACGACACCCACAGAAACAGGCTTAACCTTCTCTCCCCCACCACCTGTTCATTACCATGGGCCCCCGCCACCGAGCCGCCGCCGCCGCACCGCCGCTCTCCTCTCCTTCCCGTTCTCCCTCTTTGTTTCCCTGCCCTCCTCTCTCTCTATTGTTATCTTTTATCTATTTTTCACTTTTCATTCCTCAAACTGCAGCTCCATCTCAGAAGCTGACGCCGCTCCGTCGCCGTTCTCCCAAACAGAGCAGAAAGAAATGGCCGGTTTCGTTACCAAAAAGAGGCTTTTGATGAATTGTCTGTGAAAATGCATCAGTCTACCCACATCTTCAAAACCCCCAATGGCTCTTGTCTGCCTTCAGACTCATTTTTCTCTGCATTGTTGGTAATTTGAGCGTTCTCGCCTGTGGCATCTCTCGTAGTTGGCCCATTTAAATTCCCCTTTGAAAATCTATTTGGAGGAAGGAAATGACAAGATTTAGCTTATTGAGGTTCGCCAGAACATCCTGGGAATCCTTCATCATTGTTTTATCTACTTTGCTACTGAAGGATTTCTCTGGCGCTTTAATGTTTGGTCGTATATTTAGCCAAGTTGAGCCTCAGCTTCTCGATCTCGGATGCAGCGTAATTAAAACAAACTAAAAACTAAAACAGTTCACTGATAGGTTGGGACTCTTCTCTGCTGTGATTCCTGTGAAAAGGATAAATTAAATATTTAATAAGGTCTGGAAACTCATCAAAACTTATGCAGTTTTTCCCCAAACCTCTATTTATTAATTTCAACACAGATACAATCACCTGCTACTTTATTAGACACCTGTTCAAGTGCTTAGCACAAATATTGAGTGAGCCGATCACATGGTCTGAAAAAGATTAAATATCCAGGAAGCAGCAGCTGAGTGGATGGAAACATTTAGCTAAGGTCAGAGGTTAAAGTAAAAGAGCAGACAGAAAGACAACAAAACTTAGCTGTGCTAACCCAAAGCATTTATCATAAACATTAGCTAAGCTAATGCTACAGATAACTATAATTAGCCAAAGCTAATGCTAGTCATAGATATTAGTTTAGCTAACGCTAAAGCGCTATGCTAACATGAGTGGGAAGATTAAGGTTATTTTAATCCCAATAATCAAGACGACCTGAAGTCATATATGAGCAAAAATGACTAAATGTTAAAATTTATAAAATATATTTAATTAAGTTTAAGTAACGTAAATGTAAGTTGTAAGTAGTTATTCAGACTACAAATATTAGTTTTCTTATTTCTTCCTTACATATTAGTATTTTATTTAACTTCATTAGAATATTTTTTTTATTTGAATAAATATGTTGTCAGTTATTTTAAGGGAACATTTAAGAAAAGGTTATGAAGGAAAATCTAATGTTCAAGATCAATGTTTTCATTAAATAATCATTTAAAAGATCACAATTTTTATGCTCATGTGAATAAGAATAGAACACATTCACATGTGAAATACACTTAGAATCAACCGTGAAACAAAAGAAGAATTTAGAAAAATAATTTACTTTATTGAAGCTACATGTGAGTTAATTTCAGAAAACCTGAACCGGATTCACATTAATTAACGAAACAGGAACCAGAGCAGAGAGGTTCTGAAACCAAACCCGAGCGAGCTGCTTGGCGCGGCCTCGCTCCATCTCTCTCCATGTTTCCATTCAGCCAGTTATTTATTTTTAACTGTGAAAATTAAACCACATTCTGGGGCTGAACGCAATTATCATCCAGGCAGACATGCAAAAATAGAGCAATTTCTAAGTTTTTGCTCAAGTTGGAGATTTTTAGTGTGGATATCAACCAAAAACCAAAGGCTGTAATCATTACCTGTAAGTTTTACCAGGATAAAAAGATGAGTTTTATTCTAAACCCTGGATTTGCCTCCTCAGATTTTGGAGAACTTCTCTTTTCTGAACGCTCAACACGTTCACCTCTTTTCTTTGGCTCTTTAGTTGCATTTTTACATACTTTTTGTGTGTGTGTGTGAAATATGGTTGGTTTTTTTTTGTTTGCTTGGGTGGAGCTGTTGTCAGTCGGTTGCCATGGTAACAAGTCTCGATGTGGAGTAAAGGTGAAACCACCCTTTTTCTTCTTTAATTTAATTTAAAAAAAATTTTTGTGTGAAATGTGTTAATTTTTTTGTATTAAATAATTGATTGATTGATACACTTGAATATAATTTAGGGTTGTTGGACCTGTTGTCAGTCGATTGCCATGGCAACGGGTCTGAATGTGAGCGAGGAAAAGCAGAACAGAAGCTGTTTTCAGTTGTTCTTCACCTGTTGTTTTAGTGTTTTCCCTTTGCTGCGTCCATTCGCTGCCGTTTCTAAAAGCAAAACAAAAAAACCGTCAGAATCTGGACTTTCTGCCTCGAAGTTCCCCGAGTTTTCAGGACCTCGGGGAACTTTGTTGAGTTGCGTTCTGCTCTCTCGAGTCCTGAACACCTCCATCGTTTCTCTTGGCTCTTTAATTGCTTTTGCATGCTGGTCCTGATGATGATAAGGAGAACTCGGTGACAACATCTCAATTTCTCTCCCCAACTGAACGCTCCCAGTTTCAATTATCGCCGCCGCTTTGCTCGCCGCCCTCGCTCTCTTTCCTCCAAATAAATTTCATTTCCCTTAAGCCTGCTGCTTTCCGTATCTGATGCCGTCTCACTCAGTTATCCATGCATGGCATTATCAGGACAGACGGGTCCTTACTGCTCAGTGAGAGGGAAAGGCTGCAGGCCCTTTATTACATACCAACGATCAGAGTCTGAGCAGCTGGCTGTGGGGAAAACGCCTCAAGAGTTTGGCTCAAAAACACAAGGAGGAAAGTCTGAGCGAGACGAGGGAATTCGTTTGCTGCACATTTCAACGTAGTCAGGAGTTTTAATAAATAATAATTGCTGTTTTATTGGGTTAATTGAGAGTAAGTTACTTTATAACAGTGCTGTCCAAACCTTTTGTATTGTGAGGTAAAATTAAAAAACAAAACAATCTAAAATGAAGAACATAAAGTTGTTTTTTAATGGTCACTAGAGCAAACAACTGTGTATTAGGATTATTATAGATTTTTAAAATAATTGTCAATTTCCGCAAAAAAAATCTAAAAGTTTCTAAAAAATGTTTTTGTAGAAAAGTTTCAAAAGTCAAAAATTTTCAACATTTCCAATTTTTTGCAGAAACCGATATTACTCTTAAAGCTTCTGAATGTTTTGGTGGAAATTAATATTTATTGAAAATCCAAAACTTGAAAGAGAGTTTTTCAGTATTACGATCATTGCAGAAAAAAAGTTGTACATTTCTGCCAAAAAAAACAACTCAGAAATTGAGCTTAATCTAGGAAATGTTGTAGAAAAATGTCAAAATGTTCCAAAATTTTTCTACAAAATTTCTGAGAATACATTGAAAATTTCAGAGGTTTTTGGTGGAAATTTACTTCTACAGTTGGGGCCACAAAAATCAGTCCAGTGGTCACAAATGGCCCCCGAGCCACACTTTGAACACCTAAAATGTTTCCAACTCATCAAAAGTTTTGGTCTTTAAAAAAGCAGGAGCAAAGAAATGAAACAAAAAATAAACATCTTTTTAAATAAGTGGAAGAAATCCCTACAGGTTGGAGGTTTCATCTGAAAATTATGATTTTAATTGCAGCTTTTGTGTCATTATTATCACCTGGATTTTATGCAACATAAAAATGTTTATTGAATGATTTCCACATTGGCTAATAAACAAAGATAAGGAGGTAAAAGGTTAGAGCAGCTGAGCTCTGCAGGGCTAAAAGGAAACAGAGACAATTAAACCGAGTGATTTCATAATGTTTTATTGCCTCCCAAAAGCTCAAAGTAATATTCTTGTCTGCTTTTGAAAATTACAATAGAAGCCTCTGAAGGCTGAGGCGTCAGTACGATTTGGACTGGAGACGATTTTCCCACAGAGGGAAGTCAGACCTGTGTAACAATTAACAACCTGACGAGCGCAACAATAAAGACGTAAAGCATCGAAGGCAGCAGAGATAAGGTTAAGCTCCGGTTTATTGCCAAAGGTTCCCACAGTTCTGCGCGTTCAAAGGACTCCGCCGAACCACGCGCTCGTAAAACTCTGCAGATCAGCAAAACACTTCGACCCACAAAGTTAAAAAACAAAGAGGTCATAAAATGTGTTCTTACTTTTACAAATTCGACCTCAAATTGCTTTTGAGTAACAAAAAAATAGAGCTGTAAGTGGAAATCAGCCAGGAAATGAAGCGTAATAAAAACCAAAGTGGGTTTTAGTGGACAGGAATGCTACTGCAAATTTAGAAAATTGCAGACAAGTTTAAAAAGTCTAATGTTTTATTCTTCTGTAAATCCAGTCCGAAAACATTTAAATATTTAAATGTTAAGTACATTTTTTTCAGTATAACGATGGCTCTCCACCCTGGGCGCCTTTCAATCAGGGGCGACGTGAATAAACGAGTTTTCTGTTGGTATCATAAGAAATCCTGCCCTTCTGCCACCACTGATATTCCTATTTAGTGCTAAATTAAACCGATTAAACGTGAAATGAGACAATTTTCAACACAGTTTCAGATTTAGAAAGTTTTATTTAAATATCACGTAAAAATGGGTCAAACTGATCAGAGATCTTTTAAAACTGTTCTGTTTTTGTGAAATGTTTTCTTTCTTAGTTTTGGAAATACACGACAATTATCAATAGAAAAACTGCATCAGTTCCAACCCTGGACAGAAAGACGCCCAGGGTGGAGAGCCTTATCACATATTTTGCAAAAACGTAAAAAATATACTTACATATAGATATGTTGCTTTAAAGAAAAATATAAATATAAAAAAGTAGTTCAAAATTACATTTTAACATATGTTTATATTTTTCTGTATAAAAAAACAAGCTGGTGAATTAGTGTAGATATTTAAATGTCTGATTTTTGGACTCAGAATTGGATTTACATTTTGAAAGAGCAGAAGAATAAAATATTAAACTTCACTTCTCTTTGAGTTTTTTCTGAATATATTTTTTAAATTTTATTTTATGTATAAAAAGCCCAAAAACAAACAGGAGAGAAAAACTTAACTGAATTCTGACTCTGTGTTGAACTAAAACATGAATAAGCTTTTAGATAAAAAGGATTAAACTCTTTAATAATTACCCTGAGAGTCGGGTCAATAAAATCTTATCAGGTTCGGTGGGAACTGAGACGTTTTCCTGGATTTATAATGTCTTTGATAACCGGTCCGAGGCGCGCCGTAAAACTCTTTCATGTGGACTTTAAGCATTCCTCCCATCGTGTGGGTGTTTGTTCGTGCTGGCAGATCGAAACGCACGAACGTTTCACTGCCGTCTCGCTCCGACTCTCCGCTGTTTCCAGGAATTTATGGAACAAAAAAAGATAGAAATGTTTTAAACAGGTTGAAGGAAAATCAGAAGAGATTTGCAGGAAAACATGAACAAACAGATCCGACTAATTTAATGTGTGCAGAGTTAATGAGCACCAAAAGCCAAACAGATTAGTTTATTTATGCTGATTTTTGCTTCTTTAGAAACATTTTATGACAAGAAAATGCCTCAAAAAATTCCCAGGAAAAAGTTAAAACAATCCAAGATGCTTCACATTAAAACTAGAATAAAATATTGTTAAATATTAAAACATTTAAATACTGAGACATATTTTTAATATAATAAATGTAACCCAGTTTGGATTTGGTTTCTTGTATTTAGTATTTATCCTGTTTAATTTTTTTATTTGCTCAGCCTGTTCTGTTTAGTACGGAGGTCCTGAAGTGCAAAAACATCAACAACTCACTGAACTACAAATAAAACAACGACTCTGTAGATAGAGCCACTGTAGATAGAAAACTGGAGCAGGAATCTCAGTAACTTTCTCGAACAAAACGGTTTTAAAAGTTAAAGATTTGCTGGAAAATACTCAGAAATTTTGAGAATATTTAGCTAAATGTTTAGCTTCAAACTGCAGAGTTAGCTTATATTGGACAAGCTAATTAAATATTTTCTTTGAAGCTAAATATCTTGTTTAAAACTGTGGCATATAAATGAGTAACAAAATGTCAAATATTAATCTCTGTTTTTTTCAAAGTTAACCAAATTGCTGCTTTAGTTTTTGAGTCACTTTCCAAACTGAACCCATGAAGCCAATCAGGGAGGAAGAAGCAATGACTCCAAAAACAACTCAGAAAGGCAGATTACTGCAGATTATATTTAGATCACTGTTTCTAAATATAATCCTGGACACATTTTGGAGACAAAATTTAAATATTTTGATGTGAAGAGAATCAGAAAGCAGGAAAACCTGGAAGTTTCAAAACACCATCGGAGCAGTGGCAGCATCATGATGCGGGATCATCGATTTATAACCTGCACGTTTGGCAAAACAACAAAAAGAGCTGAAGAAACCAGCAAGGGGGCAAATACTTTAACGTCCTGCCTTCCTAATCTAATTTTCTGTCTTCAGTGAGTCCAATAGCAGCGTTCATAAGTCAGCAGCATCGTGACACGCGGCTCGTTTGCCTCGGCCTTCCTGCCTGCACCGCGCCCAGACCGGACCTTGAGCTTCCACCTGCCGTCAGGGGCGGGTGATGGCAGCTGCTGACATGTCGGAGGGGTCCGACATGTCAGCAGCAGAAATTAGCAAACTGCTCTCCCAACGGCGACGCAGCCAGTGAGGAGAATAAACTCCTGCCTCTCGCTTCGTCTTTCCTTTAATTCTCCTTCTCTAACCACTGAGAGACAGCGAGCGTCAGCCGGTGGATTTTTACACTCTCCAAAATCATTATTGGCAATTAGCGTTCGTCAGGGAAGACAGCAGCTGCTTGTAATTACAGGTAGCCCCTCATTACTTCTGCGTGTAGGGAAGAGGAGGGCTGGGAGGGAGAGGAAAACATGTTCCAGAGTCAGTGTTTATGCTTATTTATATAATTCTTTACTCATGATGCGAAGCCACATAATGTATACCTGCTATAGTGAAGGGTTTGGGGCTTCTGCAGGTGCAGCTTCTGAAGAGGAACAACTACTCTCCTTGTAAACATTAGTGCTAACATACTACGGAGAGCAAAGAGTGCCAGAACCGTAAGATAACTTCTGAAATTATTATTTAATGGTGTCATTTATTTATTAAAACTGGAACTGAATTAAAATAATTAGATCTGTCATTGTTGTTTTTTAAAAAACATAAAAAGTCAGTAGAATGCTCTGAAAAGTTGCTCAATATATATGGAGAGCAAACAGTGCCAAATTACAATAAATTAATTATTTGTATGTGCCTCTCTTATACGTCTTTGATTTGATTTTAAAGTGTAACTAACTACACCTGAGGAAGCATAATGGACAAATTTTGGAAAATTCTGGCAAAGTGGATAGAGCCAATAGACGGGGGAGGGGCACGGTCATGTGTGGCGATGAGAGGAGGGGGCGTGGCCAGGAATAAAGATGCCCGGTTGTTGACTTAAAAATGTATTAGACTTTAAGATTAAATCAAAAACATTCAATTGAGGCATATATAATGAATCAATTTATTGTAATTTGGCACTATTTACTCTCCATATGTATTTAAAACTTTTCAGTTTCTTTCAACTTTTTATTAAAAAAGCAAGTGAAAACTCTATTCATTTGTGTTTATTTCCAGTTCTAATAAATTAATGATGCGTTTATTTTATTAATTATAATTTGGCACTCTTCACTCTCCATATATTCACTCCCATCAGGTCTGTGAGATCTTAGAGGTTAAGGTTGAGATGACCTGACGTCTCAGGTCAAACTCCTCTGCCGCCGTTCCCTGGAAGCGAGCGGCGCCTGGCACGGCGGGGCCTCCGACGCTTCCCTGAAGTTTATTACACCGATGATTAAAGAGTGGATGAAATTAAAGCTTTTCCTCCTAAATCATAGCCGGGCAGTCTTGGCTCGCTCAGGAGCGGTCGCCACCTGACGGGCCGGAAACTCCCCTCAGAGGAAAGTAACTTAGAAAGGAGTCAGTCGGCTGGTATTAAAGCCTTTCTTACCTCATCGGCAGGATTTCTGGTTTTAAGGTTAAACTGTCCTCATCTGCAGATCCCCTCAATAAACCGTCAAAAATTAAGATTAAAGACAAATGTATCCATTTTGAATAAAGAAAACAGAAACCAAAATCATGATTTAGATGATTCGGGGTTTCTTTCTTGTGAAACAAATCGGCTCTAGTGATTTTATCGTTTGGTTGTTTGAGTTGTTTTCTGAATAAACAGTCGAAACGAAATATAAATATAAATCGTCATTTATTCAAAAACTGAGCAGCAGTTAGTCTTCAAAAGCTGCATGTTTGGGTTGTTCAAGAAATGTGACAAAGTTTGTTAAAATGCTCATTATGACATTAATTTTATGTTTTCAGGGAAAATGTTTTTTAGGCTTTTTGAAATTTTCTGAACTCCAAAAAAGTCGAAATTGAATTTTTTTTTCTTGAAAATCTCCAAATTTCTGTTTCTTTCTCACACTTTTTTTTACTTTTCAAGTTCAGAGAATTTCCATGTTTTTTAATGAACATTTCTGAAATTAATCACAAAATGTCTGTTTTTTTTTTCTCATGAATTGTTGATTTCTTTAAACTCAAATTAATTCCTAAACATTTTTTTCTTGCGAATATTCGACTTTTTAAGCTCAGAGAATTTCCAAGTTTATTAAAGTTAATCTCATAATTTTTTTGGTGGAAAAGTAAATTTTTTTCTATCTACAATATCCTGAAAACACCATAGCAGTAATAGTTCAGAAAACCAGTCAGTTTAACGAAAATCCTTTAGACTGTTTTCCTGAAAACTGAAAAAGACGAGGGATTTAGTTTTTCACTATCAATTTGAGTCCAAATCAACAAGAAATGGGAAAATGTACATTTTGGTTAATCTGAGCAGGAGTTTATTTCTTATTCTGAACATAAGAGGGACGTGGAGATCCGATGCCAACAATCTGACACAACTGGAGAACATTTCTTTGTGTTTATTTGGTTGTTTCATGGACATTACTAGTTAAGGATAGTTTTACCCTAAAGGTATAATCAATATAAATAGAACCAAATTAACAAGCCTTTTCCTTAGAAACAAGTGAATAATAGTAGTGAAAAATAAAAGGCATTAAATCTAAAATGGGATTCTGACAAACTCCTGCAGAAACACATAAAACTTGAGGAGTTTTCATTTGGGGTGTACATACTTTCCTGGTTTTGTTTCCTGAGTGTTTGTGGAAGAGCTGCTGGTGCTGAACTCAGCCAGACGGAGGTTAGGATCAGGTGAGAGGATGTTCTCCTCAACAAGGGGTCATGTTTGCTACATGTGAGCTTTCGCTGCACACGGCTTGCTAACGGCTGCCAGGAATTAGCCTATTAGCCTCTTCTGTGTTAAAGGAACAGTCCGCAATTACTAGAACCACTTCTGTGGGACATTTCGGTTCAGATGCTCCAACAAAAACAAAACAGTAGAAGCTCTTTCACAACTATTTTAACTGTTAGTTCGGAATAATAATAATGACAAACGGTCTCTTCAGACCTTGAGGACGTCTGTGAAGCTTCATTCGCTGCATTTTTTCTGCGCACACACGCCGGCCGGCTCCGGCTCAGTTACAGTACTACAAGCGGCGTCCTGGCAGCGGAGCCGCTCGCGTTCACGGGGCATCTCCGCTTTTCCACTGTACACCGTCCAACGCAAATACAAAGAACAACTGTCACATTCAAACTGGAGCTGAAAATGACTGGCTGCGTTTCGATTCATCTTGTCTGTCCGGGTCCCTCTTTTTCATTTGCTGCCACAAAAAAGTTGGAACTGTATGAGAACCCCGCGCTAGAGAGAGAAGATCAAGTGTGGAAGGATTTAACAGATGGAAGTGGTACTAAATGAAGCGTTAATGCATGGAAGGTATAACTCCGCTCTGCAAGTTAGGAGTTTACACCAGGAAGGATGAGATGCTCCCTCTTTATGGTGGAAAACAGTAGTTTATGTAATTTATCAACTATTTAAGCGTCTTCTCTTTTTATCCAAATGATTAGTTGGAAGATTTTTAGGTAAGATGATACATTTAATCAGCTTTGTTACCTTAAGAAGTTACCGTTGTCTTCTTTGTTGTTTCTGCCAGTAGTAACATCCAGTTGTTGATCATGTGACTCATATCATGCAAAAAAAAAAAAAAAAACATATATTGTAGTTCTGCAAAATACATTTTCGTTTGTCCAGAAAGTCCGTTTTGTTTGGCAAGATGTGAATGCTAACCAAACTCTGGTCCTTCTACAAACCTTGGTTGAAGTGAATCTGGTGTGGATTAAATGTGAACACCAAGCAGACCGGAGACTGCTACAAAAGCAGGAAGTGGACCACAGCGCAGAACAAACATGTTAGCCTAGCGTCTAGCGTTAGCAGGACAACGGCTTCTGGTCTTTACCAAAGACAAAAGAGAAATCTCCAACTGCTAAAATCTGAAGCCACTCCATTTCTGTTTCCATGTTGCAAAGAAGGAAGTTGCACCAAAGTTGATTCACTTTTTACATCTTTTTGTTGTTCTGCTTTAGTCTCACCTGTCATGCCACCCAAATTGCTTTTGGCAATAAGTTAATGTCTGGAAAAAGGAGTCGATTAAAAAGTCTCCCAATTGTTGAGTCACATTTTATGGCCGCTGCGCCGTTTCCTAGCAACCCCAGCAGAACTCCACCCGTTACCTAGCAACCTAAGTTGAGTTCCAGTGCATTTGGTCAGCAGGTTTTTATGCATTGTATAACAGCCGCTGGAAAAGACAAGTGTTCTGTTCTTCTATTGTTTACTTGCCATCCAGAACCAGTAGCTGCATTCTTGGTTTTTGTTTGTGGAGGAGGCTCCACTAATGCTTTTCAAAGATGTAGGGTTGTATCACTTGCATCTATTTCAAGGGTGTGAAGGTAAACGGTGAGATGGGGGCAAAACTGACCAAACTAAACTCTCGTTATCTAAGAATGATTTTGTGTAGAAGTGTAACAAGCGTGCTTTGAATAGGCCACAGACCTTTCCCAACCTGTTCAAGGAAACATAATAACAAACCAAAGTTGCATCTGGACGGTGGCTCCTGTGGCAGCTTTGAGGAATGCGTCGTTTTGCTGTTCTGATCCTCACAGAGCTGCAGCGCTGCATTTTAAACTGTTGAGTCAGATTTCATTTAGCAGCTCTTTCATCTGTTTTAACTCAGCGAGGCGAGGCATCCCAGTGTGTCCAGGCATGTGTGTGTGAGTGTGTGTGTTTTCAGATTTAGCGGCCGAGACGTGTGTAAATTTGCGTGTGGGCCTTGGTTGTTTGTGCTCGTTACATTTCCACATGCGTGTGTGTGTGTGTGTGTGTGTGTTTGCTTCCAACCGAGAGCTATTATGTGGAGACAGCAGGTATAATATCTGCAAACCTTTGCTGCTGTGCTGGATAAGTAATGGCCTCAAGACGTCACCTTTATCTGCAGCCGCATTCGCTATTCCTCCGCCGTACGCAGGTACGGTTATCCCGCCAGGCCTCCTCCTCCTCCTCATGAGGAAGGCAGATAGGGCCGTGACTGACACATTCATTTCCTTAACGGCTACGGATGCAGACGCTTTCTGAAAGGCGAGAGCAATATATCCCAGGCGAGTCGCCATCACGCTCTGCGAACAGGGAGAGGACAGATAGGATGAGAGAAGAGCAGGAGGAGGTTTAGGAAGATGCAGAGCTAATGCTAGTGAGACGGAGATAGGTGAAACAAAGGAGGAACGGGATGGGGAGTGAGTGAGCTGCGTAGTCCGGGGCTCCATGGGAGGTTCAGCCCAATCATTTATAAAAGGTAAATGCTGTCAGGACGTGGGGCGTTTAAAGGCGCAGCGCTGCAGGTGTGATTTATGCTCTCGGTACGGAGCTATAAATCACCCTGCCTTTGTTTCCACAGGCTGCTGCTGCCGCTGCATCAAGACACAACCATCCCTGCCTCGACACACTACACACACACACACACACACATATGCTGACGAGCCGAGTGATGGACATGGATGGATGGACAGAGAGAGATGTGGGCTGGAGTTTATTGGTGGGATTTGTTGAGTCAGAGTTGTGGATGAGCTCCAGTCGCACTAAAATCCATGGAAAAAGTCACATTTACCCAAAGAGTTTCTCATTTTTTCCTTCACTGCTTAAGTTAGTTCACTTTTTGCACATTTTTGTTCTTCCATTTGGGTCTCAACTGCTTCCGTAAACAGCCCAAGCACTTAAAAAAACACCCCGATGTTTTTTTAGTGATAACTTAATGACTTTTGGTGTCTAGAAAAGGAGCTGTTTCAAAAACTTTCGAATTAGAGTCACATTCCATGGGGCACTGCGCTGTTACCTAGCAACCACAGTGGAATTCTGCCCGTTACCCAGCAACCACAGTGGAATTCTGCCTGTTACCTAGCAACCCAAGCTGAGCTCCAGCACGTTTGGTCAGCTGGTTTTAACGCTGTATGCGCTGTACAATGTACAATCCTAAACTGTTCAAGGAAGCAGGTTAGATTTGTTTAACTATAAGAAACAGAGAAGGTTTAATGTTCTGCACAATAAACACTAAATGTAGCTGCTGATTTTTGCATTACAAACAAATTTAAATGGATGCAAAAGGCTGGTTCTCATAGTGATCTACCACAGCAAGACCACAAAAAAACCTTAAATATAAATATCAGTTTTCCAATATTTACTCAAAACTATTAAAGAAAAATGATTTCATTTAAACTGCTGCTAAAATAACTAAACATGTAAATAAATATTATAAAAGCCTTTTTGTTCTTACTTTGAATATAAGTAGGTTTAACTGAAATGAAACCTTTCAGTAATTCTCCACAAATGACGACTCCTAAAGTTACTCCAGTCAGTTTAAACTCATTCTTTAAATTCTTAGAAGTTTTCAATAAAATTTTCATTCAAGTGTTCGTTGTGCAGAGCAAATCAGAGTAGAAATCCATGTTATGTTTTTTATTTACAAGTCAGCACTTCCAAGCGCGTCAGCAGCGAGGACATAGGCAGTATTATGAACGGTGTGTGGGAGGAACTGGCGCTCCAGCGAGGTCAGAAGTCCAACTTATGACCGTCACATTGTCGGCATTCTTAAGCTGGCGCAGACAAAGCCCTTTGTTCTCCAGAAAACACCCACCACACTGGCTGGGCTGGTAAACGGGTGAAAGTTCCTGAAGTCTGATCCGTGCGCATGAATTTGTTGGATGAATTACAACCGGGATGTTTGTGAAGATCCCCATGTGACCGTTGGCTTCAGGACTCATGATGCAGCCGTGAGTCACTGCGTCGTGAGTCAGTGACCTCCTGAAATTACATCGAATGACTCAGAAAGAAAGCACCCTCCACACTCACCGGCACCCCTGGCGAAAACGTGAAAACATAAAATCTGTTTTGCGGAGGCGTATTCTCATACTGAGAATTTCCCAAGTTAAGAAACATATTTTATACCGCACTTCTTTGATTCCTCTTCTGTTGGTACTTTCACCTGATAGTCTGGTGGACTCGGTTTGCTTGGGACCAAAGCAAACCGAGTCATTTTCAGTTGCTGCGGTTTGCTTAAACCAAACCCTTTAAGCAACCTGTTCCCCTCCTGGCCTGTGGGGGCGCTGCACCAAAAAAACACTGAAAGAAACGACACAAAAACCTCTGAAGACACTGAACGCAACTTCCTTCTTTACAAAATTGAAAAAAATGGAGTTGTCTCAGATTGTAGCAGTTGGAGAATTTCTCTTTTTTTTTGGTAATATACCTTGAGCCATTTATCCTGCTTTCGGTATTTTTGTTTTGGCTGCATTTACCCAGAATGCCCTGCGCTGTAGTCCACTTCCTGCTTTATGAGCGTCTCTGGTCTGCTTGGTGGCCACATGTACATTAGAAAGGCACCAGAGTTCACTCCAGACTGAAGTTTGGAGCACCAGAATTTGTATTTTTGGTTCAATTAAGCGTTCACTACTCCCCGAACGAACCGGACTTTCTAGACGAACAGACTGGAGTTGGATTAACACGGACTGAACACTAAGCGTACATTTACACCAGCCCTGTTTAGCCCACTTTAAGAAGTTTGCTTGAGTAGAAAGTCAACTTTACTTGAACACATGAGCGCCACAAAAATGAACTCTCGTCTGCCAGTGCAGGGCATTCTGGGTAAATACAACCAAAACAAACATGCTAGCTTAGTGCCAGCAGGAGAAATAGGTGGAGAAGGAAGGAAGCTGCGCTCGGTGTCTTCAGGGGTTTTTGTGTTGTTTCCTTCAGTGGTTCTTGGTGCAGCGCCCCCACAGGTGAGGAGGGGAACAGGTTGGTTTGACTCAGAACCACAGCAGCTGGAGGTGGAGCAGATGGTGAAGTTTTGGTCCCAAACTAAATCGAGTCTACTCGACTATTACTTGGAAAAACACACTTGAAGATTTTTGCTCAATTAATAAAGTCTGATTATTAATTAAACTGCAATATAAGACTAATTTTTGATGCATTTCACTTGACAATTTGTATTGAAGATTTTGACTGTTGCACTTGATAAAATGTAATGTCTATTACTGATTTTCATAATTGTTGATGTGTTTATGTTGTTTTGATGATGTAAAGCTCTTTGAACCTCCTTGTTGCTGAAATGTGCTGTAGAAATAAACTTGATTAAAATATTGATCATGGTTACATTCTGACCTCCTGAGATCTTTGGTTTGTCAGAGATTGTCTCTGTTCTCTGTGTTTCCAGTGAACAGCCAGCTTTGCTCTCTGCTCGATATTGAATAAAAAAGTGCATGAATAACCTGAGAGAAGGCGGTGGTGTGAGTGCGAGGGGTGGGGGAACAGAAATGGAGCTGTAACATGCTGCGAACATGAACAAGCTGACCTGAATGGCTGCTGGTATTCTGATTTCCCCCAGGAGCTCCTCTCTGGCCTGCGCCTGTGTTTTAGATTCCAGGGGGAGGCCATTAATGCTCAGCTGCCGACCTGATCCATATGTATGGCTGGCTGTTCATTCTGTTCGGTTCCTGCCTCCCTGGCTGCTTACCTGGCTGTCTGAAAGCCCTAAATTAGTTCCTTCAGAGATAGAAATAGAAAAGGAGAGACGGTGAGGACAAAGGACAAGCGAGATTGTTTTACAAGATGCTTTCATGTCTCAGAAGAACCGTATAAAACAGTCTGCAGATGGAGGACCTGTTGGAAATCAACTACAATACTCTGGATTTAAATCATATGAAACTAGTCAGTAGGAGGAAATATAGTGAGTGGTGGTTGGAAAGTGATGCAGTAAAAATTACCAGAATAATTTGGGTTATTTAGCCGATCATAAGAGACAAAATATAGGTGTTAATTTTTTTTAAGTTATATTTTGACCATGTTGTTCATTCATTTATAAATGGCACATTTTCAAACTAAATATTTATCACTTTATAAACTATTAAAACTAAATAGCTCTTTACTGTTTGAGATTCCATTTCCATTTATAGAAAATTAATTTTACTTATCACCTAAATATTGATTAGCTAGAAATACTGAAATTTCACCCTGTCATCCTGGCACAAAAACATATATATATATATATATATATATATATATATATATATATATATATATATATATATATATATATATATATATATATATATATATATATATATATATATATATATATATATATATATATATATATATATAAAGCACTTTGCTAAATACGTAAAGATTGATTTGTGGAAATGTCGACTTCTGATTGGAGAGACCGCTTAAGTCCCGCCCTGAAAATCGGCACTTCCGGGAAGAAATCCGAAGACAGACGGAGACGAGCCGATGTTAAGCTATGAAGAGAGAAATCGAGAATTTTGAGAGATTAAAACGTTTGAGATTTGTATGTTACCTGTCTGAAGAACGGTGTGCGATCCGACAGCCTCGAGGTTGAGGACAAGAGTAAAACATTTGGCGAAGTTTTCGTGAGTTACAGCAGCTCAGTAAAACGGCTAAAAACCGATTAGCACATGGGCGACGCTATTACTGACTGGCGCTAGTTGTGCCCATTAACAGCTAACTTCTGGGCGATTTTTGTTGCATTACATAGGCAGTTTATAAATTATGCATTAGATATTTTTATTTGATTTTTCTCTGTAAAAATATACAGGAATTTTAATCTACAGAATATTGTCATGTGCTGAGTACTTAGCACCACTTCATACAAGTAATTTGCTGTTTCAGTCAAACCTTCCTGCATATTACATTCAAAATTCAATATTTTCTCTTAGTATACTTCTATGATAGACATTTGTATACATCTATCACACATCATATATATGTTTTGTAAATGTGTTAAAGGAAAAATCAAATGTAATTCAATAAATGCGGTTCTTATACCAGATTTTCCATTGTTTTAATTAGTAAATTGACTACTTGCTTATAAAAAAGAGGAAAAACCATCCGCTGATTCTCTGTAAAATGCCACCTTTAATTTAAGTCAGTCTTATTAAAATTCGTCTTTGTTGCCAGCGTTAATGATGAGTCGTGTTGGTTAATGGCTGAAATCTATTTCTGAATTATTACTTGACGTCCAGTCCAACTGCCTTCGCCTGAGGGTCTCTTCGTTTCTGTATTGAGAGCCATTTTAGCCTTAGCATTAAAAATGCAGGAGCCAGAAACTAAAGTGGATGTGAAGCGTCCGGATATAGCCGACTCTTAGAGAAACCATTTAGCACTCAGCTGGAGTCCGAAGTCATTTTCACAATTATCGCAATGCATCCTGCCAGTACACGGCGTTTCTGCGGCTGATGGAGATCTTTCAGCTCTCAGAACAACTTTTAATTTTCACTGCTGAGATTTTAACAAGTCAGAAACTCTGATCACTTACTGGTCATTTCTACTTTGGCTGGTTTACTATTGTACGTCTTCTGGTGCAGAACATTGCGAAATAATATAACCCTTTAAACCACTGGAGATGATTGTACAATAATGTCTGAACGTTTTAGCTTTTTTCTGATTCCAATCTCAGAATTTCTTTGCCAATTTTAGTTAAATTTGTTATTGACATTCACCAGTTTGCTCTAATAAAGAGTTGGTGAAAAGATGATGCTCCACTTTTTTCCCTTCCTGCCTGGATTGTTTTTTCTTCTGACAAATAGTCAAACAAAATAAGGATTATGCTGCCTTTCAGACAACGCTCAGGGAATACTTTAGGAATTATGCTTAATTTATCTACTTTAATCTGTACCATGGGTTTAATATGACAACAGTTTAATGTAGTTAATATTAAATTACTTAATTCTCCATATTCTAAATTTATTTTGGTGATATTGTTACTCTATTCTCATAGTTCCATGTTTTTGTCATAGTACTTTATTCTTGTATTATTACAATTTTCTGGTAATGAGTTGTATCTCATTGCGTAATGATTATTCTTGTGACTTTTTTTCTCGCACCATGCCTTTATTTGCATTATTAATTTTCTGTTTTCTAAACACACTAATAGTTTCTAACTGCTGTGTTGTACTTTAGTAACAGTGAATTACCTTGCTAGTTATGTTTACTAGTAATGAGACAGAACTTGTGTACAGCAGGAATGTTATTGTACATTTTTGGTTGGTTTGCATGGAGGAATGAGGAGCCAATCATTGCAGAGACATTCCTGAACCAAGTGCTGTGAGAGTTAAAATGCGCATGTTCTCATCCTGGTTAAAAATAGGGGGATTTATCATTAATGTTTCTGCTGGAACCACGTGTAGGGGACCAAATTACAGCGGCGGAGGTGGAAGTAGATGGCTGGAGATGTGATGGTGAAACCCCTGGGCCGCCGTGCTCCTTTGAGGGAGAAACTGGAGATTAGACTGGAGGTGTGAGCTTGCAGTAAGATTACATTTTCTCTCTTTGTAATGGATAAGTGCTTCTCTTCTGCTTCTGTTTCACAGTGTTCAGTTTCTCCCTCTCCATCACCACACACACATTTAAAAAGGCACGCACACACTCCAACGCACATCTCTCGTCTCCCTGCGTCCTCCCTCACTTGATCCTTACACCTACGTGCTACAGATGGTTTCATTTTATAAGAGATAAAACCACATTTGGTGGAACTGATTAAACAGAGGGAACAACATCCCCATCTGCCATTTATTCCAATCTGAAATTGCTTGGGCAGATGCTGACATCTTTGCAGATGATTGATTCACCCCGTCTGGCCGGAGTGGAGAGGATGGATCCTCCCTGGGGCGAAGGCTCCAGCGCTGTGTCACCTCACCAGATACGGACCCTCCACTCCTAACCTCCCCCAACTCTCTGTATTTGTCTTCTGCAAGCTGCTGCAATCAGTGCAGGCCTTGATTGGACTTGGGCAGGTGAGTGGAGTACACTTTAATCATGACGCCAGTGCATGCCAGATTATCCCCTCTGCACGGGTGTGCAACCGGAGGAGGGGGTCTGTGTGACTGAATGAAGGAGTTGCATACAAAACCTTTTATTTGTATGCAGCTTTAGTTGGCCTGGACGATAAATTGTCCCGGAAGTTATTGCGATAAATGATAATATTGTTGTTTTGAGACCATTTTCCCGTAATAAAATGATGATATACTTTAAAATCTAATGGACATTTAACACTAGAACTGGAAGGCATTTAAAATATCCAAACAAAACAATAAATAAAATTAATTATGAAGTCTCTGTAAGCAAAGTTTCTAATTAACACTGAAAGAAGACAGAAGAGCTTGTGCTTTTATTTTTTCATCTTATTTATCTCATACTGTACTGTCACAGTACAGTGACAGTTTTAACAAATATGAAAAAAATGGTTACATAAATTAGCTACCATTGTTGTAGCTACAATTATAATCGACTACAATTATACTACAATTATCTTAGGTTAGCTAATTCAAACACCTCTATTGATGATCTGTCAAGAGTTGGTTTGAGGGTCTCAATTTTTTTAAATTGAACTGAAACGCTCTGAATTCTGCAGCATATCTACATGTTAAGATTGTCAAAGTCAAACTAGCTTAACTTCACTCTCCTTTCCTTTTTTTGTATTAAATGTTTTTCTTGACCTTGTCTAGTTGCCATAATGTTGACAATTACCATTAAAGTATATACAATGAGTACATTTAGGAGTTGTTGTGTTATGTTGACAACTTCACAACTAAAACCAATGCCAGTCATGGTCTGCGATCATTTTTTTGGGGTCTTGCGCGCAATGTGATGCATTCACTGACAAACTGCTTTCATAATTTTGTAATTATTTTCTCCCATATTTTGCATCCAGATTTACTTTTTCTGACTTCGTCTGGTGCAGAATTATGACTCATGACTCACCGCAGCGACGTAAAAGTCGGATAAAATGCGACTGAAGAGCCTTTGAAAACTATTGGGTGTGATTTAATTCCACATATGGAAGTGAAACGGGTCAGATTTTTATTTGGGTGAGAACTTACGAAATGGGTGGTGAAAAAAAGTTGGATTTGGGCAAAAAAAACACTTGGATTGTGGTGAGGATGTTTCCTTTAATTGTCACAGTTCTACAAACTGAATCGATCGCTGAACATTGAATCGGATTCCATCTTTCTCTTTGTGATCTTTGCTGACCCGAACCGTCATGTTCGGACTCCATCGTCTCCATGCTGTTAAAGGAATACCGATGGCTTCTTGTTTATTAGATGCTCCACTTTCATCTAATCAACGTTTATAGCGTCCCGTCCTCTGCATCGTCTCTGCACCATCAGTTGTAAATGCTGGAGCTTTTAAAAAATGGAAAACTCTTCCTGGAAAAGTGACCATCAAAGCTATAGCAGCGTGTGAATAAGAGCGCACAGCCTCATAAAAACTGCTGAGCTGGGCACTTCAGTGCAATCAGGCGCTGGTCGCAGCTCATATACTCGTTAGATGAAAACCCAAGATGGAGGGAGAGTGATGGAGCTCTGCTGGCGGCCGCAGCAATAACTCAGCTGGGCGTGAATCACGGCGCGGAGGCCTGGAGGTGGAGGATGAATCATTAGGGTGGGGATGGGGGATGGGGGAGACGGAGACTCCGGGGATTTGGATCCATCAGACGGTGTTGCTTTGGCCCGCTCTGCTGCTCCAACACCAGCCTGTCTTCCTCGTTTCTTCCCGAAGATCTTCTCTCCTCCTGTCTGCTCCTCATCGAACCGCGATCACAACGTGAATCCAACCTGAACGCAGACTCTCTCCTCTTGCCTGAATATTCCCTCCATCTTCCCCTCCATTCCTGCTCCAGAGTCTAACAAGAGGTCAAACTCTTCTTCACTCGTTTCAAGATTAGAAATGTTCTTAAAGGGCCAGATAGAGCTGATAAACTCCATTAACAAGCTGGTAAAATATTATTAAATATTTGTGTCTAAGTATTAGGGCTTTACTAAAAAAAATTACAATAATAAAGTGATAATATTATGAGACTAGTCACATGAGAATGTAGTTGAAATATTATCAGAAAATAGTCAAATGTTGATTAGCGCAAAAAATGCTGGGATGGAAAACTAAAGGAACTGAAGTAATATTGCGGTAAATGGATAAAAACTCCTTTGAGTTGACTAATAAAATAATATTTAAGCAAACAACTATTATCTCAAAGTTTCTATCCATGTGACCCACATAAGAAGCTATGGCGGGCCAGCTTTGGCCCCAGGGCCTCAAGTTTGACACGTTTTAATGGGATTCATAGAAAACTTAATGAAAAAGAGAGGATGGAATGAAAATAAAAAGCGATCTGTTGCTGTTTTAGCAGTATGAATGCTAAAAACACAACCTCAACCCGCTTCCTAGAACAAAAATCCATTAGAGGAGCTTCCGAGACTTTCAGCTCCCCAAGGCATTGACTTTGGACAAGCAGAGGTTAGAAGAAAACAACCTGAAAACAGCCTTATCTCGCAACACACGGGTGTTTGTTAAGGCTCCCCATTAAGTCTCCCCCTAAAATTTGCATATTAATTGCATTTTGGCTCTACATTCCCCCTCCCTTAAAGGCTGCTGTTTATAGGTGCTTTATTTCTTTTGGGAAGACGCAGACGTCCGCGGGGTGCTCACCTGCAACGGAGAACAAGAATTCAATTCTGCTGGAAATTGGTTTAACTTGAAAGTAATCAAGTTTTCAACCTCACACACCTTGATTGAAGGTCTTGGAGGACCGGCTTGCAGGTGGATTTGCACGCTCTGTGTGTCGACTTTAAGACATTAATGCTCAAACATCTGGAAGCAAATGTTATGATTGATGATTTTTGCTAATACTTAGATGTCCTGTCAGAATCAAACAAGTTTTAACAGCAAACATTGCCCAAATAGGGCTGAAACGATTAATCAGATTAATCAGATTAATTGATTAATCGTCAACTAATTTAGTAATTAACAGGAATGTAGAGATTCAAAACAAGACCATTTGCTGAAAAAATGACATATTTAGAGCAATAATTGACCAAATCTGTACATAAAATATGTACATTTTGCAATGTGAATGTTTTAAAACTCCCTGAGTGGCTGACAGGTTCAAATTCGTGAAGAAATGTTTTGTTACTGCCTTATATTTCCTATTTAAAAGGGAATTGGATTATCTTTATATCCATATTTTAATATATTTCTAATATTGCTTAAGTGGTTAAATTAAAAAGCTGTAAAATGTTATTTATTTTTATCTGATTAATCGTCGAATCGGCAGAATAATCGATTATTAAAATAATTTAGATGCGGCTTAAACTTGAAGATTTTTCTTACTGGGTAAAGAAAGAAAGCAAAAAATACGTAAAACATATAAGAAAGATGTACAATTGAGTTTTTACATATTGCAACAACTTGTAATTGGAAAATTACAAAATGTAATTTTGTAAACCCAAGATGGAGGGTTTACAAAAGGTCAGCTAGTGTTTCATCCATTTAAATAAATGAGTCAGGCAGAGAAGTAGAAGTTTTCACAAACAAAAACTTGTTTTCCAAACTAAACATCAGTACGGAGAGTCAGATGGCCACTTTCAAGCTTTCCTCTTCCCCCAGCAGTTATTCTCACTTAGCTCCAGCTCTGTAAGTTTTTTTATATTGTGAATTGTGCCTGCTGCTTAGACATTTCCCTGTGATTTGGCAGCTTTTTCAACAAATGTTTGAAAAGATGTGAAAGTTTTAATGACTGGATTGAGCCGAGGATAAAGGAACAGCTGGAGATCCGGCAGTGTAGCGGCTATTTTTATCCAGCAGAGGTAAACTCAAGCTGTCTTATTTGAAAACCATCACTGCAATTTCATCCATACTTAAGAATAACAGGTGACTGAGCATCCGTGCTTCCTTATTTCCAAAACAATGTGGCCATATGGGTGTTTTTCCTCTCAGACGGATTCGCTGAACGCCGCTCTGTATGTGTAATATCACATTATGCAGAACGGGTTTATTTATTATTTTCAAGATAATAGTTTCATTTCAGAGATAATGAGTCACTGGATTTTTTTCCCCACAGGCATGGCTGCACCAGTTAATGGAAAACACCAAAACAGTGAAGTAGTCATTATTCTGATTACCTCCATCTCTAGAAACAATGTTTGTGACAATCATTTCTGTGCACAATTATTACACTTGTGCGCTAAAGCTAGATTCCAGCACAGGAAATGCTTTTATTTCCATTTACTGGAATGGTTCTCCTCTCCCACATCCAAATCTAATGATCTGCACTCAGCTCAACGGACTAACTCGGTTCCGCCGTATTGATTTCCTTTGTGCTGCAGATTGATCTGTGCACAGCTACAGCTCAATATGTCGCTGCTGCTGTGCAACATTTCCACGACAGAAAGCAGAAGCAACATTATTCTCTTCGTAACGTAGAGATGCGGTTCATCAGATTCAGGTTTCTGATGTTTCTGCTCTTTAACGCCCAACTTTTTGTGGTTTCCTTCGTGGAAGCAGCTGTTCGTTAACAAGATTATCCTTCAATCTAGAGAGCAAACGAGATTACATCTGCTCTCTGAGCTGCAGGATGATTTGTTTTATTTGCAAAAGCAGGAAAATATTGGGTGTGTCAGATGCATAATTGTATAAATTGACAGATTCATGGTCTAGTTTTGCAAACCCATAAACGGATGATATTGGCTGTTGTAGCGGCCACAAGCACTCAGGTTTGATGTTTTTTGAAGATTTAATTTTTGAAAAGTTTGGATTTTTTTGCACAAATGCGCTCCTTTGGGGTTCCATATTCAGCCGGCCATCTTGCTTTACAGCCTCTAATTATTTGGATTTTCAATTCTTGAATTTTAAAGATCTTTTATCCCACGCAACATATGTCAGCAACTTTTCAGAATATCGGGCTCTTCGTGAAGGGTTCCAAGTTTTCTATAATGGATTTACCAAAAACAATGTCGTCTACTGTTTTCATTAGCCTCAGTGAAAACACAGCATCACCAAACTACCCCCCTCCATGGGGACTGATGCACAAAATCTGCTTTAAAGGTGGAAACAAATTCAAATGCACGAATTACAACCCGTTTGTCTCCATTAGGCCGTTCACTGACTCCTGACATGTTTGTCTGACTTCCCTTTCTGACCCGCTCTAATGCAGATTCAAACCGAGACTGATGGTGAACGTAGCTTTTCCTGGTGTTTTGATCACTAAAAGTGCGTTAAGCCAGAACCCGTTTGCACTTCGCTCGGATTTATTCACCGGTAATGACCAGTTTCAAAAGCCTTACCAATGTAATGACACAAGTTAACAGGCACCGGCCTTCACCTGGTGACCCCGGCCAATTCCAGCCGTTACCCAGCAACCCAAGCAGAATTTCATTCGTCACCTAGCAACCCAAGCTGAGCTCCAGTAGGTTTGGTCAGCTGGTTTTGTGCTTTGCTGCAACCATTTACTGCATTCTTGTTGGTTGTGCAGGAGGCTCCATTTATTCTTTTCAAAGCTGTATAAATTTGCATCTGTTGGAAGCCATTGTCACATCCGAGTGTAAATGTTGAGTTGGCTGCAGCTTATTTTGATTTAAAGTGACAGAACACCCTAAAACGGCTCATGTTGAAAGGAGCAGACTAACATTTTACCTAAGAATGATTTTGTGCTGATGTTTTGTATAGACCAGAGAGGGATCCTAACATGTTAAAGAAGCATAATAGGTCACCTCTACATGCCAGGAGCAGCATAGAAAGATGCGGTAGAAGTGTCCGGCTCGTGCATGCATGCCTGTGCATGTGTCTGCAGGATGCTTCTGTGTGGAAATGTGTGTCTAATGTCTTCTGAGGGGTTCGGTAGGCACACGATGGGACACTCTCCCGCAGATGCAATTAGACTAAATGGGATTATGCCTATCACATTTCAGACAGGCCGGCCTCAAAGCCACCTGGGGGAAGGCGTGATGGTTACAGGGGCGATGAGCAGGGATAGAGGAAAGGGAAAGTGTGGGGGGAGGAAAATCCTAAAATATCATCTTTTAGCAGCTGGGACACAGCAAAGCTCACAGATGCAATGCTTAAATGTTTGGGTCTCTAATGCACTTAAAGATATAACAGTAGAAGAGATAAATGAAGGTTTGTATGTTCATTTTTCAGCCTGCAGTGGTGTCCGTTCTGTGTGATGTACTGTAGCATCCCCCGCTCTGGAGTCAGGCAAAATGTCAGCATCAATAAAGAAAGTGAGGGTGGGGAGGCTGACATTTTCACACCGAGTGATCGTGCTCATTGATTTCCCCTCTACTGAACTCTCAGGTCAGGCGGTTCAGGTGATACGAAGGAGAATTAGGGCCAGACCAGGAAAGACAATAAAAATTAAAATAAAGTCTTATTCTTGGTTCGGTTTAAGTGAACTCTGGTTCGGTTCGAATGCGTATGTGAATGCCAAGCGGACCAGAGACAGCTTCAAAAGCAGGAAATGGACTACAGCACAAGGCATTCTGGGTAACTACAACCAAAACAAACATGCTAGCTTAACGCTAGCAGGAGAAATGACTCGTGGTTCTTAGCATCCAAACGCTAAAATCCGACACCTCAACATTTTTGTTTCCATTTCATGAAGAAAAAAGTTGTGCTCAGTGTCTTCTTGAGAGGTTTTTTGTGTTATTTCCTTCAGTGGTTCTTGTTACAGCGCCTCCACAGGTGAGGAGCAGAACAGGTTTGGTTAGAAATGGAGCAAATGTAGTAATTTTAATGATCGAACTGAATTTCACTAGGTTTTCTTTATGGGTATCAGAGTCAAGATTAATGCAAATACACCGCACACTTTTCAGAAATGTAAAGATGATTCATTTCTTCCGCTTCACAGTCTTGTCTTCTGTCATATAAAACCGAGTAATATAGATTTAAGTTCTCTGACAAACACTTTCATGCTACTTCTATCAAATCCACAGGTAAAACTATA
Organism: Poeciliopsis retropinna; assembly: GCA_010277075.1. Lineage (NCBI taxonomy): Eukaryota > Metazoa > Chordata > Actinopteri > Cyprinodontiformes > Poeciliidae > Poeciliopsis > Poeciliopsis retropinna. Next base: position 1,463,686 of record VMRM01000018.1, read on the forward strand.
ACTGCGTAGCGGGACCGGTGAAGATTTAAAAAAACTAAAAAATTTAGAGATTTAGAAAAAGAACAAACAAGGACATTTCCAGAGTAGTTTTTATGACATGCTATGATCTCCAATTGTTGAAAAGTTGCCAGAAAAAAAATCTGAAATTTTGAGGTTGATCTCAGAAATGTTCTTAGATATTGTGCTAGGAAAATTCACATTTTTAAACTAACATCAGAAAATTTCCCAGAAAAAAACATGGAAAATAGTGTGAAAAGTTGAAAAAAAGATTTTGTAGAAATTTTTTTTATTATTTTCTTTTTTTGTGGAAATGTAATGTTTTTTCTACCTTCAGTTGCCTTAATATGCCATCATACAAAACACACAAACATATTGATCCTCATTATTTATTTGCCTTACTAAAAGGTAAAAATGCCCCAAATGTTTAGAGGTTCGTCTGTATTTACCTCATGAATTATTCTGATCCAACGCCAGATGCTAATGTCACTGGATTGTTTCCTTGCGTTATTAGCATCACTGCAGGCCCGCAGCAGAACGTTTGCATGTCAAAGTAAGTAAATAACCGTGTAGATGCAACCAGACATGGCGTAATGAAGAGGAATTAAACGTTCTGAGGTAAAACTGGACGTCCTGCTCCTGAGATCTGAGCCTTAGTGGGGGTAAACGGGAGCTGTGATGGGATACGGCCCATTAATTATTGAATCTGCTGACGTTAAGACAAATGGCGTTGTTCTGGCCCTCGCCGGAGCCCGTGACTTTTACAAGGCCAGCTGGACGTAGCCTCAGCAGTTCTACAGTTACACCTCTAACTCGGGTTTAAAAGATGTGCTGTTTTATTAGCAGCGTTTCCTCGGCCCATCTGCAATATGACAGACGTTAGATTAAAGAGCTGGAATAAAATTGCTCTGCGCTCGGCTCATTTATATGGCTGGAGAAACTGAAACCCAGATGGAGACACTCCTTGCTGCTTTGCTGCTTTGGGAAGGTGAGCACATGAAGGTGCAGAAGTATTCACTCTGTGAAGGGGGCAGTTTTATCTCAAATTGACTTGTGATTTATTTCGTCATAAAAACAAACATGGAGAGCTGCTTTGATATTTACATGCATGTTTGAGAAATCCTTTAATCTCCTTGGGAAACATTCAGCTGCAAAACGCCTGAGTGGATCTCGCTCCGCCTTCGAGGACAAATTTCCTCCTCAGAGCTGCAGCTTCTAGGGTTCGGGCTCACAGAGCAGCTCCTTCAAGCTAGCCAGCAGCAATTAGCAACCACCTGGTGGAACTGCTCTGTTTATTACAGGAGCTACTGCTCAGTGAAATGCTGGTAAAAATGTTGTTGTAGTGTTAATAAAGGAGCCATGTTGGGAAGACTTCCTGAAAGTGGAGTTTCATGAAAAAAAAAATAAAAATCTGTTTGGAAAGTTGAAAATTCCAAAAGATCTAGAACAATTCTCAAAACTGACATTTTAAGATTAGTTTAACATTTTCCTTGTTGTTTTTTTCTTTCTCACAAATTAACTTTTCAAACTCTTGAGAGTAATCTAGAAAAAACTTGAACATTAAAGAAAAAACATTTTGGAAGAAACTTGCTACTCATTTTCAAAAGTTTTTTACTTTTGAAAATTAGTTTATATATAAAATTGAGATCAATCTCAAAATTTCAGAGTTTTCTTGCAAATTTTTTATTCCTAAGCTCAGATTTTTACTAGAAAAAAACTTGGAAATCTAAAAAAAAAAAAAGTTTACTTTTTCCTCACAAATTTGTGTGTCGTGACGAATTCCTGAAGTTGTTTCAGGAAGAAACTTTAAAGACTGAGACATTTCCACGTTTTTTTTTTTTTCTAGATAATTTCTCAACATTTCTGAATTTCTTTTCTGGGCTGGAATTTTCTCCTTTTTTTCACTTTATCTAAAAAATATTTTTATTTTTTCCAAGTCTGAGCCTTAATAAAATGAACTGAATACTAATGATTCCTGTTTGCTGTGTGTTGCAGCTGGAAGCCTTTCATAAAAAAGATGCAACAGAGGAAAATGAACCCACTTCTGGCCACTTTTGCTTTTTCTGAGCTCCTGCATAAATTGGTCTCTGAAGAATCAAGCAGGGACCGAATGTCACTAATTTAAATTACCGAACAACTGGTTGGCACATACTGAGTATTATCTGCTCAGATGTTGCGAGGCTCTGAAGGCGGGTCCAACTTAAGCAAGAATAATCGCACCATTTATGAGTCCAGCGTGTGGTGAGGATCCACAGAGGGCATTCTGAGTCCTGCGCTGTTTCCCTCTCCGTCCGCCAGCGTCTTATCGCCTCCTTCCCTTATATTTTATGTCGTTAGTGGCTCTCCCTGTAGACGCTGCCAGCTGCTGCGCCGGCCTTCTGGAAAAGAGGCTGGCAATTAGACCTTGTGCTTAAAACAAGGTGAGTCAAGACCTTTTAATGGAGCTATTTCTGCGCTCCCCGCACACGAGGCCACTCACATTTCAGCTGCGCCAGAAAACCCAAAACACTGAGATACAGCCATTAAACGCGCTGTAAAAATGCAATAATTTAACACAGTTTTGATTTAATTGGTTCATATATTAAATCATTTTTTAAACTTTTACACTGTGCTTTACTGATTTTCAATGTGAAAACGTATTCGGCAGATTACAGATTTCTGCTTCAAACTAGTAAATTTTTATGTTCCAACAGTTTTTTTTTTTAACCAAGATAAAAACTCACTGAGATTAAAAACTTATTTTCCAATGGAGTCTATGCCAAGAGGCATTAACAGATGCAACAAATCAAAACAGCAATTTTCTCAGGGCAATTTAATATATTCAGGTGAAGAAAGCTTTCATAACCCATGATGGAGTTTTAGGGCCAAGGAAAGAAATTTATACATTTAAGTTACAAGAATAAAGTCAGAATATTGTGAGGAGAAACATTGAAGAATGAAGTTGTAATATTGCCAAAATAAAGTTTAATAAGAAAAAGTCAGAATACAATAATTACATTTTGCCAAAAGACAGAAAACAAAAATAAAGTCGTATTACAAACTCAAAATGAGAATAAACTTAAAACGACAATAAAATCAGGATACGAGTATAAAATTAATTTATCAGGGACAGTAATGACAAAGTTGAAATAATGAGAATAAAATTGGAATACCAGAATAAAAGACTAATAGGTTAAAGTTATAAGATAATAATTGACTTGGAAAAGTCAAAAATTAGCTTTGAAAAAACCCCAGAAATTTTTAGCGTAATCTCATAAATTTCCAAGTTTCTCTAGAAAATCAGAATTTGAAAATTAAAACATTTTATAGAAAAAAAATAATGTTTAGATTAAGTTCAAGTTTTCTACAGTAAACTTGGAAGTTTAGAAAATGAAACTTGCTTGAAAAATCTCAGAAAATGAGATTATCGGGAACATTCAAGAAAACAAAAATGAATTTCTTAGTTTGAAAAGCAAAAAATTTGCTAAAAAGAAAAAATCTCAAATCTAGAAAATCTTGTTTCTGAGTTTTAAAAGTCAAATTTGCAAGAAAAAAAACAACTTTTGAAACTCCAATTTCCAAAAATGTTCTTGTTAATAAACTAAACAATTTGTAATGTGTCTGGGTTATTTTTTAATCTTATATTGAGATTTCTTTGACGTTTAGAAAGTAAAGCCAGTAATCCACAGGGTGAAGCATGTTTTCACGGCGCTGTACGCCGTTTGCTCTGCAAAGCTTTAGCGCTGCAGCTCCTCCATGATTATCTCTGTATTTGGCTTTTTATCTGCAAGGATGAGGTTAACTTTCTAATTCCATCCCAGCCTCTCGTCTCTCCGCTCAGACCTTGATAAGACAGAAGAGGAAAGGCTGTCTGTGTTTAGACTGCTGCACCTTGTTTCCTTGGACCTCACCCAGCAAACCTTGAATCTATTCAGCAACAAACATAAACCAATGAAGGCGCTGACAGCAATGCTGGCTCCACTCATCTTTTTCTCTATTTCACCCAGAAAAACCTAAATATGCTGAGTTTATGAACAAATTATTTATTTATTGGCCATGTTTCACAATTACAGTTATAAACTGTTTAATAAGACATAAAAATATAAATCACAGAACACAAAAAAGGATTAAAATTTAAGACAAAGTGAAAACATGAAGAAACTAAAATAAAGCACCAAACAGGTCCAAATACCAAGAAACTGCTTTAAATTTAATGAATACTAAGCTCTGTGTTAATAACCAGCAGCTTCAGTTTGGAAATACAGTGACTAACATAGTTTGTTTGTCAACATATACAATTATAACTGTTAAACATTTTGTTTTTACATGTAAAACATGTTTCTATGGCTATAACTGTTAATATTTTAGTAATCCCAAGATTCATTCTTTAAAATTTTATTTTAAATATTAAAATATGGTAAACATTTTTTTAACCAGCCTTTTTAGCATTATCACTGTTGCTGAGCAACAGGACATAAATCTAATGGCGGCAGCTATTTCCGGTCTTCGCGGCTGTTTCATACACCTGCTCTACTATTGGCTGTGTAAGGAAATGCAGATTTGTGATTGGCTGAGCAGATAAGTTCCGCCCATGACGTAGCGACAGATACAGAATGAGAGACGGAGCCCAGATAAAAAACATGCATTAAAGTTATAATAATCTTGACTGGATTGTGGCTTTTTCTCCACATTATGTTCCTGAAAACATTTTGTGAAGCAGATGTTCCAGTCTGGATGATCCGAGCGGAGAAAAACCGGAGTTTTAACGAGTTTTTGGCGTCTCGGGGAGTTAGCATTGTTGATATGAGGAGGCTAATGGCTAACAGCTAAACAAAACCGCATAGAGTTTGTTTTAAAGCTAATTTGAATTGTAAATCTAAGAAATGTGTGAAACTTCTCAGAGCCATTTTATGGAAAGTAAGTAGTCTGAAATTGTATTTGTTGTTTTAATCTTTAATTTGAAGCCACTTTGAGTTTAGCATCTAGAACATTCCTGCCATTTTGTACACTGAAGCTGAAAAATACTAATCGGAGAACAGAACTCTGTTTTGTTTATTTGATAAGACAGGATTGTTAATGAATCAAACTTTTTTTTCCCTTGAAAATACAATGGTAATTTATGGTTAAAATGTGTTTTAATTCTTCAATAAAGTAATAAATTTAATGATAAATATTGGGCAGTGATGAATTAACTATTGTTTTTCAGTGTTTTGTGTTGGTGTGATGTTTGGGGACATTGATCTGTGTTTTGTACTGGCTATATGTTTTTGAGAATCCTGAAAACCAGTTAGATTTGGTGGTGAATGAGAGCAGCTGTAAATTTAAGAGAAAATCAAAAGGAATCAAGTATTAACCTTTGAGGGACACCACAGGTTAAAGAAACTTTTACAGTAATCGAGCCAAAAATACCAGAGGATTTGACCTGTTGAATAAAATTACTTTTGTCCACAGTGAAAACCTGCCCAAAGATCATTGAATAACATTTAAAAAGAGCAATTTCAGTGGAGCGCTGTTGATAAAAACCAAAGTGAAAGGAACCAGAAATAAGCATTTAAGACATCCTCTTCCCAATAATAGATGTATGTATTAAATTGTATGCTAGTTGCAAACAGTGAAAACTTCATGCTGTTTCCTGTGTTTTTAACTCAGTTCCTGTTTTAAAATGAATCCCTTCCATAGTGGTTTTACAGTAAAATATTTGAGCAATGGTCTTTTTTAAGGAGTGGCAGCAAGCGAGAAAACCAATGTTATCTTAGAGAAGTGAAGAAGCCTGCCAGGACCTTCATCAAGCTGGGAATGTTTAATCCTCTGAGCAGACCGGAGAGATTCACACCCGTCCATACACGGTGACAGACGTAAAGGCCACCCGACCCTGACTCTGACCGGCTGAGTTGGTCAGGTGGCCATCTGAGGACTGGCTATATGATAAATGACAGCCTCCAACCTGGCCAATCTAAATACATGATCTTGGCTCAATCTTTCCCCAAACAGGTGCCAATCTGTAAAATAGCCTCACTATATCAGGAACCATACAGTTTCCTGCTATAATCTGCCTAAAAATAACCATGTGAACAGAAGGAGAATTAAATAGTTTAGTGTTCTGCTTCTTCAGTTATAAAATTAGAAGCATGATGATTCCCTTAGCAACAAATCTTAATGTTTCTTCTGAATTTAATATTTATTGTGAACATGTAAGCAACTGTTGCATGGTAAAACTCGGGCTTAGGGAGGAGCGCTGCAGATGTCCTGGCTGGACAGCAGGGGAATCGGGGTGTGGGGGTTGTCCCGTCAGACTGTCAGTTCCTGAAACACAAACACAGAAAAAAAACAGTCAAACCACACATCAGTTGGACCCCACTGGACTACGTACAGGGTAAGGATGTATTGACACCATCCTCGTTTAGTGTGCTTTAATTGGACTCTGGTTCATTTGTTTAGAAAGTCGTTTGTTTGGCTTGGTGTGAATCGACCAGAAAAGCAAACTCTGGTCGGCCTAAATGCCTCGGTCTGGGTTCAGTTGAAGTGAACTATGGTTCGCTTTGAATGCATATGGAACGCCATATGCATTCAAAGTGGACTATGCATATGCAGAAGTGGCCTTCAGTGCAGGGGATTCTGGGTAAATACCACCAAAGCAAACTTGATAGCCTGGTGCTAGTAGGAGAAGTGGCTCATGGTCTTAAGCCAAAGACTAAAGAGAAATCCTCCAACCGCTAAAATCTGATGCTACTCAATTTTGTTTCCATTTGGTCTTCACTCAGTGTCTTCAGAGATTTCCATATTATTTCCTTCAGTGGTTCTTGTTACAGCGCCCCCACAGGCGAGGAGGGGAACAGGTTGCTCATAGGGTTTGGTTGGTTACCACAGCAGGTGTAGATGGAAGAAATGTTGAAGTTATGGTCCCAATTTAACCGAAACTACCCGACTATCAGGTGGGACAACATATTTAGTAACTGACTGGCAACTGATGTTTTCGACCCAAGTTGTTGGATTTCTTGGTAGTTCTAGTTTTACGAGAAACAAAAGTAACTATTGACCATTTTCTGCATACAGATATTTTGACCCGTGTAAATAATTATAAGATAAATTTGCCAAAAGCTGCAATTTGTTTATACCTCTTTATCTTATCACAAATTTGTGCGCACAAACACTCGCAAATTGTTTTAATATGTAAATATTTGCATGCTGATCCATTAATAATTACTTATGACGAGTATGCTAGTAAATAAGAATAATGGCTGCTAATCTTAAATGGGTTTAATAATAAAATTAAAATGTCTGCATGGATGGTGTGCTGTCTGCAAAAAGCTCTTTGCCTTTTGTTCTCCAGCAGATAGAGCATCCGCTGCTCCACTAACAACACATAAATATGCATTAATCTGTTCTGGTTGGGCGAATTTGAAGAACTGTCAAGCATCAAATGTAAAGGTCATGCTTTGCTTGCTGTAAGGGGAAAAATCCCGGAGACCACGGTTAGGGCACCATTTGAATAAACTATGCAGGGATTTACAAGCAGTAACCTTCAGGGGGAATCACGCCCCCGTCCCCGTTATGGATGGGCTCCATCACCGACTTCACCAGGCTGAACTGAGAGGAAACAAACGCAGCGCTGAGAGCTGCTCTAATTACCATGAATTTCACGTATTTTTTGTTCAAATAGGTTCTCAGCAAGGTTATCACAGTTAACTAAGTAAATAAACAGATTTTAATAAAAACAGTAATTAATAGGGTTAAATTATAACTGGAGCTACATTGTGTTTAACATTAAAATATACTTAAATTATAGACAAAATGCTCTTTGTTTTTAGTTTGTAGTGCAAACATCTTAGTGCTAAACTAAGTAAAACTGTAACACTGACAGGTTGTGAATAAGAGTATCATGACACCGTCATAAACATGACACAACATCTGTCACGGACATGTCATAAGTGACTTTGTTAAGTTTTAAAGTCTGTTTCCAGTGACTGTTGAGTTTTAATGTCTGTTTCCAGTGAGTTGGTTGTGTTTTGCGTGAAGCGCCAGCAGCCTGACCCCGCCCGTCTCTGGACCGTGATGGCCAGGCAGAGCGTGGCAGGTGGAGGTCTTTCAGGCGGAGCGAGGGGTGACCTTGCCACGTCTCCCGGTTGCCAGGTTTGCGGCTCCACGGCGCAGACGGCCTTGGTGAGCAGAGTGCCGGTCCCGTCCTCGGTCTCAGACGCCACATGGCCACCCCCGAGCCGTCAGCCGGCTAGCAGACGGCGGCGAACGCCAGCCGGGTCGCCGCGGCCCGCGTCCGTGTCAGGCACAGAGCGGGCCTTCTCAGCGGGCGGCCCGGCAGCGTGTCCCCCTTTCATGGAGGAAGTGTGTAACGGCTCGTTTGCACGTGCTTTGTGTAGATTAAAGCGAGCGCCTGTCAGAGGTAATTACATGCGGAAGAGTTTATAGACTTCTGCTCAGACCAGACTGCTACATGTGCCATGAATTCACTGTTAACTGCTTTTTCTGGCATACTTAAGAGCTTCAGATAATCAAACAAGAATTTATGAACTTATTGGGATTTTCTATATTTTTACATGAAATTTCACCAGAAACAGCTGGACGAACTAAAATAAATCAATAGATGATCCGTCTGATGACTTGAAGAAAGTAGTTTTTCATTTTTATGGCTGTTTGAAACAACAAGTGGTGTTTTAATACTTTACCTCCCAATCAAACAGAAGCACAATTTGTCATCAATATTAAAACACTGGTAGTTTCTAAAGGGCAACAAAGACTCTTTATTTGAGAAGTATTAATTTCAGATGTTAAAACAGCAGACAGAAATACTGTAGGATCTGAAGTTTTTATTAAAATATTGTAACACGAACGTCGCCATGTTGTTTATGTTACAACATATGCTTGCTAGGTGGCGTATGCTAGGTGCTAATGTGCTAGCCACAAGCTTAGAACTAGCTTATGCCGCATTCCTATTAAACCTATTAGCAGTACAAGTATGTTACAACTATTACTCGATTACAATGTTAGAGTACTCTAGCCACCTCTCTGTAATACCTAGATAAATGTCAATAATATTTACTGTAGTACTTACTGCCAAATTAGCAAAATTAGCTTAGCTATGTAGCCTGTGTGTACTGACTGCCAGTCACCAGAACCTCTTAATTCACATGAAGAGTTCAGGAAACCGGTTTGCCCCCAATAGCCTTGCTAAGGAATGGGCAGCAGCGCTAATGGCTCTGCAGCTGAGCCTCCGCCTCCAAGCACACCGCCTGCCATGCTTCCCCTCTCAGTCAGCTGCAAACATCCGGTTCATCATCAAGTTTTGCACTAACCAAAAACACGGGATGCGTTTCTCATCTAAATGAAGAGGAATTTCTTTATTGCAAAGCAAAATGCTAACCCTGATTTAGCATCGCCACTCCCAAACAATCCCCACTGGTTCACATTCTTGGCGTTTTTGCCAATGCCGAGTACAGCAACACATATCTGTGGGACAGGACGGTGTTCATTGCGGCATTCAGTTATCTGTCTGTTTCCTCTAATAAAACGATGCAGGACGTTGGAAGTGCGTACCACAGTTAAATTAGAAGGGACAAAGTGACTATTTGGACTTGGTACAGTAATAGCGTGATGAATTATGGCACATGTTCTTCAGGGGACATTGCTTGAGGAAATGTTGTAAAATGCCCGTGGGAACCAGCACTCATCAATCACACATGGTGAGGTTGGGGCTGTAGCAATGCCCAGAGGACCCAGCCAGTAATCTAAATGGTGACACTGAGCTGCAGGGCCCCCATGGGGCTGCCCGCTCTATCGCCTGCAAAGAAAACAGATCAGGGTAGAGGGATCAAGGTTTGTTTTCTCCCTTTTCTAGGTCATTATTTATTATGTGAAATATCAACGTCCTTGGCTGCAGCATGAGATCTTCCTCCCCCTGCAATTGACAGATCTCATTATAAGATAAACGTGACAAAGATAGCTCATAATGCTTCAGAGAAATGTAACACCATTAGCAGGTCATTGTCATCGTTCTAATGTGTCCTTTTAAGCCGCTTAGTGAACTGGTGCTGAAGTGTGATACAGGGATTAACCTATCACAGAGTTGCTGCGGAGGAGTTGAGCCGCCATTGATGGAAAATTTTGGATGTGTGTTGATATCTTCCCAGGCGCCGCGCAGAGTCATGGCGGAGCCTGATTGGTAAACATGGCGCAGGTTCTGGCGCGGGGTGGGAGGATGTCTTCAGGGTGCAGGCATGCAAGTGGTGTGACTCCATGTTTTCATGCACAGGAAGAAAATGCTGCAGCAAATGGTTTCTGTTAAACCAAGGAATTATCTCGCTATATATAGGAGCAGTATATTACCAGTTTCAGAAACCATGTTGACTGGAGTCAAACCATATCACCTAAATTAATTAATGAGGTAATTTCAAGCTTAAATTATGGGAAGGACTCCCAAATTGTTAGGAAACAAATGGATTAAGTGACTATTTCTCAATCAATCAAGTTTATTTGTAGATATATTTTAGCAACAAGGCAGTTAAAGAGTTTTATATAATAAAAACACAAAATAAAAAGACTTAAAAACACCAAACAGTCAACAATAGAGAAAACCAGAAAACAATTTACATTTTGTGCTGTTTCTGTTGTTACACATCAAATATGTTGGTCAAAGTTTAATCTATTATTGTTCAAAAGCAGCGCTAACCAGGTGGGATTTTAACCTTGATTTAAAGGAATTCAATGTTTCGGCTGTTTTGCAGTTTTCTGGGAGTTTTTTTTCTCCAGATTTGTGGCTCATAGAAGTTGATTTATGCATTTGTTGTTGTAATTTTGTCGAAAAGTAGACCCACCTGCAGCAGCTCTATAGGGTGTCGGCTGGTATTCTCTGTATTTGTTCCCTTTTAAAGAAGCTGTGTCGTGTTAAATCGACTTTATGTTATTCCTTCGTCAAAAATAAATCTGGAGCGTTCCTTTTATTCTTTCATGCATGTTTGAGAAATCCTTTAGTCTCCATGGCAACCATTAAGCTGCACGAAACGTATGGGGGGGACCTGGCTCCGCCTTCGAGACGCAGCTCCTCCCCCACTCAGCTACTTCAGACTAGCCTCCAGCTATTAGCACACCCAGGTCATTAAAGGAGCTACTTCTCAGAGCAGCTGATGAAAAATGTTATTAAAGGGAACCTGGGCCTTCAGTGACGACTTCCTGAAGGTGCAGTTTTAAGAAAGAGCAGGAGGTTTTAAAAAGACACAGACATTAAAACAGGAAGTAAATTTTTTAAGTCATATTTTACATATTTAGCATTTTTATAACAGCTGAAGGTAATGTAGTTGACTGTGTTGGCCTGATGCAAGAAGCAATAATTTCAATTTGCATTATTTATTGTTGTTCTCTTTCTACCAAAACCTGGATGATAAAGTCTCCAGTTTGGTGTTTTGGTCTCAAGTTGCCCTTTTTTTTTTGAAGGACAGTTTTGTTAAGAGAAACTTTGTGGTTTATTTTATTTGTTGTTTTATTTATTTAAAGTGTCTTCCAGTTCTAGTGTTAAAAGTTCTTTGGAATTTAAATGTAATTTAAAGTTGATTGATCTCATTTTGGTACCATTACACGAGTTGAAAATTGTCTCAAAACAACAACAACATTGTTTATCTGGTACTGTTTGATGTCATGACAGACATAACTATGTGCCTGCCCCTTTAAACCTCTCTCTCCCCCCCGTTTCTGTTTGCAGAGCAGTTTCTGGTGAATGTTTTAGCCGTAATGCTTCACTTCTGAAGGTAAATCTGTTGGGATTCACTTTGACACTCACAGTTGCGTTGTAATTTCAGTGTGTTTGAGTTCTTACTACCGATCTCATGCAGTCATGTTATTTACGTCTGGATATGAGAACCAACAACATGGCAGCCGCCGTGACGGGACCGTTTATTAGTCTTTGTTAGGAGGAGAGGTCATGTGATCGGGGGATAGCAATTATAGCATTCGCTTAATTACATTAGCAACCCCATGTCTTTTCATATTATCTCTGATGCAAAAAACACAGAGAGAGATTTGATTATGCTAATAAGGTGCGTTTTATACATGGTAATGGAGGCCCAGTTCAAAGCCATTAGCGCCATGAGGAATATCCATTTGAGTGTTGAGCTCTCGAACGCAGCTCGGCTCAAAGTGCACGTTGTTTAATGGTATTGATCAATGGTCGACTGAGCTGCAGGGCTTTCGCTCATTACTGCATCTTATTCATGCTTTCTTGGATAATGATGCCCACACAGCAATTACTGCCACAACCATTTAGATGATGTTAGAGAGAAATCATGGAGGTTAAGGAGAGCAGCAGAGAAACAGAACAACAATTTGGCTAAAACTGGGAGGAAAACATGGGTTTCCTCAGGAGAACGTCAGGTTTTTAAACAAATCTTTGCATGAAGATCCATCTGTCAGTCTTGCTTTTTTCAGTAAATTTGATTTAAGAGACAGATGAAATGCAGAGATCATCTGGTTGCAGCAGACGTGCTGTCCTGGAGACAAGGAAAAAATTTTCATGAGAAACGTTTGAATTTGTTTATTCTTTAATTGACACTTAAAATATTAATCCTATTTATTAGTTTAATGCCACCACCAATAATTTAAGTATGCTGCTTTCAAAGGCCTTCGTCATGCAGACTGTATTAATCTGATAAACGATACAAATGTAATTAATAATGTATGAATGCAGAATACAGGTAATAATGTGCAGAATGCCCTGCGCTGTCGTCCACTTCCTGCATTTGGAGCGGTCTCTGGTCCGCTTGCTATTCACATACACAATCGAACTGAACCAGAATTCACTTCAACCGAACCCAGACTGAAGTTTGGAGAAGGGCCAGAGCTCAGTTAGCGTTCACAGCTCACCAACCGGACCAGACTTTAAAGAGAAACGGACTGGAGTCGGATTAAAATGGGCAGAACAGGGTTAGTTTAACGCATTCAATGAATAGGAAAACTTGTCACTATTTGACCAATTGTGGATCAGAATCAATCAAGGGAAGTTATCCGATTGGCCGTTGCATCCGTAGGAAAAAATCTATTTTTCTGTTTGCTAACCCAGCCGAGACGTCTCATGTCATCTCCGCCTGGTTTTTGAATCCGTCTCTCTCTCTTCTCACCTCCTCCTCCATCTCACCGTATCAATGAGGCGGCAGACATCCCAGACCTGCTCAGTCAACTGCTTCAAGATTTATTCTTTGTAACAAATCTGCAACAGCTGGAGAGCCGGAGTATGCATGTAAACTTTGTGTGTGTAATTTGGTGACAAGTCAGGCTTAATCAAGCTCCCAGTGGCTGGATGAGAGGAGCGCAGGGGAGCGGCATATGGGGAGCTGAGCGGTGAACAGGCAGTGGGCAGGGAAGGAGACACAAAGCTGCGCTCGCCTGCATTAACGCGTCGTACAGTGGCGATGGCAGCCGGAAGTACAGCCAGGAATCAGCCAGCTCTGTTTCTGACAACATATTTAAACAGGATCTGCATTTCTATTAAAACGTGCCTTTGTTCTGCTGAAGGGTGGGAATGACACCAGATCTGGTTTGTTTTTCTAAGCCGTTAAATGTGGCATGTAGAGGAGAACATGGTGGAAAGTTGGCAGAAAAGCTGCTGAAAACATTCTTGTTTTAGTTGAGCTTACTTATTGGTATTTGTTGTTAAAACATCCAGATAATAACAGTAATTAACTGTTAGCTGTGAATCTCTTACAGACAATCAGGGTGGAGTTTCTCTGAGCGTTTTGGGTTTTCACCCAGACAGAATAAAATAGATTAGAAACATTCTCTATTGTTCCACAGTGGGAACTTAGCATTAGCATCTGCTAAATACCAAGTTAACATAGTGCTTTACTGTTAGCTACTAGTAAATACAATGTTGGAATAATGTATTAGTGATGGCTAATTATAATGTTAATATAGCGCTTTAGCATTAGCTAACACTGCATTACAAGTTGATACAGTACTTTAACATTAGCGTCCACTAAATACTATATTGTTATAGTGCTTTAGCGTATCTCCCAAAAAATACCATGTTGGTATTTCACTTTAGCTTCAAATAAATAACATGTTTATATGGCGTTTTAGCATTAGCTAAATATCATGTTAATATAGTGCTTTAGTGTTAGCATCTGCTAAATACCATGTTGATAGTGCTTTACTGTTAGCTACTGCTAAATAATATGTGGAAAAAGTGCATTAGTGTAGCATTAGCTACCCCTAAGTTCAAGTTGCTATAGTACTTTAGCATTAGCGTCCACTAAATATGACGCTGTTATAGGCGCCTCATTGTTAGCTTCCTCTAAATACCATGTTGGTAAAGCGCTTAACGGTTTGAAGCTACTATGTCTTTAGTTCTTTAGGATTAGTGCAGGTAACCTTTTAGTTTCCAGTTCCCATTAATGTGTTCTGGCCAAAATCCAGACTTGGGAAGATGAAACTGAACTAAAAGCTCTGATGGATTTTGGTTTTAAATATCTGTGGTGAATTGAGACTCATTTTGATGGTAACTGAGGCATTTTATTACATTTTATTGTCTGCGATGCTCATATTTTAACACAATTTGACTAAGTTTGCAAGAAGCGCATCAACTGTCCTAATGGCTTCGACAGCTCATAAAATCTGCGTACATGTGTCACAGATACCCAGTAAAACATGAAACAAATTAACGTCCTTCTGTAAAACTGTTGATGCGTTTCTGCTGCTGACCTCTGTGGTTACCTTACCCGGCAAAAGCAGTTCATTTCAGAAACCTGATATGACATTACTTGGCAAACTGAATTGAGTTTATCTGAATCAAGCGAAGCTCATAAATCTACTCTGTTGGTTATGGAATATCTTCCTCACCTTACAGCTGGGATGTAAATTACAGCGATGAAGTAAATACAGAAACATGAAATGTGGCATTGAATGTTAGCACAGCGGGAAGATGAAAGCTGTGGAAGGAGACGTTCTATTTGGGAGTGTCCTACTCCAAGACCGGCTTATCTGCCAACTCCAGCTGCCTCTGGGGGAAATTATGTTTTAATCATGATTCTCAAATTGTCTTTACCATGACTCTGAAGGAAACTACTAACAGTTTTATGAAATAGTTTGTGTTTGTGTTGTGAAAATGACAGGACAATGTTCTAGCTAGCTCTCACTTGCATAATTAGTAAGCGTGGTGTGATGAGCTGCAGGAGTTTAGATTTACAGCCACTTCTGCAAAAATTGATGAGAGAGTTTTAAAGATGCAGTATTATGTAAAATCAGCTTTTTAAAAAAACTTATCTGTCATGTTATAATATTGTTTCCCTGTGTTGCTTTGATTCTCTCTCCCATGTTTGAGAAATCCTTTAGTCTCCATGGAAACGCATGGGTGGACTTAGCCCCGCCTTCAAGGAACAGCTCCTCCTCTGAGTTGCAGTTTCCAAGCTTTTGTCTCCTGAAGGAGCACCTTCAGACTAGCCATCAGCAATTAGCAAACACCTGATGGAGCTGCGCACCTGCTGAGCTCATAATAGGAGCCACTTCTCAGCGCAACGCTGATAAAAACCTTGCTAAAGGGTTAGTAGAGGAGCCATGTTGGGATGACTTCCTGAAGGTCCACTTTTAAAAAAGCAGGAGCTTCTTAAAGAGACGGAGGTGTTAAATTACAAAGTAGAATTTATTTTGTCATATTTGAGATATATATCACCTGAAAGGAAAATAGTTACTGGATTGTGCTATAAAATGGCTGCCATGTGCCTAAAAACCAGAATACTGCCCGTTTAAGAACAAACACTGCCAGCAAACAATCTTATTGCTAATAGCAGGCTCTGTTATGCAGCCATAGCTAGCTTAGTCTGCTTTAAGATTGTAACAATGTTGACTTTCTGCCACCTGAGCAACTTTAAAGTCCGTCATTAATCAGGTCTTTATTTTATCACTAAAACACAATAAACATCTGTCCTCTGTTGTGAAGCTGAAACTGATGGTTGAGGTGCAGAAACTCTGCAGCGTCTTGGTGTAGATGTAATACCCAGGGCGTTGTCATTGTGAGAGCAAGGCTAAAAAACTCAAACCAAATGAGGCTTAACATTATGACTACCTGTTAAATAGTTTTTCCTAGCACATTGGCCTTTATCTTTCGACTGTCATCCTGACGTTACGCTGCCTGTTTTTCCTGCTTCTAATACTTCACCGCTGAATGCCAGCTGTTCTAATTGATGAATATGCAGGACAGTTTCAGTTTTATAAATAAAAATCACCTTTTTATAGCAGAAAAGGGCGAATGATGAGGGCCCCATGCGAAGGTGTTGTGAGTTTGGGGAAATGTGCTTCGTTTTGTCGTGATGCATTATAGTTTCTCCACATGAACACATGGTTAGGTATTTACCAAGCCATCTGCTAAAATCGCCCGGCTGAATTGAACTGACATCCAGTTGCTAAGGAAATGAATGCTTTTCAAAGAGGCCAGCCAGGTTGCACACCTGTCAGTGGAAAAAGACCCGGTCTCCCTCTTATCCTCCCTTTCTGTCTTTCTTTCGCTCGTCATGCATGTGGATCTGAAGCTCATCAGTCACTTATGACGCTGAGATGGAGCGAACGTTGCATTTAATATAGTTTCTTTGTGCAAACTTAAGATTTAGACCTTTAGAAAAAGGCTGAAGTCACAATAAATGGCACAAAAGTTTTCTAAATATGGAAGACAAAGTACTCATCTGTAATGAACCATGTTTTTCATTTTGAATTAGATTTTATAAATAACAAGAACACAAACTTTTTTCCCTCATAGATCTGACTTTTTCCAGAATTTCATAATTCTGAGATTAAAATCAAAATTCTCAGAACTCTGGCTGTAATTTCAAAATCTCAGAATTCTGAGAAGAGGCAGATTTCTTTAGAAAAAGTACAAAATTCTGAGAAAACAGTAATAATTCTGTTTTTTTTTAGTGGTCCTAATCCTCGTCCGCACGTTCCTGTTTCTGAGAATAAACACAAAAATCCAGACATAAATAATAGAAAAAACATTGACACTTTGGATATTTGTAGATTTTTTTGTTTTTACCAAAACAAACCAGGCAGATTTTATGTTTCAGATATATATTAATTTATAGCTCAATTTTCTACAGATTTAGACTTCTTTATTTTAAAAAATGTGTTATTAGTTATGCAGCTATTTTTTTTCATTAAAAAAAAAAAAAAAATTACTGTAAACCTCTGGTTTACAGCCCAACTTTGTGATCTAAGCTGAACGAAGAACCGGCCGTTCGATCTGAAATGTTCCCGGTCGGGGAACGTCGGGTCGTTTTGATGGTCACAGCGTCGTCCCGCCGGCGGCGACTCGTTTCTCAGTGAGCGCGGCTGGAGGAGTGCGTCACGCTCAGTGATGAGTTTCAGCGTTCGTCGCTGCCGGACGGGGCGCGACCTTCGGAGAGACGCTCTGTCATGTCGGCTCCTGGCCGGGTGACTCCTGTAAAGGTCACCGCTGGGTCACGCCAGCGGCCATAAATCAGCGGGAGGAGCTGGGAGATTGTGCCTGTTTGGTCCCAGTCCTGCTGTCCTGCTTGGGTCCTGACCCATTTTCAGCTGCAGAAATTATATCATAAAACACCAAGCGGTGCAACATCAGAGATTATAATTCACTGTTTCTGGATTAGTTTAATAAAACTACAGGTGTAAACACGTCGGCTATTAGCACAACTAACTTTTGTTTAGCACTTTTGCTAAGTTTGAAAAAATTTAGCGCATTTATTTATTGAATCAAATAAAATCAGATTATTATTTGATTTTGTAAATACTAATTATTTTGTTCAGTTGAAAAGTATGTGCAAAATAATTTTTAAGATTTGGATCTACAATGAATCACAAAAATATCACAAATCGGCCGACTTTATTTGCTTTATTTTATTTATTTTTTGGCCTGTGAGATAAGAAGTTTAAAGTTTCCTAAAATTGAGGCGTTTTGCCGGATGGATGCAGGCGAATCGAGGCGGTGTTTGTTTCAACGCTTCAGGTGAAAATGTGTCAAAGATCAGAGCGTTCGTTCTGCATTGATGCTTAGCGTTAGCTTTGTCTCGCAGCGCATTCTCACTTCGCCGTAACGGCCATCAGCCTTCCATTAGCGAAATATTAATATGCATTGGGAAGGATAATTGCCCCCACTGCTCTCATCACACAGGCATCATGTGAACTTTGAGACAATCCCTGAACAAAAGAGCCTTGGATGGAGGGGCAACATCTTCATTTCCTTCCCAGAATGCATTAGGCCTGTAAGTGGGCTTGCCTATTGCTGATGCCTGCGTTTGCGCCGGGCACCTGGGATTCTCCAGACCTGTTTGATGTGGCCCTTTTCAGGCACTCTGATCATCCTGTTAAATTGCGACTAATGGACAGGCCCAGACAACAAATTGGCGACACGCACACACCTGTCCTTTGTAGTGCGGCAAGACGTGGTGCGCGCGGCCGTGTCTGTCGCCGCGGCGCTGCCACGGCAGCCATTTAGTCCTGAATAACCCCAGGTGCCATTACCTTGGTACCTGAGTAAACGCACACAGGCAAACTGCGACCAAACAATGCGCGGACAGCGTGGGCGGAGGGTGCTGGTGCATATGCTGGTGTGTTATGTGCTGCGTTTGTGTGACTGTGTGTTGGTGTGTCACGTTGTGTTTGTGTGACTGTGTGTTATATGTTGCGCTTGTGTGACTGTGTGTGGACTTTCTTCTTCACCGGGGGGTTCGGTTGATGCATAGCTGCACCTGTCTCTTCAATAGAATCCCCTCAATTGAGAATAATAGGTGGGGGAGGGGCGATCGGCTACTGTGGCGACAGATTGTGTTTTCCAGGGCTGTGCCAAAAAATACAAAATAAACAACTAAAATAAGTACTGTCAACATTATCATTAGTTTTATTTTTCTTTCTGTGTTACATAACGCAGAATATGAAGAACGTATTGGACGTCCATTGGTCGTTGTGCATCTGTTATTTCCAATATTCATTATTATATTATTATATTATTACTATTATTATTATTATGGGTCTGTAGATTTTCTTGTCTTATGAGTCAGTTATAATTATTGAGTTTATAAGTATTATATTTAATTAAACCGAATTATACAAAAGTCTCCAGTAGCCCTTTTATTTGAAGAATAATTTTGTTCAGTCTTCATAATTTATTACATTTGTTGTTTTGTTTAATTTATTTTAAATATTTAAATTGTCTTCCAGTAGTAAATGTGAATCAAATATTTACAGTGAATTGATCTCTGAGAAGGTGTTCTTGCATCATTTACCATTACATTTGTATTGCTTGAAAATTGTCTCAAAACAACAATATTATCATTTATCGCAATAATTTATTGTTGGATAAATTAATTTAGCAAATATCCCATTACTGGACCATGTTTTTTATCAGTTTTATACAATGGTGATATTGTTTATAAAATAAAAACTCACCATTGTTAAGTTGACTTTTACACAGAACCTTTTGTTTAACTTTACAAATAAAGTTTAAAACATTTTACTTTCCATCAACATAGGAAGTTATGATGGTGTATTTGACAACAGTTAAATTAACATGAGCTCTATATAATTTACAATCTGATGATTAATCATTTTTTAAGTCCAGTTTTGTTTACAGCGACTTTATGATCCATTTTATCTGTGATTTTGGTTGTTTGGTTTTGATTCCAGTTTTATTTATTGTTCGTAGTTTTATTTTGGATATTTAAAATATCTTGGAGTGAAATTTTATCATTACTGGAAAATGGCCTTAAAACAATAGTGTTGTCGCTTATCACAATAAATTCTGTGACAATTTATTGTCCAGGACGATTTATTGTGACTTCTTCGGTAAAATAAAGGAATATGTTTCAATTCAGACAACAACATTTTTGTTTTCCAATTTAAAAAAGGAATTCAGTTTGTTTATTTGCATCTTTTTACATTGTGGTTAAATAAAAATTCTCCAATTGATTGGAAAATAATCATTAGTTGCAATCTATAGAATCTGTAGAAATTCAGAAATAAAGTGATGCAGAGGTAAAAATCTGCTTTGTTTACAGATGTAAATGAAAGTAGGAATAGTTTAATTGATGATGTTCTAAGGAACATTTTTCACCTTTGTTTAGGTATTTCTAACATATTCATGCATCTCGTTTTGACAGAAATGCTGCATCTTAAAACAAAGTAACAATCTTTGGTTGCATTGTTGGCCTCCGAGTTAAAAACTGACGCCGGTGGAAAGCCGGAGCGGTCGCCCGTTTCTGGTTTGAAAAGCTGCAGGTAAGTTTGAGAAACGTCCGAGCGTTGGCGTCCAACCAGGCCCATATTGAATGGCACCTAACAGTTTTAAATCAAGTCTCTGTGCCCAGCATCTGATGTGGGAGGGACTGGGAAAGGCTTTCTGCGAAGCGCACCGGGAGATTTTTTATATTTGAGATTTGAACGTGTGTGTGCGAGCGTGTATTTGTGTTTGTGTGGACAATGACAGTATCTGTTGTGCCAGAGGAACTGATGAGCAGGTGGTCTGAGTGGGATTCAGCATACTCTCTCTCCCTCCTATTCACACTCAAGCGCAGCTCTCCCTGCTTCTGTATTTATGCATTTTTGTCTGTCTGTCTGTCTGTCTCCCAGGCACACTCATTCTCTATTTCTGTTTTTTCTGCTTTTTATTTTTATTTGCAAATTGTTTCGATGTGCAGAAATGTCACTTTTAAGATTCAGAAACTTATTATTTAGATTGATTTGGAACAGAAATCTGTAATAAATTGATGTTAGTGCTGCAGATTAAGCGTGATTGGATGTGCTGTGAAGGGTTGGGCACTTATCGTATCGTCTATCGTTTATCGTGATAAGAATTTTAATTTGTCGTCACGATGAATTCTGATTAATGATGTCCTTATTGTCAGGATTGATAGTTTTGCTATTTTTTCCGTTTGTTCAATAAAAACATCATTAATTGCACTTCTTTATGTTACTGGTGTCATAAAGTAACATGTTTTGTGTTTGTGGGGCTTTAATTGCTGCAATTTCATTACAAATGTGCACAAAACTTTGACATTAAGCCACAGTCGAAAATAAAATTGCAATTGTGGTATTTTCATTAAATAACGCAATTAAAATCCAACAGGAATAAATTCGTTCTTGCGATAAATCATTAAAAATATATCATCCTGTTGTCGTCTTCTTCATGGTTTTCGCCAGTAGTAACATCCGTTTGTTGATCATGTGACCCGTGATGTGAAAAAACGTGTTTCCATTGGAGTGTTGTGAAATAAACCAATTTCCACATGGGAAATTGGGGTGTTTCCATTAAATACATTTATTTTATATCATATCAATTACATTTTATATCAATATCATCAATGAAAACACAGCTTGTCATTAGTTATCTAAAAATTAGGAAATAAATAGTTCCTGTCACAAAATATTTTCCATATTGTCCACTCCTACATGTAATTGATGATATAAAGCAGGAAAAGATTTCCGTTTGGTTGTTTTGTTAAATAGAGCTGTATAAATATCTTACAGGAGGCTGTTTTTTGTTTTTATATCTCTTGTTTGAAATAAATAAAGGTTTCATTTAATAAACTCCGTCTACGTGACGTTGAAGACGAGACTTCTGACACCGGCCCTCGATGTTTCACTGAATTAAATATTTCAGGAACCGTCCTCTTCCATTACTCAGGCAGTGCAGAGTTTCAGGACGACACGCCGCCGTACGCTGCATACCTTCACTCACCAGATGTCTGCTTCATGTCCATTGATTGCTTCGCTGACACGGTTCAGTGGCGTTCCCTTTATCCGATACGAACAGGTACGCTCACACACACCTGAGCAGTTCAGCACAATGCAGTGTAACGTTGTGCCCCAAACCCTTCACGGTACAAAGAGGTGACCCATATGTTCTTGTTATTGACCTACTTTAGGAGTGACACCGTGTTAAGTATCATCTCCATTCAGACGGTCAGGTTGTGATCTACATTTACACGGACATCGGTGTCGGATAGCGCCGTTCCCATCAGACGGGACTAAGGCACGATATAATAATATAAATAAAAATCCACAAATTAACTACCTGTGTTTAGACGTACAGGAAAAACTCTATAAAAAACATTAAGAAGCTTGAATTTGAAGTAGAAAGAAGGTGAGGGAATTGATCCAGAAGAAGTCGGATAGATACTTGAAATTTTATTTTTCAGTTGTAGTTTCTCAACTCTGTGGTAAAAAAAAATCTCTCAAATTATCCCCTTTTAGGAAATACACACAAATTTATTATGTAAATATTTTACAGTATTTTATAGAAAGCTTCAGACACGTCGCAGGTTGACGTCCCGTAAGAACCTGCCCCAGCTCCCTTCTGGAGGGCAACAAGCTGCTAGCCGACAGTGACTAGCATTGGGTTTAGCTTTAAAGTTGTCAACATAACGCGCTAAATCTTAAGCGGATGTGGGATATATTAAAGAAAGGAACACAGTCAACACTACTACAGCTAGATAACAAGTTCAGGGAAAAGTCTTAATAAAAAAAGATGGAGAGGGAAGTAGGTCAGTATGCTAGCTTGACTTTGACAACCTTAATATGTAGATGTGATGCAGAATTTAGTGTTTTGGTTCAAATTAAAAAGAGTAAATAAGCGACCCACACACCAACTCTGACAGATGGTCAATAGAGCAAGGGCTCCCAAAACAAGAAGCCCTGGGCTACTGTCACTTTAAATGTATGATGATATTGCAATAATCAGACATTCTTGATATATTGTGCAGCCACTATTAAATCTGAATTTATGATCTTTTCTCAATTTAAAGACTCAGTAAATACAATTAATTCTTTGCTGTAGAATTAATTTATTGTTTTTGATGCAACAACAAAAACAGCAACAAGGAGCCTGATTGGCTGCAATGAAACGAGTAAAAATGAGCGGCGTAATTAACACGAAACAGCCCGATTTGTTCTGTTTTGTTCGCTGCCAGCCCCCACAAGGCTGTGCTGGGGAAAACTCCTTAGACAGGAATACCATCATCACCTTAGGTGATTAAAAAGAAATTGGAAATTTTAACACGAGAGAGACCAGAGTGAGTTATCTCCCGCCAACCCTCTGTTGCTTCCTTCGCTTTTATTTTTCGTGGCTATGTGTGGGTAAAGTTTTGGATGATCTGACGCTCCAGCTTTAATAATAATGAGGATTTTTGCCACTGCCTGCAAGTGCTGGGAACCAAGTCAACACTGAAGTGAAGAAATTAGTCAGTTGGAATATGTGTTGATTTACCCAGTCGTATTTAAAAGGAGTTGGTGAATAATTTAAGTTGTTTTTCAAGCAAAGAAATCCTCTAAAATGTTCCTTTAGATGCCAGAATTTATTCTTTGATGGACTGGACAAACAAAATGACATATTTTATGATATCCTGAGGGACTTTATTAAAATTGACATTTACATGAGATTTCTTTTGATGAGTGTTTTCTAGATAATTTTTGCCACAAGTTTAGTTTTAGAAAATGCAGTTTTTCACCATGGAGAGTTAATAAGACCTAATGTTTTCTGCATGATTTTAAGTTTTAAATCATGCAGATTAAATATCGGAGTTCATATTTGCTTCACTTTATCCTGATTCTGCATATTAAACAACTGTAATCTGATAAAGTTAATCAGACACGAAACAATGTCAAAGAAAACACAAAAATCTGTATGATTAAACTACCCCTACTAAAATAAATAACTCATTATTTGTATAATAACGGCACATCTACATTTTCCAATAGTTTATGCAGTTAAATATAAAAACAAAAGATACATTTCAGATTTTGTGTCAAATTGTTAATTGTTTATGTGTTTAATAATGGCTGAAATGTTGTTAATGCTAAAATGAACATGTAAAAATGTTGGTTCTCTAGTTTGAAAAAATTATGATTGTTTTGGTTCCCTTGAAAGACATGCCACTCATAAGATGGCGGCTTCACTAAAGCACTGTTTCTACACAGCAATACAGCCAAAAGTTCAGCTCTTTTTGCTCCGAAACTCTAATTTATTTTCATCTCTGGTCTCATATTTTTAGCCTAACTTGGCAAATGTAAATATTTTTTGTTAATGAATTCTTTTACATTTAGTGTTTTGTTTTTTTGTGAAGTGTTATCCAAACTTGGTCACCAAACTATGTCATCAGTGCATGTTAGCATTCAATTAAATATATAAATAAATATAATGCCTCAGCCTGAATGTGCTGATTCAGATTCTGTTGTTCTGTTCAGTTAGTGTTTGTTCTGTTCAAAACAAAGTTCTGCTGTGAGCAGGGCGGAGCCACTGAGAGTGAGAGCCGAGCAGCAAAGATTTACTAACATCACACCTCTTCAGGTGTTGTGGTTTTTCCTTTGAATTATTTTGTACAAAGTTTATGGATGTCTATTAGAATAAAAAGAAACAATAGAACAACAAAACCAATTTGTGGGAATTTTTCGTTTAAATGCAAAAAAAAATTCAGAGCAAAACAAAGCAATTTGTTGTGTTAGAGTCGAGAAATTGCAATGGAAAAATGTAATAAAATTTGATGAGGGAATCTAAAACTAAAGCGTTGATGTCGTCCTGCTAGTATCAATCCAACACTGATACCAACCAGAACGTCTCAAACTTTAGTCACAGGGTTTTCATGTTTGGAAAAGTTTTCATTAATATCAGCGTTATCGCCACCTGCTGGAAGGCATGGGCACGACAGATTTACTTAAACCCCCAAAGAATAGTTATTTTACTTTTTCAAAAGAAGAAAAAAATTATTATTATTTGTTATTTTATTTAATACAAAATAAGATGTTTAATTATTTAAAAAAATGCTACCCAAACGATTATTCACTTTTGCATCCAACGAACCGGTTTGTCATTAATTACATATAACAAGGTAATTTTTTAATTAATTGTATGTTTGTTTGGAATTTATTTGAAGTGAAATATTCCTCTTGTGGGTTCATGTCAGCAGCACCTTTTATCATTTTTCCTTCACTTGCATCAGCCCAAGGCAAGGAAAGAAAGGAAAAGAGGCGACCATCTTTGAATATGCAAATATTTTAGGAATTACGGGATTGATTTAAATAAAGATGTGAAGCGATGAACTCATTTTTCTGGAGAGGAAACGTCGTGGTAACCGGGGTCCACTGTCCTTTATCATTAGCCACAGCACATCAACCCCACAGATGATCTGTGTGTGTGTGTGTGTGTGTGTGTGTGTGTGTGTGTGTGTGTGTAAAAACCTTCAGTGATCCTTCATGGCTCTTTAATTAGGGAATATTTTTCTGCATTTTTCCGTCAGCTCGTTATCAGTCACCACAAATGAAACCTCCAAACCGAGGGGAGTGACGGGTGGAAGGAGGAAGATAAACTGTGAAACTGCAGACTGATGTGTAAAAAAAATGTTTTTCCTTTTATCTTCTGCTTTAATCTTACATAAAAATGAGCCACTGCAGCGTCATTTAATCATTTACGCCTCTACCCTCTCAGCAGATATTTAATTGAAAGCTTCAGTCAGATGATCTTTGTAAATAATATTTTTTAATGGGACTACAAATTGGAGGGGAATTTATCAGCCGTGTTTTCGTACGCCGCTGTGATCTGTAGATAATTTCCATCAGAGCTGCGATCGGCGCTGATATTTATTGGCTGCTTCGTTAACTTGGTTGCAAAAGAAAATCAATAACAGAGGCACTTAAGAAAATTGGGTAACGGATTTATTTTATTGGTATTGATTATGAAGTCTGCTGTGTGTGTAGGGAACGAAGCTGCAGTGTTTCTGTGGTAAACGGCAGAAAGGATGATTTAAAGTGGAATTACTCCCCTTGAAAGACAAATAAACATACATTAATGTAAATGTACTGGAATTAACCAAGAAGCTTGTTTTTATTGGTAAGCATCTGAGACGGCACAAAATATGAGTTTTATTATGATGAATTTTATTTATTAAGGGGAATAAAAACATTTTGGAAAGACAAATGAACATAATTTTTGATAATTGGCCTGCTAGTGCTTTTATTTCAGCTATACTGCTGGATATTTTGTTCAAACACAAGCTGTTTAAGTTCATACTACATAATAAGAATTAAGTAGAGACTTTGACTAGGACAAACCTGTTGTGTTTTGGATGATTGACGTTCTGTGTAACCCACATTCACTTAAACGTAAACTCCAGTTTTTCGCATTTTTGTGATTGTGGAAATTCATGCAAAATCTATTTTTTGTGCTTGTGAATAATTGTCCTTTATTGCAATTTTTTCTAAAAAAAAAAAAAAAAGGTCAGAAATATTGGGTTTATGTGATGCTCACTCCCACCTGCAGGTGGCAGTATTTCAAACATCTAACACAACGCTGCATAATCTCAGAATTTTTTTTTTTTTAAAAACACAAGTAAATTTCTGAGATTAATCTCAAACTTTTAGTTTTTGGCAGTAATGTCCTCCTACTTTTCCGTGCTGTGCAGTTTTTCCCTCTGCAGCCTCTTTTTCTGCTGGATTTTCCTGTTTGTGTCTCATTTCCTGCATTGCTGCGTGACGGCGGGAGGAGAGACGGTAACTAAGAAGAGCCGTTAATCTCTGATGGAAAACATCTTTTCATATGAAAATTTCCAGGTTGCTTTCCCAATCCCACCACATTAACAATCTGGAATATGCAGGCCCCAGAGGGAAAGGCTCTGTAATCTGCTCTTAATCTGCCCCCCCTCAGGCAGCTGTTGAGTTGTTTTCAGCTTCGATGTTTTCTGGATTTTACTGCAGCGCTCTCCAAGCCGCTCCTCTGGAGGCGTTGGGAGCGGCGTTTAGGACTATTGTACCGAAGGAATGTTAACTTGGCTGGTCTGCCTCTAATTTGGAAATTATAGTGATTATGAGCTAAATATAAAAACCAGGGATTTGGGGCTGCAAGAGGCAGCGAAGGCTTCTCTATTGTTTGCCAGATGAAAACACATTCAGGAAAATGCAGGACTTGGATTTCAACCCAAATCTTCATTATCACGTTTTGTCACTTCTGGGCTTTCTTTGGTTTTGTCCACTCAGCCACACACAAGATGGCTGCCCTCTGTTTACATGCAGTAGCTGCGTTTCCATTCCAATAAACTTGCTTAAAGCTGCAATATTTAACATTTCTAAAAATATTTTTGTGTATTTGTTGAAACTTTCTCTATGTTGTGACAGTTTAGGAGGCAGAGCTTCTCTGTCTTCTCCCAGTGCTAACTAGAAACAACCAATCAGAGCCAGGAGGCGGGTCTTAGCGCTGTCAATCACCCTTTCTTTCTGTTACTCTGCAGCTGTCATTATTGCTAGGTGAGTTAGCTAGTTATCTGTAATGGTGAGCTGTTTTCCCACCATTAGCACATTTAGCAGCGCCTACATGAGCTTGATTGATGGTGCTAAGCACCTCCTCCTGGCTCTGATTGTTGGTTTTTGGTGCATTTCTTCAGACAGCAATAGTAGCTTATGGAGGAGATAGAGAAGATCAAACTTTTGGAGAAAGTTTCAGCAAAGATAGAAAAATGTTTTATAAAAGCTTTATTAAAGGAAACACGGCAAGTTAAAAAAAACTTGATCTTTGCTCAAAGGTTTCTGCTCTAGGATGAGGTGTTTTTCTTTTAGTCGTATTTAAATGGGAAACATCTCTGGATCACACGAGTCGTATGATCGACAACAGGATGTTACCACTGGAGGAAACGAAGAAAAAGAAGACAATAGGAAATGGCAGGGGGATGATGGCACGGCGTCCTTTAAGGACTTATCGCATAAACAAACTTATTCACATCTGATTTTAATTGTGTTTCTCATTTAATAAAACACCGCAATTGAGAAATTGTGTTTTTTTACATTAGTTGAATTTCTACAAAGATTTGCGAACATTTGTATTGGAAACGCAGCTCGTGTGCTTCGACTCTTCATATGTGTCTGCAGAAAACCAAAAGATCTGCAGGTTATGAATGCTGTCTAGCAGCCTGCTGGTTGCATGTTATGCTGCAGGAAGTGTGTGTGTGTGTAGGTGTGTGTGCATGTGTGCTGGGGGCTGGGGGTGCATTGTTGGAAAAAAAGGAAGCATGACGAGAGTCTGCTGTGGATATAATTAATAGGCCACATGCGGCTGCACCAAATGTGTCACAGCGAGGGGAAATCAATCGATGAAGTCTGCCGACATTAAGGGTGTGTTTTTGCCCGTGTGTGTGTGTGTGTGTGTGTGTGTGTGTGATGAAGCAAGGATTGGATGGTGGAAGATTGGTTGCTAACAGGGAGGAGAGACTGGATCTGTAAGGGATGAAATAATAAGGAAACAGGGGCGGAAATATTCCAGAGAAGAAGAGAATCCTCCGTCTCACACCCTTCAGCCGCATCCTGTGGAGAAATCTGACATGGAAATTCATAAACGTGTTAATATAAGGACTCAGCGTAAATCACTGGAAGTTTATTTACCACAAGCCTTCATCCAAACCAAGTCAGCCGGTCAGAGGAGCTTCTTTGGTTTTTAATGAGCTTCCTAGTTAACATGAGGTCTAAAACTGGAAGAAATGCAATTTTACTAAGTGGTTGATAACAGATTTTACTAATATTGTGTCAGAAGGACATGACAGGCTCATGCAAATTCATATTTTGTATGTTTTCATACTTTTATTTGGGTTTCTACTGATTGTAAAAACAGACCATTTAAAAAAAAGGCAGCTGTTTTTTGGCAATATGTTAATGTATTTTGGCATTTAAAAAAACCTCTAGAATGTAACGTCACAGATCAGCAGGCACTGCTCGTTACCTAGCAACCCCAACAGAGTTCCGCCCGTTACCTAGCAACCCCAACAGAGTTCCGCCCGTTACCTAGCAACCCCAACAGAGTTCCGCCCATTACCTAGCAACTCAACCTTTGCTCCAGTACATTTGCTGAGCTGGTTTTACTGCTGTAAAAGCGTTTCTTTACTGACTCACTATCCAGAAGCCACTTGCTGCATTCTTGATGGTTGTGCAGGAGGCTCCACTTAAGCTTTTCGAAGATGTTTGGACTAGCGCGCATCCTCTGTCGTTATATTTTAAGTTATTTGTTTTCATTCAAATTTAATTGTTTTTTAACAGTATGTCATTTTAATAAGGAATATGTTTTTTGTGTATTTGTTGAAACTGTCGCCATGTTGTGACAGATAATCTGTGAAAAGACAAATTTCCTCCACCTCCTCCCTGAGCTTCTATTACCAGCTGAACCAAAAACAACCAATCAGTCTCATGTACTCACCGTTAAATATTCTAATTTTGGAGGAACAGCTCACCGTTACAGGAAAACGTTTATCTGCGTCACCATGATCATGCTAACTAGCCTTAGCATTCACAACAAGATGTGCTAGCTGTAGTGTAGCAGAGAGCATGATTGTGATTGACAGCGCTAAGACCCGCCTCCTGACTGATGGTGGTTGGTAGTTAGCACTGGGAGAAAACAGAGGAGCTGCAATGTTCACATTTTTTTTCATATCTGTTAAAACCGTCACCATGCTGTGACGGTTTTAACAGATATGCAGAAAATAGCAGCGAGAGATTCAGGTTTCCAGTGGGTGAAACTCAGACATCCAGCCTCTCTCCACAGGCTGATGTCTGAGTTTGGAGGCAGAGGAGGAAATCGATGGTGAGAGGAGTTGGACAGAGAGCCGAGTGTCAGACCGGGCCGGTCTCTGACGGAGCTGCTGCAGTCCGGCACGACTGGTGTCAAACGTTTATGCTGCAAAAAGTCTCCGTTTGTGCCGCTGTCATTTTAGAGATGCTAATAATGGTTCCAGGCGTCATCAGATTAAACAAGTTTGATGTCAGTTAACTACACTATGTTTGTGCTGCAAACATTTCCATTTAGCTGCTTTTGCTTTAAAGATATTGATGAAAGGTTTAAGGTCAAATGGTCAACCAGCCCAATAAAATTGGTGTCAGTCGTTTGTGTTTTATTTGTGCTGCTGTCATTGTAAAAATATAAAAGTTTTCAGGAGTTAACCAGTTTCTTGCTCAGTTTATGAAATCCAAAGAGGTCAAAGGTTGACCTTTTGATCTTAAATTTTTGATTAATGTCTTCAAAGCAAAAGCAGCACAAATTGAATGTTTTGCTGCACAAACGTAGCAGATTTCGGTTCATTTTCTGTTCTTGAGTCATGATGAGATGCCAAAATATGCTTTTTTTCTTAACGTAAAAATAAATATTCAGCTAATTTTCTATAAACTTAATGTTGTAATAATAAAATTAATCAGTCATTTTATATCTCACACAAAAAGATTAAACTAGGAATATTGAGCATCTTTTGACGTCATAAAGCTTCATTAAGCTGCAGAGTTCTGCTCTGATCTTTATTAGTTTTACATTTTTATAGATTCTAGTTTTTTGCTGCGTTTGTTCAGTTGGAGACGTAGATTTGTTGCCATTTGGTGGGAGGAACACAGAACCCTGGACCGGCCGCGCCGCGCCGGGCCTCCGCCCAGTAAACAGTCCATTAGCGCAGAGCTCCAAGGTAAACATATTTACTGGCTGGTGACGGCCTGCCAGCGTGGCTCCTCGGCCCCGTGGCAGAGGGGATTTCATTAGGCAGAGGGCAGGGGGAGAACGGAGGAAATTAATGTGCCATTCAAGATGATTTCTTTGTTTCCCATCAACATGATCACAGACAGGCCGCAGGGAAGAGATGATTTACGCACACAAAGGGAAGAGACGGGGAGGGGAAAGAAACAGGGAGAAAGAACATCACAAAAGGCTCCCGGTGCGTGAAATGTCTTCCTTTTGGTGGAAATGTTCTTGTCACAATTTTTTTCTTTTCATGGCTTGAAGTGCTGGGATTGTTTTCAGTCAGAAAAGCCTTGTTGTTTGTCATTAAGGGAAGTATATCTGAGCGAAAACACCAACAGGCACAACAATGTCATGCGTTTCTTTTCTGTTAAACAACAAGTAATCCAACCAGTGCAGAGATGTCCTGCAGCCTCGTTAAGAACCTGTTAAACAATGGCGGCAGTTGTTGTTTTTAAATGCATGCCTTGAAACCTGCAGGATGCATTCTGAGCAACGTCTCACTTCATAAATAACCTGGGATCAGAAATAAGCACAATGTAAACGTTAAGGTTAGAAATTAAATTGTTAATCAGCAGCAGTTCTCTGTCAGAAATCATTTTTACTCTCGTGGCGAAATAACACGGGAATAAAGTTGTAGCGTTACAGGAATAAAGTCGTTGTTATGGCTTCTTCCCCGTACTATTTCATCTTTATTCAGCTAGTTTTACTGTTTTATTTTCTGTTAGATTGGCCCCAAACCTCCATCATGCAAAATAAAAAAAACTCACAAGACAAAACAAAACTCGAGATGTGGTGAGATTTTAATATTTTGTTCACTAAAACTTCAAAGATCAAACTTATTTGGAGCTTTTACAGATTTATCCCCAAACTCTACAACCTGACAGGGTTTCCCTCAGTGTGTTATAAGCCTGGCAGCCTACCAGGCTGAAGCAGTGCTCATTTACTTAAGTCTTTTTAAAATATTTGCATTTTTAAGACTTTACAGTTGATGTTCAGTTGTTACTGTTCAATCTCTCAATTATCAAGGGATATTTTCAAATTTCCTGTCAACTTGAAACATTTTTTAACTCAAAAACACTTTGGGCTGCTGGATGAATGACTGCCTGGCAGGTTCAGCGAGTTTTCTGGTGATATATTTGTTTTTCTGTTTTCCGAGAAGCGCCAACCCAGCTGGAAACATCCCGATCCTCCAGCCGCTGCCAGCAAACCTCACAGAATATCTACATTTAAACTAACATTTAAAGTTTACGTGACACACAGGTCAGTCTTGGTTAATACGAAGGCAGCTTGTGAAGCAATAAGTTTTATTGAGGCAGAGTAACTGGAGCTGATCATTTCCCAGCAGCAGCAGCTGCGTTTCCATTGAGATATAATCGCACAATTTGACATTTCAAAGATAAATTTGATTATTCAACATTAGTGAAATATTGACTGAAGTTTTGTAACAGTTAATGTTTCCATTGATCACTAATTCGTGCAACTTGAACTTACCAAAATAAATTTGCTTGATGGGAAACACTGCAATTTTGCAAAAACTCACAATTGTCAGTAAAAAGTTTCACGCTGTCATGCGGTGGGTCCTTTGGCTGTATTGATGTTGGTTTATTCAGCAAAACTACAATGGAAACTTTTTTTTTCGCATCACCAGAGTCACATGATTAACAAACAGGACGTTACTACTGGAGGAAACGACAAAGAAGAAGACAGGAAGTGGTTTAATGACTCATTTTGTGAACAAACTCATTCACATGTGATTTTAATTGCATTTCTTACTTAATGGAAACACTGTGTTTCAACAAAGTCAACAGACTTTTGCCACATTTGTAACAGAAAGGCAGCTAATAATGTCTGTCCTTCAGCCTGACTCTCCATCCAGGCCGCACTCTGGTTGCCTGACGCCTGTGAGCAACATGCAGGTTGACATGAGCCGCATATAAATGGCTGCAGAGCAACAACACGGCCCTTTTTATTTAGACGCGTCCACAGAGTGTATTTTCAGACGCGTTAGGATGCGGTTTTATGCAGTTGGTGACCTTCGGTGGTGGAGCAGGTGTTTAGGGTCTGATAACATCGTGACAGGGAGTACAGGTGTGACTGCGTTCAGACAGGAAGGACACACACACACACACACACGCGCTGGCAGAGACACAGATTTGTCTTTGTTTTTGGAGGTAAAGTGACTAAAAAGCCGTAGTTTTCTCTATTTGGATCCAACGTGCCGCTTGGAAAGGATGAAATCTGAAACAGAACTAGCTGTGCTGACCACCAAGCTGCTGCACCAATGCTGCTGTTCAATGCCAAATGTGCAAATATATTAAGAGTTAGAACAATTTCTCACACAAAACATCGCTTTCAGACTGAAATTTAAACGCCTCCAGTCCCTGGTTAGTATTATTTTGATCTTTTTATTAAAGCTAAAACCTGATACCTTTAAACAAAAGTTATAAAATGACAATATGTGCTTGGAAAATACACAATACTGCCCCTTTAAGGAGGTACATAAAAATGTTATTTTAAATATTAACTGTTAAAACCCTTTTTTATGGAAGGTTATGTGCAGCAATTGAAACTTTTGTAAGACTGTGTCATGGAAAAATAAAAGAAAAACTGCAACTTTTTGGAAAAGTTTTAGGTCAAAACATAAAAACAAACTTAACCTGCATGATTGTACTTTTGAAAACACAACAGAGGCTGAACTTTAACTTTTTCCACATTAAGGACTCAGATTGGAGGAAATGTCACTGGATTGTTTTGATGTTTCATTCCTGTATGCTCTCATTGAGATTTTCAGGTTTTATCTTTGTTTGTGTTGGTTTAAATCAGTGAGTTTCTTCACTTGAAGGAATCCGTCCTCCTGCTGCCATCTTGTCCTCGGCTCCCCCATGTGGTCAGAAGCGGAACAGCAGTGACTTCCCCCGACATTTAAAGGCCTTTCTGAAGGAGCTGGTGGGTTTCAGGAGCCTGTTCTCCTTGAGAAAGTTTCCAGTGAGGACGAAGCCGTGGAGAGGCGTGAGGAGATGTGAGCGATGCGCCGCAGCCTGCAGGGTGATGCTGTGATACCCAGCGGCCCCGAGCTGCAGCTTGATGTGGGTCGATACTCCCAGTGTTTTGTCTCTCCTGTTCACGTCGAGCATGACAGAGAGGATTTCGGAAAGGCTGCGCTGCCAGATGGGAGATCGTTCCTTCATGGGTATTGTGTGCGAAAAGCCGCGGAATATGTCGGCTTTATCTGCGTTAAAACATACCAAACATTTTTCCCTGTGATACTGTGCTAGCAGAGCTATAGCCGCTCCCATCTGTGCTGCTGCAAACTGTATCTCGCTCCTGCAGCATCCAGGCAGAAATAACTCGGCTGATCTGAGCGGGAAGCCAAATTTCTGATACGTAAATGTGTGAAATAGTGTGATATTGAGACGTGGTTCCAGATAGATTATGTTGTATCACTGAGCTGTGTTTTATCCAGACTCCTGGCCGCTCTATCTCGCTTGCACACGCTGACACACATAATGCCCTATCATCTCCCTCTTCCCATGCAAGAGACGGAAAAAAGGCAAATATGTGCTCTCTCTCTTTCGCTTGGTACCGCAGCGTATTAGGGCCGTTTGAGAGGGAAAAAGGAGCAAACTTCTACCACAAAACTCAGAAATTTTGAGATTAATCCCAGACACTTTCTAGAGAAAAAAAACAAAGATGTTTCTGACCTCCAAAAGTCAAACGTGCAAGAAAAACTCTGAGGTAGATTTCTTTATTCTAAATATTAAAAAATTACAAGAAAAAAGCTCACAAGTTTAATGATTAATCTCATAAGTTCTCCAGAAAAAATAGGAAAGTCTTCGGGCTAAAAGAGTCAAAAATCTCAGAAAGTTTGAGGTAAACTGCCAAATCTTTCCAGGAAGATTTCCAAGCTAAAAGTGAAAAATGTGTTTTGACTTCTGGCTCTCAGAAATTTGCAGGGTTTTTTTATGTAGAAAATGTTTGACTTCTGAAATTTTCATGTCTTTGTCTAGAAAATTTCTGAAGTCAATCTAAAAAAATGTTTCTCGCAAAAAGTTTCAACCTTTGAAAATAAGAACATTGATATTTTTTTTCTTGAAGATTTCAGAGATCAAAGTCAAAATGTGATAATTTTTTGTCAGAAGTTTTCTCCTGTTTGCTGTCTGCCTACGATGGCCCTAATACGGCGCTGTAGATGTAATATGAGGTCATGACTGGAATGTTAATTTTACCACTGAAGTCCATCAGCGGACACACAGACATGCAGAGTTTGTGCCAACCTCACCGAAACCAGAACAATACACAAAATCAAACCTGCATTCCTCTGCAAGCCACTGGGTGTTTTATTTCATCGTTTCTTACCACACTAGCTGTAAAAAATGTTTTAAAAAGAGAGATTAAACTGACCAACTGTAGAGGTTTGAATAGCAGCAGCGCAGCTCCAAGTCCGTAGGAGACAAAAGCGGCGGCGGCAGCGTGGCAGAAGAGGCCGCGGCTCGCAGATCGAGGCGTGTTTGAGTATCTTATCGCAGCTCAACCTGGCTCCGCCGACTGGGTGCGGGATTAGGAAGGCCCACAGCGCCTGATTATTTGGGTGAGTGAGCGGTTCATTGTAAACAAACACTGAGGCTCGGATTGTTCCGGTCGCAACACGTTCTCTTTAGTATTTGGCAAAAGATCATGTGTCGTTTCTCCTGCTAGCGCAAGGCTAGCACGTTTGTTTTGGTTGTTTTTACCCAGAATTCCCTGCGCTGTAGTCCACTTCCTGCTTTTGGAGTGGTTTCCAATCCACTTGGTGTTCACATATGCACTCAAACTGAACCAGAGTTCACTTCAACCAAATCCAGACCGATAGTTAGCTGCCTTTTTCCGTCAAAGCGGATCAGAGTTCCCGTTTTCAGAGTTCCTCAACCAAAACGATCTGAGTTGGATTAAAGCGGATTAAACAGAGCTGGTGGAAACGCATCTTTAACGTTTTCATTCAAAACACTCAAAAATGTCTGAAACTGATGAGGTAAAGCAATCCAGAATGAAACTAAACAGTAACCAAAAACTGTTGGCGTCTGCAGCCGTGTAAACGCCAAGATGAGTCAAGTGGAAACATATTGGAGGTACAGTGAGTGAAGAAAGATATTATTATTTTACCAACAACACAATAACATTATGCCAAGCAGATTGGAAAGTGCAGGGAAGAAGACAAACTCCAGCAGAAGTGTTTATTTATAACACAAATTCTCATTCAGTGCTTGTTTTATTTTTACCGCAGTCGTTCGCGGTGCATGTTTTAAACCAGCGTGGAGTGAGAAGCAGCCGTGAAGCAGCAAACTCAGCCGCGTCCCCGCATATCCTTTCCAGATGCTGGCTAGACTGGCTGGAGCCGGGGCCCGCTGCACCGGGGGCCGGATCGCCTCTTCCTCCAGGTGTGATGCCTCACGCCGATTCCCCCCACAGGCTGTGGTGGCCTAATCCAAACACAGGGGATGGTGACAGCGCGAGGCCTCCGCCAGCCACCCACACCGCCACAGCGTCTCATCACAACACTTCCTCCTTCGACTCGGCATAACGAACGAACGCCACTGAGGCTGGAGCCCATCAGCTGTTGCTTTAGGAACTCAATCCCGTTTGAACGGGTCGTTTTTTAGGCCTGGTCAGTTTGAGACAACCAGAGGCAGCAGCAGGGAACCCAAACATTACACTGAGGTAAGAGTACGAAGGTATTTGGTAAAACGTCTGAAGTACTGATCAAATAATCAACCATTTAGCGTTTAAAAATGACATCATCAGACACACTACCATGTAAAGTTAAGTGGAAATTTTGGTAATTTAAGGACCAAAATGACAATTCTTTGCAATCATAAATGAATTGTTAAAAAGGGGGATCAAATTCGCAAAATTAATAACATTTTAGGCATTTTTGTACTTCCATTTGTATTTCTACTGCTTCTGAAAACGGACCAAGCGTTTAAAACAAAACACCCAGACGCTTTTCTGCTGGAAAAAGAGCAGAATAACTTCCCGAATTCAACAAATCAGCAGCACTTCCCTTTCACCTGCTAACCCCAGCCAAGCCAGTCCGTTACCTAGCAACCCCAGCAGAGTTCCACCGTTACCTAGCAACCCCAGCAGAGTTCCACCGTTACCTAGCAACCCCAGCAGAGTTCCACCATTACCAAGCAACCCCAGCAGAGTTCCACCGTTACCTAGCAACCCCAGCAGAGTTCCACCATTACCTAGCAGCCCAAGCTAGGTTGGCAGTCGATTATTTGGATTTAAAGTGACAGAAGCCCCAAAATACCTGAAAATAGGCAGAACTGATCAGGCTGAAATCTCCTTATCTGAGAGCGCAGGCCTTTCTGAACATTTCACCGTTAAAACATAAACAATAGATGAATCTTGAGTCTAATTAAACTCAGCGTCTGTGTTTGATTTGTGGAGAAAAGTTCAGACATCTTCATGATGAGTTCAAGTGGAAAACGATCCTTCCTAATTAACGGACAGATTAAAAGAGAAGAAGTCCAGCATGTTGCAGTGGGGAGGCTTGTTTCTTCTTCCCATAAATATGTCGTCCTCCGTTATGCCAGAGCTGGAATGCATCCAACTGAAGCCATGAGACATATTTTGAGTGGGCTAGTTGATTTTTTTTTTTACCACCTCTGCATCTATCTGTCCATACCCTTAACAGAAAAAATAGATTAAATGGAAAGTTGCATTTTGAGACGAAGGAATAAAGTGATGGTGTAAAGTTGAAAGAGTTTCACTCGCTGAACATTTACAGAGCTGGAAATAAGTATTTTAACATCCACTTAAAACAACCTGGGTGAGGAAAAAAAAATCAGTTTTAAAAAGATGATTTTATTTATGAAGGGAAAAATAAAAACAGTTGTGAAAAATAATTTCCACATCAGAGATCAAACATAAACAGTAATTTATATTTTCTGTGGAGGAATTTTGTCCCACTTTGTTTTACAGAATAAATGTTCTTCAGTTGCTTTGGCTGCTTTTCCAGGACAACTTGCCCACCTCAATCAGATGCTTTGACTAGACCACTTCTCAGCCCTCTTTTTAAGCCATCCAGAGGTGAATTTGTGCTTTGGATCATTTTTCTGTGCTCTGATGTTGTTTTTCCTCAGACACAACGAGGCTGCAGAGCTTCAGATGTTCTGGATTCTTTGTTGATGATTTAACTCTGATAAAAAACAAACTCTTGGGAAGGTTAGCATAGATCTATGGTCTATACAAAACATCTTCATTACATTTTTTGAACAAAATGATTCATAGATAATGTGATTTTAGTCTGATCATTTCTGCTTATTGTCATGTTTTAGGGTCTCTCACTTTAAATCTAAATAATGTGCTGTTGGCCACACCCCCAACTCACTGTTTACATTCACACATGGAAATACAAACATACATCTTTGAAAAGCAGAAGTGGAGCCTTCTG
The DNA here is from genome assembly GCA_010277075.1 of Poeciliopsis retropinna. NCBI lineage: Eukaryota > Metazoa > Chordata > Actinopteri > Cyprinodontiformes > Poeciliidae > Poeciliopsis > Poeciliopsis retropinna. Next base: position 1,501,575 of record VMRM01000018.1, read on the forward strand.
CACAACCAACAAGAACAACTGGTTTCTGGATGGTAAGGCAACAACAAAACAGTTTACTTTTCCAGCAGCCATTATGCAGTGCATACAATGGGAAAACCAGCTGTACAGATGTGCTGGAGCTCTGCTGAGGTTGCTAGGCAACAGGGACAGTGCCTGCTGATTTGTGACATCAGATTGAAAAGATTAATTTTCCAGACAACAAAAACATAAACTTATTGACAAAAACCAACTGGCTGTTTTTTTTTTTAAGTGAATGGTTTGTTATTAAAAGCAGCAGAAATCCAAATGGAAGTATAAAACATGCACAATGTGATTTTTTGCTTATTATTTCCCCTCTAAGTTAACAAGTCAACAAATTAGGAGGAGTCTATTTTTTTTTTCTGAAATGTTTTCACACTATTTCAAACAGGTTTGTACAGATCGATGTGGCTCCTGCCAGTGAGCGAGTCGACTGTCATAACTTCTCCCCATGAGTCGACGCCATGTAAATGATTTCCTGATGTTTGAACCAAAGCTGCTGTGATTAGACGGACTGGATCCAGGCTTCGGCCCGGTAACTGCCAGGATCCTCCCCCAGCTCAACCCCAGCCCCCGTACATGATAATAATGCCCAACATGTTGCAAATGCTCAGCGACAGAAGGCCACTACTTGATGATGGAGTTTGAAATGCAGGAATTTCCTCTGAAAGTAGCAGTTTTCTGCATCTTATCAAACGGTCTGTTCACGAAGTCGCAGCTGAGAATGTTGTAATTGCCTGATTCGTAGGCTGGGTCGAGCTAAATCACAGTTTTGGCAACTTAAGCTTAATATGATGAGTGCAGCTAATGTCAGGAAGCCGCGGTTTGAGTTTGGAAGCTGTAATTTATTTAAACTGTTCATCATTATTATGATTTCCCTCCCTTTCTTTGTGGTGACTTGGAGAAGCGTTCAGCCTGAGAGTCTTCCCTGAACATGAACTTTTTGGTCACAATGACATTTCCTAGCTCAGAAAAAACAGCAATGGTAATTTAAAAATAAAAAGTGGACATACAAATGTTAAAAAGGCAAATTGTCCATCTTTAATGTAAGTTAATGTACAGCAGACCTCCATTGTTCATGGAGTTTAAAGGCCATAACTGCCCAAAAATAGAGAAACCCCACAAATATTCAGAGAAAGTTGCCAGTTTTCAGGCTGATGCACAAATTTTAAAGATGCAGAACCAAAAATGAGAAGTAGAAAAAAATGCAGGTTAATTTTTCAAATTCAAGTTATTCACTCTAAATATCAAAGTTCTAGATATTCAGCAAACGAAGTATGTCCAACTTTTGAGATAGATAAATATAACCAGACATTTAGCTGCAAAATATTAGCTTACTAATTATTTAGTAAACAAATATAAAACTAAAACCAAATATTTAGCTTAAATATTTAATTTGGAGTTAAATATTTTTGTTTTAAGGCACCCCAGCTTCCCAAAATGGATGGTTTTACTCAATCTGACAGATTTGGTGAAATTTTGCAGATCCTCAGTGTTTCAGATGAAGGTTTGAGGTGGACGACTGGCCTGCATGGCGCCCCGCGTTGTGACATCATTACCAGTCATCGGTTCTGCCTCCTCTCCTCAAACCGGACCTGGACGTTGGGTCTGAATTGGGCGCCGGTGCTGCTAATCATGTCTTGGACCTGCTAGGCCCGTCTCCAGTTCCATGCAGGAGTGTTACTGGAAATCTGTCCAGTGGGACCAGATCTAATAATTGCTTGAGGTCAGAGCCGCCAGCATCTGCGGCAACGTTTGGAGAAAATGGGCCGCTGTTAGCAAGAACACTTATCCTGTAATCATTCATCATCTTCTGAAATCTGCTAAGGAAATAACCTCACTGCTGCCCATTTTCATATTTTTATAACTAAATACCAGCATCTGAGGGCTTTAATAGCTGAAGTTCGTAACGGGCCAATTCAAACTGCAAACGGAGGCAGCAGAGAAACATTAAGGTGGAACATTTATTTAGCTTTAAAGCAGAACTGAGCAAAACAAACATCTGTACAAACTGTAGCAGTTTTATTAACCTTTCATTAGATTCTCCTTTATTTAAGATTTCTTGCGTTTCAATTCTAACTTTTCACAAGTAAATTATTCAGTTGTCTATATAAAGAGAAACTGCAAAGCTGTGATATGAATTCAGCTCCGATTGGCCGTTTTTGTAGTTTTTCAACTGGCGCATCAACATATTATCTCACAGTGTCGTGAACTGTGAGTTTGGGGACGAACCAAAACGCAGACAGGAGCTGGATGTTTTAACAAGAAACATGACCACAGGGAGCCAGAGGAGAACAAAAAGGATGAAAACATTCTGGCTCTATATGTAGATTATTTAATTCATAATGTGACATTTTGTCCTTGCTGTAAGTGAAACCATATTCATGAATTATTTACTTACAACAAGCTCTGGTATCTTGTTAAAAAGTTACCTCTAAATTAATAAGTTTTGTCTTATTCCAAATGTAGTAAAATGTTTGCATTAGAAAGTAGACCAAAAATACTTTAAGGTTTTTGTGTTTAAAGTAATAGCAAAACTGGATAACAAATTTACTCAAATAAAGATGAATAAATAAATAAATAAATACTTCTAAAAGTATTTTATTTCCCAAATATTTGCTCAAATAAATGCGGAGTTGGGTAGTAACTAGTTATATTTACTTGAGTAACTTTTTTGAAGAAATGTACTTTCAGGAGTATTTTTGCTTTGCTGTACTTTTTATTTTTACTTGAGTAATTTTATTATTACTTTTATAAAAGTTCTGGATTTATTGAATGAAAAACAAACATGTTTTAACCAAAACGTCACCAGACACAGACCTGCAGATTATGTTAAAGTTTCATGAGTTTTTTTTTATTGAAAGAAACTGATTTGGAAAATGTTTTTGTTATTTTTTGTAACTTATATAAAGTTTTATCATTTTATTCCTTAAAATATCCAAATGTCCTCCTAACTTTATACTGTGGTGGCCTGATGATGTAATTTTTACATATGAAGTGATTGATACTTGGATCAGTTACTCGTATTACCTAGACTTTTCATCAAATACTTTTTTACTCTTTCTTGAATAACTCCTTGGACACTTGAATACTTTTTACTTTAGAGTTTAAATAAGTTGAATTTTTGTTTTCTTGCTTGTTGAGGCGATAAAATTCTCTTCTGTCCCTCCAACACAAACGGATCTGTTTCTGTTCACATGAGGTTAATCCGCTCCAGCCTCACTGCGATGCCTCATTACCTGTGAAACCTCCCCGTCCGCCCTGCGGGGGGCGCTTCTGTTCGCCGGCCCGGTCGTCAAGGTGACCCGCCTGGCCCCGGGACGGCAGACTGCACCTCGGCCGCCCCATGCCGGTCGCTGCTCTTGGCCCTGGGTGTTTCCAGGCTGCTGCCCGCGTCCCGGTGAGCAAGCAGCTGATCTCATTTTTCAACACGCAGCTGCGCGAACATCAGGTGAAGGTGACCTGCTCCGCCGTTTGGGATCCCGGCTCTCTCACTACTGCGAGGCAAAGACAAGAAGACATTTCTGGTTATGATCCATTGCGCCCACTGCTCTGAACCGGAAGTGATCCGCGCCGTCTTAGACCGGCTTGCGCGTCGATACCAAAAATAACTGGCCAAGCAAGTACACATAGCTAGCAGCTAACAGCTACATTAGCTAAACTAACCTTGCTATCTCGGCAGGAAGTCACACAGTAAATATCACAGATATTTATCTTCAAGCAGTGTTTCTCAGACTGTGGTCCACGGGCCGCCGGCGGTCCATGGGCGCCCCCTGGTGGGCCACAAGGTGTGATCTCAAAGTGTGGCGCAAACGGTTAGCTTATAAAAAAAATGTAGTTAAAAATAGTAATGGATAAGTGGTTGAAAACCGGGTCATTCAAAAGAAAAACTGAATTTATCGGTGGATAGAAAACAATGGCAGGATTATTTTCATAATCAGAGAAAGCTAAGTCTGAATGAGAACTGTAGGTGTAGTAGGTGTAATGTACTGATATTGTTGATAAGGTAGGAATGAGGCAAGAGCTTGTTCCAAGCTAGTTTGTTCATTGTTGTCATAGCAACTGCTTAGCAAGATGGCCGTCGGTTACAACGGTCACGAACTGTGGCATCATTCGAGAACTATGTGATGTCACATAGTCACATGATGTGTAATACTGAGAACTAAAGGTAATCCTTATTTGGAGTCATTGGCCACTTTATTAGGTACTGAATGTGTCACTTTAAAGGGCCAGTACCGTGTAAAATTGACTTTTCGAGCCATACATCTTGTTATGATGTCATTCCCTCATTATAAACATACCTGAAGTGTTGCCTTGATTCTTTCATGCATGTTTGAGAAATCCTTCTGCAAAACGCCTGGTTGGGCCTAGCCCCGCCTTTGAGACACAGCTCCTCCCCCACTCAGCTCCTTCAGACTAGCCAGCAGCAATTAGCAAACTCCTAAGCTCATTATAGGAGCTACTTCTTCAGAGAGAAAAGCTGGTAGAACATTGTTAAAAGGTCAAAGGGTCATGTTGTGATGACTACATGGAGGCACAGCTTCAGAAAGAACATGAGTTTTTAAAGAGACGGAGGCCAATTTCAAGGTGTTTAATCAGGAAGATAAATCTATTTTAAGTCATATTTAATATTTTCAGGATTTTTATAATAACTGAAGATAGATGCTTGATTGTGCTAAAAAATTTCACTGTCACTAAAGCTGCCACTTTAAAGTGTATGTGAAAGCTGAACCCTGCCTCCAAATTAATAAATAAAAATAAAAAGTGGGCGGAGTCGAGACACACTAAGGGGCGTGGCCAACTTAGCAACTTTGTAGCTACAGATAATATATAATAACTTTGTAGCCCAGTATATATAATGAGTTTTCAGACCAGTGATAAATCTGCAGTCGCAGCAGAGTCGCTTTCCGCTCCGTATAAACATTGTGTTCACAGTCACTTCACATCTTTCTGATGTTCATTTTCAAACTTCGGGACGTTTCTTCCGCTTTGTTCAGGAATTGGTACGTTTGATGAAAAGGAAAACATGCATTGTCGTATTTGGGATGATTGGCTGGTTTGTGACTTTTCCAGTGTCCGTTTTCTTTGTGAAGCTTCAGTAATCAGTTTGCAGACGTCTTATCTCTGCCTCCATCCATCTCTCTTGTTTATTCTTGCTCTCTGTGTCTCTTCTCTCTTCCTGCCACCCCCCACCCCCTCGCCTTCTAACACAGGACAGATTGGGAAGCCGTTATGGCGGCACAGAAGTTGAGGGAGAAGCTATTTATCCCAGACGGATCAGGAGGTGTGTGACGGAGGTGTGGACGGTTGCTGCAGGTCAGTGACGTTGGCAGGCGCCAGGCAGGCCGGCCCACATGGCTCGGGGACTGTGGGACTACAGACAGATGGCACCTGGTGGGTGACAAACAATTAACAAACCAACAAGAATAGCTGGATCGGCACTATACCCACAAGCGCAGGAGATAGCTAGAGAGCGGGTGCATCTGTGCTCCGAACACTTCTGCTCTTTACTTTTTCTCTCCCCGAGACTTGTTTTGTATAACAGTTGCAATTTAACCATGTGTCTTTCTCACAAAAACACCCTCGTCGTTGTGTTGCTTTAGAACGGTCTAAATAAAGCAGTGCTGAGCATATGCAACCAGCATATGTTTCTGTTTATTTCAGTGCAGTTTTCAGAGAAGTGGCTGTTAATTTAAATGCACATGACTGTGAAACACCAGTAAAGCAGTCAAAGTTAGTCTTTGCAGTGCTGTAGCTTGGGATTGTCTGGATATGTGTGTAAGGTTTGTGCTGGAATCATTAACAAGATGTACCATTCTTTCAAAGTGTTTGATTGTCTCATAGATTTAGTTTAATTTGGGACAAAAACTGCAACATTTGCTACATTTTCAGCTGTGGTTCAACTTCCTGTTCTCCTCCTCGCCTGTGGGGGCGCTGCACCAGCAGCCAAGGTTATTATAGTTAACTAAAACTAATGAAACAACAAAAACTGAAACATTTTGGTGAAAAAAATTATAATTAACTAGAAAAAACTATACTAAATCACGAGTTCATAAGACTAAAATACACTAAAATTAGATATAATACCTTTGTTGTTGTGTTTATTAATCTTTTATTAGCCTTTTGAAGTGGCGGCGACAGCAAAGGTTGGAGGAAAACGCCAGAGTCACTTGGTTGTTCAACAAGCGTTGAATGATTTTTCTGAAACATAAAAGGAAAGAAAACAATCCAAAACAGATCCAACACAATGTGATGCTGTTTAAACTGTTAACCATCAAATATTTTATTTCACATACATTTTTTTCCAAAAAATCACAAATGCTTTTAATTCCATCTGACAAAGTTTTAGCTGTTGTTCAAATTCAAAAAATGCTTTTATTGATTACAAAGGTAAATTAAATAACTAATTGATTTAAAGAAGATTAAGGGGTGTAAATACTTCTTCCTATCCATAGTAAACTCTGTGTGTAGGGGGCTAGGGAATATGGTGTGTGTGTGTGTGTGTGTGTGTGTGTGTGTGTGTGTATGAACACATCTGGAGTCTAGACTCTGTGGCTCTGTGGGCAGAGTCCTATCTGCTTGCAGCATCGAGTCCGGAGACCGACCATGTTGACATAGGTGGCACGCACACACACACACACCCCCCCCACACACACACACACACACGCCCACACACATCGGCATCTGTTTCAAGAGTCCATACTCTGACCAAGACGCCCAGCCCCCTCCTTCACACACACACGTTGATACTCCGCTGAGAGATGGGAGGCATGGATGTCTTCAACCAGGAAAACCCAAAAATAAACATTAGGTTGCATATATGGCCTATTCAAAACATAAATCATTGTTAAATAATGAGATTTTAGTCTGCTCCTTTCCGAATGAGCTGCTTTAGGGGCTCATGTCACTTTAAATACAAATGATTTGCTGCTGGCCATACCCACCAACTCAGCATTTACACTCGCACATGAAAATGGCTGAAAACAGACACGCAATTATACAGCTGTACATGTTTGAAAAGCAGAAGTGCAGCCTGCTGCACAACCAACAAGAATGCAGCAAGTGCTTTCTGGATGTTAAGTCACCAACAACACAATTGTCTTTGCCAGCAGCCATTGTACAGCGATGGAATTCAGATTTGGTTGCTAGGTAACGGGCAGAACTCCACTGGGGTTGCTGGGTAACGACGCAGCGTGAGTTAACAATGGTTTTTGAAACGTTCCATTTTCCAGACAAAAAGAAAACCCTGAACTTACTGACAGAAAACAGCTGGGTGTTTTTTAGAAGCAGCTGAGACTCAAATGGAAATAAAATTTTACATAACGGATCCCCTTTAAGATGTGGATGGAAGAACAAAATGTGTCTATTTGTGTAAATTTAAGTGTGTGTGTGTGATGAACTGAGTTTTGGTCAGTCAAGAAATGGCCTCTTAGTAGTCTTCAGGGCCACCTCTGTGTGTGTGTGTGTGTGTGTGTGCGTGGGGGTGTGTGTGGGCGTGTGTGTGTGTGTGTGTGTGTGCGTGGGGGGTGTGTGTGTGTGTGTGTGTGTGTGTGACAGACAAACAACCTGCGGGCTGCACGGCAGAGTGTTTGCTGAAATGGCCCTCAGCTTCCAGATCTGAGGGCCCTATTAGCCCATATCAGAGCGCTGTCACATATGATTCACATCTCAGACTTCAATTCACACCAGTAGCGATGAAGAGATGCCATCAAGAAGTCGTGTTTACTTTAACTCTCTTCCAGATTTCTTCTTTATTTGCTTCTTTTTGTCACACTTTAATGTTGACAAACATAACTCTAGGAAATACAAAAAGCTTTTTTAGCAGGAAGAAAACAACTCAACGCTTCTCAATGTGATAAAATAATTTCTAGGGACGGAAACACTTCTGCACAAATAGTGGCGCTAATTTCTGTTTTTTTATCCCATTAGTGTTTGCTAACTTTTAAAACGTTTGACACACTTAGCTTTCCGTATATTATTTTTTCCAAATAAATTCTAAACCACTAATTTGTTTTGTTAACTTTCAGTTGATTAAAGTTGAATAACTGGATGGACCTGCTTTGCAGACAGTTTTTGAAATAAATGTGTAACTAAGAAATCTTAAAAGTCGACAACCAAAACTTAAACACACTTTATTTAACGAAGCTCGATGCTTTCAAAGTGCTAAACGATAAAAGAGAAATTAGCTCTTCCATCAGCAGATTAGCGTAAATGTGGCCACCACTGGGTTGAAACTGGGATTCGTTTGGTTGCCCAAACCTGACTGGGATCTGTCCGAATGAGGGTAATTATCAGTTTTTTCATTCTGTATGAACAGCACCTATTTGTGCGCAGCAGAAACTGAGGTTTGGATCGTGCTGCAGAGCCGTCCGATGCGTTGTTGTTTTGTGGAGCAGAGGGAGTGATTCTCCAGCCCCTCCATAGTGGACTGCCATCTGAATCCAGCTTTGCTCCGGTGTACAGAACCCTGTTGTGTCTTCGCTGAGATAAGTGCAGACGGTGAGGGAAGCAGAGCGAAGGAGGGTTGAAAGACTTGTGTTGAGGCGCCAGGCCTATCTCTCCTATCTCCTCTGGGAACATGCTGGCGTTCCCAAAGACAGCGGTGCTAAGAGGCTCGTCACCCCACTGCCCGACTTTCACACACAGAGGAGATTTATGTTATGGTAACCAAATCTCTTCGCCTCCTCAGCTCCTCCTGGCTGCTGAGGAGAGTTAATGACGGTTAATGAGACTGAAAAAATGTCCAGTTTTTCTTTGTAACATATTAAGGCTTTACTGATATAAACGCCTTGAATGTTGCTGTTTACATCTGGAAATTTCACGCATGCGCTCAACACTGGAGGGCAAAAAGCCGATTCTCTTACATGCCGTTTGTAGCCACGGTAGAACGACTGCGTTAACCAAACGAAACCTGGAGATATCATTAATGTAGCAAAGGGAGAAATAAAGCAGGAAAACTGTTAAAGAACAACTCAAACACTTTTTTCTCACTTTCTGTGTCGGCTACGCGACGTGCAGCCCCGTTGCCATAGCGACTGACTGACAACAGCAACACTGATGTATCATTCCCCACACAAAGAACAGAACATTCAGTCTGTTAGTTTTATGAGTTTAGGCTTGATGTTTATTTTGTGATTATTAATAATTGATTGCTGTGGTCGATTAGCTACCGCTGCTACTAGCTAAGCTAACACTGCGGTGGTTGATGAGCTAATTTAAGCCCCTGCTCTACGATGGCCTGTCGGAGTTGGTGTGTCTGTTGCCTTATTTTATTTTCTAACTGAACTGAAATCTGCAGAGTTCCACAGCACATCTAAATGTTAAGGTTGTCATAGTCAAGCTAGCATAGCTGACTTACTTCCCTTTCCTTTAATTTAAACTTTTGCCTGACCTTTATCTAGTTGCTGTACTGTTGACAATAGTAGCAAAGCACCCTGTTCCTTTTTCCTTTATGTATCACACAGACATTTAATATTAAGTGCATTATATTGATAACTTAACAGCTACAATCACTGGTTGTCATCGCTGGCTAGCAGCTTTTTGTCCTCCAGCAGGAAGCAGGATTTTGGTCAGTGACGTCGTGTTGCAATGTGTCTGTCTGAATCACAATAAGTGCGTCATGCATGCAGGGCATTACGATTCTTTTAGTTTTACTCATTTATTAGTTTTAGTTTTACTAGTTTATTAACAGACTCTTTTAGTTGTATTGGGACTCAGCAGTGGGCTCTTCTGTAATATTAATAATAATAATATTTTATTTATTACCCACTTTACATGTAAATCTCAAGGTGCTAGAAAATGACAATAAAAGTATAAACCAATGTAAACATAATTCCTTTCCTCGTGTTTTCTATCTTTTTTTGTCACATTATACTCTTCAGATACTGACAAAATTTACCAAAACTTTTGATTTAATAAATACATTTCTTAAATATTTATCTTATTGCGGGATTTAGCAAATAGAAATAATTTTGTTCATTTTAAATGACCTGAAACAAGATACATTTAGTCTGATTTTCCTTCAGAAAGAGAAAAACGAAATGTGGTTTCAGCTGTCAATGGAACAACTCCGGGTGATTTTATTAAAGATGTGACACATGGACAGAAGATAAAAGTGAATAAGTTATAAGAATAAACAATTCATGCTTCATTTTCTAAAAATTGCTCCCACAACTCACCTTTTTATTTTCATTTTAGAAAATTAATGTTTCTGTTCAGGATTGTAAAACAGATTAAAAGCTTAAAGATTTCTCGTTTCTTCCTCCGCATTGAAATTCAAAACGTCAACATTGCAGTGTCGGTTTGCATAATGGATGAGACACAGAATGTGACATCTCCTTGAATTCACAGGTTTAATATTTCATCGATCGACGGCACACCTGAGAACTGAACATACGACTGAATCAAAACTTAATGCGGAAGATGCAACAAGCTGAAATGCTGAAGTGAAGAGGAGGAGGAGACCGCAGCGCCGCATCCAGGAGGACGGCTTGGATATTTAAACTCTTTAAGTTTTCATCCTGCAGCCTCTAAATGCAACATTAAATCAACCACTTCATCCTACATTTGACTGTCACTGAGCCATGATGAAACAGCAAAGCAAGGCAAGAGTTTCTTTAACATTTAACATGACAAAACCACAAAATATTAAGTATATTTTGTCTTGTTTACAAAAAGGTATAAACTCCTCAATAAAAAGAAAAACGTTCTTGTTTTAATGAGTTTACAAAACAAGTTTCTCATTATAATGAGCTGCGAAACAATTCAAACCTGGAAAGTTTCCTCTTCCTATTGATGAAAATGTTCTAGTTGCACAGGCAAATTGTTTCATTTACAAAAAAACATTTTTACAATGTTAAAGTGAAATGATCTGCCAGTGGAATTACTACTTTTTTCCATCAATATTAAGCAATTTTTACTGAAAACAAGCTCTTTATCTTCTTGAAAAGCAACTTAGTTTTGTCTTATTTCAAGAATATTAAAATATTTACCATAGAAACTAGATTTTGTGTTTTTGCAGTTTGTTTCCACTTAGTTATGTTTTTTTCCCAATAATTACAATTTTTATTTGTTTGAGTGAACCAAAATGTTTTCTCCATTTCAGTTTTCATTAGTTTCAGTGAACAATAATAACCTTTTATTCTTGTGCAGCCAAAGTCTTTCTGTAAACAGTGTAATGAGAACAAGCAGGCATTCAGGTGTGCATATGTTTCTATATTTGCATGTTTACATCTCAGTGTGTGTGTGTGTGTGTGTGTGTGTGTGTGTGTGTGTGGTTTAAAACCCGTGATGACATCCCTACGTGTCACCCTGCGCAGCACAGTCTAGGTCCTCATTATCCTTCCTCCCAGGGTCTGTTCTGGTGTTGGGAGCCCCACCGGAGGGGCCTCTGGCTCGGTGGGAGAGGTGTTGGAGGCGGCCGGGCCCCGCTGCGCTCCTTCCTTCCCCTCCGCGGGGCGCCGGGCACAGCGTGTACCGCTGGCAAGCCGGGCCCGACAAAGAGCCGGCGCGCGCAGCCAACGCGTGTGTGAACGGGGTGGGGGGGCGACCGCGTCATGCTGCACACACACGTGCAGCGAGCAGAAAGCCGCGCATGCATGTGCTCAGGCCTCCGCCAGGCAGGCTCCTGCAGACGTCGACACATGTTCAGAGGACGCTGCGGAGGCGACGGCGAGCGTGTGCAGGTGAGAAACCGCACATACTTCAGAGAGAACGCTGAAAAAATACGAAATCTTAAACTTTGCTGCTTTTAAGCCTACAAACTTAAAAGCAGCTTTTCAGAAAGATATAGGAGCTTTTTTAAGAGGACGTATTATGTAAAAGTCACATTTTGAACATTTATTTGTGCTTCTGTTTGGGTCTCAGCTGCTTCTGAAAACAGGCGAGTTAAAAAACCCACCAGTGTTTTTTAGCTATAAGTTACTGTTTTTTGGTGTCTGGAGAAATATCCCATTGAAAAACCACAATGTAACGTCACAAATCAGCAGATACTGCCCCGTTACCTAGCAACCCCAACACAGTTCCAGCACCTTTGGTCAGCTGGTTTTCCCGCTGTACAATGGCTGCTGGAAAAGACAAATATTTTGTTGTTGACTTACCATCCAGACTTACCATTTGCTGCATCTTTGTTGGTTGTGCAGGAGGCTCCACTTCTGCTTTTTGAAGACGTACCGTTGTATAATTGAGTATCTGTTTGCAGCCGACTCAAACAGTGTGAGTGTACAGGTCCAGTTGGGGGCCAGAAGCAGATTATTTGGATTTAAAGAGACAAAACAACTGAAAATAGGTAGAACTGAGGAAGTTCAATCTTATTTTTTTGTGCTAAAAAATACAAAAAACTTTGTCACAATCACAAATCTTGCTTTAAAATAACTTCAATTCCAGAATTTATTACGATGATATTGTTGTTTTGAGGCCATTTTCAATCAATGTAATGCCATAATAAATCTCTAAAATAAATAAACAAAACAACAGAAACAACAAATAGAGTCTGTAAACAGAAATAGAGCGAGGGACCAAAACACCAGAGAGAAAAAGTGTTTTGTCTCTTATAGTAAAAAGATCAATCAAAGGAAATTATTGAGCTCATTTTAATTTATTATGCAATTAACTGACTTATTGTGACACTTTAATATAGAGCTGTGTGTCATCTGCAGAGTTATAACTTATCTTATTTGTTATAAAGCCAGTGGGAGCATATAAATATTAAATAAAAGACCCCAGGACTGAACCTTGGGGGACTCCAAAGCATACAATACTTATCATTCATTTTAACCAAAATATGAATTATTCATGGGTTATTGTTTTTAAACCACTCTCTAGGAGCCTTCATATAGTTTTATCACAGCAACCATTTTGGGGGGTTGAAATTAGGATTATTTCACGTTAATCTGTCCAACCTGAACACAAAGTGGAACCGAAGGAGTCAGGTGTCGACGCAAAGTGCTGATCCAGTTCCTCTGATGCGATGTGCGATTACAGCTCCAGCGGGAACTGTCGGGGTTGTAAATACAAACCGCTGCATGCATGTTTGACTGAGATGTTAAAGATGAGAGGGGATGGAAATTGGATTAAATTGTGTGTGGCAGCTCACTGTAGGGAGGTAATTAGGGACAAACATTGAGACGCAAAGTCTGATCTCTCCTGCTGGAGGTTAAGTGAAATAGGAGCTGTGAGTCCCGGCGTCCCGGCGGCACCGTGATTAGAAATTTTCTTCCTTTTTTTTTTCTAATGCGGGGCTAATGGGATGTCAGCCGAGAGCAGAACCGTTACAGAACCGCTCATGACAACAAGTGGTCGGAGATCAAGCCGAATTACAGAGACAGGGAAGATAAACAGGAACCTCTTGGATGAAACACATCAGTCATGAATCCTGAGCAGAGAGATCAGTTAAATACTGCAGAGCAGCAACAACGAATCAACAGCTTTGAGAAATGAACAACAAACAAACCAACTTAAACCATTTAACAACCAACAAACTGAACAGTTCACCTAAAATAAATATCAGCTGATACATGAGTTACTATCAGGTACAGGTTAGATTATGATTGCTCAAAAACCCACAGCAGTGCAAAGTGTTTAAAAAGCACAAACTCCATATTGTTTCTCTGTTGTCGTAATAAGGACCGGCTCTCAGTCAGAATAGCAGCAAAGAAGTTATATGGAGCAAATTTAGGACCTAAACTCAGAATGCAACCAGAACCAAATCAATGTTTTGTTTCCAGTGGGAAAAAGTTTTCAACTTCAAGTTTGTTTTCCTATTACAATTTTATTTGTCAAATTAATGTAACATTTGGCTCCAATTTAGCTCCATAATTTCTGTGATTTATTGCCTTTGCATGATGTCAGATTTTAGCAGTGGAGGATTTCTCTCTTTAGCTAAAGACCATGAGCCAATTCTCCTGCTCGTTTGTTTTAACTGTATTCACCCAGAATGCCCTGCGCTATAGTCCACTTCCTGCTTTTGGAGCGGTCTCTGGTCCGCTTGGCGTTCAGATATGCATTTGGACTGAACCGGAGTTCACTTCAGCTAAACTGAGACAGAGGTTTGAGTTCATACGTCTCCAAACGAACCGGACAGAAGTTCAGACGCTTTGAGCAAGTCGGGTTCATGCGGACCGGAGTCGGGTTAAGGCGGACCGGAGTCGGGTTAAGGCGGACCGGAGTCGGGTTAAAGCGGACCGGAGTCGGGTTAAGGCGGACCGGAGTCGGGTTAAGGCGGACCGGAGTCGGGTTAAAGCGGACCGGAGTCGGGTTCATGCGGATCGGAGTCGGGTTAAGGCGGACCGGAGTCGGGTTAAGGCGGACCGGAGTCGGGTTATGGCGGACCGGAGTCGGGTTATGGCGGACCGGAGTCGGGTTAAGGCGGATCGGAGTCGGGTTATGGCGGACCGGAGTCGGGTTATGGCGGACCGGAGTCGGGTTAAGGCGGATCGGAGTCGGGTTATGGCGGATCGGAGTCGGGTTAAGGCGGATCGGAGTCGGGTTATGGCGGACCGGAGTCGGGTTAAGGCGGACCGGAGTCGGGTTAAGGCGGATCGGAGTCGGGTTAAAACGGACCGGAGTCGGGTTAAAGCGAACCGGAGTCGGGTTAAGGCGGATCGGAGTCGGGTTATGGCGGACCGGAGTCGGGTTAAGGCGGACCGGAGTCGGGTTAAGGCGGATCGGAGTCGGGTTAAAACGGATCGGAGTCGGGTTAAGGCGGACCGGAGTCGGGTTAAGGCGGATCGGAGTCGGGTTAAAACGGACCGGAGTCGGGTTAAAGCGAACCGGAGTCGGGTTAAAGCCGACATGTCGCCAGTCCGTCGTGTCCTCCTGCCCACAGCGGCCCGTATCGTTCCTCCTTCTATTCGTTCCTCCTTCTCGCTCTGCTGGTATCTTTCTGCTGCCTCCACTCGGGCCCCGGCTCGCATTTGCATATTTGATCAACCTCTGGTGAGGATTAAATGGCGTCCCTCGCTGCAAACGGGGTCTGTGGTTGAAACTCCAACAATAGCAGCAGAACCTGCCTGCCAGCCCCTGATGATGAAACAACAGGGGAAACAAAAGCGGCCCCCAGAGTTGCAGATGTTGATGCTGGAAGCTGTTTGTTGTGTGTTTCTGTCTGTGTGTGGCTTCATGCACATTTATTTACTTATTAATGTGTGTGTGTGTGTGTGTGTGTGTGGGTGTGCGCTATGGCTGTGAGGAGCCCAGCTGGGAGGAAGAGTGAGCGTATTCATGCTGGCTCTCAGGGGCCGGGGGCCACACAGGTACCCGGCGAGGGGATGAAAGGCTGCTCTGCAGATGTCCCCCGCTGGGGTTCAGCGGCCCAGCCAGCAAATGTCATGTTTGGCAGCTGGCACGCTGCTGCGCTCGCACCAGTTGTTGGCAGGGCCGTCTTCTGAAGGATGCTGGGAGCGGGATGCGGGCACCGGGAGCCCCCCGATGGGAGCCACATTAAAGAGACGCGTTGGCTTCTGTCTGCCGAACAACATTAAGCTGCTCTTACTCCCTCACTCTCTCCATCGGGCGGTTAGCATGTTTACCTTCCCCCAAACTTTCCCTCTTTACATTTTTCAGGCTAACCACGCGTCATTAAAGTCTTAAATTTAATTACCTCGAATTAAAAAGTCTCGTCTCCATTATTAAAATTTAACTTGGCCTTAATTACGTTAATCACAGATCTTAAATTTTCTCATTTCAAGCTTCATCTGACAAGATAATAAGAACAAATACAAAATAAAAACAAAGTTACAAGAATAAATCATTGTATTACAGAACAATGTGGTACAATTATGAGAATAAAGTTGTAATATGTCAAGAATAAAGTATAGCTATGAGGATAATTTCATATTTTGAGAAAGTTATAAATATGCGAGAATAAGGTTTAAATGTTTTGAAAGTAAATTTGTACAATCACCAGAGTCGTCATAATACAAGAATAAAGTCGTAATATTGTGACTATCCTCATGATTTTAATATTTTCTTGACATTTCCGTTATACTCCATTTTGCAATCCTGTATATTTTATGGGGTTTTTTTCTGTAGCTAGCTGCTAATGTAACCACGACAGCAAGCTAGCTTTAGTTCATTGTGGGAAAATGCTAATTTATCATCTTTTGTACGTTTCTGTTGCGATAAAGGTCTTAAATTTCATTGAAATGGTCTTAAAAATTTGACTTGGTGAAACTTTTCTCAAGCAGCAAAAACAAACATGCATAAATATGTCTAATAAACATTAAACAATTAAGTTTAATATGCATCTCATCTCAGTTTTAACCTTTTAGCTAATTGTTGCTTTGTGTCAAAGGTCAGACAACTGCACTGCAAAAACACAAAATTCTACCAACTATTTTCTACTGCAAATATAAAAATAGCCTAAGACAAAAATAATGTACAAGAAACTTTTCAGCTTGTTTCTAGTCAATAACTCCTGGATATTATTTACTTTCTCACTTTAAACAAGTTCTGACTGCACATCCAAACAGAAGGACACAGATTTTATTTAGATGCAACATGGCGATATTTAATCATCTTTCCATTAATGGTAAATATGGTAGTCAGTTTGATAAATGCCAAAAATGACTCGGTTTAAGGGATGGAGTAAACGTGAGCCGGTTGGGGTCGCGGGGTCGCCTAGCCTTGGCAGAGCTAGCGCTGCTCCAGTTGTTGGCCTTTGTGTTCGTCCCCCCAGACTGCATGTGAATCTCATTTGGCCAAATGTGAAAGCGGAGCATTAAAGAAAGGTCAGCGTCTCGGTGTGATGTTGCAACTCAACAACACATCAATCCCGCCGCGACGCAGGAAAACACGGCTGACGAGCAACGGGCCGACTTCACCGTCCATCAGCTAAATCATCAGGACGGAATTTTATTAAACAAATGATGCAAATATCAGCTTTGAATTTTATCGTCTGTACATCTATGTGCGTTTTAATGCCTAATTTCTAATAAAAATATATTTAGTTTTGTTCTACAATCTATACTACAATACTACACTTAACTATACTACACCATGCCAAACTATACCATGCTGTACTATTTTATACGCTTAGCTATGCTGCACCATCCTATGGTACACTATAACACACTATGCTTCATCGTACTATACAGTATCATACATTCTGTATTGTAGTACATTATACTACACCATGCAATACTGTACCGCACCACAACATGCTATACCATTAGATGCTACTCTGTAGTATGCATACTACTATGTAGTATACTATCACAGTATACCATACTACACTTTACTATGCTGTTACACTATACTACACTATGAAATACTGTGTTGTACTACATCACACTATGTTGTGTAGTATTGCATAGTGTAGTACTGTGAAGTGTAGTATTGTGTAGTATTGCATAGTGAAGTGTAGTATTGCATAGTGTAGTATTGTGTAGTGTAGTATTGTGTAGTATTGTGTAGTGTAGTATTGTGTAGTATTGTATAGTGTAGTATTATGTAGTATAGTGTAGTATTGTACAGTGTAGTATTGTATAGTGTAGTATTGTGTAGTGTAGTATTGTGTAGTGTAGTATAGTGTAGTATTGTGTAGTGTAGTATTGTGTAGTATTGCGTAGTGTAGTATTGTATTGTATAGTGTAGTATTTTATAGTGTAGTATTGTGTTGTGTAGTATTGTGTAGTGTAGTATTGTGTAGTGTAGTATAGTGTAGTATTGTATTGTATAGTGTAGTATTGTGTAGTATTGTATTGTGTAGTATTGTATAATGTAGTATAGTGTAGTATTGCGTAGTGTAGTATAGTGTAGTATTGCGTAGGGTAGTATTGTGTAGTGTAGTATAGTGTAGTATTGTGTAGTATTGCATAGTGTAGTATTGTATAGTGTAGTATAGTGTAGTATTGTGTTGTGTAGTATTGTATAGTGTAGTATTGTGTAGTATTGCGTAGTGTAGTATTGTGTAGTGTAGTATAGTGTAGTATTGTATAGTGTAGTTTTGTGTAGTATTGTATTGTGTAGTATTGTATAATGTAGTATAGTGTAGTATTGTGTAGTGTAGTATTGTGTAGTGTAGTATAGGGTAGTATTGCGTAGTGTAGTATTGTGTAGTGTAGTATAGTGTAGTATTGTGTAGTATTGCGTAGTGTAGTATTTTATAGTGTAGTATAATGTAGTATAGTGTAGTATAGTGTAGTATTGCGTAGTGTAGTATTGTGTAGTGTAGTATAGTGTAGTATTGTATTGTGTAGTATTGTATAGTGTAGTTTTGTGTAGTATTGTATTGTGTAGTATTGTATAATGTAGTATAGTGTAGTATTGTGTAGTGTAGTATTGTGTAGTGTAGTATAGTGTAGTATTGCGTAGTGTAGTATTGTGTAGTGTAGTATAGTGTAGTATTGTATTGTGTAGTATTGTATAGTGTAGTTTTGTGTAGTATTGTATTGTGTAGTATTGTATAATGTAGTATAGTGTAGTATTGTGTAGTGTAGTATTGTGTAGTGTAGTATAGTGTAGTATTGCATAGTGTAGTATTGTGTAGTGTAGTATAGTGTAGTATTGTGTAGTATTGCGTAGTGTAGTATTTTATAGTGTAGTATAATGTAGTATAGTGTAGTATTGCGTAGTGTAGTATTGTGTAGTGTAGTATAGTGTAGTATAGTGTAGTATTGCGTAGTGTAGTATTGCGTAGTGTAGTATTGTGTAGTGTAGTATTGTGTAGTATTGCGTAGTGTAGTATTTTATAGTGTAGTATAATGTAGTATAGTGTAGTATTGCGTAGTGTAGTATTGTGTAGTGTAGTATAGTGTAGTATTGTATTGTGTAGTATTGTATAGTGTAGTTTTGTGTAGTATTGTATTGTGTAGTATTGTATAATGTAGTATAGTGTAGTATTGTGTAGTGTAGTATAGTGTAGTATTGCGTAGTGTAGTATTGTGTAGTGTAGTATAGTGTAGTATTGTGTAGTATTGCGTAGTGTAGTATTTTATAGTGTAGTATAATGTAGTATAGTGTAGTATAGTGTAGTATTGCGTAGTGTAGTATTGTGTAGTGTAGTATAGTGTAGTATTGTGTAGTATTGCGTAGTGTAGTATTTTATAGTGTAGTATTTTATAGTGTAGTATTGTGTTGTGTAGTCTGGGAATTAATTTTCTTGGGATACCAGTAAGTTTGTCCAGATGTATATTCCTTATATAGTGCAAATGTAAAAATGTATTCGTTAGTAAAAAACGAAAAATATTTGAATAAACAAATATTATCTAAATTTAACATTTATTGATTAAATTAAAAACAATACAAATATTTTTAGAATAATATTCATTTCTATATATATTTTGATTATTATTTTCTGGTAGATTCTGGTAAAATCTACCAGAATCAGGATTGCAGTAAATCTGATTTGCAGTGAATAAATGGGGTTTATAGGAGCAACACATGTTACATTGACCTCCAGATTTCTCCAATCCTTTACGAGTTTCAGCTTTAAGCATCTCTGATGTCATCCATAAAGGTACATTACACATTTTTACATGTAAGCACACACACTCACGGTGCACATGTGCGCCCAGCAGACAGATCACACCCCGGGGATTTGGATGGATGCAATTAGGATTATGATCAATGACAAGTCAATCATGTGAGCCTGTTCTGCTCTCCCTTCCCCAACTCAGCAATTACTCTCCAGCTGGTGGGGTCGGCCCCGAACCGGCGGAGGATGCATTACGCTCCTCTGTTTTTACTCCCCTGCTCCTCCTCCTCCTCTTCGTCAGCAGTTACCCCCGTCAGTCACACCTGACAGCACCATTAGCCCCTCGCCACCTCGCCTTTAAATTTCATGTTAGGTCAGGTTCCCCCTCCTCCGATTATCGCTCGCTTTGGTTCAACATCAAAACTTCCAACCTTCCAGGTCCAGAAGGGTGCTGCTGGTTAATTACTGTGATTATTTATGTTGGACAAAAGCCAAACAAACTTATTCTGAGTCCTCTGGTTTTTGGAGTAGCTGCTCATTTTATCCATCAGCAGAAACAGAGGAGCTGCACCTGTTCCCTTCACTGTTTTGTTCTGGGGTTTTTTATTGGCAAACAGGTTGAATTTCACAGCTTCTCAGGTACATGTTCTCCTGTGCCACCAACTGCAGTTGGTAACAGTGATTTCTGTGGTTGTGTGTGTCAAAGGGAGCCCATTTTTCATAATAGAGAGGCTGGCTAGCAGAGCCGCGGCTATCGGAGAGCAGATAAAGGAGGCAGGTGTGTGGAGGAAATTAATGTAAATCCATCAGTCTTCAATTAGAGCTCAACTCACACCCAAAATAAAGGAGCCCACCTCACACCAATCGGATCCCAGCGTCCCAGCTCCACCTGCGCAGCCACAAAAACACGGCAGCAGCTATATAATGTGATGTTTAATGATGAGAGAGAGCATGGGATGTGCGATATGTGCAGGTGCAAGGTGTTGTGCCGCAGCAGCCGCGGCGTACACGCCTGTCCATTAGGCTCCCAGTGTGTGGCCGGGCTAATTCTGTGTGCCTGGAGGTGCAGGGCTGAGGCTCTCCACGGACTGCGGGCTGAGGGAAGAAACGCAGTTTAACCTAATTTGGTTCTAATTACAAAGACAGGAAGTCCACCTGCCACACATGCGGCTGAGAGAGAGAGAGAGAGAGAAGGGGAGGGCGAACAAAACGAAGGATTCTTTATGTGGGAGGATGACAAATAATCCTGACTGTCCCAGTGTCGAATACTTTTAAATATCATATTTTAGGACAGTTTTATTAAGGTGGCAATAAATGGAACAACAATACCAAAGATGTATTTTGATTTTGATCCAAACATCAAAAATGTCACTTATTGTGACTGTTTGGAATATGAGAGATTATTCTAAATACTTGACCATTTTTCACTGCATATACTGCAGCATATCTGTAAAAATCTTTAAACTGTGGATGTAAACATAGAAATGTGCTTATTAAATACAATTTTATTTCTATTTCCAGGGATTTACGCATCTAAATACAGGCTTCTCATTAATATTCTATCAGTCAATCAAGTTAAATTAAATTTAAATTTTCCGTTAGCCACTTGAATTTCAGCCTGACGGCCATTTTTCAGGATAATGTTTTTGTGTTTAGTGATTTGAAAAACCTGTTCCCCTCCTCGCCTGTGGGGGCGCTGCATCAAGAACTACTGAAGGAAACGACACAAAAACCTCTGAAGAAGAAACTGAGCACAACTTCCTTCTTCACTAAATGGAAACAAAATGGAGGCCTCAGATTTTAGCGGATGTAGAATTTCTTTTTGGCTAAAAACTAAAAGCCACTTCTCCTGCTAGCACATTTGTTTTGGTTGTATTTACCCAGAATGCCTTGCACTGTAGTTCACTTCCTGCTTTTGGAGCGGCCTCTGGTCCAATCGATGTTCACAAGCTACGATACACAATGTAAAGCTACATTCATATATGGACTAGCATTGTCTGCTGTTAGCTACCGGCTAACTGTGTCTAGCGGCATCTAATCTTCTCTAACAAAATGTATATATTTAGCTTTCTAAAGTTAGTAATCCAGTTACAACAGCACAAATATTTATATAAATATTGTTTTTTTTCTCCAGAATAAACTAAAAACAATATTTGATTGGATCACTTCAGTTTTAAGGAACTGTTTACATCTCATTTATTAGTAATTTTCCATATTATCAAAAACAGCCAAAATTTTTATCTAACAATAAATAATTGTTTCTTATTTACTTGCTGTGTTTGGTCGTATTCCTGCAGATGTTTTCAGCAGCAGCATTTCTAAAGGTTACAGATAAATGTATGTTCACACATATCCATTTATCCAGAGGATAAAGTGACGTATCGCCGCCACCTGCAAAGCCTTTCATCTGTCTGACCAGATCTGATCTCCCAGTCGTGTTAATGGCAAACTGTGGCGCCGCAAAGCTCCCCAACAAGGAACCTGATTGTTCTACTAATGTGTTACTTCCTGTTGGAGTCACTTCTCGGGTTTGGAGCTGAGAGCAAAAAAGAAATCCCCCACATCAGAGCGATCACAGGGTTGCCAAGGTTTCACTTAGCCAGCCATCCAGCTAACCAGTAAGCCGGCCAGGCGGCCTCTGCTGCAGGCCATGGAGGAGATGGATTTCACTAAACAGGAATGACTGACCTGAAATCTCCTGTAAAGAGCTTTTGGTCCATATTGGCCTGGAAAAACTGACCTGATACCAAAAACACATTTAGATGATGTGAGAAATGTTGTTTTTAACCAGCTAAATACACAAATCTCTTACATATCAAATACAATTATCTTTTGTTACACAGTCAAATACTAAGTATTTACCTTCAAACTAAAAATTTTGCTAGCAAACTAAATGCAAGCTAACTATTTAGTTTGAAGCTAAGTAGTTAGCTTCTTAACTAAATATTTTCTCAAGTTAGTGAGCTTAACTAAATACTCAGTTTGGTGCTAAATAGTTAGCTTACTAACAATTATTAGGTTAGAGATAAATATGTATCTTTCTCAGAGCTACCTAACTATTTTTGTGTCAAGGTAAATATTTAGCATTCTAAATAAATATATGGCTTCAAACTAAATTGTTAGCTTACCAGCTAACTAATTAGGTTAAAACTAAATATGTAGCTCGCACTTAGCAAACTAACTATTTAGTTTAAAGGTAAATATTGATTTTGCTAACAAGATATTTTAGATGGATTTAAATATTTAGCTTGCTAACTAAATATTCAGCTTCAATCTAAATAGTTAGCATGCTATCTAAATATTTTGGAGCTCAGTATTTAGTTTGCCAACTAAAAATTTAGTTTGTGAACTAAATATTTACTCTTACGTGACATTTACAAATTTATGAATAACTTGTTGAAAATATTACTTTGAAAAACGAACCCTCCATTTTCCTCCTAAATGACAAATTATTGCTTTTGGTTGGACATGAGGCTGCATTTTAAAATTATTCATAATTAATGGCACCAAGTAGATTTCGTTAACATTTAGATATATTAGTAGTTGTTACTTTTTCTTCGATGGATTCCTCTCTCTGCTGGGTTTAAAACTTTGATCTGCAGGTATTAAAGTCACCAGTATCACTGCAGCTTAAGGAGCTTTCCGCCCTGCTCTAAATGCGTGACGATATCTGAGACCAAGCAGGCAGAGCCTCTCCGTTTCCGCACAGCGGCTGTGAGCCTGAGCAGAGACAATCTGGAAGATCATGTCAGTAGCAGGTCAGTTCCTTGGCAGAGGAAGCGCGGTGTTGCTATGGCGATATGCCTTTTTAACCAGACCAGAGCCACGGGCCGGGGCAGCGCCGTCGGTGTGAACGCCGTTCAAGAAGCAGCAGAGATCAGGGTCCAAATCAGTCAGCACTGATTCCGGGGTGAGGGGTGGGAACGGAGCCTGGGGGGTTGGAACGGCACAGATCCACACACCACCGCTAGCTAACACCAACAAAATAACAAAAAGCGAAACATTTCCGCTGATATAAGTAAAAACAGGAATTTATGGAGATAAACTCTTTATAATAAGAACTTTAAAAAGCTAAACATACTGAAAATATAGATTACAACATTCTTTGTTTTAACTGACAGCCATCTTGGTAGGCGGTTGCTGTGACAACAATAAACAAGCCACAACAACACCAGTGCATTACAGCTGTTACTCAGGGACAATTTTTTAATCTTAAGCCTGATATTAAAAACGAGTATTAATCAAACCTAACCAACTTTCAACAAGATTTACAAATCAATAGTTATAGTTTTATCTTTTACTTTTTCATGTTGTTTACATCTATTTATTATGCATTTTCTTTCCCACTCGTTTTCGATCTGGCCCCAAATGGAAACGAGTTTGATGTCCCTGATATACGAGATAAAAACAATGAATCATGAATTATTCTTGTTTTGAATGTAAACAAGAATAAAGAGTTGGATATTTGGTGGTGGAATGATGTCACACCACCAGCAGAGGGAGATTCTGTGATGTCACAGGCGATGCAGTCTGTGATGTCATCAACTGCAGAATTGTATGTAACACAATTCTGCATGTTTGTCATTGCTTGCAATACCGCTGACCTGTTCAGACGCCCGCAAAGCCCTTTAGGAAAGTTTTCCGAACGACGTTTTTCGCGATAGTATCTAGGAGAAAATGTCTCATCGTGCGCCGAGATGCAACATCGAACTGATGGGACCCCATGGGAGGAGGGGAGTCCAGCAAATCCCCCATGGCAGGTTCCCTCCTGCTCACCCCAACGCCTTACATGGAGAAATCCACAGGCTGAGCTCAATCCTGGAGATGGAGAGAGCTGGACGGTATGAAGACCACCAGCGACTGGCCCACCTGGAGGCAGAGCTGGAGGAATCCAAAGTCCAGTTAAAAAAGCAGAAGGCTCTCAAAGAAATGTTCATCAACCAGGCCAAGGAGGCAAAGAGGGAACTGGAGAGAGTGGAGAAGCTCAGTGACCCAGCAGTCCTTAACGCTGCGGTCACTGCTTCCAACGTTCACAACAATGTGAACACATGAAGAAAGAAGTCCTTGCAACAAGACTTTGCAGATTTAAAGGTGGCCCACCTCCTCAGCCAGGAGTCATTTGCAGCTGAAATACAGCGAGAGAGAGAGAGAACAGCAAGACCCTCCAGGAAGAAATGGACGCCCTCCAGACTTCGCACGAGGAGCTGCGCTCTAAGTACGAAGCTGAAGTTGCTTTGGTGAGGCAGGAGGCCGAAACCCAAAAGGTTATGAGGAGAGGCTCCATGAAGAACAAAGACTCCTGCAGAATCTGAGAGCAGAAAAAGACCAGATGTTTCAAGAGATGTCTCAGAAGATCCAGTTCCTGCAGGACAGTGAAAAACTTCTGCAGGACCAATTGAACGAGACAAAATGTTCGTACAATGAACTCACCATCAAATACGAAAGCGATGTGTCTGCACTACAACAAGACATGGAAAGATACCAACAGGAGGTGAGGGGTGAGAAAGAGACGAACTTGGGAAGAGAGAATGAGAATCTGGAGCTTATCAATAACCTGAAAGCAGAGAAGGAGGAGATCTTCCAAAAGATGTCAAGAAACATCACAATAATGCGAAAGAGGGAGAAACAGGTCCTCAATGAACTGGATCAGGTTTTCTTTTCATTTGAGGAGCTGAAACGTAGATATGAGACAGACATCATGGGATTCCAGCAGCAGGTTGAGACATACAAGCAGAGGATGAAGCAGGAGGAACCGAGTCTTTCAGACCAAGACAAGAAAGAGAAGCTTCTCCAGGAAAGAATCTTTTCTACCCTGAAGCAGCAGATAGAAAAACTGCAGCAGGAGATTAAACAGGAGAGAAAAAGTCATCTAGAGAAGTCAGAGGAGGACCTGGCGATTCTCGATACCATCAGAGCCGAGAACGCCGTCCTCCTAGAAAAGACAAGACTAGAAATTACAATCCTGCAGGAGAAGCTGAGCAGCTCCCAGACTGAGCTGCAGAAGGCTGACGGTTTGAACAAAGAGCTCAGCTGTCGGTACGAAACAGACATCACTGCTTTGAAACAGCAAGGTGAGCAATATGAGCAGGAGATGAGATGTCTGAGGAATGAATTAGAGAGAGCAAGAGAGGACCTGCTGCAGCCTGACATGCTGAGAACAGAGGAAGACGATTCCCATCAGAAACAGATCAGCGTTTCCCAAGAGGAGGAGGAAACCTCACTGGGCCGAGTCGACCTGGTTAACGTTTCAAGTCAGGAGGTTTCTTCAGAGGAGGAGCTCTCAGGAGAGAGTTCCTCCTCTGGATGTTCAACGGATCCTGAATCCACCCAAGACACTCAGACCTCTGCAGAAACCAGCCAGGACGATTTGGACCAGCCACAAACCAGCACCATGCAGGAGGGAGAGACATACCGGCAGAGGATGAATCAGGAGGAAACGAGTCTGTCAGACAGAGACAAGCTGTGTCCTGGAGAGAAGCTTCTCCAGGAAACAATCTTTTATATCCTGAAACAGCACATCGAAAAACTGCAGCAGGAGATTACACAGGAGAGAGAAAGTCATCTAGAGAAGTCAGAGGAGGACCTGGCGATTCTCGATACCATCAGAGCCGAGAACGCCGTCCTCCTAGAAAAGACAAGACTAGAAATTACAATCCTGCAGGAGAAGCTGAGCAGCTCCCAGGCTGAGCTGCAGAAGGCTGACGGTTTGAACAAAGAGCTCAGCTGTCGGTACGAAACAGACATCACTGCTTTGAAACAGCAAGGAGAGCAATATGAGCAGGAGATGAGATGTCTGAGGAATGAATTAGAGAGAGCAAGAGAGGACCTGCTGCAGCCTGACATGCTGAGAACAGAGGAAGACGATTCCCATCAGAAACAGATCAGCGTTTCCCAAGAGGAGGAGGAAACCTCACTGGGCCGAGTCGACCTGGTTAACGTTTCAAGTCAGGAGGTTTCTTCAGAGGAGGAGCTCTCAGGAGAGAGTCCCTCCTCTGGTTGTTCAACGGATCCTGAATCCACCCAAGACACTCAGACCTCTGCAGAAACCGGCCAGGACGATTTGGACCAGCCACAAACCAGCACCATGCAGGAGGGAGAGAAGAGAAAGTCTAAAGTTTCAATCTGGAAAAAAATACGTAACACTCTGCGATTGAAGAAGTCAAAGAAACCAAAAGAGTGAAGACATTTAGAGAAGGAGGAAGACGTGCAGGAGAGACTGAGGACGGGAATCAGACCCAGGCAGGTTGTGGCCTCTGTGTTCGGGCGCCATGCGGCGCTCCGACAGGAGGAAGTTTACAACAGTTAAGTTTTTTCCCCCCATTGACAAACAAGACAAAAGATCAATCCCCACCCAATTGAAAAAAACGTGGGCAGCACGGTGGCGCAGCGGTTAGCGCTGCGTCTTCACAGAGACCATCTGTGTGAGTTTGCATGGTCTCCCGTGTTTGCGTGGGTTTCTCCGGGCGCTCCGGTTCCCCCCACATCTCCTAAAACATGCAGGTCAGGTCAGTTGGTCACTGCAAATCGCCCCCAAAAACAAACTCCAAACTCATCATCAGTTTTATTGTTAAACTTGTCAAATTGATTCAATTCGCCGAACGTTGACGTTTCCCTTCGCTGGTTTAGTGCCGCAACACGCAGCTCAATATGTATTGCAAGTATTGATCTAAGAATTAAACTTTTGTTTTTAATAGTAATGATTTCTGCTTATTTTCACTGTTCTTGTGCTTTTATGGTTTGTTCTTTATTTTACCTTTTCTACTCGCTTTTTATGTTAAATTGCACTGAATTGTTGCTCGTTATTCTGTTTAAATCTGTATTTCAGAAAAGATTAGCAAAAGGATCATGCAGTGGCTTCTTTAGGCCGACTGTGGCTCGGTGGTAGAGTGGTCGTCTTGTGACCAGAAGGTTGGGAGTTCGATTCCAGCTTCCTCAGCCACATGTTGAGGCGCCACATTTACACCTGCATGTGTGTGTAAATGTGTGTGTGGGTGAATGTGACTGTGGGATGAAGCGCTTTGAGTGGTCAGCATGACTAGCAAAGCTCTTCATCAGTTCAGTGCATTCACCTTTTTGTCTTTGATAAATCCTGTTTCTGTTTTTATAGCAAACAAAGAAAAGCTGATTTAACACATTTGGATTTCTTCAGGGTGTTAAATTAAGATTAGAGTTAAATCTGTACATAATATAGATGATAATTGTGATCATAATTTAATACTCCGGATCAAGAAGAAGCCAAAAGTTGTTATATCTGGTTTGTTTGTTTGTTATTAGGACAAAACAGGTTTATCAAAAGTAAAAGTTACTGTGTGATCTTTCTGTTCTTTATTTACAATGACGGATTCAAGATATTACAACAAACTTAACAAAAAGTGCAATTTAACATGAAAACCGTGTAGAAAAGGGAAAAAGGAAGAACAATTAACAAGAAATCAATTCTTAGATTAATACTTTGTAATAAATATAAAGTTTTTGTGTTGCTGAGCTGCTCTCTTTTCTACAAGCAGTCATGTGTCGTCTGCTTGTAGAAAAGAGAAGAAAAGGGGCTAAGAAATGCCTAATTCAGGTATTTCTTTAACCAGCTTTATAGTAAGACTGAAAATTATGTTTTGTTTAGGACGTTACTGAAAGGTTTTGTTTGTCAACCTGGGTTTGATTCCCAGTCCTGGAGAATCTGCTGCATGTCATTCCCTTCTCTCTCCTCCCGATTTCCAAATAACGGCCACAAGAGCCTAAAAACTTAATTTGAGCCTAAAAACTTAATTTGAGCCTAAAAAATTTAATTTGAGGCTAAAACACTTAATTAGACCCTAAAAAACTAAAACAAACAACTAAAACATACATTTCACCTCACAAATGGACCAACAAATCAACTTTCTTCCTCTCTCTCTCCTACATAATTAACACATTACTTATACACACACACACACACACACACCCACACACACACACACACACACACACACATCCCCTCCATGGGCTGCCACCTTATCGTGGTGGGGGGGTTTGCGTGTCCCAGTGATCCTAGGAGTTCTGCTGCCCAGTGCAGACGGGTTCTAGGTGAGGAACCAGACCAAGTGCAGCCCAAACATCCCTGATGATGATACGACCTTTGGAAACAGGGGTTGTTCTCTCCGTACATGAGGTCCCACCCTGGAGCCACCCTGGCCTGGGGCTGGGGCACGTTGGGGAGCCCCTGGTGGCCGCTGGTGGTATGACAATAAAAACCCTTGAATCCCTGAACTATATCAACAATATGTGCATCAAGCAATGCATACACTTAGCATTCCACAGATAAATGCTTTTAATTTGGTTCAGAATAATAATTGTACTATCAATAAATTATTGATAGTACGCCTTAAAACACCTCAATCAGCTCAGAGGTTCAAACTGATGAAACATGAGGCTGGATGCTCTCTACTAAAATATTCCTCACCATCTTCCATGTTCTTTCAGCAAACAGTTGAGACAGAGTTGTTTCTGGTTTCACCACTATTTACCTGCTGCTTTACCCGCCATTCAAAGTTTTCTTAAAAGTTTGTCTGTTAGTCTGCAGATCATGTGACCAAACCAGGAAACACACTGAAAATATAGATTACAGCATTCTTTGTTTTAACTGACAGCCATCTTGGTAGGCGGTTGCTGTGACAACAATAAACAAGCCACAACAACACCAGTGCATTACAGCTGTTACTCAGGGACAATTTTTTAATCTTAAGCCTGATATTAAAAACGAGTATTAATCAATCCTAACCAACTTTCAACAAGATTTACAAATCAATAGTTATAGTTTTATCTTTTACTTTTTCATGTTGTTTACATCTATTTATTATGCATTTTCTTTCCCACTCTCGTTTTCGATCTGGCCCCAAATGGAAACGAGTTTGATGTCCCTGATATACGAGATAAAAACAATGAATCATGAATTATTCTTGTTTTGAATGTAAACAAGAATAAAGAGTTGGATATTTGGTGGTGGAATGATGTCACACCACCAGCAGAGGGAGATTCTGTGATGTCACAGGCGATGCAGTCTGTGATGTCATCAACTGCAGAATTGTATGTAACACAATTCTGCATGTTTGTCATTGCTTGCAAACCGCTGACCTGTTCAGACGCCCGCAAAGCCCTTTAGGAAAGTTTTCCGAACGACGTTTTTCGCGATAGTATCTAGGAGAAAATGTCTCATCGTGCGCCGAGATGCAACATCGAACTGATGGGACCCCATGGGAGGAGGGGAGTCCAGCAAATCCCCCATGGCAGGTTCCCTCCTGCTCACCCCAACGCCTTACATGGAGAAATCCACAGGCTGAGCTCAATCCTGGAGATGGAGAGAGCTGGACGGTATGAAGACCACCAGCGACTGGCCCACCTGGAGGCAGAGCTGGAGGAATCCAAAGTCCAGTTAAAAAAGCAGAAGGCTCTCAAAAAATTTCATCAACCAGGCCAAGGAGGCAAAGAGGGAACTGGAGAGAGTGGAGAAGCTCAGTGACCCAGCAGTCCTTAACGCTGCGGTCACTGCTTCCAACGTTCACAACAATGTGAAACACATGAAGAAGAAGTCCTTGCAACAAGACTTTGCAGATTTAAAGGTGGCCCACCTCCTCAGCCAGGAGTCATTTGCAGCTGAAATACAGCGAGAGAGAGAGAACAGCAAGACCCTCCAGGAAGAAATAGACGCCCTCCAGACTTCGTACGAGGAGCTGCGCTCTAAGTACGAAGCTGAAGTTGCTTTGGTGAGGCAGGAGGCCGAAACCCAAAAGGTTTATGAGGAGAGGCTCTATGAAGAACAAAGACTCCTGCAGAATCTGAGAGCAGAAAAAGACCAGATGTTTCAAGAGATGTCTCAGAAGATCCAGTTCCTGCAGGACAGTGAAAAACTTCTGCAGGACCAATTGAACGAGACAAAATGTTCGTACAATGAACTCACCATCAAATACGAAAGCGATGTTTCTGCACTACAACAAGACATGGAAAGATACCAACAGGAGGTGAGGGGTGAGAAAGAGACGAACTTGGGAAGAGAGAATGAGAATCTGGAGCTTATCAATAACCTGAAAGCAGAGAAGGAGGAGATCTTCCAAAAGATGTCAAGAAACATCACAATAATGCGAAAGAGGGAGAAACAGGTCCTCAATGAACTGGATCAGGTTTTCTTTTCATTTGAGGAGCTGAAACGTAGATATGAGACAGACATCATGGGATTCCAGCAGCAGGTTGAGACATACAAGCAGAGGATGAAGCAGGAGGAACCGAGTCTTTCAGACCGAGACAAGAAAGAGAAGCTTCTCCAGGAAAGAAACTTTTCTACCCTGAAGCAGCAGATAGAAAAACTGCAGCAGGAGATTAAACAGGAGAGAAAAAGTCATCTAGAGAAGTCAGAGGAGGACCTGGCGATTCTCGATACCATCAGAGCCGAGAACGCCGTCCTCCTAGAAAAGACAAGACTAGAAATTACAATCCTGCAGGAGAAGCTGAGCAGCTCCCAGGCTGAGCTGCAGAAGGCTGACGGTTTGAACAAAGAGCTCAGCTGTCGGTACGAAACAGACATCACTGCTTTGAAACAGCAAGGAGAGCAATATGAGCAGGAGATGAGATGTCTGAGGAATGAATTAGAGAGAGCAAGAGAGGACCTGCTGCAGCCTGACATGCTGAGAACAGAGGAAGACGATTCCCATCAGAAACAGATCAGCGTTTCCCAAGAGGAGGAGGAAACCTCACTGGGCCGAGTCGACCTGGTTAACGTTTCAAGTCAGGAGGTTTCTTCAGAGGAGGAGCTCTCAGGAGAGAGTTCCTCCTCTGGATGTTCAACGGATCCTGAATCCACCCAAGACACTCAGACCTCTGCAGAAACCGGCCAGGACGATTTGGACCAGCCAGAAACCAGCACCATGCAGGAGGGAGAGACATACCGGCAGAGGATGAATCAGGAGGAAACGAGTCTGTCAGACAGAGACAAGTTGTGTCCTGGAGAGAAGCTTCTCCAGGAAACAATCTTTTATATCCTGAAACAGCACATCGAAAAACTGCAGCAGGAGATTACACAGGAGAGAGAAAGTCATCTAGAGAAATCAGAGGAGGACCTGGCGATTCTCGATACCATCAGAGCCGAGAACGCCGTCCTCCTAGAAAAGACAAGACTAGAAATTACAATCCTGCAGGAGAAGCTGAGCAGCTCCCAGACTGAGCTGCAGAAGGCTGACGGTTTGAACAAAGAGCTCAGCTGTCGGTACGAAACAGACATCTCTGCTTTGAAACAGCAAGGAGAGCAATATGAGCAGGAGATGAGATGTCTGAGGAATGAATTAGAGAGAGCAAGAGAGGACCTGCTGCAGCCTGACATGCTGAAAACAGAGGAAGACGATTCCCATCAGAAACAGATCACCGTTTCCCAAGAGGAGGAGAAAACCTCACTGGGCCGAGTCGACCTGGTTAACGTTTCAAGTCAGGAGGTTTCTTCAGAGGAGGAGCTCTCAGGAGAGAGTCCCTCCTCTGGTTGTTCAACGGATCCTGAATCCACCCAAGACACTCAGACCTCTGCAGAAACCGGCCAGGACGATTTGGACCAGCCACAAACCAGCACCATGCAGGAGGGAGAGAAGAGAAAGTCTAAAGTTTCAATCTGGAAAAAAATACGTAACACTCTGCGATTGAAGAAGTCAAAGAAACCAAAAGAGTGAAGACATTTAGAGAAGGAGGAAGACGTGCAGGAGAGACTGAGGACGGGAATCAGACCCAGGCAGGTTGTGGCCTCTGTGTTCGGGCGCCATGCGGCGCTCTGACAGGAGGAAGTTTACAACAGTTAAGTTTTTTCCCCCCATTGACAAACAAGACAAAAGATCAATCCCCACCCAATTGGAAAAAACGTGGGCAGCACGGTGGCGCAGCGGTTAGCGCTGCGTCTTCACAGAGACCATCTGTGTGGAGTTTGCATGGTCTCCCCGTGTTTGCGTGGGTTTTCTCCGGGCGCTCCGGTTCCCCCCACATCTCCTAAAACATGCAGGTCAGGTCAGTTGGTCACTGCAAATCGCCCCCAAAAACAAACTCCAAACTCATCATCAGTTTTATTGTTAAACTTGTCAAATTGATTCAATTCGCCGAACGTTTGACGTTTTCCCTTCGCTGGTTTAGTGCCGCAACACGCAGCTCAATATTTATAGCAAAGTATTGATCTAAGAATTAAACTTTTGTCTTTTAATAGTAATGATTTCTGCTTATTTTCACTGTTCTTGTGCTTTTATGATTTGTTCTTTATTTTACCTTTTCTACTCGCTTTTTGTGTTAAATTGCACTGAATTGTTGCTCGTTACTCTGTTTAAATCTGTATTTCAGAAAAGATTAGCAAAAGGATCATGCAGTGGCTTCTTTAGGCCGACTGTGGCTCGGTGGTAGAGTGGTCGTCTTGTGACCAGAAGGTTGGGAGTTCGATTCCAGCTTCCTCACCACATGTTGAGGCGCCACATTTACACCTGTGTGGTGTAAATTGTGTGTGGGTGAATGTGACTGTGGGGTGAAGCGCTTTGAGTGGTCAGCATGACTAGCAAGCTCTTCATCAGTTCAGTGCATTCACCTTTTTGTCTTTGATAAATCCTGTTTCTGTTTTTATAGCAAACAAAGAAAAGCTGATTTAACGCATTTGGATTTCTTCAGGGTGTTAAATTAAGATTAGAGTTAAATCTGTACATAATATAGATGATAATTGTGATCATAATTTAATACTCCGGATCAAGAAGAAGCCAAAAGTTGTTATATCTGGTTTGTTTGTTTGTTATTAGGACAAAACAGGTTTTATCAAAAGTAAAAGTTACTGTGTGATCTTTCTGTTAGTCTTTATTTACAATGACGGATTCAAGATATTACAACAAACTTAACAAAAAGTGCAGTTTAACATGAAAACCGTGTAGAAAAGGAAAAAAGGAAGAACAATTAACAAGAAATCAATTCTTAGATTAATACTTTGTAATAAATATAAAGTTTTTGTGTTGCTGAGCTGCTCTCTTTTCTACAAGCAGTCATGTGTCGTCTGCCTGTAGAAAAGAGAAGAAAAGGGGCTAAGAAATGCCTAATTCAGGTATTTCTTTAACCAGCTTTATAGTAAGACTGAAAATTATGTTTTGTTTAGGACGTTACTGAAAGGTTTTGTTTGTCAACCTGGGTTTGATTCCCAGTCCTGGAGAATCTGCTGCATGTCATTCCCTTCTCTCTCCTCCCAATTTCCAAATAACGGCCACAAGAGCCTAAAAACTTAATTTGAGCCTAAAAAATTTAATTTGAGGCTAAAACACTTAATTAGACCTTAAAAAACTAAAACAAACAACTAAAACATACATTTCACCTCACAAATGGACCAACAAATCAACTTTCTTCCTCTCTCTCTCCTACATAATTAACACATTACTTATACACACACACACACACACACACACACATCCCCTCCATGGGCTGCCACCTTATCGCGGTGGGGGGGTTTGCGTGTCCCAGTGATCCTAGGAGTTCTGCTGCCCAGTGCAGACGGGTTCTAGGTGAGGAACCAGACCAAGTGCAGCCCAAACATCCCTGATGATGATACGACCTTTGGAAACAGGGGTTGTTCTCTCCGTACATGAGGTCCCACCCTGGAGCCACCCTGGCCTGGGGCTGGGGCACGCTGGGGAGCCCCTGGTGGCCGCTGGTGGTATGACAATAAAGACCCTTGAATCCCTGAACTATATCAACAACATGTGCATCAAGCAATACATACACTTAGCATTCTACAGATAAATGCTTTTAATTTGGTTCAGAATAATAATTGTACTATCAATAAATTATTTCTAATCAATGTTCTTGGTTGCCAGAGGAACAAAAACGCCTTAATCAGCCCAGAGGTTCAAACTGATGAAACATGAGGCTGGATGCTCTCTACTAAAATGTTCCTCACCATCTTCCAACACACACACACACACACACAAACACGTTTGCGCAGTGTGTGTGTATCTTTGCGGGGACTTTCCATTGACTCCCATTCATTTCTACAGCCTAAACCTTACCCTTATCCTAACCCTAACCATTACATGCCTAACCCTAGCCCTAACCAAAACTCAATTCACACCTTAGTCCTAAATCTGACCCCTGACCCTAAAACAGCGTTTCCCCTTGTGGGGACGAGATTTCAGTCCCCACAAGTAGCAGTGGGTCCCCACAACGTAGCATGTCAGGAAGAAGGTCCCCACAAGGTATTAGAAACAAACGCGCGCACACACACACACCACACACACACGTGTGGTGTGTGTGTGTGTTGGGCTGCCACCTTATCGTGGTGGGGGGCTTTGCGTGTCCCAGTGATCCTAGGAGTTCTGCTGCCCAGTGCAGACGGGTTCTAGGTGAGGAACCAGACCAAGTGCAGCCCAAACATCCCTGATGATGATACGACCTTTGGAAACAGGGGTTGTTCTCTCCGTACATGAGGTCCCACTCTGGAGCCACCCTGACCTGGGGCTGGGGCACGTTGGGGAGCCCCTGGTGGCCGGGCTCAGCCCCATGAATCTGGCACCTAAAATAAACCAAAATATGAAAAACCTAAAACTCCTACAATAACTAAACAATATTTAACTACTAAAAACTGGCACTCTAAAAGTAATTAAAACCAACAAAATGTCACAGTTTGTCATCATTCTTAGCTATTTTGCTGAGAACTTGAAGATTTGATCTCATTACTGTTGAAATCTATTTGCATGAATATGTGAGATGAATTTTCTGAGTAAAAATCATCACTTAGTTGCACATATGCTTCAGAGCGTGCTACTCCTGTTGGCATCCTTCATGGTGACAAAAAAGTAGTTAAGAAAGAAGCTTGTGTCAGTGTGCCCAGTTTGTGTCTTCCCCTCCCAGGCTCTGAAAGTCTGAGGAGGAAATCTATCCTCAAGTTGTTATGAAACTTAATAACTGACCGACCATCTGATTCACACCCTGTCTGTCCAAGACATGGCACATATTTATTTCCAGCAAGTGATTGCATCAAATTTGTCCTGTTTTTAACTTTGTTAGGAGAGAAAAAAACATGGTTGGCGGATGGATGGTACACACTGGTGGCTGCAGGGAGCCAAAAGCACTTTATTTATGTTTGGATGGCAGCGGGCGCTCGGTGCTGCTTGGCTCAGACTGCGTGCTGTGGTCTTTGGCACCTCGTCGCATTCATCCTGTCCCCCTGACATCCACTTCTCCCCGTCTCAACCGGGACCTTAATACATCTAAAAACAAATATGTATGAATACGGTTCATTAAAGGTTGGTTAGACACAGGTACATGTCAAGAAATTACAATATTATTGACAAATTCATTTATTTTATTGAGTCAGTTGGGAAAAAAATGAAGCTCATGTAAATTACTTTTTAAACATAAGATTTGGGTCATTTAAAAAAATATAAAAATTAAGGCCTTTCCATTCACATTACTCACATTGTTGGCTCTTAAAGGGACAGTGTTTGTGTTTTCTGGGCATATTGCACCACTTTATCGCACAATCATCAGTTGTTATAAAAATACTGTAAATGTCAAAGTATGGCTTAAAACAACAACAAAACATTAGTTTTTCTGTTCAGCGGTAAAACCAGCTGACCAAACGTTCTGGAGTTGTGTTATGGTTGCTAGGAAACGGCCAGCGCTTGGCTGGGGTTGCTAGGTGACGGGTAGTGGTCGCTGATTTGAGACGTTACATTCAGGAGCTCATTTTCCAGATACCAAAAAAAAAAAACTTTAAAGGGACAGTTTGATTTCTCTCTCAGGCACATGGCGGCCATTTTACAACACAATCCAGTAACTGTTTCAGGCACATGGCGGCCATTTTACAACACAATCCAGTAACTGTTTCAGGCACATGGCGGCCATTTTACAACACACAGTCCAGTAACTGTGTTTCTTTTGATTGTTAGAAAAATGCTATAAATCTTAAATATGTCTTCAGTAAATCTTACCTCGTGATTTAACTTGAAATTGGGCCTCTGTCTCTTTAAGAAGCTCCGCCTTCAGAAAGTCATCACAACATGGCTCCCGTATTTAACCTTTCACAACATTTTTCTCCACAGGGTGAAGTTTAACATCTTGGCTTCAGTTTTGTTGCTGTTGAGTTTTGCTAACTTTTGAGAAACTTAATTGTTGAAAAACAAAACTTGAACTCAGATGTCAAACGTTGTTCAGATGAAAATTTACAAAACAAATTAATTAATTATTGCTTTAGAGTTGATCGAGTTATATTGATCTTGGGGAGGCTAAGCTAAAAGTTTCAGTTATTTTAAAAAAGTGGTATAATTGTGCTCTCCACTAGTCCATTTGACCACATTTTGTCCTTCCACTCAATTTTCACAAACTGAAATGTGTTTGTCTATTACATTCTAAGGTAAATGTTACATTAAACGAGAAAAAAGCTTTTAAATCATCTATAATGGTCATTTTACCCCCAATAATCTCCTTTTTTCCCTTCTCGTTCCACTACTTTCCATTTTCCTCAGGAATCCGTCCTTCTGTATATAAATACATAATTTTAACTGTTATATTTATATAGAAAAGCAGGATGAGGCCTCAGAAGGAAGCAGAGCCTCTTCCTGTGCTCTGAATCTCTGCAGAGGCTCAAACCCAGATTTCGTGTCCTGGGTTCTCTCAGTCGGCTGCATGCAGGGAAGCAGAGCGCCGGTTCTGGTTCTGCCCGTCCGCGGCCAGATAACGGGCCGACACCGGGACTAATTTGGTCATGTGCAGGGCTGCCGGATGATGAGCGGCTGATAAAGGAAACATGGCTGCAGGATGTGAGCTCTCCACATCAGGAGTGTTGCTGGATGTAACGGGAAGACCACAACCTCCAAACATGGGCGTGAAAATTAAATGTTTTTAACTTTTATGGTTAATTTTTAATCCACACAATCCCATGTTTATTTATATTTAAAACTTTTAATTGAAACTTTGATTTGGACACAAATTATTACTTATTGATAGGGACAGAAACAAGATATGAGTTTATGTAGCAATAGCTAACTCTCTAAACTCGATTATCAAATAAAAAGTTAAGATCAACATGAAGTACAATAGAACAATAAAAAGATATAAAACAGTGTAGATAAAAGGACACAATAGGAAGATTGTAGTAACAGGAAATGAGTCCAGTTCTTAAACCCTGAAGGAACAAAGTTGGCCGTGTTGCCAGTTCTGCTTCCGGTTTCAAGCCTTTGGAATGCTGAGGCGATTTAAGCATCAATAAGAAAAATTGATTCTGTATCATCAGTGAATATGTGAAAACCTTTTTGACCTGATCTACGCTGCAGTGTTAAATGTTTAATAATTGATGCTGCAGAGATTTAGAAACCTGGAGGTTTTTCCAGAAACACCAAACTCTGAGCCGGGAAATGAATTCAGGAGAAAACTTCCTCATCTTAACAAGTTTTGCATCTCGATTAATGAGAAAACTTTGTTTTAGCTGGAAACTTTCTTGTTACAGTGAGAAAATGTTCTTATTAAAACGAAAGTTTCCTACAACAAGAAACGTTCTAATTTAACGAGTTTTTCATCTTGTTTTAAGGAGAAAACCTGATGAGAAAGTTTCCTGTTAAAACTTGCAATGGAAAACTCAAACTTTTTAACAATTCATAATCAAGATCGTATTTTCATATTAAAATGATCTGAGTTTTTGTTTTGCAGTAAAATGAGAACTTTGGCAGAAACGTCTCGTTATTCTGAACATTTATTCATATGAACGTTTTTTGTTAAAAGGAGAAAGTTTTTCTTGTTACAATGTATAAAATGTTATAACAAGAACAATTTCCCATTTTAATGAGTTTTAACAAAAGATGTCATAATCTATCAGGAGCGTATTTTTTATTTCTCAGTGAAATGAAAAAGTTTCTTGTTTTAACAAGAACAAGAGACTTTTTCGATTCATGTTTTGCGTCTTTAAAACTAGAAAACTTTATCAAAACTTTTCATTAAAACAAATTTTTTTGTTTTTGTAACATATAAAACTTTTCTTCTTATTACAAAATGAATTTTATATAAAGTTTCCTGTTTAAATCCTGGTTTTATCTGATCTGAATTTATTCCAGGTTCTGTTTTTATAAACGTTTGTTGTGAAATCAGACGCTGATCGTACGGAAGCCTGACTGGGTCATCTGGTCCTGACAGTCCGGTTCTGGTCGGGATAACAGACAGACGGCGGCAGCGTCCGGCGCTGCGCTCTGATTGGCTCCCGGAAACGCGGCGGCTGGAAAATGTCCGTGTCACGGAGCGAGGAAGAGACGCAGAGCAGCAGCAGCAGCAGACACATTCCTGGCCCGGCCCGGTCCGATCAGAACCGCCGCTCTGAGCCACCCGGGTCCAGATCCTGCAGCTGCAAAACGTCCAGGGAAATTATCACCACTAGAAATGAACAGGTTCCCTTTTGTTGACAAACAAAATGAATAAAAAGGAGGAAAAATCTCAAAAATAAAACATCAACTTTCCATATAGGTGCAGATTTTTACAGAAAGATTAAAAAATCTTCATTAAAATGTAAGAAAATAAAGATAAAATAAACTTTATAATTTGCTTTTAAACTCAAAGCCACTTTGCAGGAATCAAGTAAAATTACAAACTAAAGTATATAAAATAAAAATACATGCATGTATTTTATAATATATAAAAATATTTCATAGTATGAAAAAATAGTAATTTTTTTAATTGACAGATTTTTTAAAATAAAAAATAGTTTGTGTATACATATACATGTAACTTATATATTAAGACAAAAAATATTTCATACATATAAAAATCTGTATTTAATTTTTAAAATATTTTTTTTAACAAATAAAAATAAATAGAAAAGTACTTTGGATTATAGTTTTATGTAAATTTATGTCCATTCTCTGCATGACATTTAGAAAAACAGAGTGTCTTCAGTCAGAGGCTTCTCCAAAGCTGCTGTAACACAGACTGCTACAAGAGAGCCTTCTTGCCTTCATTACATACAATAACTGACTAATTTTGAACTAATATGAATTTCAGCAACATTTATTTCCCTTTGGGATCAATTTGAATTTAAAATCTGTTCTGTGTTTTTATTTGTGATAATTTTTTGTAACTTTTCAGAGCAGCTCCTGCAGACTGCAGAGACAAACTCAGCTCACTAGCGCCCCCTTTTGAAAGAGCAGAGCTGCTCTGGAGCAACGCTCCCTCACCAGTTCAGACCCAGACTGGTCCATTCTCCAAACTGGGAGGACGGAGTGACGGGACGAATCAGGGATTAATTGGGATTAAAACGTTTACAGCAGGATTAGGTTCTGTAAAACAGAACCGGTTCGGCCCGGTTCCTCTCGGGAACGGAAAGTTACAGCAGAGATCATGAAGTTAAATGAGTTTAAAAATCCTGAGAGAATTACAATAAATTAAAGCTTTTGTACTTTTTCACATTTCGCAACAGAAAAGAAGCAAAAACTTTAATCAATTATTTGGTGATTTTTACTGAAAGCCACAAACTTTTAATGGGATTTTTACATAAAAATTAAAATGTATTTCTGGAATTTTATATTAAAACTGAAAACTTTAATGTTTTTTATTGCATATTTTTACATAAAGCCTATAAACTTCAATGTATTCCAATGTTTACATAAAAACCAAACATGTTCATGTATTTTATTGCACATAAACCTACAAACTATTGTGGATTTTGTCTGAAGTTTCACATAAAACAAAAAACTTTTATGTATT
Organism: Poeciliopsis retropinna; assembly: GCA_010277075.1. Lineage (NCBI taxonomy): Eukaryota > Metazoa > Chordata > Actinopteri > Cyprinodontiformes > Poeciliidae > Poeciliopsis > Poeciliopsis retropinna. The sequence goes on from VMRM01000018.1 coordinate 1,541,710, forward strand.
TTACATGAAAATGGTCTGAAGACAACATTATTGATTATCTCAATAACTTCAGAAACAATTTGTTTGTTATATTTTCCTCATTTCTAACCTTTAATGTTATTTCATCTGAGTTATTTTTCTCTCTGCTGCGTTTATCGCTGGCTGAGTTTCCTCCACCTGTTTCTGAAATCTGAGCTTCTCTCCCTTCTTTCTTCGGTTTTGCAGCTCCACTGTTTAGTGCTCAGAGTTTGAAGGCACTCGAGGTCATAGAGGAGACGGAGGGAAGGGGCGGGGGGCCGGATGAGCGCCGCGCCGGTCGGCCGGTCAGGTGCGGCGCCACCAGTGATCATTAGGGTTACAGCTGCCCGGCCCAGATTGTGTGCTGCTGCACCAGGCGAGATGTTCTGCCCTGGGAGAGGAGCGAGCATCTGTCTGTCCCTCCCCGTAGACAGCCGCCTCCTACCAGCCTGTCCAACTCAACCCAACTGGTAACAAGGTCACCCAACTCTTACTTTCCCTCACTTACTTACACACACACACCCACACATGTTTGTGCAGCTATCTTTGTGGGGACTTTCCATTGACTTCCATTCATTTCTACAGCCTAAACCTTACCCTCACCCTTATCCTAACCCTAACCATTACATACCTAATCCTAACCAAAACTCAATTCACACCGTAGTCCTAAATCTGACCCTTGACCCAAAAACGGCGTTTCCCCTTGTGGGGACCAGGCCTCAGTCCCCACAAGGAGCAGTGGGTCCCCACAACGTATTAGAAACAAACTTACACACACACACACACACAGAGCTACTCTGCATTTCACTTCCTGTTTTGCTCCTTGGCAGAACAGCCATGCAGAAAATGTAACATGTCATTCTCACCAACCCTGTTCAGCTTTAATCCACCTTCAGAAGTGGACTACAGCGCAGGGCATTCTGGGTAAATACAACCAAAGCTAACATGTTAGCCAAGCGCTAGCAGCAGAAACGGCTCCTGGTCTTTAGCCAAAGACTACAGAGAAATCCTCCAACACTAAAATCTGACGCCTCCATCTGGTGAAGAAGGAAGTTGCTCTCGGCGTCTTCAGAGGTTTTTGTGTCGTTTCCTTCAGTGGTTCTTGGTGCAGCGCCCCCACAGGCCAGGAGGGGAACAGGTTGGTTTAACTCAGAGCAGAGAGAAAGAGAACGAACCAGAACAGATGTTGAAGTTTTGGTTTAAACTCAACCATCAGGAGTGAAAACATTATTCTGCAGAACGCTGCAGAGCGTCTGTAGAGACTCTCATTCCTTATCAGTGACGACTGTTAATTGTATAAAATGATGATTGGTGATAAAAGGAAACTTTCATCACAGAAAAACTAATTGGCTCTTGCAGAATGAGCTTTTTTCCATTTTTAATAATTGTTTTTTTAATCTCATTAAACTTGTACACAATTTTAATTATGTTAATTCCCAGAGGGAACATTTTTATTGGACCGCCAGTATCTGTGTGGCTTTAGAATTCAAACAACGTTTTAACTTTTATTCCCCTTTAGGCATGAAAATACTCACCGTTATTGTTTTTGATTTGGCAAGTGGAGCATAAAATCATATTTAATATTTGGTCTTTAGGTCTGTATGTAAAAAAATATATAAAAACTAAAGAGTCCAGTTTCTCCAGCAGAACATCTACCAGGTTTTCTAATAAAAGTTTAAAAATGATTCTTGAGAACTAAGTAACTGAGTTAATATTTAGAAATGACATCAGACAAAAAAATTTAGTTTTTATTTTAGATCATTGCTCAGAAATCAACATAACTGGATATTTTGTAGATTTTGTTGCTGCTGATTATTTTTTGGTTTTTGTTTGAGGATTAATCAGATTAATCAGCTAATAGTGGAGCTAATTTTTATTTAACGCTTTAGCATTTTGCCAAATTTGAAAACATTTAGCCCACTTAGCTTCCCTTAAATTGGTTTTTCCAGAGAAATTCTGAAGCCCTGATTTACTTGGATGTTCTAACAAAGTGTAAATACCATTTTAGCTTAGCACTTTAGCTTCTGCTAAATACCAGGCTGGCTTAGCGATTTAGTGTTAGCATCGGCCATGTTTGTTCTTTTTAAAGGATTTATTGGCTCTACTGGCCTTTATTTGAAAGGGACTTGACAGGAAGGTGGGTCATGACAGGTTGCCAGGCCGGGACTCGAACCTGCAACGACTGCGTTGAGGACTGAGGCCTCTTTATGTGGGTTATGCTGAACCGCTGCACCAACACACCGCCCTGCTAAATGCCCTCTTGGTATGGCGCTTTAGCATTATACCAATAATGCTAAAGCATTAACCTAAATACCACGTTGGTCACAGTGGTTTAGCGTTAGCTCAGGCTAAATACTGAGCTAACGCTCAGTATTTAGCGTTAGCATCACTTTATATTTATAGCATCACTATAAAGCGTTAGCAGAAGAAATACTTATTTGCACTTTATGGTTATCTCAAGTGACTTTTAAGTTTGTTTTTGTGCCTCCTGTTGGGCTAATAAAGGATCTTAGATTGTGAAGGAATAATTCCTCCAACAAACAACATCTGTGTTTTCTCTCTTTGCTGATTCAGTAAAAAATTGGTGGTTTGTTGAGAAAATTCAGCAGAAGACACGGATCATTTCTTTAAAACTAGATACTTATGGACACTAAACAGATTTACTGCACGTCAGCTGAGAGACGAGGTTAGAAGCAGCGAAACCTTTAATTCATGTTGACAGCCTCATCTGTAGCTGATTGTCAGCCAGCACGGCGGAGCCGGGCCAGGAGCCTGCAGAACGGCCCCAAACAGGTGTGACACCAACTTTCTGCCTCACAGGAGACGATAAAGCCCTTGGTCAAGGGTACAGCACCTGGGCTATTGTTTTACCACACAAAATGGCTTTTAAGTGCAAATTTCCACTTGGTCCTAAAGGAGACCTGGCCTCTGCACTTGCTTTACTCGTCTGAACCAATATGTGAACCGGCCTCATTTGCATAATGGGCAGAATGGAAATGAGGGGCCAGCTTTGTCACACCAAGACAAAAAGAAGAAAGAAAAACGGAGGCAGACTGATGCCATTCTGCTGAACTGCATCTGTGCAACACAAAGGTGTGATATCTTGAGGCTTATCTGACCACTTTTAATTATGATCAGAGGTTATATTGAGCACTGCCACCCTTGTAGCAAAACAAAAGCCCTTTAGATGGCAATTAATTGGGAATTACCAGAGAACAGAGAGACAATGTAATATATTTCACGGCAAAGCGAAGGTTTTTGGATGCTTCTCTCCTGCTAGCTGAGTTTCACTTCTGTTTCATCATTAGTTTCCAACTTTCATCCTGCAGTCTGACACCAGGAGCCGACTGAGAGATGAATCCACATCAACATTCAGCAAGCAGAAGATAAAAAGACTTTTTCTTCTCAGGAGATCAATGACCAACCCACATGGTGTCACTCATGTTCTGACGATTGTTTATCTTGCAGCTCCTTCCTCAGGGTTCATTTCACCGCTTTGCCATTTCCTGGTTTGTGTTGTTGCACCTGAGCACATTTGGAGAATTTCTGCCAGCTGTTGCAGCTGATTTAGTCATTTTCTATCTATTCAAAGGTAGCAAGACAAGTATTTACTTTAGCTTCAAGCAAGATATTTAGCAATACAGCAGCTAAATATTTAGCTTGCTAAATAGCTAGTTAGCAAAAATATTTAGCTCCAAACTAACTATTTAGAGTGCAAGCTAACTGTTTAGCTAAAATTAAGTATTTGGCCATGAGATGCTAGTTTGATGCTAAATATTTAGCTCGCAAACTAGATATGTAGTTAAGAAGTTAAATATGTTGCTAGCAAGCTAGTCATTGAGCTCTGGGCTAGCTAAATATTTAGTTTGCTAAATAAATATCAAGTTAATCAAATATTTAACTGGTGTGCAACTAACTTGGTCCAAATTAAATGTTTAGCTCTGCACTTGCTACGTATTTAGTTTGATGCTAAATATTTAGCATTGAACTAAATAAATATTTAGCTCTGAGTTAGCGAAATAGCCGACCAGCTAAAAATTTATCTTTAAACTAAGTAGCTTTGAACTAGCTAAACATATAGCTTGAAGCCAAACAATTTAAATAGTTTGCTAACTAGATCTAAATATTTGCTTCAAACTAAATATTTAGCAGCTAAATAAATATTTAGCCCTAAGCTAGTTAAATATTTATTTTGAAGCTCTATCTTCAGCTTGTTAGTGAAATATTTAGCTCAGTCTACCTAAATCTAAATAAATATTTAGCTAGTTAAATAAATGTTTAGTCTGAAACTGACATTTACATGTGACTGAATATATTTTTCCTCTTTTAACAGGTTAAATAACCCAAATTAAAGTTCAAGTTTTCATCTGTGTGAAATCGAGGGAACGTTCCTAGAAGAACTACAATTTTTGTCCAGAAACATATTAAGAAAATAACATTTTGAGTAACATCTTGAACAATCTGGGTTGTTTTTGAATAGATGTAATATTTGAAACCTTGATGCCATCACCAGGCTGTTTCCTGGTTCTGGTCTGAGGTTCTTTGCAGCAGCAGCCAGGCCTGCACAGCGGCTCTGTGGCTGGAACTTCAAACTGTCAGCGGCGACGCTCTGCAAGCAGCAAGATGTCGCTGCCCGCATCGGCTGACAGCCATCCTTCACTCTGACTCATTTCTCCTGCTCAGCTAACCACCGCTGACGGCTTCTCTTCTTACGTGGGCTTCTTTGACCTGCAAACGGTGCTGCAGCGGGTCGCTGCACCAACACTGCAGTGTGGTCAGAAAAGACATGCAACATGATGCTTAATCAGCAATTGTGGCTCTTAAGAGTCGACATTTAAAGCACTACTGCTGTATTTCTCATATTAGGAATAATAAAACATTTATTCAGATAAATCTTAGTTTTTTTAAGTTTGAGAGACTATTGTTTCCCTGTCATGTAGATATTTTGTATAGCTACATGTTTAGCTTGCTAGATGAATAGCAAGTTAGCAAAAAAATTTACATTTAGCCCAGAGTTAGCTAAATATTTAGTTTAGATTTAAACTAAACATTAAGTTAGCAAATTAAATATGTAACTTCACACTAATTATTTATTTAGCTTGCAAACTAAATATTTAGCTTCCTTAATAAATATCAAATTAACTAAAACATTTAGCTTCAAATTAAATATTTGACCCTGAGTAAGCTAAATATTTGGTTTGATTTCAAAATTTTAGCATCAAACTGAACATTTAGTTTAATCTTTAAAGATTTAGCTAGCTTTAAATGCATTGTTTGAAGCTAAATATTTATTTAGCAATCTCATGTACTCTATATTTAGTTTAGTTTTCCAAGCTAGTTTTACTTTAGCTTAGAAGCTAATGTAAATACTTAGCTCTGAACTAGCTTATTTGTGAGCAAGCTTACTATTTAGCTCCAAATTAAATATTTAGCCCTGAGCTTGCTAGATATTTAGATTTGAACTAAATATTTAATTAAGAAGCTAAATATTTTATCAAGCTAAGTATTTACTTTAGCTAGCAAGCTAAAGCTCTGAATTAGCTAAATATTCAGTTTGCTAAATAAAAAGCAAAAGTATTTAGCTGAGAATTTGTGGCAACAGAGGAAAATTGATGTTTAATTTGTAGAAATGTTGCTACGCTACATGTCGGCGTCGAGACGTTCATTTATTTTATTCCAAAAAATTAATTGAAGTGAGAAAATGTTAAAAAGTAGTAAAAGATTCTTTAAAAGAAAAAAAAAACCCCAAAAGCAAAGCTCTTTGTTGATGGGAAAATAATTTCCAGTCTGTTTTCCACTGGGAGGAATCACAGCAAGATAAATTCGCTAAACGATATTTCCAATAATCCTCTACTTATTTAGATATTTCCCTGCGCCACTCAGGCACTCCGGTATTTACTTGGGCTTAATCTCCTCCAGCTCGCTGCGACCAGGCAACACGGACAAACACACAAAGAGGCAAAACCCTGTCGCCTTGTTCTCTGCGAAGGTAGATTATCTGAGCGCACAGAGAAAATTTCTCGGGGGAAGCTTTGGCGCCGAGTAATAAAACTCAGAGTGTGTTTCCTTTGCCAAGCTGAGACATCTGGTCACCTTATCACAGATAAGTGGGGGTTAGTCCTGGCATCTGCTAGAATTAATCCATTTTGCAAACACAGTTATCCTAATCTCCTAAATATGCCGTTCCACAACTGTACAAAGCAGTAGGTACAATTTCACCTTCTAAAGGAGGACTGTCAGAAATCATTTCCATTTTGAGCCAAATCAAGATCATCAGCGCTCGCTACACTGCAAAAACACCAAGTCTTACCAACCGTCTTTGGTTTAATTTCTAGTAAGGCAAAACTTAACTTTTCAGGATGATAAAGGAGCTTTTTCATCAATATTACTTGTAATATTGATGAAAAAGTGCTACTTCCTTTATGGCAAAAACAAAAACTAGACGTATACAGATAGAAACGGCTTTGATTTGACTAAAAAAGATATTTAAAGGAGATCTATTTGGCAAAATTAACATTTTGCTTGTTTTTGTACTTCCATTTGGGTCTCTATAACTTCCAAAAACATTCTAAGCACTTAAAAAAACAGTCAGTCATGCTTTAGCAATAAATTAATGTTTTTGGTGTCTGAAAAATGAGCAGTTTCAAAAACTTCCAGAATTTAACATCACAAATCAGCAGGCACCGTTACCTAGCAACCCCGGCAGAGTTCTAACCATTACCTAGCAACCGAAGCTAAGATCCAGCATGTTTGGTCAGCTGGTTTTACTGCTGTATGCGCTGTACAATGGCTGCTGGAAAAGACAAGTATTTTCTTTGTGGCTTAACATCCAGAAATCACTTGCTGCATTCTTGCTGGTTGTGCAGGAGGCTCCACTTTTGTGCATCTGTTTTTGTAGCCATTTTTACTTATTTGGATTTAAAGTGACAAGACAAAAAAAGCTCAACATAGGAAGTTAAATCTCTGTAATGTTTTTATCGCCTAGTCGCCTGTAATCACACAACTGTTACCAGTAAGGCTCTTTATAAAGTTATGCACTGTAAAAAGTGTTTTTACCAGAAAACTCTGGCAGCTGTTATGTAATTAACGCTACTAAAAATATGTAAACTAATTATAACCGAATTACATGAAAGTCTATAAAAAGGTCATGTAAAAAGTAGAACGTAAAGCCATGAATTATGATTAGTATTTTCAAAAACAGCTAACAGAACCGCAAATTTTCAGTATTTGAATGTCATATTAATAGAATTGTTTTATGATTATTGCAGTATATTTTTACCACCGTTTGGGTTTTACCTAATAAATTGGATTTTTCTTACATATTGTTGCTGAAAAAAACAAACATTTTTGACAGCTTACAAAACTTTCTGTGAATTTAGCAAAACGTTTGTTTTCCACTATTTTTCTGTTTGAGTTTTTGTGTCAAGTCCACGGCCGCTTTCCACAGCGTGGCGAGCCAGATTTGGTCCCCGGACCTGGAGTTTGACACCGGCTCCAAAGCGAGCAGAGGAATGATGAATGATGAGTCGGTCGGTCGAATTGAAGTTAGGAAACCTGAACAGCAACAGAGTCTCAAAGTGGAAGAAAAAATGGCTGAAACCTGGTGTCAGAAACGGGCCGAGCCCGGCTGGTCCGCAGCGCCGCCCAGCATGAATATTCATGCGGACGGATTTCTCTTTTGTTGCCTGCCTAGTCAGCAGTCACCGAACACATGGTGAGTGTTGGCAGCGCCCGGCCTAGGTAGAGGGGCCGCGGACGGAGGCAGTGGCAGGAACCAGGACCTGTGAGGCTGACTGACATTTCCATCTGTGGCGAGGCCTGGTAATTATCGGGGAGAGGAGCGCCCGCAGCAGCGCGCCATCTGCTAGGGGAGATGGCTCAATGAGGTATGAGCACGAGCGGCTCTCCGTCGGGCCACTGCCTGCCTCTGACATGAGGGCTCGCATCTGCTACCGAGGAGCCGGGCCGCCCAACACAGCCTGTCTGCCTGGCCGAGAGAGGGGCTGACAGGAGGGAGGAGAGCGGCCAACAGCCCCCCTGACCCGCCGCCCTCCGCCCCCTCGCCGCCGCTGCCCTGCCAAAGGAACACTTGACAACAGCACAGCCCACTCACAAGTTTTCATACAGATCTCATCGAGTTGTTGGGGTTTTCTGTAAACGGCGCCGCAGAGATCCGGTGTTATGGTTTGTTTTCTGACTCATTCTCCTCGCTAAGGCTGCGGATCACACACCTGGCGAGTGTGTGGGTGTTTATGTGTGTGTCCTTGTTCTCGGTTTGAGCCCAGTATGGCGAGTCCAACTGGGTGATCTTACATTCTGCCCACAGACTGGCTCTCAGATCCAACATCCCACAGTAACGGTACGCAGCATCGCAGAGCCGCAGGATGCAGAAACACAGCTGTGAGCGAGAATCCACTTTACTGCCATGTGTGTTTCCAATAAATTCACTCTAAAGAAAATAGATTTCATCGAGTCACCCTGGGGAAAACTGTCCGTTTGGCTTATTTTACTACAATGGAGTGATTAACGCTAAGAAAATTAAAAAATAAAATACAATAACAAGAATAAAGTCATTATATTACGATTGTATTCTGGCAATATGACAATTCTCATGTTATTTTGACTTTATTCATCAGAGTTCAAGTCACTCAAAGCGACTGAACTCAAACCTCTGTCTCAGTTTAGCTGAAGTGAACTCTGGTTCAGTTCAAACGCATATCTGAACGCCAAGCGGACCGGAGGCCGCTACGAAAGCAGGAAGTGGACTACAGCGCAGGGCATTCTGGGTAAATACCTCTAAATAAACATGCTCGCCTGGCGCTAGCAGGAGAAATGTCTCCTGCTCTTTAGCACAATCCTTCAACCGCTAAAGCTAAAACCTTCACCGCGTGGTGAAGAAGGAAGCTGCACTCAGCGTCTGGTTCAACCAAAACAAACGGATTAGCTTAGCATTAGCAGGATGAATGACCCAAGAGAAATCCTACAACTACTAAAAACTGATCATACTCCATCTTGTTTCCACTTCGAACTCGTCAGAGGTTTTTGTGTTGTTTCCTTCAGTGGTTCTTGGTGCAGCGCCCCCACAGGCCAGGAGGGGAACAGGTTGGTTTGACTCAGAACCACAGCAGCTGGAGGTGGAGCAGATGATGGAGTTCTGGTCCAAAGTCAAACTGAGTCTACCGGACTGTCAGGGACAAAAAGTTGTTGTTCTGTAAAACTGGTCTCCACGTGACGCCGGTATCTAACAACAATCACTGGTTAAAACTCCAGGTTTTCACTTTAACAGACATTTTTCCTGCCACACAAACTTGAATTTCACCACCTCCAGTCTGAGTTCTTTAACATCCGTCACGTCTCTGACAAGTTGTTGTGGAGGCTGATTTTACCCCGCGGATCCTGTTTTCATTCTGCCCCGGTGGCTCTTGCATCACTTATTACCACTTGAAAAATCGCTAAGAGAGAGAGGTGGAGGATGAGGAAGAGGAGGGTGGAGCGCCGCATCTCTTCATCGCAGGATTTTATGTGACTGTTTGGACAGATTGGTAGAATTGAAAATGCAGCCGGGGTCTGATGTGGCAATAAAGCGTTTGCCTTTGATCCCGCCTCACATGCAGCAAACCTTTGCATCATCACCTTCGTTTACCAACGCCCTGCTTGTTATTCTCACTGTCACTCGTTGTGACGCCTTCACCTGCGTACACAACAAACTTCAGGGTGAAACGGTGCAAATAGCAGCTCCATGTTAGCCGTCAGAAACATGCTTACATCCTCCCCGCAGCTGTCAATTACTTACAAAAAAACGTCTTTGATAAGGAAAATTTGAAGCCCCCCTGTTCCCCACCTCCCTGCTCTTGGAGTGGCTTTTTCAGATGTCATAGCACTTATGAGAAATTTGTGACAGCATCAACAGCGCCTATTCCCCATTCAGCAGCATTAACTCTGTGCCATGTGTCTAACAAACGGAGGCCATTCTGGAGCCCTTAATGACAAGGCTGCTTCGCTCCTCTCCTCTCCCCCTCGCTCTTTTCAAATTGCTCTCTAAATGAAGTACAGCTGTGTGGACCAGGTGCTGCCATCCCCCTTTTCAGAAAGAACAGGAAATTATGAAATCCCCAAATCCTTCACAAATGGCGGGCAGGAGGGAAGGTTGGAGCGCGGCGGCTCGGCTTGGTCTGCAGATGCGTCTGTTTTCCCCGAACTTCGCGCTGTTGGGTCGCACAACAAGACGCGCCTCATGAGTTCCAGCAGCTCAAGTATTTTAGTTTCTAGACTGGAGAAACTTTTCAGCAGATCTCGTCTCTTTGCAGGTGATTTACGCTCCTCAGATGTGCCGGTTAAACTCCGTATTTTGAGGATTTCATTCCAGAAAGGATCACAGGGATGAAGCTGAAAACAAACTTGTCGTTTATTGTAAATGTTTTGATGAAGAAAGACAAATATCCATGACTGAAGTTGTTTTATGCATTTTTCTGAATAATTAATGCATCTTTTTAATAGACGTTCATTGATAAATGGTTTCTGTTGATATATTTTTGCACATTAGTTTAGTAATAGTTTTTTATTTCAAAATGTTTTATCTTCTAAAGAGTCGACTCTTTTTGGTCTTCCTGATTTTACACGTTTTCACTCAATAGTCTTAATTATTTCCAGGTATGTTATTGATTATCAGCCTTTGGGTTGAGAAAACTCTCGGTTATTGGTATCAGGGTTAGGATTAGGATTAGGATTAGGGTTAGGGTATTCGTGGTATCGGATCCATGGGTCGGATTTTAAAGCTAGCCAGGACAAACTTTTGTAAATATTCAAATTTAATTGAAAAATACTTTATTAATCCCAAAGGAAAAATCATAATAACTGATTATTAATAATAATAATGATCCTCTATTAGATGAATATGGTAGCAAAAACAACCATCGGTTCAATGCTCCCGTCCATCCTGGCGCCTCATGTGACTCGGTGACGTCGTTTCCAAAGCTCAATAGAAGTTTGCCGTAAGTCAATAATTCCTTAATATCGATGTAAAAAATGTACAAATTCTGAGTTTTTTAAATTTCTAGCACAATAAGTTTCAAAACTCTGTTAGTTCAACTAGAAGTTTTTAATATTAGGGAATTATTTTCAGCTCCTGAGAACTTCCTTTTAAATTAGTTTTGTCTCATTTCAATATTTTAAAATATTTTGAATAGAAACCAGGCAATGGTACTTGGTATGATTTTGTGTGAATGTTGGTTTTGGTCATGTTTTGAAGGGATTCAGTAATTTTGAACAAATTTTTTGGAGGTTAAATAAAAACCAAGAAGTCGCCGACCTTCCAGGCCAGTTTTTCCCTAAACGCTCGGCACCAACCGAACCCGTCCGATGTTTAGAGCTCTGTGTTTATTTTCTAGACAACAGAAAGAGCACAACTGCTGAAGTAGGCCTCCTGCTCTGGAGACTGTCAATGCACAGCTGTCAATGTCTCCATAAAGCCCCATATCCATAATAGACAAAGCCCTCATCAAGCCTCGGCTTCATCTGGCCTCCCAGATGCCCCATCACCGGGGGCAAATCCCATCCAGGATCGCGCGCCGCACCACGCAGCCAGATGTGAGCTGGCAACATGGCCGTGGGGTCAACACATGGCAAAGGTAGGCCCAATAAATGAATTATACTCTGATTATCATAAATGTGGCATCTGAGAGCGTTGCCGTCGCTGCGGTTGGAGCGGCAAGGCGCGTCGGAGCAGCTGCGGCTTTTCAACGAGCGTGACGTCAGGCCGGATGAACGAGGTGATCAACACTGTGAATCCATTAACAGACCGGTGAGGTTTTAGTAAAAACTGTCTCTTCTGTCATTTGGAACATTTTTAACATTTACTGTTTTTATTTTTCGGTAATCAAAACCAAAGATTTCATGGTGCTAATTCATAAAAATTTGCAACTAGACCAAAAATACCTGGTAAGATTTTGTGTTTTGCAGTGCAGTTGTGGCAGAAGGTAATGATGAAACCCAAACGGCTAAAATATTGATGAATAGCCATTTATAGAAGTACTTATTGCATTCAATAAGTACTTCATAAAATTAAATATTATTGAACATTTGAACATTGATCAGTCCATAAGGGATTTTGTGACTTTTTTGCTATAAAAATAAGTTTTTGTGGAGCTAATATAGAAATATTTGCAACAAATTTAGCAACATTTGCACTTATGTGAGACGGTAAATGTGACTTTTTGTTACTTGCGGTTCTTGTTTCATTTATAACTTTTAATCAAAATTAAGAAATTATTAACTTAAAACAAATATTTGCAAAAAATGTTGTAATATTTGCGTTTTGTATGACAGTAAATGAGACTTCTTCACTTGGAAGTGAATCAGTGGGGTAGAAATAAGAAACACTGCCACCTGCAGGTGGAAGTTAGCATCACTTAATGTTTTTCACAATTTTGCAGAAACCTTGCAATAAGCTGAAAATTACATATTAGCACAAAACATTTCTGATGTGACGGTGGAAATAAGAACTTCAGCAGATAAAATCTGCTTGGATTTGATAACTTTTAATCACACAACCGTCACGTTCCAGGATCTACTGTGGAGTCTGGAACGCCGAATAAGAAGCTGCGGCGGTCCGGATGTGATTTACACGTTCAAACTTTTCACAAGAAGAAATTACAGGGTGTAACACGATGGAGCCAAAGCGTATTTAGGATTCTCAGAATGGTTCCCTGCCATATGCCCTGCATTTGTACACAATTCCACAATGTTCTAGGTCGCTCTCGCAAACATATTCTGTTTCGTCACATGCCAAAAAGACCTTTCTCCATCCCCCGACTCATCCCTCCTTCTCTCTGGTTTGACACGTTCGCACGCAGTAGCTGGCTGCCCCGGCTCCCCGTCTTCCCCTCTAAAATGCCATGCCAACTTCAGAGGACCCAGGTGTATGGGTGCGTTATCAATTCCACTAACAAGCGTGCTTACTGGGATCACAGGACGCGTTGTGGCTCGCTTTTAAGTCCCCGTCTGTAGCCAAGGCTGACCTGAATTGGAGACACGCGGCCCCCCGGTGATAGCAGCCAACCTCTGATGGGCAGTCCCTCTCAGACTTGGCCGGCGCTCCGCCTGGGAAGGCGGAGGAGGGGGAGAGGGAAACTCTTTGAAATGCTGAGGTTCCATGAAGAATTGAGAAGCAGGACAGAATCAAAGGCTTCTGATATAGGAGGAAAAAAAAAAAACGAATCAAGACGTGAAGGCAGGCAGGATTCAAAATGTACACACACAGATCACATATTCAATATGAACAAAGAGACACCGATGGGAAAATCAAACTTCTTTAAGGGAAATGGAAACCTTAAAGAAACACACACCTCAGCACCAGATATCTAGTTTTTCCAGCTGGTAGCTTTAACTTAAGCATAAAGCACAAATATTTTAATGAATTATTGAAGTTTAGGGTGTTTTCATACCTTATGGACTCAGTTTGATTGGGGGGAAAAAAGCAACATTTGTAACATTTTCAGCTGCTTTAGTTCAAACCAACCAAACCCTTTGAGCAACCTGTTCCCCTCCTGGCCTGTGGGGGCGCTGCACCAAGAACCACTGAAGGAAACGACACAAAAACTTCACCGAGCGCAACTTCCTTCTTCATGAAATGTAAACAAAAATGGAGTGGCATCAAATTTTAGCAGTTGGAGGATTTCTCTGGTCTTTAGCTAAAAACCATGACTCATTTCTCCTGGGTTTGTTTTGGTTGCATTTACCCAGAATGCCCTGCGCTGTGGTCCACTTCCTGCTTTTGGAGCGGTCTCCGATCAAAGTTCACTTCAACCCAACCAGATTGAATGTTGTAGGTGGAATGCAGATTTCAAGCGCCGCTCAGAGACGAGCGAATAAATACTAAATTATACAAACTTAAACTAATTTACCAAAAGTCAGATTAGAGAAAAAGCAAAACCTTCCAGAACCAGAACCAGAACCACAGATAGAACAGAAAACCATCTTCACTTCAAGTAATTTATGTTCCAATGGCGTTCTGTTTGCTTTATGTCGCTCTCAAGGGAAAAGGTACTGGTCTCTTACTGGTTCTGGATGTCTCTTACTGGTTCATCTGGATGGTCTTACTGGTTCATCTGGATGGTCTTACTGGTTCGTCTGGATGTCTCTTACTGGTTCATCTGGATGTCTCTTACTGGTTCGTCTGGATGTCTCTTACTGGTTCATCTGGATGTCTCTTACTGGTTCATCTGGATGGTCTTACTGGTTCGTCTGGATGTCTCTTACTGGTTCATCTGGATGTCTCTTACTGGTTCATCTGGATGTCTCTTACTGGTTCATCTGGATGGTCTTACTGGTTCATCTGGATGTCTCTTACTGGTTCATCTGGATGTCTCTTACTGGTTCATCTGGATGTCTCTTACTGGTTCATCTGGATGGTCTTACTGGTTCGTCTGGATGGTCTCTTACTGGTTCATCTGGATGTCTCTTACTGGTTCATCTGGATGGTCTCTTACTGGTTCATCTGGATGTCTCTTACTGGTTCATCTGGATGTCTCTTACTGGTTCGTCTGGATGGTCTTACTGGTTCATCTGGATGGTCTTACTGGTTCGTCTGGATGGTCTCTTACTGGTTCATCTGGATGTCTCTTACTGGTTCATCTGGATGTCTCTTACTGGTTCATCTGGATGGTCTTACTGGTTCGTCTGGATGGTCTTACTGGTTCATCTGGATGTCTCTTACTGGTTCATCTGGATGTCTCTTACTGGTTCATCTGGATGTCTCTTACTGGTTCATCTGGATGGTCTTACTGGTTCGTCTGGATGGTCTTACTGGTTCATCTGGATGTCTCTTACTGGTTCATCTGGATGTCTCTTACTGGTTCATCTGGATGGTCTCTTACTGGTTCATCTGGATGTCTCTTACTGGTTCATCTGGATGTCTCTTACTGGTTCATCTGGATGGTCTTACTGGTTCATCTGGATGGTCTTACTGGTTCGTCTGGATGGTCTCTTACTGGTTCAACTGGATGTCTCTTACTGGTTCGTCTGGATGGTCTCTTACTGGTTTATCTGGATGGTCTTACTGGTTCATCTGGATGGTCTCTTACTGGTTCTGGTTGGTTCTTCTGGATGTCCAGAACTTCCTCACCTTGGATTCAGAATCAGGTGGCCATTTTAAAGCTTTCTGAACTCCTCAATGACCCAGAATTAATTAAAATCATAAATAACATGCAGATAGTGAGAATCCCAGGACAGGCTGCAGGTTTTTACAGTTTGACTTGAGGATATTTTTAAAGTCCTGAACAAAAGCAGCCTTTGTATGCTAAACGTGGAACCTGAGTTTTTTCTTTTTTGTTGGTTTTTTTAGCACACTGCCAAATACACAACAGCAGAGGTCCATGTTTGATAGAAAGAAAATGAATGCATGTGTTGGAAATGGCTCTCTCTCTCGGCTCCTGCTGCTGCTTGTATCGGTGGTGATGGTGGCAGCTGAAGGCCATTATGTCCAGGTGGCCTAGAGGATGCAAGGGCTTTGCTGAGAGCTATACACTCCACACACACGCACACACACACACGCACACACACACGCGCTCAGAAAGCTTCACAGCTGCTACGGCCTGATGCATGTCAATTAGGACGGCGGAGGATGTACAGGGACACATGGACGTTCATGCAGCGCATGTATAATGCATCACAGGTTGGATGGACGGCGCAGCAGATTAATATATATATTTATATTTTTAAGCACCCGTTCAAACACCTGAGCTTTGCTTTGATGGTTTCAGTTACCGTTTGTTTGGGTTGAAAGAGACGAATATTAGAAAATCAGTGTTTAGGTATGGTTGCTATAGTAACAGCGTGAAAGTGGTGAAAACTGTCAACTTGTTTCCATTGACAGTTTGACGTTTTGGAAATACATCGATATCGGTTCATTTTGCAAACTAAGCTTATAATGTGAACAATGTCTGATTTGAATCATGTTTCTTGTTTAATAAAAACAAAGCAATTGTAAAATTGTGTTTTTTTAAATTAGTTGAAAATTGACAAAGTTGTAATGAAAATGCAGCTGCTGGACATAAAGCAACAACAAAAATGGAGGCATAAAGCGTAACGGAGGAAGTCATGTTGGTTATTATTAACTTCATATTAGGGCTGGGGTAAGAAATAAAATGCAACATCGGGATAAAATCAATATATTATGAGAAAAGTCCAAATATGTGAATAAAGTCAAAATATTACAGAAATTAGGTTGTACGGAAAATAGTCAAACAACAAAAACATAGTAGAAGTTGACAAAACACAAGAATAATCACGTTATCATAATAAAGTTGTAATATTAGAATGAAGTAGTAATTTTATTAGGAGCTTTTAAAATGAGGAATGTTGAGCATCTTGTAAAGTTATACTTTATTATTGTTTTTTTTTAAAATAAGGAAATAGAGTCAAATTATTGAAAGAAAGAACGGCTCTGTTCTCATTAAAATTACTTTTTAAAATTACTTTTTGCTGGTAATAAAAAAACATTTTTATTTTTCTAATATTATAAATTTATTCCTGTAATTTAAAAATATCTTTGTTGGGGTTACTTTACAAAAGTCTAAGACATTATAGACATTTTTAACTGATTTATACATTTTGTTTGGAAATATATAAAATAGAAACAAACAGATGCAATGCTATTGCTAACTTCTGAGCCCCTAAATTTCTAAAATTTTGCTCAAAATGAAGTAAATCAGACCAGAATCATTAAACATGTTATGAATCCAATTTACAAAACCATTAAATCACTTCTGCTTACTGAATTAATCTCAAAATGTAAAAATCTTTAAGGTCAAAACAAGTCAGAGGCGATCTGCAGGAGCCGAGACATTATGCTGATTACTCTTATGAAAACTGCATGTTGCGGGGTGAAAGGTCGCCAGAGCCGGATTCCGTTTTCATGTTTTGTTTTACGCCAGCCAAGCTGTGGGTGTCGGAGTGTGAGGCGCTGTTTGCTATGGGCTCTGACAGCCGCGGTGTAATTGGCTCACCGAGGTGTTTCAGGAATCGGCTGAGTGACGCCTCCCCAGAAAATCCTGACATCGGAGGTGGATGAGGATACAGCCGCGTTCCAGTGCCAACCGAGCTAACCTTGTAGGAAAACCAAATTAAAAACAGGGAAATGTGGAGGAGACCAACTTAATCTGAAGTGTTTGCATCTGGTGTGTTTGACCCCTTTGACCCAGAAAGTGAAACAAAGTGTTTTACTCGCCATTATACCAACAAATACTGGAACATTTTCAGTTTTCAAAGCAGTTGTTTACGTTTAAAAGCATTTTGTGACAATAAAATATACTGTAGCCAAGCTACTCTTTAAAACACTTCTGCTAACCTGCTAATACAGGAGCTAATTTTTCACTTAGTGCTTAAGCATTTTGCTAACTGTGAAAATGTTTATCACACTTAAGTTAACTTTTCCTGATAAATGCTAAAGCACTTATTTTGCTTATTTTGCTTTTTGCTTTGCTAACTTTTGTGTCTCAGACACATGGTTGAATTTAGCGCTGTGTCATTAGCTTCTGCTGAATATTATGTTACTATAGCATGTTAGCATTAGCAGAACTAATGTTTACAATTAGTCCTCATCCATATTTAGGGTCCAAATATGGATGATGACTGGACTATATTTGTAAATTGGACACAGGATGTTTTATTGATTAGTAACAATGCTGATCTAACTGTGCTAACATAGCAGCTAGCATTGAACTAACTCACAGGAGAGCGCTTTTAAATCCCTTCATAGAGTTCTGGTTTGTTGCGTCTCCAAAATACTAGACTTCAAACTTCAGCTTATAAATATTAATTTTAAAAACTCTTTATTGAGTTGTAGTTGTTGTTATCTCCACACTGCCAGTCATCATCCATATCCACATCAGTGGATATCTAAAAATTTAGTTATAACGGTCCTAAAGCGCTAATCACAAACATCAGTTCTGCTAATGCTAATGCCCTGTTCAGAGTATTCAGCTAATGCTAAAGCGCTAAAATCGACCATGTGTCAAAGACACAAATGTTTACATAACAGTCAAGTAAATTAGTGCTTTACAATTTATCAGAAAAAATACATTTAGTGCTAATGGAGCTAAAAGTTTTATTATTCATTGATTCCTGAGTTCAGCTTTCCAAATGTAACGGCCTTGCTCGTTGTATTTGTCTTTTTCTTTCATGCTTTTGTCAAATTAATAATTAGCAACAAGCCTGAAAACAAAGGAAAGATTGTAAAAATGATGATATAAGCACCTTAAATTCTCCTTCACTTTTACTTCCTGTTCTATTTCAGTTTCATCAGTAACTTCCCAGATTTACTTGCATTTTTACTCCTCTTAGTTTCCTGCCTCCTCCACTTTCTCCTCCTCTTCTTTGCTCCTGGCGTCGCTGATGGAGAAGAGGAGCAACCAGCGCTGTTTTCTTCCTCAGGACTGTCCTCCTCATGCTGAACACAGATGGTTATTATGGAGCTGCACATAAATTGATTATGTTGGAAATTAACTGTTGCTGTCAAAGGCAGCCGCCAACCTGTCCCAGTGTGTCCCTGTGCCCGCTGATGCATAGGATCCAGCTGATGGACCAGATGTTTGCACAGTGCGCCTCTCTTTTTAAGGTCAGCACAAAAGTGGTATGGGGCCTCTCTGATCTCTGTGTCTTTGTACTTTCAGTCGCTGTCCTCCTGACATTTTGAGAGTAAAATGGATGTTTTGGAACATTTTGATTGGATAATGTCGCTATTATGTGATTGATTTCAACACAACTGTAATGCACGAACATGCAGGGAAATTTTCTTTGGGAAGAAAGATTTTTGTCTAGCAGGTTTTAGAGATAATGCAAAATTCAGATTTTTTTTACTTCCATTTATGTCTCGACCGTTTCTTAGTAATAATTTAATGTTTTTTTTGGGTCTGGAAAACGAGCCATTTCAAAACCGTCTGGAATGTAACGTTACCTAGCATCCACAGCGGAACTCCGTCCGTTACCTAGCAACTGCACCTGAGCTCCAGCATGTTTGGTCAGCTGGTTTTACCACTGGATGTGCTGTACAATGGCTGCTGGAAAAGACAAGTGTCTTGTTGTTGACTTATCACAATTAGTCAGACATCACATTTTAAAAATTACACACGTGAAACTAGACATTTATTTATTTACGAAAATAAGATTTCAGTTTAAAAGAAAACATACTTTTTTAAAATCTCATATTTTCAGGTAATTTACTCCTAAAAATATTCTTGTTGGTTGTGCAGGAGGCTCCACTTCTACGTTTTGAAGAGTTAGGGTTGTATAATTGTGCATCTGTTTTCAGCCATTTTCGCATGTGAGTGTAAACGTTGAGTTTGGGGGCGTGGCCAGCAGCAGTTTATTTGGATTTAAAGTGACAGACCCTCAAACAGCTCATTTTAAAGGACTAAAATCTGATCATCCAAAATTGTAACGAACATGTTTTGTTTCGCTCATAAACCCATTCAAGGAAGCATAACGGATCAGCTTTAATTTTTTACAGCGGTTGGACACACTTGTGCCAAAAGAGGTTGTAGTTTCCCAGAACACCAGGAGCCTCCAAACATTTTCCCTGACTCGTCTTCCAGCAGACCGTTTCAGGTTGGTGCTGCTGACTGTGAAGGGAAACTCCAGGCCGCAGCCTCGGGGGACGGCAAACACAATGCCAAACTCAGCAGAAAGTCAGGTCCTACGAGTGTTCCTACATCGTTTTCCAGGCCTGACCTTGATTCCAGGCCCACTCCTGCATGTTTCCGTATGCATGGCAGCGTTCGCCTGGCTGCCAAACTCCGAGCCAAACGGGGAAGAGAAGCCCCCTGTGATTCACACACACCAGCCAACAGACACATGAGTAAACACACACCAACACGGGCCAAGTCCCGTCACGAAGGTTAACGTGCGCCGCAAAGAGAAGCTCAACACAGTTTCATAATCATCTAAAATCTAGAAAAATTAAGAATTTTACCTCTTTTGTTTAAGTTGCAACCTCTCTGTCCTTAAATATTCTGGATTAGGAAACGTTGGCAAATGTCTACATTGTCCAGGGAACGCAAACGGAGTCGACTGTTTCAGTAAGAAATCAAAGAGCGGATGGAAAAATGTCCAAATAATGAGCGACATCATCTGTAACTGTAACAATACATGTTTTATATCTGCTTGTTTCATCATTCTTAAAGAGAAATCGTGACCGATTGGATAAATTGGATCAAGTTCTTCTCGGTGTCACTTTAATAAACTGAGGAGAAAGTTTTGTTTATAAAATTAAGAAAATGCCTCAATTGCAGATATTTTAAAAATCTTATTAAAGATTTTTTTTTAAATAAACAGCTCCAACTAATCATATTTCATGTGTAATTCTTAATGCATCCTTTAAAAATGCTTTAACTGTCTATTTTAATAGACTTCCCAAGATGCAAATTAGGTAGCTGCTATGAAGTTATCGGCAAATTGTGAAGCAATATGTAAATAATTTTGACCAAATTCCTGAATTCTGATGAATGTAAACATTTTCATCACAGAAAAGCAAAATTCAATACGGATTCAGATGGAATGAAAGTCAATCCAGACCACAGAACCGAACCGATAAAACGGAGAATATTATAGAAAGTGAAAATTATGAATCCGATAAAGCAAAGCTTTTCTACAACAATAGCCGATTGGTAGAGGCCTGCAGGAGCAGGCAAAGTTTTGTAGAGGTACAATTAATTGAAATCTCCAAATTATCAACAAGTCACATGAAAACAGAGAGAAGGTGTTAGCTTTAGCATTAGCCTCGTCTCCCAAAGATCCTGTGGGCAGTGAGAAGCTTGTTTTCAAAACGTTGGTCAAAAAACAGAAGAAGTTGCTTCCTCTGTCTAAATGTCACAAGTTAATTCTTCACAGCTTCTGGAAACTCATTTGTTGAATCAAATGTTCAGTTTTACAGCTTTAGCCCTCATCTTCCTCATCATAAAAACAAAACCAAAGCAAGAACACATGGGCAGGTTCTGCATAGATCTGCAGTTTCACTTTGATCTATTTCCAAACTCCACACTTTACGGATCGCTGTAATTAAGCATCCGATTGTTTAAAAACAAACAGAAAGGCTACATATTTACTAATGTTTAATATTTAGTCTCTTCCTAAGATTGAGCATGTTAAAAATTAAATACTGCAGTTTTTATCTTGATAGATGTAAATTTAATCTCACAAAATGAAGACAGTAAAACACAAATACATTGTTCTGTGCTTAATTTATGTTATTTTTGCAATATTAAAAATTCTCTCAAGCTTTAGACCGGATCATTTCACATATATTTATATCCCAGTGAAGATCCAGAACAGTAATGTATGAACTGCTTTGTTACCTTTGCATCGATACGTTGGAGAACAGTGTGCTGGTCAGCGAGGCGCTGAATCCTCGCTCAGGCCAGAGAGGCATAGTGACATGAATATGAATGTCAGCAGGTGATAAACAGAGTGGATTTCTAGGACGTGTGAGTGTTTGCGACACGTACCCCTCACACCCCAGATGTAGGCGAGCTGGGGAGGCTGCCACTCAGCCCGACAGCATCTGAGCAGCGAGCAGCAGTACAACAGGAGGAACGAGCTGCACGGGAAATAAATATAGAAAGATGCATCTAGCAAACACAGAAAGTGTTCTTGTTATTTTGTACATTAGGTGGAAGTTAGCTGTTTTTATCCGGATATATATGTGGATGTTGATCTGAAAATAGTGTTGTTTTTTTGGTATTTTTTTTGTGCAGGACAACATGCTAGATTTCCTTAAGAATGAACTCAATTCAAATCAAATACACTCTATTACTTATTTACTTTATGTATTACAGCAAGTTTTTATACTTTAAAACAGCCCAAGTGCTAATAAATAAATAAGAAAAAAGATCACCCAGCCGCTTTTTGGCAGTCAGGTCGAATTTTTGGGGTCTGGAAAACGAGACGCTTCAAAAACTTCCGGACTGCAACGCCACAAATCCACAGGCACTGCCCCGTTACCTAGCAACCATAGTGAAACTCCACTCGTCACCTAGCAACCAAAGTGGAGCACATTTTGGCCAGCTGGTTTTACCGCTGTATGCGCTGTACAATGGCTGCTGGAAAAGACTATTGTTTTGTTGTTACCATCCAGAAACCATCTGCTGCGCCTTGTTGGTTGGTTGATGTGACAGGCAAGGTCACATCACCAGTTTGATAGCATTTCAGATATTTAAAACAAAAAACTAATTAATAATTATTGCTATCAACTGATATGAAACACTTATATCGTAAGTTTTCCAGCCGTATTGTCCACCCCTGGTTTTACTTGAGTAAAAATGTTTTGGGTTCTCTAAAACACCTCTGGTAGCCACTACCGTGCCTTTCAAAATTACAATGAAGTTTCCAATCTTAATGTGGCGGCATTGGAAAATGTTCCTCATTTTGTAACTATGTGCCAAATGCTACTTGTTTGCATTCGCAGTAATGTGTGTTTTCATGTTGGTGTGTTCTGAGGAGTTAGCAGATATTTTCCAATGACCGCTCTGTCAGTTCCTCATTGTTCTGGGAAGCTGTTTTCCACTTTGCACGATTAACAACATTATCTGTACCCAGACATGCAGCCAGCTAAGCCCTGGGCCATTGTGTTCCTGTCAGGGGTGAGCGCTCTCGGCGCTGCGTGTCACGTTCGCCCCCCTCGCAGGAGGGACAGGCTTGGCTAGGTCCAGGTGGAACGTGCTGGCATTTCGGCGCCGTCCGCCACGGGAGGGAACGGGTAAATAGGAGGCAGAGTCGGGGGGAAGTGGCCTACGCAGCAGGCGAGAGGCAGAGAGCAAGTCCGTTTGCCCTGCCTCAGCCCCGGTTCAGGGGTGAGGAGGGGATGGGCCGGGGTCCCTCAGGGGCCACCTTCACGAGCCCCGCGCATCCGCCTCCATCTGGTCTGAGAGGACAGCAGCTGTGACAAGTTTGCTTTTAGAAGTCGCCTCACAGTTTGGAGTTCACTGCGCTCACCTCTGAATCATTTCTGAACTTTAATGTGTTGTGATGCTCCGCAAAATGTCAAAGTGGAACAGATGTTGGCACCGCCTTTTTGGAGGAGTGGATACACCAACAACTAGAAACATTTAAATGTGACCCATCCTGCTTCCTTTAACAGGTTTATACAAAACATGTTCATAACATTTTGTGCATAAAATTATTCTTAGATAATGAGATGTTAGTCTGCTCAGTTCACAATCAGCTGTTTTAGGGCGTCTTGTCACTTTAAATCCCAATAATCTGCTGCTGGTCACGCCCCCCCCCCAACTCAACATTTACAGTCACACGTGAAAATGGCTGCAAACAGATGCACAATAACATAACTGCACATCTTTGAAAAGCAGGAGTGGAGCCTCCTGCACAACCAACAAGAATGCAGCTAGTGGTTCCTGGATGTTAACGTGACCAAATGTGTTGGAGCTGAACTTTGGTTGCTAGGTAACGGGCAGAACTCTGCTGGGATTGCTTGGCAACAGGCTGTGTTTCTGTGGCGTTGCTAGGGGAGGAGCCTGCTGATTTGTGACTGAAACTTTCTAGTCATTTGCTCTTATTTTGTTTTTTATGTGTTTCTACTGATTTAAAATATTTGCACACTTTTTGATCCTATTTATTGTGAATTATCAAAGAGCAGTGAAACAGAAAATATGGCTTGTTTTTGTATTTGCTACCTTAAATATGGATGAAACTCAACTTAATAAACTTAGCAGGGAGGAATAGCCTCCCATATGTTGGGTAACTTTGCGTGTTTTGCGATTAGATCATGAGGTCTGCTGTGAAGTAAATGTCGTATTAACATACCATTGACAGACCTTGTGAACCGACACCCTCCGTCTCTGTTCCTCCCAGCCTCCGTTAGCGCCGACCCTCTGGCCTCTCCTCTGATGAACTGAATGCATCGCCCCGGTTCTGGGGCCGTTCTCGTCCTCCACTGCTCTTTACCCCTCTTTCCTACGCTGCATAATCGACTCAGCTGCAGCCTTTGTGATATAATAGCTGGTTTACCTGGCAGGATGACATTTCACAGGCTCTGAGCCGCCATAAGGCTAATTGTTCTAGAGCGAGAAGCGGAGAGCGGAGTGTGCATGTGCAGCTGATGATAAGGAGAGAACGGTCTCTTCATTTATGCTGCTTAGGCCAAGGCAGGGTTAGAAGTGACATTTATCTCACTAAGCCTCAGACCCAGCCGTGGCCTTGCATAGGCTTCGGGTTTTTTCTTTCCTCTAAATCTTGTCCTATTAGCTCATATAAAAATGTAGTTTTACAACTTTTTGCTAACTGCTGAACTGGTTAAAGGGAACTTTTTATGGAAAATTCATATTTAGCATGTTTTTGGAAAAAAATGCATCCAGCCATCTTTGAATAGTTTGATGTAAAATTTACTTTTTTTTTTTAGTTTTCCATCATGTTAAATGTTATTCTCTCATCAAAAACATATTTGCAGTGTTACCTCGATTCTTTGATGCACATTTGAGAAATCCTTTAATCTCCATGGCAACCATTGAGCTGGACAAGATGTAGCTCCTCCCCCACTCAGCTCCTTCAGACTAGCCTGCAGTAATTAGCAAACATCTGGTGGAACTGCTGAGCTCATTATAGGTTATATATACAGATATATGAGGATATCTGTGGTGTTTGTTGTTAATCTCGTTGGTCAGCTGAGACTTTTGTAAATGTCTCAGCGGAGACTGGACGTGATAAATTTCTATAACTGAAGGTAACGTGACAACTTTATTGTGCAGGAAACTACATATGCTGCCCCTTTAATGTTTTTGGTGTCTGGAAAATGAGTCATTTCAAAAACCTGCCCGTTACCTAGCAACCTAAACTGAGTTCCAGCACGTCAGCTGGTTTTACCGTGGTATGAGCTGTACAATGGCTGCTGGAAAAGACAATGCTTTGTTGATGACTTACCACTCTGAAACCACTTGCTGCATTTTTGTTGGTTGTGCAGGAGGCTCCACTTCTACTTTTTAAAGATGACTGGTTGTATAATTGTGCATCTGTTTGCAGCCATTTTTACTTGTGAATGTAAATGTTGAGTTGGGGGCGTGGCCAGAAGCATCTTATTTGGAGACTGAAGTCTATTTAAGAATGATTTATGCAAAACATGTAATAAACATGTTTTGTGTAGGCCGTAGATCTGTGCTAACCTTTAAGTCAAATGGTCGACTTGCACTGGATATCTCTAAGTCAGTGGATCTTTTATCACCATGACTGAACAAGGAGAAAAGGCATAAATATCTTTATTTGGAGAGGAAAGGCAGGTGGTTTGTGGTGATGTAATCCGAAGTGTTGTTTCTGGTTGCTCAGTGCCGTTTGCCCCGTCCATCTGTCATTTTAAAAATGAATATATGGCTGCGTCCATTTGTTCAAGCAAATGTCACCCACCAAATAAGGAACTGCTGCTTTAACGAACATCACAGCACAGATCACAGCAGTGAAGAACAAAGACAGACATCTCTGTTTTCAGTTTAGATGACTGGTAGAGATAAGAGGATAGATATTAGCCTTTAAAATAAAGCTTCGTTTTGAGACATACATATATATGTGCATAAAAAACTTCTTCTTACCAATGGTTTTAATTAAATTATAACGAGAAGACTGTTGCACATACAAAGTATTTGAGTTCATTTAATTTCGGATGAGATTAAAGAACAAAAAGTTTTAGCACTTAGCTTCATCTAAGCTAATTTACTTTGCTGTTTTGTAAACTTCCGGCTGAATAAAGTTTGACATTTGTGTAATTCTTCAAGTAGTTATATGTTCATGCTCTTATTTTGAAGTTGTGAAGACGGTTTCCGTCTGCCTTTTTTGTTCAGCAAATTGCAAGCATGTAAGAAGCGAATGAAAGCAGCAAAAAGAAAAATGAAAGGCTTATGAACCGTTAGGGGCGTTTATTAAACAAATACAAGCAATAATTCGCATGTGAATTGATTTGAGAGTCTGCTCACGTTTAGCATTAGCTTCTGCTAAATACCGTAGTGTACCGATATTTGTTAATTTAATTAATTATAAAGCTCTTTGAAAACCAACGGCAACCAGAATAGTGTACAGTTTTGGGTCAGCGCTGCACTAAAAAACAAAACAAAACAAAAAAAAACACCAATCAATGATGCAAACTTTCATCGTCCATGCTTAAAGTTTGTGGCTTGTCTTTTGGGAAGACTAGTTTTGTTTCATCTACGTTAAAAACACAAGGTTGGTGTTTAGTTTGCGTTTGGACTGACAGTGACAAGCGTTTGATGAATGTTTCAATCGCAAGCAGTCGATGTTCTATTCCTGTTTTCTCTGGCAAGCTTCACTCCGGTTCATAACAAGAGTTCATCTGACACCAACACAGCTGACATGTAGCCGCTTAACTCTGACAATCCTCTTTTTATGCACACTGAGAACATGCTCAGAGAACAGAAACCTGTCACTGACAGGCTTTGTATCGATTCTGTCTGACAGTAACGCAGCAGGTTAAGATGGAGGGACAAATCCAGAGAGCAGCTGCTCAGTAGTGCAAGAAGATACATTTCATAATAACCACATACTGCTATTGATTCCAGATTCAAATGGGAGGCATTGATTTGATTGAACAGTCATTACGCTGTTGCTCTCAGCATCTTTAATATGATCAGGCTAAAAGCATGGCTAATGCTATTGAGCTTCGGATTTTGCTTTGCTAGAAAAACTGACTGTTTGTATAAAACACAAATCGAGCACAAGAAACTTCTTTTAGTTTTATTTTAGCCATTACAGATTGAAATTATTAACATGTGTAAATAATAGAAGCTTTTTAGGTAAAAAATTATTTGTACATAATTGGTTCGATTGGTGACCAAAACTCCAACATTTGTTACATTTCAGCTGCTGTGGTTCTGAGTCAAACCGACCAAACTGTTCCCCTCCTCACCTGTGGGGGCGCTGCACCAAGAACCACTGAAGGAACACATAAAAAAATCTCTGAAGAACAGTGCAACTGTCTTAAACAAAAATGGAGTCAAGTCATATTTTAGCAGGTGTAGGACTAAAGACCACGAGCCATTTCTTCTGCCAACGCTAGCCTACAGCATTTGTTTTGGTTGTATTTACCCAAAATGCCCGGCGCTGTAGTCCACTTCCTGCTTTTGGAGCAATCTCTGGTCTGCTTGATGTTCACATATGCGAAAGTGTGCATATGAATATGAATGCGTAATTTGCATTCAAACTGAACCAGAATCACTTAAACCTGAAATGGATAACAACTGAACAGTGTCCATTTTTATGCTTTTAATATCTAGTTTTTTTACTAAATATTCACTTACTACCTAATATAAAGTGTCTGCTAATAAGTGAAATGAAGAGAAATAGTCACTGACTGCACATTAGTGGTCATAGCTGTATCGAAATTAATTAATCTCACAAAACTCCAATGGAAACACTTTTTTTTTACATAAGATAAGTCAGACGGTCAACAGCCACCAGCACAAACCATGAAGAAGAAGTAGTTGAAAGATTGCGCCATGTTTTTGTTTTTTATATCTTGTTGTTCATGATGTGACTCGTGCTGTGAAAAACGTGCTTCCGTTGCAATTTTGATAAATAAGCCAATTTAATACAACCAACAAAACCTTTTATCAAAAAACAAGTTTTTTCTAAATTTATGCATTTTTATTAAGCAAATTTACTTTTGAAATATCAAATTGTGCAATTATACAGTCAATAAAAACACTTTTTCGCCCCACATGAGTCATGTGATCAACAACAGAATATGACTACTGGTGGAAAAGTCAAAGAAGATGACAGGAAGTGATGATAGCGTAAGAAATTGATCATAATAATTAACAATATAAGTGCCCACCCCTATTGCTAGGTAACGGGTGGAATTTCGTCACGGTTGCTAGGTAACGGGTGGAATTCCGTCACGGTTGCTAGGTAACAGCACAGTGCCTGGTGATTTGTGACGGTTTTTGAAACGTCTCGTTTTCCGACTTCAGCGACTTTATAGTGACTTGTTTTGTATTTTTCTTTATGCGTTTCTTCTGGTTTCACTGTAAAAACACAAACTCTTACCAAATAATTTTAGTCTAGTGCAAATATCTTCCTACACTTAAAATAAAACAAACTCGTAAGTAACTTTCCAGCAAGACGTAGGAGCTTTTTAAAGTCAATTACTGAATGTTTCTGAAATGTGCTTTATAAATAAACTTGGACTAGTCAATAAACATTTGAATAAGAAAAGCCCACTTCTGTTTCTGTGATACAGTTTATTAAATATCTGTCGCAGTAACAATAACTATGTGAAATGAAATGTAACCTGCGACGCAGAGAGAAATGAAATATTTAAACATTGGCAGGTTTGGAGGAGACAAGTTCGCCTGCCTCTGTGTTGAACAGACTGTGGGATGTCACTGGAGCGTCGCTGGGCTTCTTCTTCTCTGTTCCTGTCAAAAAACCCACAGGCCCACCCATCCAAGATGGCCTCTCTTCTTCCCACTTAGAGAAATAGATGGAGTGTTTAAGTGTTTTTGTCGAGTCAAATGGCACCAGGCAGATGACTGCATGCCATTACCATAATTTACCCTGATGCAGGCTGTCAGGGCGTGTGATTAGCAGGTCTGCTTCCTGCCCTGCGGAGCTTCAAGCGGCTTACAGACAGGTGTAGCAATCCACAGTCGCACAGAGACGCTCGGCGGAGGTTCAGGTTGTTGTCTTAGTTTGACAAAGTTTTGTTTGTCGCCTGCCACAGCTTGTCAGCACTAAACTTAGTTTGGTTTTCTGCTCTCCGCAGACAGCTGAGGGGTGCTGAGTGGCACTCGTTCTTCTGTGCGTCTGTCTGTCCATCCCCACCTGTCTCTCTCTGCCAAAGCTTTCAGGAGCTTCCCGCACAAATCTGTCAAGCAGATGGGGGGCTGGCTTTTTACATGTCACTTGAGGGACGCCCAGGCAACACAATCTGCGGCCCACAATGCAGCGTGTTTGAACCCTGCGAAATCCAAACAGAGAATCGATGCGGCGACATGCACAGAGCAGATTCTCTGAAGAATGCCTCCATCTCTGCCTGTCTGTGCCTACCTTCTGCCGGGCTCCTTTAGAAGAACTCTGCATCTTTTATTTATCCCTCGAAATAAGGCTGGACTCTGACAAGAGCATAGGCTGCACACAAACACACATACACGCGCACAAATGGGCCTCCTTCTGTTACGGAAAAAAAGTCTGCAATTATGGAGAGAGAGGGGAGGGACAGTTGGGATTTGCATATGTCGTTGAGAGAAGAAACTACATCTCCCACAAGGCCCGGCGGTGGAAATGAACCAGCTGTCCATGGTTTGTAGATCAGATCCCATCCTCTTGATTACGAAATCACAGAATAATAAGGACCAAAAAGTTGTGGGCCACGCTGTTTGTTCCTCCTTTGTTGTTCCCTAGAACAGAAGTTATTTTGCTTCCGCTGCCTCCGAGCTGTTCGCCATGTGCCAATGTTTGGTGCACTGTGCTCCACTTGTTCTCCTTCTCACACAGAAAAAAATCAGAAGGCTCCAGCCCTGCCCCTCCAAAGCTGTCATGTGAACTCCCGCCTTTTGTTTAATTTACATTTTGGAGGCACAGCCCATCAATTCCCCCTCTTCCTGCTGCCCCCTGCCAACACCACACCAACTGGCTCCATCCAAAATGCTCAGTTCAAACTAATTAGTGACATTTGGCCATTTGTGAAACTTTTTCCTCTCCAAACTCAGCTCTGTCAAGCATGGCCTTACAGCTCACAAAGTCATGCAGCCATTTTCATCAGGGTAATGCTTCACAAGCTAGCTGAGACAAAAAGAGATTTATTCTTCTTCTGAAAGTCTGGATTGTAGCGGTCACTACAGGGACCAAAACGAGCCATTTTCTTGTATGATGGTGTTTAGTGTTTGGCTCCGTACGCTGCCACCTACTGGAAATCCAGTGCAAGTTCACAAAAAACAATATTGACACCTTACCGTCTAATTTTGATGCCATTATGCAAAACATTTATTTGTTGGTTTTGCTCTCAAATAGATTTAACAGGAAGGAAGCAATCTCAAGGTTTGGGGTTAATTGCATCCTTACATTTAATTAAATTGTTAATTAAGTTACAGCGTGACGTCACATGTGTAAAATCTCACCTCCAGCTGCTTACTGGCTCACCGACAATGACTAGCATTAGTTTTAGCTTTCAAGTTGTCAACCTCAGTTGTTAAAATCTTAAATGTATATGTGATTTATAAAAGAAAAAGGGTTTTGCTAATAATCGTCAACAATACGACAACTAGATAACAAAAAAAAATAGCTGCAGAGAGAGAAGTTATGTCAGTTATGCTAGCTTGACTTTAACAATCTTAACATGTAGCTGTGCTGCAGAATCTGGTGTTTCGGTTCAGTTTGAAAATAAAAATGGCGACCCACAACTCTGACAGATCATCAGTAGAGAAGGTGTTTAAAATTAGCTGAACGACCATTACTGTTAGCTTAGCTAATAGCAGAGGTAGCTAATATGCCACAGTGATCACTTTGCAATAATAGCAAAATAAACATCAAGCCTGAATTTATAATACTTTTAACGGACTAAATGTTCTGTGCTTTGACTGGGAAATGTTTGCATGTTTTCTTAGTCTTAGTACATTAGTGAAGCTGTTGTCAGTCAATTGCTATGGCAACGGGTTAGTGTGTAGTGCAGCCAACACAGAGCGAGATAAAATATTCTCCTCCCTTAAAGAGCTTTAGGTTTGAATTTACTGTTGCACAAACAAATGATATAAATTTGGGTATTTATCCTGTAACTTGGTGAAGCTTAGCATAACTGGACCCAAGTCTGACTGTTGGATATCAGCAAAATGCTTCCAATATTTTTACGTTGATTTAGATTTTACTCAGTAGTGGTAAGTGTCAAAGTCTAAAGACTCTGAAAACAGTTGGTAAATACAGATTTTTAGATAAACTTTTTATCTAAAAATGAATGAGACTGAAAACAAGAAAAAAGATCCAAGTGAGGTTATCATAATTTATGCATGAAAATGAATATAAGACTTTATTATCTGCATAATGCAGTGTGAATACTGCTTAACAAAATTACCTTTCACAAGTTTTGCATCTGTGAACATCTGCTGTTAGCAAATGTAAAGGTTAGCTGTTGTCACTGGGGACGCCTTTCATCATAAAGACGAATAAAAGTAGTTCTCACTAAACATCTGTGGGGTCAAAAATAAACAAATTATGTGACAAGATTATGTAAAAACTGATAATATGAAATATAGACATGTGAACTTAGCAGGGATGGAGATAAAATACAAACTGTGATGTTTTTTAAATGCAGGAACTGTACTTTTATTTTAGTTGGTTTGTAAAACAATATTGGTGCCAATAAAAGAAACAAACTGTCTTCAGTGGAGGAACTAAACTCTGGATCGTGTTATTAAAGAGAAAAGTTCTTATAGTTTTAGAACAAAACAGGAAATAAAGCATTAAATTACAGGAATATAAAATAGCAGACAGAAAGTGGTGCTAATATTAATACAGATGTGTCTCAGTTGATTAGCATTTCTTTGAAAAGTTCAAATATTATATAGGTTAATCTACCAGAGTGACTATTTTAAGAAGTTTTTTCAGATAATTTTAGCTAATAACGGTCAATAAAAAGTTATTAGATTAAATGGATGGAAATTAAAACAGTAACAAGCCAGCGTAAAACAACAGTTTCTTCTGAGTGAGACGCAAACTTTTTTATTGCAATAACTTCTGGAATGATTTATTGTCCAGAAGAAATGGTTAAAACAGGCCTAATTTCACTCATAAATTTATTTTAGTATTGATGTTTTACTTAATTGCTACATTTAGTCTGAAAAAGTCAGAAATTTTTAATTTATCACTTAATTTTATCCCCAATCCTGTTTTCTAAAAATCAGAATTCTGAAACTTTTAAAACCCTCAAGAGCCGATTTTACTCTCAGTTCAGCGAAATACTCATTTAGAGCCACAAATGGTTCATGATCTTGTTATTTTTGATAAATATTTACATTTTATTTCTATTTTTTGGTTTTAAAAGAGACTAAATATTAAAGAAAAAATCAAATGGTCTCCCATAAGTTCTGGGAGAATTTATTACCAAGCCGAATTTGTTGTTTCTGCTGTTTTATTTATTTTTAATATTTAAAATGTCTTCCAGCTCCAGTAAAAGTTTATTGATCTTTATGAACATGTTTTTGCTTTATTTTGTCATTATTTTAACTTCTGGGACAACAGGCCTCTTCAGATTTGTTAGTGTCGTTTTGTTTTTGGATTTCTGGTTGTGTTTAGTGATTTATTGAAGCGGTCAGCGCCGTAAAAAGCACCTAGTTACGATCAGAGGCGGGTAAGTAGCGAAAAATTTAATTAAGTAGGTGTAGCTCCACTTCAACATATTTTTAATCAAGTAAAAGAAAATCCATCCAAGTAATTCCTCAAGAGTAAAGAAGTATTTGGTAAAAAGTCTACTGAAGTACTGAGTTACTGATCAAATGATCAATCATTTAATATTTATATCATTGAACAGGCCAAAATGTATAATTAAGTGAACATTTTGGTATTGCAAGGATGAAAATGACAATAATTCATATAAGTAACAAAAGAAAATGAGTTTCTTGAAATAAAAAAACTTATGAAACTTTAACACCTGCAGGTTTTTGTCTGCCTGGTTTTGGTTGAAACATGTTTTTAATTTGGTGGGTAGAAAATCCAGAAAGAGATCCTTCACAATAAAATTACTCAAACTACAGCAAAGTAAAATTGACTCCTAACAGAACATTTACTGAGGTAAATATAACTATTATTATCCAAACTGACCAGAAATGAGAAGCATTCAGTTCTTGCAGAGCGATTACTGTTTTTTTTCTACCAAACTTTTTTCTACCAAACTTTCTTGCATGACGCTTCAAAACGAAGACAGTAAGAAAGGGAGGGTTGCAGGTGAAGAGGTAAAAAGCTGACAACGTGAATGTGGAACCAGAAGACGATCGCAGCCTGGCAGTCACTCAAATCCTGCACCTGCACTTTGATAAAACAAGCTCTCCACAGCGAGCCTCCCTGGCTCTCTCTGTTTCTCCTGCCTTTCCATGTGCTGTGGCTCGGGGCGT
This sequence comes from Poeciliopsis retropinna, assembly GCA_010277075.1. Taxonomy (NCBI): domain Eukaryota; kingdom Metazoa; phylum Chordata; class Actinopteri; order Cyprinodontiformes; family Poeciliidae; genus Poeciliopsis; species Poeciliopsis retropinna. The sequence goes on from VMRM01000018.1 coordinate 1,574,808, forward strand.
TGTCATTTTCTGCAGCTTTTCTCCTCACTCTGCACTCTGTGTGTGCGCTAATTGCGTCCATCCTCTGAGAAAGGGAAGGCAGAACGATGAAGGAGCTGAGAACAGACGAGCCAGCTTCTCCGCTGGAGTTACAGACACCTGGTCTGCCTGAAGGGCAAGAAGAAGAAGGTAGACGCTTTCTCCTCTCACTTTCAGTTTGACCTTTCTCCCTCTCACTGATGCTCCTCCATCTTAGAGAAAACAGCTGCCGTACAGCTTTCTGCAGAGGCGGCCCGGGTTTCCAGCCCGGCCCAGATCATCCATCAGAGCTCACTGACTGCTGATTTCATGGATAGAAGCTGAACTTTGGAAGTCAATCGCTTCAGAACACAAAGTTGTATCACTTAAAGGGCGATTCTGTCATTTATTTAAAGAACAAAAATGCAGAAAATTGTCGGTTGGAAAAGTCATTCAGACTTCGAGGTGTGTGCTCAAGACTGAAGGAGTTTCCATGAATGTCATTCTGTAAATAATGACACTTTAAACACAAAGTTGCATTAAAACTTTCATTAAAAGTGTCAACTTTGCCTTTTTCGACAATGTTTTAAATGCAAATTTGCATTAAAAGTGTCATTATTTACTGAATGACACTTCCTAACAAACATTCATGAAGACTCCAGTGTTAGGTCAGCTTTATGCAGAGCTAATACTGGCGAATATCTACATTTCATTCCTATTTTTATGTTTTGAGAGAGACAAAATATTAAAAATAATCAAAAGGTCTCTGTTATTTCTGGGACAACTTATTATCCAGCTAAATTTATTATGATGAAATTTGTTTTAATCTTAACGTTTCATTTCAGAATTGCTGCATATTGTCTGGAAAAATCTGGAAATTATTTAACAAGCTTTAGAAAATTTATCGTCCAGCAAAATTTTTACTGTGGCATGCCTTGTTACAACATTTAATTTATTTTGGGATCAATAAAGTATTTCTAAATATTAAATATTGATTGATTGGAGGTAATATTGTAACTGAATCTCTTTGCGTCCTTGGACCGGTAAATAATACATTCCTGCTTCATTCTGGCTCCAGCTTTATATTTACAGTATTTTATCACCATTTCAGCACATTAAACGTCAGTAAATGTAAAATAACACGAGTCTGATCCGTTCTAAGGATGTAGTACAGCATGTTGCCACTGTGTGTCTCAGATCTAGTAAATTTGAAGAACCACTCCCTGGGTTTTCCACTCCGTTCTGACATTCACCATGGGCTCTGTGGCCATATGCGCACATGGAGGAAGAGTGATGAAAAAGTTGCCCGTTTTCATATTCAAGTCTGACATATTGAGGAATGGAAAGATGCTCGTGGAGTGCTTGTGGGCAAAGACAGTGACATACGGACTCGGCTTCGCTCTCTCTCTGATACACATGCGCACACAACTCTTGGTCAGCAGCACAGATGAGTTCTGGGAAAACAAGCAGCTGCAGGAGGAGGAAAAGACCATAAGGCTGGACGGCTTGCCAAATTTCATCATCTATTATGGATTGCCTGCGATGCACACACTACTGCAACCAGAGCCATCTCTCAGATTCACATGAAATCACAAAATTGAGTGCACTCACATGCATTTCACATGCATAAATTTGCATATAGAAATGGTGCTTTGCTTCAAAGTCCAACGTTTTATAAAAAAGCACAACCTGAAAGGTGAAATGTAAGCTTCAGAGGAACTGCAGCGGTGGGATACTTCATTTCAGGCTCCAAAAGAGTAAAGATATAAAGAAACCGCCAAGGTGAATACAGGGGAAGCCAACAGAGTGATGTGCAGGACGTTTTTAAACGAAATTAGGCTTTATCGCCACTCTAGAAAATAAAAAAACAATCATCCAATGTCACATACCTACACTTCAACTCCCTTTAACTGTTAGCTTCATGTCACTGAATCAGTAGCAGTGTTTCCATTGACCATATAATTATGCAATTTGACATTTAAAAAATTAATTTACTTAAGGGAAACATGTCGATTTGAAAAAAACAACAACTCACATTTCTACTAGGATGAGGTGGTTTTTCATTTATGTAGAAATTGTTGTATGTAATGTACAACAGGATGTTACTACTGGCAGAAACAACAAAGTAGACAGGAAGTGGTAGGAGGATGATGGCTCAGCGTGTTTTTCAATGACTTATAATGTGAACAAACTTATTCACATGTGATTTTAATCACGTTATTTAAATGGAAACGCTGCAAAACACCAAAACTCTGTTTCTTCCACATTGGCAGAAAATTTTTCATGTTGATTTGTGATATTTTTGTGCATGTTTGTAATGAAAATGCAGTTAGTTTGGTGCGTGGGGTTTTTCTACCACCCAGGGCTCACATTTACTGTTGGCTTCATGATATTGAAACAGAAGCTGTTTCCATTGACCATAAAATTACACAAATAAATTTACCAATTAAAAAAAAAACTCCTGTTTTTCAATAAAGTTTTTGTGAAAAAACCTCATTCTGCCACATACACTTTTCCATTTTTTATACCAAAATTGCAGTGATTCCATTGAGCAAATTAATTTTTGTATTTCCAATTTGTGCAACATTTTCTTGCATCATGAGTCTTATGATCGACAACCGGATGTTACTGCTAGCAGAAACGACAAAGAAGACGACAGGAAGTGAATAATGGGGCTGCATATTTCAAAAAGATTTATTGCGTGAACAAACTTATTCACGTGTGATCTTAATTGCATTTTCTATTTCAAAGGAAACTCCACAATTCTGAAATTGTGTGTTTTTAACAAGTTTGCAGACATTTATAATGGAAACAGTTACTAATAATCCTAAAGATATCAAATTAATGCAGGGAAAACTTTTTTTTTTTTTTATTAACAGATTAACATCAACCTCCTTGTATTCTTTCCTCACCATTACATTTGTCTACAAAAGAGGTTGAAATCTTGGCTTTATTAAAATAGAAACATGTTTCTGACGCCAATCAATGGGTTCAAGTTCACAAGCTTATGCAATGATTGTTAAGCAGGGTGTGGCATGAACTGAATTATACACACCACAGGCTCAGATACGAGGAAAGTGCTGCTAGGTGCAGAACAGAGCTGAAAAGCTACTGGGAGTCCTGTTGTTGTGTTGAAATATGCAGCAGGTCACTTCAGTGGATGGATTTTATGCACAGCGTTATTACAAAGATCTGCATGGAGAGAACTGAGTTATTACAATCAATTCTGCAGCAGGTTATTATGGCGACAGGACTTTGTTTTGATTGGTTTATCATTCTGTGAAAACAGAGAATGAAACTGTCACAAAACCTCCAAAATACGACTGACAAAATAAAGAATTTACTAAAAGAAAAAATACAGAAAATTTGGTATTTACATATAAATAGTAAATGCAAAAGTTTGACAGACACAACATTCATATTAGCTAAGATGTGAAGCTACAGGACACCCTAATAATCAGGTTCAATCTGGGGTCAAAAATTGCAACATTTGTTCTGCCTCCAGCTGCTGTGGTTCTCTTTCTCACAGGGCAGCTCCTTAAGACTAGCCAGCAGCAATTAGCAAACACCTGGTGGAACTGCACATCAGCTCAGCTCATTATAAGAGCCATTTCTAAGAGCAACGCTGCTAAAAATGTTGTTAAAGGGTTAATAGAGGAGCCATGTTCCTGGAGGCGAAGTTTCAGAAAGAGCAGAAGCTTCTTAAAGAGACAGACCCAATTTCACAGCGTTAAATGAGGAACTCAAATTACTTAAGATATATTTGATAGATATAGCATTTTTAGAACACCTGAAGTTAGTTACATAGTTGTACGATAAAATGGCATTATGAGCCGGGAAAACACAAAGTACTGCCCCTTTAAGAGCCGTTTCGGACGAAAAGACATGAATTTCCAATTAATCACCATTGCAGGGGTTATCTGTAGTCCGTAAGAGCAGCTTAAGATTTTGATCAGGCATTCATGGGAATTAGTTTTGGTGTGAAGTTGTGGAGCAGATACGTTGATTTGATTCAGCCACTTCTTGCTTTATAGACATTTATAGTTTGATGGTGATATAACGCCAAATAATGCTAAGGAACATGAAATGTTTTCTTTCTGTACATCTCAAACACGGTTCTCACATTCTTGGTCCTGTCTTCAATAAACGGGACAACTTGTTGTCTAACATCTTTTCAGAGAGAACATTTTGGCAGACGCCATTACCGCCCAGCACTAAATTGCCTTGTAAATCACAGTGGCCAGGTAATAAAGCCAGATTTGTATATCACCGGGAGTGGAGACTGTGTCTGTCTTGTAAATTTAATTAAACAGCAGGTGCAAAATCAGGTCATATGGCTTTGATGTGCCCCATGTGAGAATGACAACCAGACAAAGATTCAGATACGAGCCGCATTAGCATATTTCTGCATGAAATGTTGTTGCGACGCAGGCCGAGGCTCGACCATCACCTTGTACGGCATTAAAATTTACCAAATTAAAAAGGATTCAATTTAGCTGTCACCTTCAGTTTTAATGGATGGAAAGCAAAAGGAAAAAAAAAAAATAGTAAAAAAAGTATTTTGATTGTGTTAAGTGGACATAAACACAGTTCTTAGAGACGACTGGAATGCTTTCAGAATAATTGGCTCACCTCTTTACTGTACGGCAGAGCGAACCTGCTCACGACTCCAAATGAAGAATAAATTCACCACGAGTAGAAGCGTTTATTTTAATAAAAACCAGGTGGATCAAAATCTTACCGAGTCTTTTTGACTCTTAGTCCACTTCCATTGCAGCAAAAATTAACCTTTCAGTACAATAAGAAGGAATGTTTTAAGTGAATAATTATTAAATATTGATAAGGGAAAACTTTCTTTCTTTCTTTTTTACTTATAAAATCAGTCAAGGAAACTTTTGTTTTTAAATGAATAACTGACTTCAAACCAGGGTTACAATAGTTTTGGGTTTTTCTTAATGGTGTAGTTTTATTTTGTTGACTTTTGTCTTGGCAGAGAAACAACTTACAGTTATAGAAAAACTGCAGTCATCTGGTGCCATGCTAACAAGCTTTAGCATTCTTGACGGAGGATGATTGACAGCGCTAAGACCCGCCTCCTGACTCTAACTGGTTGTTTCTAGTTAGCACTGGAAGAAGGCAGAGGTGCTCATTTTTTCACAGATGCTCTGTCTCATAACATGTTGTCATAATATAGTGAGTTTTAACCGATATGTATAATATTCCATAAAGTCTTCATAATGCAGCTGTAATCAAGCTCAGATTTAGCTAAAAAGTTAGATTCCAACTGTACTATAATTGCACTAGAAACTAGATCAACAATACTTGGTAGTATTTAGTGTTTCTGCAGTGTATAGTAATATAGATCTCCCTCAGGCTGATGTGCAGTGAAGCCAAAAATCATCCTGGTATGGCGGTGCTGACCTGTGACTCTGTCAAAGAGCTGTCTGTGCTCCAGAAGGCCCTTCGCTGCACTTCGGTTTGAGCTAACCGCGCGCCAGCGTGTCAGCCGCATCAGTTGACCTGTCTGCAACACCTCCACTTGTTCCTTTTCTGTTTTTTTCACTGGGAGGAACTGGTTGATAATTACCACCTAGGATGTAGCCATCTGTGCCGCCCTTTCACGGCCTGTTAAGCTCGCTTTTCAGAAAGTTTACTGTTGACAGAGGGCAACGCGAGAGGAGCGAACGCTGGAGAGGAGCGAACGCTCAGGCGGTGTTAAAGGCAGCAGTAAGCAGGTGATTTACAGACAGGAGGAAACGGAGTGGGTGTTGAGTGGGAAACGAGGTCGTGTTCGCTCATTAATGGGCGGGGGACTGTTACAGCCATGGAGGTAAATTAAGGTTTTCGTGATTTCAAAACCACAAAGGTCTTCAGTGAGAACATTCCAGCTGTTTAAAGTCGACTTAATGAGATGCAGTAGGAAAAACCTGGCAGCATAGAGCAGTGGTATCCAAACTTTTAACACGCAAAATTCACATTTTGGACATTTTTGTTCATTTTTGTTGGGTTTCTACTGCTTCTAAAAGCAGTCCAAGAATTAATAAAAAAAAATAATAAAAAAACCAAAAACACACCCAGCCATGTTTTTGGCAATAAGTTCTTGTTTTTTGGGGTCTAGAAAATAAGCCGTTTCAAAAACCTCTGGAATGTTAAGGTACTGCCTGTTACCTAGCAACCTCACCGGAACTCCACCCGTTACCAGGCAACCTCACTGGAACTCCACCCGTTACCTAGCAACCTCCAGGACATTTATAGGCAGAACTGACCAGACTAGAATCTCATGTAAGAATTATTGTGTGCAAAAAAAACCTTAATAAATGTGTTTTGTTTACTAATCTAACCTGTTCAAGAAGCATAATAGGACACATTTAAACTACCGACGTCATTAAGTAAAATAAAAATACAAAAAAAAGCACACATTTGTGTTTTTTTTTTTTTTTTACCTGCTTAACCAACAAAATTTTAAGAAAGCTCCATATGTCAAATTGGTCAAAGTCCAAACAAAATCAATTCGTGGGCCACAAATGGGCCGTGGTCCACACTTTATACACTGCTGGAATAGAGCATAAATTATTGCAGTCTTGCCCCTCTCCCACTTGTTGCTGCTAATGGTTAGCTTGCTGAAGAAATGCTTTTTTTTTTCTTGACAAAAAACTGATTTGTTTGGATATTGATAAATATTTCTACACATTTAAAACAGTCGTAATGCAATTACTTATTCTCATTAAAGGGAAGTTCACTTTGTAAAGTCTTCACCCACTTCAAAATAAGAGCATGAATATAAATGTCTAAATATGTGAAGAAATCTTTAGTTAATAACCAAAACTTCAACAAAAGATGTCAAACTTTAATCAGCTAAAGGTTTGCAAAACAGCAAAGTGAATAAGGGCTTTCAAATTTATTTTGAGAACATAAGCTAAGCTAGTTAGGTGTGCTAGATGTTCTTCAAAGTTAGCAAAAACACTAAAGCGGTAAAAAATAATTAGCTCTGCTATCAGGGCATGCCAATTATCATTAATTTATGATAATTGGTTATATTTTTTTGTGTTTTCTGGCTAAAATATGAGCTGCAGGTTTAGCTTCAGCTGTTAGCCAGCTAGCTATTAGCCGCTTATATTATACAGAGCAGAGCAACAAAAAGATCAACTGAAAAACTTCTGAAATGTTTAGGAGATGCTTATTCTTTATTTTCTATGTAATATGCAAAAAATAGCAAATAAATGCTAGAGAAATTTCTATTCACTAATCAAAAACATAAAATATCTCCATCAGTTCTAATTTTAGCGGTGATTCCTTGTTTCTACAAATGGTTACTTCAAGAGAATCTTATTAACGAGTTTGGATAATAAAAGGAAAATATACACTGAATTTTGACCTCAGATTGAAGCAAAAGTTCACAACATCCCTTATTTTTATCCCAGCATGAACTCTTTCCCTCCTTTTTCCTGATCTGCAACGTTTCATAAAACCTGTCCATCACTCACAGCTGCCTATTGTCATCAGCCATGGGGGACACTTGTGTGTGTGCGTGTGTGTAAGTGCGTGTGTGTGGTAAAGAAGTGGTTTTCAACAAGCTGTCAGATATCTGTCACCTTGGCAGGATCTGTGTGGAAACCCTCACTGTCAAAACCTGTCAGATTTCCCTGAGTCCTTAATGAGGGAAAGAGCCGAGCTGAAACCAGAGGCGCTGACGTGACGGTGTGTGTGTGTGTGTGTGTGTGTGGGGAGCAGGTTGAGGGAACAGGTGCGTTGCTGGGAGCTGTACTGGTGCAGGGAGCGGCAGGGTGCACAACGTCATCGCTGACAATTTCAGTCCCTCTAATCAAACCCACATCAGCTGCCAGCAACTAAACAGACACAAACCTGATGTCATGTAAAGAGCTCTTTGAAAATAATGTATAAAAAAGACAAAAATAAACAATGTATTCTTTGCAAAGCTCATCCTGACGCTCACCTGATGACAGAAACGAGTTTTCCTGAGTTTCTACGCAGCCCTCGGCGAGCGTTACTCCCATAAGGTCGGCGTGATTTCCCAGCAGGCCTTTCAGACGAGGCTCAGGTGAACGACTGCAGGCAGAAAAACTGGGAGAAACGAGGGAGAGTCAGGCAAAAAAAAAAAAAACACAACCAGAGAGATGAAACCAGCAAGAAAGTAAATAAAAAAAGCTGAAGAAGGTTCACCTTCCAGCAGGACAACTGGAGATATTATGGGATGGATCGAACCAAAGCAAAAACAAATAAAAATGATCTTAACTCCACAAACAGAAAACACAGAGAAAAAAACAGCTGCAGTTTCCATCACCGGTTAGTCTGCTTAGCACAATTGGCAGAAAAGATTATTTAAGTTTCCAATAAAAACACTCTGTGGGGGGAGGGGAAGGTTTCCAGAAAAATAAACTGATTTTGATGAGGATGAGCTTTGCTAATTAACATTCAGTTGGACTGATCTATGAAAGCAAAAGAAGATTTAAAACTTAAAAAAATAAATTAATTAAATCTTAAAAAACAGGAGCTGGAGATGTTCACATTTCAAAAACAAAATCGTAACAAGTATTTTTGTCAAGTTTCTAGTGCAAATATCTCATGTCAATAAGACAAAACTAAAGTAACTTTCAGCAACATCTTGTTTTAAGTCACTAATTCCTTAATACTGATGAAACGCGTACCAGCTCCAGGGTGGATTACTTGACATTTTTCCCATGTCAATCTTAATGTTTCTGCTCAACTTGCAGCTGTGAGTGAATGTTGTTGTTGACAGGAAGCCGGCCCTCTAACGGCTCTCTGCTTCCCTCTTCTGGCAGGAAGATCAGTGAATAATAACAATTAAATATTACTTCTAAACAGTGAATGATTATTAAAACACAAGTTATCACTGTAGCTGCAAAACATTTCTCCCTGAGATAAGGTTATAAATCAGTGGAAAAAGCAGATTAATCAGTGCAGCGGTACATCACTTTACTGCATGCTAAAGGGAAACTTTATCACATTTACTATAAAAATCAGCTATGATTTTGCATGAATTCTAGTTTTACAGGCTACAAAACTCTGCCATGTTACCAGCAGTTCATACACTGCAAAAACACAAAATCTTACCAAGTATTTTTGGTCTAGTTTCTAATGCAAATATCTAAGCACTTAAAATAAAACTAATTTAAAGTAGCTTTTCAGAAAGATATAGAAATTTAAGTCATATTAAACTCATATTTAATAATTCAAGTTTAAACAGGTTTAAGAAAGTACAAGAAAAACAACTACCGAATGACTCTTTTTAATCTTATTCTACATTGTGTTATAACTGTAAACTTTTCAGCTTTTCTGTATGCGTTTAACATATTGAAGTCCTTTGGTAAATAATAGTATAATTTCTTTATTTTTTATCTGTGGTCTTTTGAAAAAGACAAAGAAAAAGCTAATAAAAATAGAAAAAAAAACAAAATAAAAGAAAGAAAGGGAAAAGTAACAAAAAGAAAAAAGGACAAAAAATGAAGAGTTACAGAAGAGAAAAAGAAAAAGAGAAGAAAAAGAGGAGAGAACAGAAAAAAATGCAAATTGAACTTTTTTTCCCATCAATCTTAAACAATTACTGACTTAAAACATTCCCATTTCTTTCTGAAAAGTTACTGTAAGCCAGTTTTGTGTGTACTAGATATTTGCATTAGAAACTAGAGTAAAACTACTTGGTAATGTTTTGTATTTTTGCAGTCAGCGGTATAAATGATGAGTTTTTAGCGTACTCTGTGATATACAGCCTGAAAGGCCTGAAGTTTGAGCAGCAGGACGATCTGGCAGCAGGGTGCAGGAAGACGGGCCCCCAGCCAGCACACATGTGAGGCTCTCATTCTCCACACGGAGCAGGTGCAGCGGCCTCCATCCCTTCCTGTTTCTGCAGACTCTGAGCTTTTATCTGCTCCTCCACCAGGTGATTCAGATCAATCCCCGCGCCTCCTGGCACGCTCTCCCTTCAGATAACGCATCGGCTCTGCTGCACATCCACAAACTCTGTCGCTATGGCGCCCACAGATGGCAACTTCCTGTGGTCTCGCCCGGTGATTGGCGGAGAGACTTCCAAGCGGAGAGCAGCTGGCGAGGGGATGATGTATCGACGAGCGTTTGCACTTTCATTTTCAGGGTTGTCTTGTTAATGCTCCCGATCCAGCATCTGGCAGGAAGTCGACACAAAGGCAGAGAGGAGAGGGAGAGAACAACCTGTTCTCTGGCAGACCTTAACAAAAGGCTGACACATGTCTGATGAGCACAAAGAGCGGCACAAGAACAGACAGAGCTGCCCAGAATAAAGAGAAGACGCCTGATGCAAGCTAAACATGTGAACACCGCCTTCTATACGTCAATAACCAGAAACGGAAAATGTTACAAATGTTCAATCTGTTCTGTTACTGAAAATTTAAAGCTGCAGCACATAACTTCTAAAAAATATGTTTTTTATTGTCTCCATTTTGTGACAGTTTATGAGACAAATAATCTGTGGAAAGATTGATCTCCTCCACCTGCTATTGCCATCAAAAACAACAATCAGAGCCAGGAGGCGGGTCTTACCGCTGTCAATCAATGTCATGTAGTTGCTACTTAAGGTGCCTTTACATGGCAGCCCATGGAGGGGAAAAATAAAACCCATCTGTCCATTATACAACACGCTTATCCCTAGTGGGGTAAGTGTAGCGAATAATGACACAATTAATGATAAATAATAAAGACTTTGTGGTATTCCGATTAACGATATGGTATGTTAGTTGTGTTACCATTCCCACGCCATTAGAGGCAGTAAACACGTAACTAAGGATAAGATTTAGAAGTACACAGAAAGATACAAATTTCGTTAATAACTGTGAGCTGAAATAAATAAGAGGGAAATTCAAATGTATGTTTTTCTAAAGGTGAGGATATCACAGATTCCAAAGGAAAATAAAAACGAGAGATCGCTGATTATAGCAAACAGCGCCCCCTTCATTTCCGGAGTGTAATGGTTCGATTTCCAAACATGCTATTGGTCTATTGGTCTTTCCTGCGGTCTGTTCCCGCCCTCACCGTTTGGTCTTCTCGGGTCGCTCCTCTCTGCTAAAAACAAAAAATGGCTTCAATAACTTCAAAGGGACAAACAACTTCGAATAAGGTTTCCTAAAAAACTAACTTACCGAACAACAAATGTAGCGATTCCAACATGGCGCCCCAGCGGCTAGTTTAGCTTCACCCCAGCAGACCCCGAAAAAGGTTCTGGGTCGTTCGGTCTGGGGTTCCGGTCGGACTCGGTTCTTCGTCTTATCACATCAGAAAGAGCAGTTTTTAAATCCGGGTTCCAGAATTAATGAATATTAGAAAGCTGGTTTCAAATTTCAGCGCGAGCTGCGCCCTGTTTCAAATGCTTACGTTTAAACTGCGTCACATTTCTATCCGGCAGAGCGCATGCGCCTCACCCTCATAAAAAATACAAAACATGGCGCCGTTCGGCAAGGTTGCCAGATTTGACAGAACCCGTAAAACCCGCGCAACTGCAAAAGACAGTCCAAATCTCAACCTATAATAAAACTCATCTTAATAGCACTATATGTTTTATCCATCGTTTATCCCTAATATAGTTTTAGAATAATTTAGAGAAACAGTAAAATTGTATATGTATTTATTTATATTTTATAATGTAGGACTGAAAAAAATATTTAAGTTTTGAAAATGGAACATTTTTCTAACAAACCAGTTCATCTCTAATACAGCTTTTAGAATAAATTGGAGAAACAGTTAGGGATAAACTGGTTTGTTCATGGAAAATAAACACTTTCAAAGCTTAATGCTAAACTGTTGCTCCAGTCCTGATGTATGGAAAGTGAAGAGTGCCAAATGACAATAAACATAATTATTTAAATGTGTCAGTTTATTAAAACTCTTGACTCTCCATCTCTTTTGATCCATCCTTAAATAATATATTTTTATTCATGCTAATTTAAAAATGTACAATAAAGCTTTCTGAAATACAGTTTTAGTTTTGATTAATTTTGCAAATACAAGTAAAAAGATCTTGATTAAAAGTTTAGCTTGGATTTAATTCCATGCAAAACATGGAGTTCTTGTTGTTGTGATGTTTCTGAGCTAACTGAGCTTTATTTCCTGGTCAGGATCCAGCGCTGTGCAGATCATCACCACCTTCAGCTGTGAGGAACAGAGACCCTCAGCCCTCAGCGAAACCAGCAGTCAGATCCATTATTATTCAGTCGACAGCAGCTCTGCATCCCGGGACATTTACAGCCAATTTGTATCCTCCAGGATGGATGTAGATTGTTCAGGTTTTTGTATTTTACTTGTCACAAAAATAAATACTCAAGTATTTACCAACACACATCATGTTATCAGCAAAACAAACAAAAAAAGCAATTTGTATGACTAGAACATTTTAAGTGTTTTACAGTTATCAAAAGTAATTTTGTATTATTGAAGATAAAAATCATTTAAAATTTTATTTTACTTTTTGTACTCTTTTACTTTTGGGTAAAATAGTTCAACCTACACTTTTACTAAAATATTTTTTTCTTACAAATATCTGTACCTCTACTTAAGTAGAGAATGTGAGGCTTTTTGACCCCTCTGTGTTCATGCTCTTATTTTGAAGTGGATGGAGACTGCTTACGTAGTTCCGCTGCGTGCTTTCCTCGCGTTCTCTATTTCGCCTCAATAACTTTATTTAAGACACGAATAGGACCATAATAAAACACAGACAGTAGTGGACAAGATATAAACATATAAATACAATGTCTGAGGGCGTTAAAAACATGAAAATTATGTCAAATTTAAGTTGTATTGTTTCAAGGACTGAATGAATTAAAGTTAGCATTTGCAGTTAGCTTCCGCTAAATCTTATCACAGAGCTTTGTCCACCTCTTAAAATGCTTTGCCGTGAAATCTGTTAACTGTGACCATAAAGATGAAATAATGCAGCATTCTTTAATATTTACACATCAGACTTCTTCAGCGCTTTATGGTAATAGTGCTAACTCCTGTAAGTGTAAACAAAGATGGCTGAATGCATGTTGACAGTCTCATGCTCAGAGGCTTTTATGGGGTCAGAAAACGTTTTATTTAGGAACCTTTTTCCTTTTTTTACACAATGACAACACACTGATGACATCATAGAATCAACTTACAGTAAAGGGCTTGTCAACAATGCCTTAGCAACACATGCTCCCTGGGCTGATTAGCATCAGAGGATTTTTACCTTTAATGCACCAGGAGGGCTGCCTGATTTAGGCCTTTTAAGGCTTTCACTTTCTATTTGGCTAAACTTTCAACTTAGACCTAAAATCTTTCCACAATAATGTGGATACAAAGTCCTCTGAGGTGATAAGTTTCTGCTAAACTTAAAGGGGAGCGCCACTCAGTTTCAGGTGATAAGAGAGCAGGGGCGTAGCCACAGGGTGGCTGGGGGGGGGACCGGCTACCCTCATATTCTACATCAACTCCATATCAGTAGAATGGGTGAATCATATTAACCAAATTCATCATGATTCAATATTATGATGAATTTGGTTATATATTGCAGTAATCATAAACTAATTTGGTAAGCATTTCATTGTTAGCTGGAGCATAAAAACGCCATTTGCTGAAAGAACAACAGTGATTTAACTAAAACTATACAGTTTATAGATATTTAGCATTTAAGATGAAAAAAACTCTTTTGTAAATCCTTAAGATGCAGTTTTACTTTCACCTGTAATAACTAAAATTCTTTAAAAATTAAAACAACTTTTGCTATCCATTTATTAATCCAGAAGATAAAGGAGCAAAGAGGGAAATAAAACAGTTATCTGCAATGTGTAGTCAGTAATCTTTACTTTAAGTTGGCAAGTTAAACAGAGTTAGCTTAACAGTGCTAAAAACAGTTTTATACAGTTAAGCTATGCTAAGCTAAACTAAAAAAGGCTAATCATGTGATTAGCCACTGTAACAAACAAATCCATGCTAAGTAGATCTGTGTGTTTTGTTTGGGTAAATAAATAGTTTGAATATTCAAGGTTTGCCCCAATGTTCATGAAATTGCAATTTTACAGTTTGTGCTCCTGCCTGGCCCCCCCAAGAAAACAAAATCTAGACACGCCCCTGCAAGACAGCTGGGGGCAAATTTTATTTTAACCACAAAAACCCCCCCCCCAAAAAACAATATTTTTATTAGATTTGAGTGGCAATCCTCTTTAATACGTCTGCCTAACAGCTGGAAAAAAGACTGTAATATACAAGACACACGACTCTCAGCACGGTTCTATTAAAAGCGCAAGATTATAAAACATTGACATCATCGAGAGGACGTGCTGTACAGAGAGCTGACATGCGTGGTGCAGCTCTCCTCTGCTACCGGCTGAATCTGTGGAGCTACATCGAGTGAGGCGGTAAGGCAGGGGTGTCCAAAGCGCGGCCCGGGGGCCACTCACAGCCCTTGAAATGATTTTCAGTGGTCCTTTATTACAATTCAAGAAGGATTTAAAAACAATTTTAGGATGAAATCTTAAAATGTAAATGTATTAAAAGATTTTTGCTTTTAATTTATTTATTGGTAACTGGGGTTATAAACATCTTTATTACTGTTTAATAAACTCTTCAATATGAAGCCATAAAATCTTCTTATTGCTAAAAAGACTGGGCCTCTCGCAATAAATCAATTTATCGCATGAAAAATTAAAACAAACTCAATAATTTCCATTATTTATCATTTTTTCTAGTTTCTTTTTTTTCTACTAAAAACTGGATGAAAAAAGTAATTAGTCTCAACGAGCCCTTTTTCTGAAGGACAATTTTTCATTTCATTTGTTGTTTGTATTATTTTGCTCATTTATTTTTGGATTTTTGAAATATTCCAGTGATAAACATTAATTAGAATTTAAAGTTTACTCATATTAGAGAAAATGTTGACTTGCTTTGTTACTTGAAAATGGTCTCAAAGCAACGATTTATTTATCACAATAACTTCTGGGACAATTTATTTATCGTCCAGCAAAATCTATTAATATTTAATATTGTTTAATATTAAATATTTCAATATTTAATATTAAATATTTCAATATTTAATATTAAATATATCAATATTTAATATTAAATATTTCAATATTTAATATTTAAATTAAATATTTAATTTGAATAGAATTTAGAATTTGAATAAATATAATCATTGACTACAGGTCAGAATTTTAACTGGAGTTTATTTTATTTTAAAATAAAAATTGCTCCCTTAGATAGGTAAACAATTAGTCATTAACATCATTATTATTCATTATTTATTGTGATAACGTCTGGGAAAATTAGAAATTCAAGGTTGTTTTGTTACCTTGAAAACAACAAAAAATAACTTGAAATATTTAAAATAATGTTTTTTTTTAAACTTTCAAACCTGCAAACCCATTTTATATTTTTAATATAAAGTAATTTAAAAATCTGACTGCTTTCATGTTGACTTTACCCCCTATCAGGAAAAAAAAAACAAAACACATAAGATATTTTTTTTGCAATAATAATGAAATACAAAAATACTAAACAGTATTTCCAACATGCCGTTTCTGGCCCCCCTGCCGGATCGTTTGGACACCGCTGCAGCGAGGGAAAGCTTTAGTGTTTACAGAGCAAAAAGATAGAAGTCTTTCTATGGGCGGCGAAGGCGTCCGTTCAGCAGACCAGGAAATGTTTGCATCCGCCCAAAATAATTACAACACCAAAAAAAAAAAAAAAAAAAAAAGAGCAGACGTTCTTCGCATTCACAAACCGTCCAAAGTTTTCCCAATGTCTCAGCGGAGGAACGGCGTCTTTCCTGTCCTCCTCATGCAGAGCGGCGGCTGCTTCAGGCCCAGCTCGGAAAAATGAAGCTCTCTCAAAGCTGGTGGGAGGAAAACAGAATGGAAAAGTGGTGAAACTCGACGGGAAGAAGATGCGACGCGTCGCTGCGGGGCGTTTAGGTCGGCAGCGGGTCGTCGTCGCCTTTGCTGCATTTGCACTTGCAGCAGAGGACGATGGGCGTGGCCAGCAGGAGGAAGGGCGAGGCGACCAGCAGGAGCAGGCCGAACCCGGCGAAGATCCCCACAACCTGACAGGAAAACAAACTACAGTTTAAAAACAGCATTTCAAACAGCTCTACAAAGTGTCTTTTTGTCAAGAATTACATTCAAAAAGTGATTGTTAGAGAGAAGAATAAAGTCTATTAGTAAAATAAAGATGTAATATTACCAGATAAAACAGTTTTTTATGAGAACAAAGCTTCGTTATTCAGACCTGTTGTGATTCTTTCTTCTAAATAAACTTCTTGTTCAATCGTTTCAAAGTTCTGCTGCTGTAAATAATCTGATCCTCGTGTGTTAAAAAGTTTTTCTGAAGTATAACTTCACCATTTGCTCAACAATTTTTAACATTTTTGTGTAGGCAAAAATTACTACTTCGTTCTCCTAATATAATGACTTTTCTCGTATTGTTGGGTCTTATTTAATTAATTCTTGTAATATTCCGACTTCATTCTTGTAAATTAACGTTTTCTTTCTTATCCTTAAATTTTCCTCACAGGATTTAGATTCATTAATCTGTTTAATTCTGTTTTTCAGAAAATTATCTTAGATCCGTGGTTTGCAACCTTTACAACGCAGAGTCATTTTTATGCTCATAGAGACCAAATAAAACTTGTTTAAAGCTGCAAATGTTACACAACTTCTTAAAAAAAAGACAAATTATAATAACAAGTAAAGTTCTAAGTTTTCAGTACCTTCAATAACCACCTGAATTATATTACTGTGTAGAAGGAATCTGTAGGGTTTATGAGATTCACTTTTTGGATTTAATCATAGAAATAAATTTACTTCTCGAAGACATTCTTTTGAGATGTTCAGTTGCTAGCATTGGGCAGCAGGGGGCAGCAGAGGGAAGTTAAAACCAAATTCATGTTCATTTTCTCATTTCCCTGCAGCAGTAGCAATAACAGAAAATAAATATGGACACAAAAGAAAGAAAATAAAATTTAGAACAAAAGAAAGGAATAAACAAATAAAATGGGAAAAAAGGTGGGAAATTAATATTCACAATGTCTCCTAATAATCTTTGGCTAAAAATGATAACAAATTAACAAAAGTTAATAAATATAAATGTAATAAACTAAAGCAGAGTTGAGCATTTTTCCATTTTTTGTTGCGTGTCCACAAAAACAAAACTATCAGAAATGTTTTTAAATCCTTTTTTCTTTATTTGATTGGAAACTTTATGCTTTCTAAATATATTTAGTCTATTTCTAAACCAAAATATAGAAATAAAATGCCAGTTTTGAAGAAATAATACATTTCATACTGATTACATACTGTAGATTGTGTAACAGCTGTGGCTCTAAGTTAGCTTTATTTTGCTGACGTGAGGAAAAAATGTGATTTTTAGGATTTTAACAATTGCAGAATGTCAATGTAGATAAAAGAATAAAGGATAAATTTAGAAAGAAATTAAGATTTCCAGATTTTTTCAGACTATAATAGGCAATTTTATAGCAAATGTTAATGTGATAAATGATAATATTGTTGTTTTGAGACCATTTTCACTGGAGTAATAATCCACAAACATATTCTCAAAGATAAATAAACTTTAAATTCTAATGAGCATTTAAGTCCAAAAACAACAAGTTAAAATTAATTATGAAGTCTCTGTAAACAAAACTGTTCTCCAAAAAAAGACCAAAACATCAGACTGAAGACGTTTCTCAGGTAGAAAACAGAAAAGAGAAAAACATTAAATCATGCAAATGGAAATTATTGAGCTTTTAATTTCTCAAGCAGTTAATTTTTTTTTTGTGCTTTTGTGTAACTTATTTAATTCACCACAAGGGGGAACCAAAGCACAACAAAATGAACAACTTGGGGACAACAAGAAAAGACGACTTGCCGCTGAAACATGTTTTTCCTGCTCATTTGGAGAGAAGAGGACATATTTAGAATTGTTAATAATTTTTCAGCATTTTTCTTGTATTTCTGGTAAACAAACTCTTTCTCCCTGTGAAGCACAAATTGGACCTATTAGCCGGTCTAGACGCTGTTCTCTGGTTTAGATTATTGAGACTCTGCTGTCATGCAAACACAATCATCCTGGAACATTTCTCGTTCTCCCGACGGAGGGAGAAAGCTTCAGCAGGATCCAGCCAGATGAAGTACAATCACATGACTCAGCCTGGCTGCTCAGAACAGATGCCAATGTGTATGCTAATGCCGGAAAATAGCAAGTACGTCGGACACAGTGACGCACCGCGCTTTGAATAGACAACACCAAACTCCGAGGGAGAAACTTTAGAAATAAAACCATCTGTGGGAGATAGAAGCACATTCTTTCTCCTGAGTTTACTTTACGCTACTCTCTGAAAGTGAATAAAACTTTAAAATGGAGGAACTTAGCAGGATCCACAGATGTTTGATAATTAAAGCCAGATTGAGGAGTCAAAGGAAACCGTCTGCTGGATGCTTCACCATGACGACGACTCAAAACAAAACCAGTGATACTGCAGAAGAAGCCGTGGGTCTAGTCAAAGCCCATCTTGATCTCATTTAGATTCAGTCTGATGATTTAAATGCGGCAAAAATACAAAATCTTCCCAAGTGTTTTGGTCTAGTTCTAGTGAAAATATCTTAGGAAGCATGAAATAAAACAAAACTAACTTTTCAGCAAGATATGACTTTGTTTTAAGTCAATAATTCTTTACTATTTATAAAATGTACCAGTTCCAATCTTCAGCAGGAGCACCACATGGAAATAAACAAATTAACTGCAGATATTTAGACAATATTTGCAGATATTTAGTCAACTTCATCAAGTATATAGTAGTTCAGTCATCCAGCCACCAGGGACGCTGGAGCGAAGCCACCTTTCTTTTCCATCCCAAAAAAGTGGAAAAACTTGATCTGGAGGCACCAGATTTAATTTGGATTCAGGTTTTTTGGATCTTTTTGTTCAGGGTTGTTAATTTTACAGCTTACAATTTTACAGCTCTTAAGTACATTTTTGCAATTTAAATGAAGTTTATTGTTTTGCCTGTTCATTCACCACAAGTTACTAAAACGTGTCAAAATCAGATAAACGCCACAACATCAGAGAAACGTGTAAGAAAGGAACATCAAGTGTAGGAACACGCCAACGTTCTCACCTGTGTTCTGTGCCAGATCACCGACGCCCTGGAGTGGCCCAGTTTGTTCCGACACGGCCCTTTGTCGTAGTGGATCAGCAGGAAGTCGTCCTGGTACACACACATACACACGCACAGTTAAATAGCGACCATTAGCAGCCTTAAAGGCGTCTAGATGTCTCCTCATGCAACCAGCTGAAGAATCCAAAATCAAATTTATCTCTTCCAATGAACCGAAATGAAAATTTAAATCTCCCCTGACCAGTTTATTTATTTTCTCCAATTGTATTTTGTTAAAGGTGACTCATAATTCATAAACACAACTAACTTATAAGTAAGTTTTTATCTACACATACTTGTTTTAAGTAAAGAAATTCCTTAATATTGATGAAAATGTTCTAGTTCCATTGCCAAGTTATTTGATTTACATATATTAGTAGAACTAGAACTTTCCATCAATATTAAGGAGTTTTTAAAACTTAAAAACAAGCTCATACATGTGGATGAACACTTACTTATAAGTTAGTTTTGTCTAAATAAGCAGGCTGGAATTCTTCTGGGGTTGCTAGGTAACTGGTGGAGTTCTGCTGGGGTTGCTAGGTAACGGGCGGGATTCTCCAGGGGTTGCTAGGTAACGGGCAGAATTCTCCAGGGGTTGCTAGGTAACTGGTGGAGTTCTGCTGGGGTTGGTAGCAGAACTCCACCCACTGGCAGAGAGCCAGTCAATAATTAGTAGATTTTTGAAAACACCAAAAAACATGAACTTGTTGTCAAAAACAGTAGGGTGTTTTTTTTATTTTTATTTTTAAGCACTTTGTATTTTTTGAGACCCAAATGGAAGAACAAAAACATGAGAAATGTGAATTTTTCCTAATAGTTCCCCTTTAAACGAGTCCAACTCACATCCAGGGACTCCAGGCAGTACCAGCAGAAGGCGTGTTTGCAGTTCTTGCACATCATCTGGGCGCAGCCCTCGTCTCTCTCGATGTAGACTTTACATTTGGGGCAGCGCTTGATGGGGGCGTCGTCCTCTTCGTTCTTGTAGAAAGAGCTGCAACCCAGCAGGAAGCCAGTTAGAGTACGTCTAACTCGCTTTTAAAATAAAAGCAAATTATTTTAAAATATGCTTTAAAATAATGTGAATTATTATAGTTATAAAATAAAAATGATTAAAAGTTTCATGAACTTTTTTTTGGAAAAGTTCCACATCTACAAATTGACTGTTACTGTAAATATGAACAGATTTATTTCTATCTGCATTAGTAGGGAGCTTTAGATTGTTGTTCTCCTGATGTTTTGGGGCTGCTACCTGTTTTCCCCCGGCAGGAAGGAGGCGATGGGCGGGTTGCTCTCCTGGCAGGCCTGCCCCGGGTGCCAGGCGGCCTTGCAGGCGGAGCAGAACTCCAGGGCGCAGACGGCGCACTGGACCAGCTGGGGCAGAGCCGGGGAGTCGGTTTCCTTCAGCTGGCAGACGGCCTGGCAGCTGGAGGACGGGCACCACGTCCTGCACGGGTCCAACAGAACCTCTGGAGCCACAGCAGTAAAATGCATCAATGTCTAAAAACTAGATTACGTCTCTTTGGATTAAATGAACCTAAACAGAAATGAATATTTAATCACTGCAGAAAAGAAAAACTAAAGTGTTTCCTGATGAAGGTCAGTGCAGCCGACCCACCAACCAGCAGCAACTTTCAGTTTCTTTATGTTCAGTTCATCTTTACAGGATTTCATTGGCCGTCATCAGGTTTCATTATCATAACTTTATTCTCATGCACTGTGACCTTTCTAGTATTACTATAACTTTTCTCAAAGTAATACAGGAAAAGCTGTAATTATTAAAAACAGTAAAAATACTTTTTTCATATTATTGTGACTATTCTTGCGTTATTATGAGATTATCCGTGCATTATGACTTTTCTCGTCATAATGCACGGAATTAAAGGCAATAGTTATATAACTTTTTTCACATTATTACGACTTTTTTGTATTATTACGTTATCTTCGCATTGTTACAACTTCTCATATTATTACGACTTTATTTTTGACTTCACGTAATATGAAGTCAAACATTGTGAGAATATCAATTCTCACAATGTTACGACTTTATTCACCTAATATTACAACTTTTTTAAAAATAAATATTGTTTTCTCAGCTTTGCCCTAATCCTGAATCGTACGGCAAACCTTCAAATTGCAGAATAATTATTTGTAATGTGAATTTAAACAATGTTTCCGTCACTTCATTATAGTTTAAATTACTATTAAATATCTAAATGTCCAAATATGTTAGTAAAACACAGAAATATTAGTTATTCTGCTGGTGAATAAATAAACTTTCTTCCACTCCTTCTACAAACTATTTCAAATATTTGCATCCGTCTCCAAAGACAATTTTTCCTTTCCTACTGGGTCAAAGTTCACGGATTGTTGTTCTTCCATTTTATTGCTTCTTTCCATGTTTTCTCTGCCAAGAACCCCGAGAACCTCAGAAGCACGTCTGGAAAAATGTTCTGGCTGTTCTGATCCAAAAACGTTCATCTCTCTGAGGCTTTTTGGTTTCCAGACAGACCCTCAACAAAAAAATTTAAATCAAGCATTTCAAAGGTAAGTTTTCAAACTTTTCCAGCATCGCAGCTTGGAGATAAAAACAACATAAAACACATTTAATACTGTCACAAATCTTAATCTAAGTTATTGTGATAAATGATAATGAAAAAATAAGGCAAGTTCTCTCTCAGATAAATACATTTTAGTTTCAAACAAAAAGAAAACATTTTAAATATGAAAAATAAACAAACAAATCAACAAATAAAATGGGTTCCAGAGTCTCTGTAAAACAAACTGTCCTTCAAAAAACTGAGACCAAAGCAACAACTGAAAATTTATTTTAATTTATGACACGATTAATTGATTTAATACTTATTTTGACAGGCAGTTATTAATAATGTGTTGTAATCTGTTCTAAACCAGATAACTTCATTCTTATTGGCCACAAATAAGAAAACTTTAGTCTGATTTAACTTCAGACTGTGAGAAAGGGTTAGGGTTAAACCATTGTTGTGAGAAAATTAACTGTCTTTTTATACAGTGCATATAAGTATCTGGGTTCAGCCCTAAATAATAGTTTCCAAATTCAAGCCTTTAATCAGACATCAGATTACACTTTATTACAAAACTGTGCAGTTTGATTATGAAGCACTTTCCAAACGTGATTGAGATTCAAGCATTTCCAAGGTTTTTAATCACCTTTTATGAATCCAGGTGTGAATAAAAGGAATCAATAAAACGTGCAGCGACTCACCGCGCTCAAACTGAAGCTTCTTGTACCTCTGCATCATCTCCGTCGCCACCATGCACTCGATCTGCAGACAGAGGAGGAAATTATTCAGCTGCTCTGAATATTTACACAGAAATATATCCTTCATTTCAGGAATAATATCATCTTATTAAGCTCCAGTTTAGCTATTTTCTTGCTTCTGAAATCAAGAGACATTTTAGCTACTGATGCTAAATAATAATAAAAGTTCTCATGGTATGACTGGAAATTGTATTTTTATTTTATTTGCAGTTTTCTTCCCTATTTGTTCAATGAGAGCTTCAATAAAAACACTAAGTTAGAAAATATGATGAAGTGGCATGACTGTGTTTCGCTTAGTGATATTATTCACCGTTTTAAGAGGATTCTTTCCACAAATTTCTTAGTTTAAAAAGTTACAAATTTTAGACTGTTGAAAATTTTCTGAGCTTTATTAAAGGGAAAACTCCAATTTCCTCATAAATTTCCAAGTTTTCCGTAGAAAATTTCTGAAAGTTTCAGATTTTTGGAGCAAATTTTCAACTTTTCAAGCTCAGAAATTTCTGATTTTTTAATACAAATACTTAAACTTTGAGCTCAAAAATGTCAATGTTTTTTCTAGAAAATGTTTTAGATAAACCTCAAAATTTCAGAGATTTTTGACTGAAATTTACTCCTCCTTTTTTCTTTTCTATCTATAATATCCCTAATACGATGCGGTGTATTTCAGATGAGAATGTTTTTCAAGAATATATTTTATTTTTTACTTATTACCTAAAAATGTTGGTGTTTTTTTTTTTACCACCAAATCAAATTCTGATTCTTATTTTGTGGGAGAGAGAGCGCCCCGCTGGAGCAAACAGGGTCAGCCTCATTTAGTGGTCGATGCATCGAACATTCAGGCTTTGTAAAGAAGAATCAATTTCACAGCGAAGGACCTGCTGAGAGAAGAGACTGGCAGGAGCAGCTGGAGTTTCATCAGCAGCAAGTTGATCAGACGCTAATTGATCAGAAACGTAATGCTGCGGTGGGCAGAACCACAACGAGCCTCTGAGGCGCAGTAAAGAACCGGGCGGATCCGACCCACACAGAACGGACGGAGCTGAGCAGCAGCTTTAGGACGTAACAGGTTGCACTTATAAACAAGTTGCAATGTGACGACTGGACTGTTCAAGCTAATTTTCTATTAGCAGCTTTACTAACCTTTTACATTACATTACCAAGACAAACCTTTATTTTGGCTTTTTTCTACTCTTCCTCTTTCTTTTCTCCCTCCCAGAAGGATAAGTCCATTTTTGAGACACTTAGCGGCTGCTTAGTTTGCTTTATCTTAGGCCGACCCAGACTAAAATAAAAACATTTTTGGTGATGACAGTTTTGATTTTTACCTCATTTTCCTGCAAATGTCCTCTTTTAGGGCAGGCAGAGTCGGGACAGCTAATTGCAGTTTCAAGGCCTTCTTTAATCAGGAGCTCCACATACTGCTTCAGGCACTGAAAATAAAACACAGATCCACAGGTCAGAGCTGCGTAAAAAGTATTCACAACCCACAAACCTTGTCACCTCATGTTTCCGGTGGAAATCCTCCAAAATCCTCTGGCTGTGAAACCAGAGCGTCCACAGCCAGGAAAACTGGTCTAACTTAACCTCAGCCTGTATTTAACTTCTTTTAGATTAGAAAAATTTGCAAAGTAAATAGTAGATATCAAATATCAGATAGCAAAGCTCAGCTCAGACGTGTTTACAGTGTCTCTGTAATGATCTGCGGTGAGTGAACTCCGGTAACCGCTGCCGCCAGCCGGTTTGAGGAAATGGCAGCTAAATTTAGAGCCTATTCTTGGTTAGGATGTCACTTTCTTTCTGCAACATCGGATGATAAACCAGAGTTTAGTGAAACTATTTTTGTGGTTTTCATTGTGTTAAAATGTCACATTGATTCATTAACAAAACAGAAATATCTCTGGATGAGTGATCATAAACCAGGATCTTTTTCACATTTTATCATTAATGTATTTTATTAGGATGTTGTGTGATAAACCACAAATGTGCTAATAGTGGAGCTAATTTTTGGCTTAGAATTTTAGCATTTTGGTAACTTTGTAAACAATTAGCACACTTAGCTTAAATGTGACACACTCTGTAAAACTCACCAGTGTGCAGAAGACACATTGGCACTGCGTGATGGTGGTCATCTGCTCCAGTGGAAACTCTCCAAGGCACAGTTTACAGGAAACCAGGGGGTCAACGGCCAACTCCCAGGTGGGCCGGTACCGTGCTGTGGTCATCTTCACCTCCACAAAACTGAGACAGGACAGAGGAGAGCCGCCGTTAATTCAAACACAGACGTGGACGAGTTGTTTATGCTGCAATGCATCCAGGGTCGCTGATGTCCTGCCAGTAAAGTAATTTTTGAGCATTGAGTATCGATCATCCGTTTCAGAACGTGTTGACAGGGAACAAATCAGAGAAAACAGCAGGATAAAACGGAGAGTAGACTGAAAAAAGCTGGTGTTTATGTTGCTGCTGCTCGGAAATGCTAACCTAGAAATAGAATAACTAGATGTTTACAGTTAGCATCAGAACCAAAACTTTTTTCTCAAGAATCATGTTGCAAAATTAAAAGATGCTTCATTGTCAATTTATACGTCCATTCATTATCTGCCGATTTGTTTTATCTCTGTAGCTGATGGTGTTAGCCTCTGCTAATGTCGTTAGCTCTAGCTAATGGAATTAGCTCCTGCTAATTGTGTAAGATCCTGCTAATGGCATATGCTCAAGCTAATGTAATAGACAATGTAAGCTGTAGCTGGCTGTAAATCCAGTTAATAACATTAGATAAAGCTGAAGGCACTAGCTCTAGCTAGCTAATGGTGTTAGCTCTACCTAATAGCACTAGTTCCTGCTAGTTTCGTTAGTTGTAGTTAATGGTGTAAGAGCGTGCTGGTGTGCTCTAGCTAATGGCGTTAGCTCCTGCTAGTTTTATTAGCTCTAGCTATTTGTATTAGCTCCAGTTTATATAATAAACCATTGATTACAAATCGATCATGTTAGTTTGGTGCAACAGATATCACGTCTCTAACTGCAGATGAAGGATGTTTGCAGCATGACCACATCAACCTGCATGACTTGGACATATTGTGTTTTTTTTATTTAACATTTTTGAAGTAACTTGTGAGTTTTTACGTACCCAAACACAGACTTTTAGGTTAATATGAAAACTACGACATTCAGGCCAACATGTTCCAGCAGTCATGGATTGATTTAAGTAAATAAGGGAAAAGGAGAGCATAGAGGCAGCTCATTTATGTTTGTCTCCACTTAATCTGTGAGTTAAAGATGTGCTTTGTCAGATTAAGCCGCACGGACTAATAAATGCAGTCCGTCGAGTGAGTGAGCGCGCACACAAACCGGCCTTTTATATGCAGAGTGACACCAGTTTTTCTGCATAAACACCCAACGTCAACCATGTTCCGCTTCATTTCAAACAACACACTTTGTGGCATTAAAGGAGAAAACAGCTCAAAGGCTTTGGAAAATCCTGTGGTCATCTACAACAGCCATCTAAGCCCACTATGAAAATTCACTTTGCATTAAGTAACATGGCTGCCCCTCTTTCTGAGAGCCGGAACGGGTTATTTTGGGCCGTCTCGTCTCAGCCTGCAGCTGAGCGCAAACAGCTCCCACTCTGCTGTTTACAGGAAGTGGTCCTGCGCTCTCAGCGTCAGCACTATCAACCTCTCCCCTTGCTGCCTAGCAACCAGCCGGAGGAGGATTTCAGAGATGGAGGAGGCGACGAAGAAAGAGAAAAAACCACCGATCGGTCTGCGTCAGTTTGCTGGTTGGCAGCAGAGGACAAAGAACGGGAGGAGAATGAGGTTCAAGAGTTCACAGCACCGATCTGTGGACTCGTGCTGCGTCCATGTGCGACCCCGTAAGGCGGGAGGAAAACGAGGAAATGGGCCGGAAGTCCCCCAGGACCGATCCTCTACTTCAGTCACCACAAAAGATTCATATTTAATATCTATTAATTAATTAAAAGAAAAAGAAACTAAATTCAGTTTGAGCTCATTCAGACCTTCATAAATCAAGTTTATATTTCTTATGATGATTTAAGATTATCAGGATAACACTAAAAACTTTGAATGAGTTGCAATGCGTTTTTCTTCATCAGTGGAGTATTGTGCAATAAGCACACACAGAAGCACTCTAAATGTGGTTCTCTGCGTACTGACATCTAAACAGATATAGTTTGGATTATTCAGATGCTCTGCAGGAAACTTAATGAGTTACAGTATATTTTTCTTCAGCAGTGGAGTATTGTGAAGTTACTGAAATGATTCTCAAAGGAACACTTATCAGTTTGTAAAGGTAAATCTTGGTTTTGTAGCTTAAAAGGCCTTTAATAGACCGTCTATTAGGACTAAATCAACTATGAACTCGCACTGATAGGCAATGCTAACATTTCTTTTTTCTCCCCGTTGTTTTCAATTCTCCAAATCAATTTGATAACATGATCAAATCTGACTAATATCTATTTCGGTGTTTTTAAACAAAACCTCGATGTTTTGTTGGATTACTGGGTGTGCAGTATAACCGAGTAGAGATGCAGCAACTTTTCTCCGGTGGACAACTTAACTTTCCAGCCGTCACTCTAAGCAGTGAGTCAGTTCCTGGTTGACTCTGCAACATATCTCATTTAATAATGAACTCTTCCTCCTTCACATTTCTTCATCATGTCGTCTGTGGGAGGAATGTGGAGAAAACTCTGCACCTCGGCTCTGACTCATTCAAATCCTCATCCGTTTCCAGACTTCGTGTTGATCAACATAAGGCAACCAGCAGCGGGGATGCTCCATTATGAGTTTAAAAAAACTTAACGGCCAATCAGGGCGTGAAGTGAACCGAAGGGGGAAGGATGTCGTTTAGAAAGGAAATGACATCATTTAGTTAAAAGAGATTAACAACAAAACAATAAATAAGCAAGTCATTTTATTTGCACAGCAACAGGACTGAACTGGATGAAAACTGTTCAATTGGATGTATTTCAGATATTTAAAACAAAAAAAAACAACTAATCTATTGATATTGACTAATAACACAGCCCTAAAAACAAAAACAAGCAATAAATAAACAAAAACAAGATTAATACTTTAGAAAACTGGTAGTTTCCCTCAACAGGGATCAGCCTGTGGGTCTCTGTGTCGGATGAATGGGAAGGTCGGGGTAAAAAGTAATAAAAAATTATCAATAAGGTAAAGAGCTGGGAGTCAAATGCAATCCTAAGTGGTTGTCCCCATGTGTCAGTCATTACTCTGAAAAGCTGCTCTCATATTAACAAGCTGCAGCATAATTTATGACCAAACGACTTAACGGCCCAGAGAAAAACCCACAAACATGCATTAAAACATGCGGCGGGTCGGCTTACGGAGGCCTGGAGGGCCAAAATAAATTCATTTAAATACATTAGCAAAAGCTAATATGTTGTCAGTTCTAAGAAATGTGTATTTATTTTATATTGGAGTAAAAATTATTACTTATTTTTACTCTCTACCTACAGAAAATTAACCCAAAACATTTTTTTTATTTTTTAAAGAAAAAATCAAGTTTATTTGCATACAAAACAAGTCAAAAATAAAACTAATGTTGCTGTAACTCATTAATTCAAAGAGTTATTGTAGATAGTGATGGTTATTATCAGGAAACATCTCTTGTAGCAGTCTGTATTACAGTGAATTTGAAGATGCCTCTGACTGAAGACACTGTTCAGAGTGTTTCACAGGAAACTAATTTAATTTCACAGGAAGTCAAAAATACCAGAAGTTCAACTGCAGATTTAGTTACAAGTATTCATGATTTTCATCCCATCTTTCCTGATAACTTTTAATAAACAAACGTTTGTAATCAGACTTTTTACTGTTTCATATTAATTAAGCTGTGGTGGAACAAAAGGTTGACAGAATGTTAATTGTGCATAAAGATTGCAGAAACTTTAATAATTTACTGCATTTTTAAAATAATATTGTTTTTGTTTACTGCTGTGGGAAACATTAAAATTATAAGAATATTGAACATTTTCAGCTGAGTTGACGGTTTCCAGTGTGAAATTATATATCATGACATCACTGGATGTGAAAAATGCAGAAAGAGAGAGAGAGAAAGGGATCAGTCCATTTCCCTCCTGCACAAAACAGACGCCACTCAGCAGCCGCCATGTTGGACAGGGCATGGAGACGATGAGGAAACATTCTGACAATCATCTACAAGAAGTTCATCAACAAGCTTTCTAACCAGAATCAAAACGAGTATTAAATAAGTTAATTAAATTACCTAAAGGACACATTCAACGTAAATGAGCCCCAGATCGGCCGGTCGCTCGCTGAGGAAGGCCATTATTCTGTAACAAGCGGCTCCTCCCTCGTCACTTCCTTCCTGCTTTTCCGTCCCTTTGGAACAAATACGTTTCAGCCGCTGACCAGATTTCTAAGACTGTTGGCTTACCAGGAGGCCATTTATTATAAGTTAAATGTAAGAATTCAATGTTTTTATGTAGGGGTGCCCAATGTGTGGCTCAGGGGCCATTTGTGACCCTTTGATGAATTTTGTGTGGCCGCTGACTGATATCCAAGAATGGTACAAATGTGGCCTTCCAACATTTTCTATAAATGTTTTTATAATGGCAAATTTTTAACTTCCAAAGTTGAAGATATTAAGTACAACACAAAGGTTTTTTCTTTATGTTGGCCCCTGAACACTTTCACCTTGGGGTTTTTGGCTAAAAGTTTGGACACCCCTGCGTTGAGATGTGTTCACACCGGTCCTGTTTGGTCCGTTTTCAGTGAAGTCCGGTTCGGTCGGGGCGGTGTCAACGCATAATAAACTAGAAAAAAATAAAATCTCGGTTAAACTGAACTCTGGTTTGAATTCACATGTGAACGCCAAGCGGACCAAAGCAGGAAATGGACTACAACGCACAGCATTCTGGGTAAATGCAACGAAACAAGCTTAGCTTAGAGTAGAGAAATGACTGGTGCTTTTTTACCAAAGTAAACAGAAGTTTTGCTAATCGGCAGTTAAAAACCCTACGCAGTTTAGATGTTTATTATTCATGCTCTTATTTTGAAGTCTCTTTACATGGCAGCTCTGTTTCCTCTCCTCAAGATCTCCACCCATAAAGCAAATGATACTTATTTGGTATCCAGAATCTTCAGTCTGATGTTTTTGTCTTTTTTTAAAGGACAATTTTGTTTACAGAGGCTTCAAAATTCATTCTGATTGTTTTTTTGTTTATTTATGTTCTATATTTAAAATATCTTCCAGTTCCAGGGTTAAATGTTCATAATAAATTAAAGTTTATTGCATTATTTTGCCATTAGCATTATATTACTTGAAAATGGTCTCAAAACAACAATACTATAGTTTATCGCAATAACGTCTGCGACGATTTATTAGCCAAATTATAACCCTTAGCAGGCGATGTACTACGTTATGACACATTTTGTATTTCATAAACTTTATTATAACTGGATGCAGCCTGTTAAAAACCTACTAAAATAACACGAATACCAAAATGAGCCAAAGCAGATAAATATATTTCCACCAGTTTGACCCAGAAACTTGACTTGAACAATTAAATGTGAAGAGCCAGCGGTGAAATCAGCTGGGCTGTCGTTATGTTTGCCTCAGAGAAAACAACCAAACAGGTTAATTATCATGTTAATGGCTGTTTGCCCAGTTTGGCCAGCAGGCAGCAGGATTACAGGATTCACCCGACAGCAGCGGCGGAGCAGAAATGGGCTTTACTCTCCTAAAAACTTACATGGATTTATTTTGTGGTATAATTGTAACAATGATAAAAGTGAATAAATGAATGAATATAAGCCTCACATAAAAATGACTGGTCACTTTAAAAAAATTAATTTTTATCACTAAGCTGCACACATTACATTTACATTAGTTTTATTTTGAAATGTATTGATATTTAATTATATTTTCATTGAACAAACTGCCTTAAATACTCATTTAAATTGGCCTTATTTAATTTTTGGGTTACAATTAGCAAAAATAACAGATAAAAGCTGCAGCTAATGATTATTTTATTAATTTATTATTATGGCAATTAATCAGTAAGAGTTGACAAATTCTGCAGATTTTTCTTTTTACCAACTTATCGTGTACAATAGTAGAAATATATGAGAAAATCCAAATCAACAAATAATTCAACTCCTATTTTAATCAGCAAAATAAATATTTTTTGCCCGTAAAATGCAATAACAGAATTTTCTTAGTGAACAATTGATCATTTTCAGCAACAGATGAATCTGCAGCTAATAATGTGAAAAGCTACTTTTTCAGATTAACCAATTAATTAACTAATGAAATAAAACAGAAGATTTTATTTTTATTTTTTTACAGAACTTGAAACAGGTGAAGGTAAAACTACCTCTTTGTATTATTTACGTTTTGTGTGAACAAACTTATTTAAGCTCAATTTTAATCGCGTTTCTTATTTCGTGGAAACAGCAATTAGAATATTTTTGTTATTTCAACAAAGGTTTGACATACAGTTGTAATGGAAACGCAGTTTGTGTATCACCACAAACACAAATACTATTTTAAAATGTTTCTTAAAGACGCCAGTCACATAAAGACGTGAAATTTGTATCACTAAACTGCAGATTTATGTTCTAATTTATTGGTACTTATTTATGTTTTCTTTGAACAAACAGTTAAAGTAGTAAAACTGTAAATACTAACAATAAGAACATCATTAATTAGGATTAATCAACAATTAAAAATCTAAATTCTTATCATAAGAAGAAATTTATCACAATAAATTATAAAACAATAAGTATAGAAATCATGATGTCGTAGGAATAAAATCTAATCAATTTATCTTCATAAAAGCGTGACTGTAATCTGTATGTGTGACACTGTGAATTTCTCCCAGACGCTGACATTTGGTTCCTGTTGTGACACAGAATATGGTCTCATTTGCACACAGCAAGGAAATGAGATGTGCTCAGAAATATTCAGCAAAGGCTGATTTTAATCAGTGGAGTGAGCCGGGTCGTCTTGCTCCAGGAAACAGGAGAAAGATGCAACAAGAAGCACCAAACCTTCTGGAAAAATAAGTTCAGAACCATCAAAATGTAGAAAAACCATGTGCAGGGGTTAAGAGTTCAAATTAAAACATGACATAAGATTCAGACACGTATTCAATAAAAACAGGCGTACCCCAAGGCACAGTTCTTGGTCCATCTCGTTTCAGATTTTGGTGTAATAAACAATTTTTGCCACATTTATGCTTGTGTTTACATTTAGAGCCAAAGCCTGATCAGAACTAAAGTTCAAAATGGGTCAGGCCAAAATTTCATTTGTTAAGCCTCAAACAGCACAGAAAAAACTAACTGAAAATGAACACAACATAAAGTTGGGTCTATGTAAATAAAACTTCTATGTAAAGTTTTATTTACATATAAGAGGAGATATTTTACCCTCAGGTGCAGAAGTTAATCAGACTACAAGGAACGCATGTGGCTCCGGTCCAGTTTCCTCTGGACTCATCCTGCGGTTACAACAAGCCAAAAACGGAAACATTGACAAAACTAAACCAGAGCAAAGCCAGAGGTCTGGAAACATTTACAACTGGAAATAAAAACAAAACCACCAGTTTTGTTTTTGTAAATTATGTCTTCCAATTATTTGGTCGTATTTTCAAAATTTCTGTCAACGTTTTACATTTTTTAAGACGAAAACACAGTTAGCTGCTGAACCCCAACAACCGGGCTCAGAGGGAAACCCCGAGGTCATGAATAAAAAACTGAAACAATAAGAGTGTGAGCTGCAGCGCGCCGTCATTCTGCCGGACAATAGAGTCTTCATGGTGAGCACAGAGGAGAGCGCCACTCCAACAGAGAGCCACTCACAGGCTGATCTGTGGCGCAGCGTCCAGCTCACACGCACGCACGCACGCACGCACGCACGCACGCACGCACGCACGCACGCACGCACGCACGCACGCACGCACGCACGCACGCACGCACGCACGCACGCACGGCCTGAACTGGAATCAGCCACCCAGGATTTTCAGACAAAACAAGAGTCTACAGTCAGTTTCACCCCAGAGCGCGGCGATGTGTTCATTACGGAGGGACGAGATACTGTGTGGAACGATTTTGATAAAAAATAATATCTGTTACTTATTTTTAGGTAATAAATAGTTTTGCAGGACAGTGGCAGCATTTATACCACCATACACACAAATATTGTTAGTGAAATAATATGTAGTATTTGAAAACTAGACAGAAAAGAAAAAAGCAGGAGTAAATTTGCGTCAAAAATTTCATAAATTTTCTAGGAGAAAAAAGATTTTTTTTCTACCAAAGGACAACATGTACTAGAAAAAACCTGAAATTTTCTAGAAAAGTTTGAAAACTTAAAATTTGCTAGAAAAAAGTGAGAAATTTTTAGAATAATCTTAAAAACTTTGAAGCAAAAATTTGAATTTCTGCATTTGAAATGTTACAATTATAAAGGTACAAAAATAAACTTTAGAAATGAATCTCAGAAATTTTCTAGAGAAATTCGCAGAAATGTTGGACTTTGAAAAGTCAAAAATTTGCAAAAAAAAAATCAGACGTTTTCACTTTAATTGCAGAAAATTTGAAGACAAAAAGTTGAAAAATTGCTATAAAAAACTCATAATTTTGTCTAAAGCTCAGAAATGTTTTTTTTTAAAAATTAGGAAATTTCTGGTTGCAACAGTCAAAACTTTTTGACTTTTGAAACTCAGAAATTTCTGATTTTTCCCCCCAAATTTTCTTATAGAAAGTTTATCAGACTAATCAAATTTTTGTTGTTTATTTATATTTTTTATCTTTGTGTCAGAAATAAGCTTCTTCAGACAATACTTAAAAAAAATAAATTAAAAAAAAGTAGTTTACTAACATTGACTGGTGATTAATATCACTAAGCTGCATACAGAGTTTAAATCTTATTTTCTGATTTACCAATAGTTATTGATGCTCTCATTGAATAAAATGGGAGAAAATATCAAACACTTCCAATCATGGCGTTAATATTTTAAATTTAATGCCCATAACTGGAATTTTACACAACAATGATGAATCAAAATGAAGAAATCAGGACGTATTTTATGAGTCTCAGGGAAACCGTGGGAGGAGGAAGCTTCGACTTGACGTAGGAAAGGGTTCGACTTCCTGTTGGGTTCGCCGCAGACACACAAGGGAAGCGAACCCATCAAACGACAGGAAAGGAAACCCCTTCAAAGATCGACGGAGAGCCAAAAACGGCACCAGAAGCTTAAATCAGAGCAGGGAGCCATCGCTCGGCCCTTTGGGGCCTTTTGTTCCAAATCCCAGCAGCATTTAGCCGAACACAAACAACAGGACCGTCCAGGTTTGATCCAGTTTCCATCCGGTTTACTGGAAAACCAAGAATTCAAATGTCCAAAGATTTAGAATATTGTTATTTTGGTTTAAGGTTTAGTAAGATACCAGGGGATATCTCTGCCATAATAAGCAATAAATCAACTAATCGCACAATAAATAAATATTTAAAATATCTTCCAGTTGCAGAGTTAATTGTTCTTTAGAAATTAAAGTTTATTGATCTTTGAGAGGGCAAACCTGCATTATCGAGCCATTATCAATATATTACTTGAAAATCCTTTTAAATAACAATATTATCATTTATCGCTATAACTACCAGGCTATTCATCATCCGGTAAAATTTGTGAAACTAAATTTGTAGAAGTTTCAAAATGCCAAAATACTGAATAAAACAAAAAACAAAACTACTTCAATTCGCGTAAATTCACATTGAAAACCTGAAGTGAATAATCTGAGTTTATGTTTTAATACATTTTCAAAGCTGAAATTCTGGGATGGTCTCATAAAAGCTGAAACTCTTAAGAGAGGGACTGAGGTAAATGTGAAGATGCTTCAGTTCACATGACTAATGTGCATCTCCAGAGGCCATTAACGCAGTGATTTATTCATGTTTTGGGCCAACATGTGATCCGACCCACATTAGGAACCCGGTCCTGGACCAGCGGGTTGCCATGTTGGGACACAGAAAACATTTATGATATTATCAGTTACCGCCCCAAATTTTCATTTCAATGCATATCTAGCTCAGATATTTAACATTTTTCCTTCTTTCTCCTCTGTTCTTCCATTAGATTTTAAATTAGGGGTGTTCAAAGTGTGGTCAGGGGCCCCCAAGTGGCCCGTGCAACCATTTTTTTGTGGCCGCTTCTCTGCATTTCAAAAATGTTACAGATTTGGCCCTCAGGTGGAATTTCAATGACAAATTTAATTCTTCTTCAACTGAAACTGTTAAGTACTTCTTTGTTTAATTTTAAAGTAAATGACTTAAAAAAAAAAAAAAAAGACTAAATAAATTATTAGAGTACATTATTTTTTCTGTCAAAGTTCGGTAACTTTTTTAAAATTATGATTTATTAATTTTAAAAAAGTGATTAGAATAATAAACATGAACCAGTAAAAGTCAAAACAAAACCCAAAAATGAAACAAAACATTAAAAAAAAAACATCAAATATTTCCTCAATGGAGCCAGTGGATAAAAGGTAAAAAAA
Organism: Poeciliopsis retropinna; assembly: GCA_010277075.1. Taxonomy (NCBI): domain Eukaryota; kingdom Metazoa; phylum Chordata; class Actinopteri; order Cyprinodontiformes; family Poeciliidae; genus Poeciliopsis; species Poeciliopsis retropinna. The sequence continues at coordinate 1,609,837 of VMRM01000018.1, forward strand.
TGAACAGAAAAGAACAAACAAATATAACAGAAAATATCTAAAAAAATAATTCAACACAAAACAAATAAAGTGGGGCAGTTAGTTTATTAATGTATAAACTAAATGTTTTTTTTTTTTTTTTTTTTTTTTTAAAGTCAGTACATTTTAATTTATTACTGAGCAGATAAAAAATAATTTAGAGAAAAATTATTTTGGGTTCTGAGTTTGAAAAACTAAACATTTTCAGCAGTTTTGTCTGGATTGCTCCATTTCTTGAGTCTGCCTTCTCCGTTTGATCAACTCCTAAATTAGTCGACCGTTATACCAACAATCGATTAATCACGATTAATCGTTTCGGCCCTGCAGAGCTCTCAGGAAGCCACTAGGTGTCGTCGTCTTGTGTTTGTGTGACTCCCTGAACTCTGCAGGCTTCCAGCATCGCTGAAATGCTAAATCTTGGAAAGTGTCAGCAGATTCCGAGGAGCGTTGCATAACGGCTGTCTCACTTTACCTGCCAGAGCCGCTGCCGGGCAAAAAGCACGCATGCATCCCATGATGCTTCACCTGGAACCTGGCGCCACCCGCATCAAGCCCCCACCCCAACATCAGCAACACACCGGAGCCTCATTGAAGCCGTTACATAAGCAGACAGACAGACAGACGACACCCAAACGGTCCAATCCAAACCTTTTGGGTGGAATAAAGGAGCGATTGAGTGAGAGACGAGGTGTTAGCCTCGTTACCTAACCAGGTAACATCAGACATGCAGAGCTGGGTAGTTACTACATCTACTGAATAACTTTTTGAACAAATTAACTTTTAGGAATATTTTTACTACGCTGTAATTTGAGTAATTTTATTATTCAGTATCTCTAATCTTATTTAAGTTTCTGTTTTCTACCCACTGAATGAAAAACAAACATGTTTAAACCAGAAACTCACCAGCAGTTCCTGTTAAAGTTTAAAAAGTTTTTATTGAAAAAAACAGATTTAGAAAAACTTTTTGTTGTATGAATTATTGTCATTTTCTTTTTAAAATAGTAAAATTTCCACTTAACTTTACATTTTGGTTTATCTAATGATATAATTTTTAAATAGTAAATGATTGATAATTTGATCAGTTACTCAGTAATTGAGTAGATTTTTCACTAAATACTTTTTACTCTAACTTGTAGTAGTTGTACTCTGACGATGGTGTGATTGTTGGTTCTCTGCCCTCCTTTACACCTAATGGGCCATGAACTGGGAGTAGCTGGGTCCTAGTGGGTCAAACAGGTTCTAATCTGCTTAACGCTGAGATCGCTCTCCAGCGATCCCTCATCAATACCTGCGAAGGCGGCGGCTACGCATTTTGTTTCTAGCGATGAACCGATTACAGTTTAGAGGCCGATCAGCGATATTTATAGAGACAATATTATGTTTTACAGGCACATAATGGCATTTTATAGCACAACCAACCAATTATTTTAGTTTCAATTGTTATAAATATGCTACAAATATGAGTCAAAAGAAATTTGACTTTGTAGTTTGAAATTGGGTCTCTGTCTCTTTAAGAAACTACTGCTCTTTCTCTGCCTTCAGGAAGTCATCACAACATGGCTCCTCTATTAACCCCTGATCAACAGTTTTTCCAGCGTTGCTCTGAGAAGTGGATCCTATAATGACAGTAGTTCCACCAGGTGTTTGCTAATTGCTGATGGCTAGTCTGAAGGAGCTGAGAGGGGCAGGAGCTGCGCCTCGAAGGCATGGCTGGGATTCTTTCGTGCTTGCCATGCATGAAAGAATCAAAGCAACAGCAGCAGGTCTGTGTTTGATGAGGGAAAAGCAAAAAAAAAAACCCAAAAATCTATTTTACATAGCCTTTTTTTTCTGTCATACCAACACAAACGTAAACAGAATCGCCTTCACTTTAATGTCATAGATGAAAACGTTAAGTGGAATAAAAATGTTTTTGATTGTGCAAAAGGTGGTGACAAAAAAAAAAACACTGGCTGGACAATAAATTATGGCAAAAGTTGCTGCAATAAACGATCATAAAAAGCTAGCATGAAGCATGAAGATTAATCGTTTCGCCCCTAGTTGGTTTTTAATATTTTGCTAAAGACTGCAGCTGTAAACCGACTAATTGAACCGGTTCAGTCGGTGATGACAGCATGGAGATAGATGCCTCCTGGAAATGTCAGGGAACTGAACGACCTTTCAGATCCGGGTCCCATGATGCTCCTAAAACCTCCGGAACGATTCTTTCTGGGCTCATTATGGAGACCAGCAGATTTCAGGGAGGATTGGAGAAAACGCAGAGCTCTATAAATAAAACCACATTAGCGGCTGAGAGCCTTACCTGGTCTCAATAGTTTGACCTCAGGAGGGTTGAAAAGATGATCTCCTGAATTGGATTAACCCGCCGAGCCGTCAGTCAGTCAGTCAGAGCGGCCGCGGAGGGCTGATGCCCATCTTCACGTTTCTGGGTCCGGGCCCTGACGAGGAGCAACAGCCGAACAGGAGCAGCGGGAAGCGAGTCCGGGCTGCGGCTGACCCTCTCCTCTCCTCTCCGGGGTTGTTTTCACACCGCGGAGGCTCCAAACTCTCAATAAAGGGACGTCCAGCCGTCAGGATGCGACGCAGATCCCGCAGAAAACAGCGGACTATCCTACTGCGAGGAAATCCGGGGGCGGCGTGTTTACCTCCCCTCGGTTCCTGCTGCCGTTCTCGGTGGGGAATCAGCTGCTGCTCGCTGAAGAGACGCCATTTGTCTACAAGGAAAGGCTTCCAGTGGGCTGCGCAACACTGCCGCCCACTGGCGAAGTCAGGACCTGCAGCTCGTTACGTTCCCGACAGCGCCCTCTGCTGGCTGAACGGTTCCATTACATTTAAACCAGTTTAAGGCTCAGATCATTTTGGTACTTTTTTACAGTTTTGTTTAGGAAATTGAACTATTTTTATTCACCATTTCCAAGAGTACAAACAACAAAGCTGTAAACACATATAAATCACTGAATATTTCTGTCTTGTCTGTAATATCTGATTTTTTGTTTTCATATTGATGTTTTTACTGTTTATTTTGGAAAATAAAACAAAATAATCCTTTATTATTCCAACATTTAAAACAACATTAAGTTGATATTCCAAAAGACAAGCAGCAGAAATGAAAACAACAGGAAGAAAAAACACAATACAAGCTAACTGACAATATAAATACAATAAAATATATATGCAAAATAATACATACAAATTATATTTATATGGGTCATAGATAAAATAAAACTGAAAGCAACTAAATAATTAATTGTAAATAAAATAAATAGAACAAAACTAATATATTTAAATCATGGATAATTATTTATATATTTATTTATTTGATAATTTCCCACTCCAGTTCATCAAAACATCATGAACCTTTATGAATATTCCCTGCATTAAAGTCATGACTGGCCTCCTGGAGTGGAGCATGTTAGAGTTTATCAAACTCAAACAGCGTCGTCTGTTTGAGTTTGATAAGCTCAAACATGTGCCACTTTATAATCATAAATTATTTTATGATGGGTGGTAACAATGTGGACAGCAGGAAAACAAATTATTTAAACATGGAGAGAAAAAATATCTTCATGTACATAAACTTTCACAATTTTTCAACATTTTGCATATTTCTAATAGCATGGTGTTTAGTTAGCAGTGCTAAAAAATATTAAACTTACATCACATTTGGTGCTGATGTTTTGTGAACGGAAATTATTTTTTTACTTCTACTTGATAAGCCAAAAGGTGAAAAACAACTCAGATGATTTTAAAACATGAAGGAGTTTGTTACTAGATATTCAACCTGCTAACTGCTAAATTTAGCTTGCAAACTAAATATTTAGTTTGAAACTGTGACATTTATAAATTAATGAATATTATGGTGAAAATATGACTTTGAAAAATTAACTATCAATATGAGGTTATTGAGTTATTTACAGAGGTTAAAAGCAGAAATACAGACATTAACCACAAGAGACAAACAAGGAAAATATTAAATGACATAATTATTGGTAATAAGAAAATGTAGGAATTAATTGAAGGAAGAGAAACTATGAAAATGCACAAAATTGAGTTTATAAGGGAGGAAACTTACACAGAGAAAGATGAAATGAAGAAGTTTATGAAATTGTTCAAGTTGAAACAGATCCAGTCAGCAAAAATAAAACTTATTTTAATTTAAATTTTACATCAACAATATAAAAAAATTACAACACAGTCAAGATCTTAATCTTAAGACATTTACAAAAATAACACCTGAACATTGTAACACTTCTAAAACCACAAGCTGCAAAGTGAAATAAGTGCATAAAGACGTTTCCGGTTTGTAATTGCAGCTTTTCACCAGTCCAGCTTCATGTCAGCTTTGCTCCAAACGTATTTCCCACCTCTCTTCAGAAACATTTTCTCATCGAAGCCGCTGAAGGTGATGGCGTCCTTCACGCCGACGTCCAGGATGGATCTGGACGGGTCCTTCCTTCCTTCCCGACAGTCCAGGAAACGCATCTGGAAAAAACAAAAACACAACAGAGGGGAAACTGTGAGTCTGACTTCATGGAGCGAAGCAAAACATTTAAAGCAAAATCAAACAAAAGAAGAACAGAAGAACCCATGGTTAATATTTTAACCTGAACACGTGCAATGCTGCAAGCCCAACAGTGTTAGCAACAGGAAGTACTTACATACTCATCCAGAATCAGGTACGAGTTCCTCATCTGTTAAAGCAACAAACAGGTTTTAATCTCACAGAATCGAAACTACAACAGAAAGTTACGCATGTTTTAAAAACTGATTTTAATGTGAATACAATGTTTTCTGTTTCTAAGCAGTTATGAGGCGTGGTGGAAAAAACAGTGCAACAAGTTCCTGGGTAACTACTTGTAACAACTTGTTACCTAGCAACAGCAAGGCGTTGCTAGGTAACCAAAGAGTGAGTGAGTTAGTTGATTCCACTAATCGAGCTTAGCTGAACGTGAGAGGTTTACAGAGTCATTAAGCTAATTTATTTTCAAAATGTTTAACAGCACAATCATATGGGCAATGGAAATGCAGCTAATGTCAGAGTTAAACACCTAAAAAAGAAGAAATAAATAGTTCTTATCATTACTGTTGCAGTCAGAGTTTGCTTGTTAAGTGAGGTTTGTGAGCTAAAGCTAAAGCTAAAGTGTGTCAGTGATCAGATGCATAATGAGGTTCAGTGTCTTACCTTCTCGTTGGACTCTGGAACGAGACAGGAAACGGCCTTGTGACGGTCCAGGAAGTCCTGAAACTGCTGGTCAGTGATGACGAACCTCTCCGCCTCCCTCAGCGCCGCCTCTCCAGCGTTCTCTCCATCGATCAGCAGACACTGGAACACCTGAGCAAAAACCAGGACAAACCAGCAACCCAATCAGTTTTCCTTCTGGCTGTGACACGTTTTAAAACATATGAACTGTTTTTACCTTCCAGCGGACCGGATTGAGCTGGTTGATCTGTTCGGACATGTCTTCATCAACGTTAAAGGTGTTGACAACCGAGTTGATCTTGAACGCCACTTTGTACTGCTGACACCAGCTGCGGATCTTGAAGAGGTTCTCGATGTGACTCTTCTTGCCCTGAGATCTGCCGATCGTCTGGTTGGTCTCTTCATCAAAACTGTCACAGGAGATCGCCAGGATGTCCAAAAAGTCTCCTGCACAAAGCAAATGATGAGAGTTCATTTACGGTGGCCCAGAAGGGTCAACAAAATGCAAAAAAACAACTAAACCTAAAACGGATGTTATGCTAACACACGACAGACGTTACACTAGCAGTTGTGCTAGTATATCTACTTCTAGCATAAGTTTGTCTGTTCTTTCTGTGCTTATTTTGGACGTATAAAACACAGCCGACCAACATATTTTTACCTTCCACTAAACTTCCCATCAATAACTGTGTTTCTATTACAAATATGCACAAAACTTTGCCGATATTCTGCTAATGTAAAAAAATGTGGTGTGTCCATTAAATAAGAAATGCAATTAAAATCATATGAATAAGTTTCTTCGAATAATGTTATTCAAAAACATGTAGCGCCATAATCCTCCAACCACTTCTTTGTATTTTCTGTCAGTAGTAACATCCGTTGTTAATCGTGTGATAAAAAAAAGTTTCAATTGGAATTCTGGATCCATTTCCATAGATAAAAAAAACAACCTCATCAAAACTTTTTATCGCAAAAAGAGAGATTTTAAGAAATTGGTCTTTTTCAATAAAGCAAACTTATTTTCATAAAACCAATTTGCGCAATTATATGGTCAATGGAAACTATCATCACTGAAAATACTTTAAAAGTGAAACTCATGGCACAGATGGATAAATATATGAGTTTCACTTTTTAAGCTAGTTAAATAATGAAACTTCTCATTCATTCCTGAGCTGGATCTGGACCTCACCGTATTTCTGGAACCATTTTTCTTTAATCATGCTGCCGTTGCTGACGATGCTGACGCTGGGCAGCTGCAGCTCCACCTTGCAGAACTGAACCATCTTCCCCAGGAAGTCTCCCCGTTCATGCAGAAACGGCTCCCCTCCGGAGAAATTGATCTTTTCCATCCCTTTAAACCACAAATGTTACTTTCATTTAGCTTTGATCAATAAAATAGAATTGTATGCCTTTAATCCGGAAGTGTTACCTGCTTCTTTCAGAAGCCTGAGCCCCGTCCTGGCCTCCTCCAGAGGAAGGACGAAGGAAGTTTTTGCAGTGTGGAAACAAAACCCGCATTTATAGTTGCATTTGCGGGTGAAGTGGTAGTTGACGCTGGTTGGGGTCGTCACATCCAAGTCTTCGCGTTGCTCCGACGGGCTGTTCGGAACCAGGGACTTTGTGGCCCCGCAGGATCCTTTGGACCAGGAGAAAACTTTGGAAAAGACGCCAGAAAAAAAGCTGAGGATGTTGCTGATGCAGAGGTGCAGCAGGGCGCCGGCAGAAAGCATCTTGAAATCAGAAGTTGATCTCCGGCTGTTGAGGCTGCAGAATGCGTGATCCTGCAGGGCGGCTGTTTAAATAGCGGCTCGGCTCTGGAGGCGGTCAGCTGAGCGGCCGCAAAGTTTCTGTTTACAAACATCGAAAGCGAAACCAGATGATGAGCTGATGAGGGAAAAATGTAACTGTGCAGGTTTAGTTTCTACAAAGAAATGATTAAAATGTTTTTCATAAAGTGCCTTTAGAGGCTCTTAAGAACAATAACATAAGAAACGGAACTGAAATGACGCCAAAAGTCGCTCTAGTAATAATAACCAGTGGCGCCAGTAAGGGGGGCCATATGGGCACCCTGACCCAAACTGCTATCTATGTTTATGAATGCATTTTAGAGAGAAAAGTTTGAAAATATGTATTAATGTTATGTTTTCTTCTTTAATGTCTGTCCCTGTTACTCACCTGACCCTCCAATCACCATAATCACATATTAGAGTGAAAAATTAGGCGTGTTACAGTACTTTACAATTATTGTCAGTTAATTTTGCTTCACTTAAAAACATGTTTCATAAACAGAAAAACTCTCACACTCGTTCTTTTTTGTAACCCCCCCAAAGAAACTTTTTACGTGAGTTTTAAAGAGTTAGTATTATGTAAAGTCAACTTTTTACTATCTTTACATCATGGTATAATGCTATTCCTTCATCAAAAACAAACCTGGAGTGTTGCTTTGATCGCCATGGTAACCACTCAGATGGCTCAAACACCTGGGTGGATCTAGCTCCGCCTTCAAAACTAAGCTCCTTCTCAGAGCTGCAGTTCCTAAGCTTCCACCTCACAGACCAGCTCCTACAGACTAGCCAGCAGCAATTAGCAAACACCTGGTGGAACTGTGCATCTTATGAGCTCATTATATGATCTATTTCTCCCTGAAACAATGGTAGAAACATTGTTAAAGGCTTAACAGAGGAGCCATGTTGTAAAGACTTTCTGGAGGCAAAGTTTCAGAAAGAGCAGGAGCTTCTTAAAGAGACAAAGGCCCAATTAAATTATTTTTTATGTCATATTTGATATGTGTGGCATTGTTAGAGCATTGGTGCAAAAATAGCTGCAAACCAAAGTCTGCTTTGCTGCTTACAAAACAGACTTTGTAAACAGCTATCAGCTTCTATGCACCACAAATCTGGAATAAACTTCCAGAAAATGGCAAAACAGCCAAAACACTGAGATCCTTTAAATAAGGCCAAGGCCCCACCTGCTTACATTTGATTAGTGGCAAATAGGACATTGATCATCATATTTGATGTGTATTGACAATTTTTGATAAAGTCTTCTATTTATTGTTTGATTTCATAGTTGATAACTGAATGATGTTTTATGGAGTCAATAAATTTGCCTTGTTGCTGATCACAAATGAACTTGAACGTTGTAACAAACAATAATTCACCGTTGTGGTGAAGTGGGGCTTTTAAAACTCTGGGTAGGGTGTCAGTTTGCTAGGTATCCAAACTCCTGCACAAAGAACACATTCCCCTGAGTTTCTTCCCTAAAGCTAATTTTTGTTTTACTATATCTTGAGTTTGCTTTGCTAGAGGAAACATCGTCACATGGTTTTGGTTGCCTTGATTTTTTTTATTTTATTATTATTATTTTTTTAGTTTTCAAAATTTCGAACATGAAATAGATACAATTTTGAATCTAGTTGAAAAAAGTGGTAAAAACTAGGAAATGTTTACCCTAAATATATGAACAGACAGGAAAATCTTAAATTATGTGCAATGTGTTTTTTTACTGGAATGATCTAGCATAGTCATGCATATAAGTATTTTATGACTTTATATTTTTGTATTTTTTATGTAAAGCATTTTGAACTGCCTTATTGCTGAAATGTGCTTTTCAAATAAACGTGGTTGGTTGCTTTATTTATGCTGATTTAACTAATCAGAGTCAAAGGTCTAAAAACATTTTCAAACGTCAGTTTAACTTTTGGATTCAGGGGAAACATTTCTCTGCTGCGCCCTCAAGGCGCCGCCTATAAGTTTCGTTTTTCCTTCTCTGCTCGGTAACTTTCGTTTTCCCGACCAAAGCCGACAGCAGCTGCACTGAAACCCGCCGATACCAGAACCGGATCATGGCCCGGCACCTGAAGCTTCTCGTCCAGCGGTGGTCGTCCCGTGTTTTCTCCGTGGAAGTGGACGGAGCGCCGCGGTACTTTGGGATCAGAGAGCAGCTCTGTGGGGAACCGGTCCCGGTCCCGCCTGATGTGTTCAGTGGGGTCCAGAAGCAGGACAGGTGTTACTCCCTGCTGGTCTGCAGCGAGGACCGGGTCACGGGAGACAGGTTCCACTGGGAGCTGAGAGACCGGCTGCAGAGGCAGCTGCCCCCCGGCTCCGGGCTCCGGTCCATGTCCTCCTTCATCCCGAACCAGACCGGCTCGCTGCTCAAAGGATACTTCCTCCAAAGCCGAGCTGGGAGTTCATCCCTGATTGAGGACATTTTAACGGATTTGGAGCAGAGAAACCCCGTGTTGGTGTGTTCATACTCCCAGAGTGAAGACGGCCAGCAGTGGACTCAGTGTGTCTGGTACCAGTCGGAGGAGAACCGGGTCAGGTTCCACGTGGTGCCTTCAGAAACACCAAAACATCATCCATCAGTTCTCAACATGATCAACTCGGATGTTTTCTACAGCCTGCAGGAGGCCTGCGCCGTGCTGAAACAGGTACAGATCAAAAATATGAAGTTTGGTTGCAACATGTTGCACAATGGCGCACTCATGTGGCGGTGAATGGTACTGCAGGGTCTCCACGTCCTTTTTAAGTCAAAGATGCTTTTAAGTTGGAAGTTTTTTATGAAAACAATGTAGGAAAGGGATGTAATTCATTGTAAAAAGGATTTTGCACTTTTGCTGTATTAAAAAAAAGTTTAATTTTTTGATTTAACACATTTATCCTCAGTTATAAGAACAACATTTGGGTCGCTTTCTGTGAAAATGATCTCAGTCGGCTGGTGAGAGAAAAACTAGATCTTGGTCTCAAAAAGTTTGGGCTTTAGAAGAAAGTCTATTTTTATTGATTTATTCATTTTATTTTGAAGGGTCACAGCAACTTTGCTCAAATCGTGCAAAGGCAAAACTGAGTTAGGGTTGGAAATGTTGCTGACCCATGTCCTAGTCAAAGTCCAGGCCTGACTCCAGTTGAGAATCTGTAGCAAGACTATAAATTTGACAGATTTCACAGCTGTTCTCCGTCCAGTCTCACTGGCGTTCTGGTATTTTGTCTTTACATGTTTAAATACTCAGATTATTACCAGTAAAAGATGCAGCAGTCGTTTTGACTCCCTCCTGATCCGGAGTGAACTGAATTTGTTCCCCGTTTTCTGCAGTGTGGTGACATCATCCCAGAGACCCGGTCGGTACTGGGGATGCTTCCCAGCAGCCTGGATGCCAGAAGAAAACCAGACTTCCCAGTTATTGTCATAGAGGGCCTGGACGCCACAGGTTAATGCCATTACCTCATAAAAAACACAGGATCAGCCTGATGGGTGGCTGTTCTCTGCTAAAAACGTTACCCGTCAGTGCGCTCTGCCTAATGGAATATCACGTATCATGACCTCAGAAAAGTTACATCACTTTGGAAATGGCTTATTGGATCGTCTCAGAGACTCGTCAGGTAGACTCTCTTTAATGAAGAGAGAGTAACAAATGTTTTCACTTTCATTTTATAGGAAAGACGACGCTGACAGAGTCTCTGCGCGACTCTCTGGGGGCTACGATTCTGCGCTCGCCGCCCCAGTGCTTGTCGGCCTGTAGAGGGCGCTTTGATCGAGAACCGCCCCTCATCCGGAGGGCTTTCTACGCAGTGGGCAACTACATCACTGCTGAGCAGATAAACCAAGAGGCCAGCAAGTCTCCTGTTATCGTCGACAGGCAAGATGTTGGACTGTCATGTTAGAGCAGTGATGAACTCTTAAATGAACTCACCAAATTCTGGATGTTTTCAGTTTTCTGCTGCTTCTAAAAACACTTTAAAAACCAGCTGTTTATTGTTTATTATTATCTGTTTCAAAAACAAACTGAATGTAACATCTCCAATCAACAGGCATTAACCTTTCACCTAGTTACCCCAGCTCATTACCTAGCAACCCCAGCGAAACTCTGCCCGTTACCTAGCAACCCATGTGGAATTCCAGAACATTTGGCCAGCTGATTTGAACGCAGCATGCGTTGGATGATAAATTGTCTCAGCAGTTATTCTGATAAACAGTAATGTTGTTAATTAAAAATGATATAACGACATAATAATGCAACAACATATTCTCAAAGAGCCAATGAACATTTAACATTGGAACTGGAAAACATTCTCAGTTTCCAAAGTAATAAACAAAACAGCGGAAACAACAAATAAAAGGAATCATGAAGTCTCTTTAAATAATTTGTTCTAGTTGAGACCAAAGCAAAAAACTGAAGACTGTTAGCACAGAACGAGAGGAATGAGAAAAACGCTAAATTATGCAAATGGAAACTGTTGAACTCATTTTAATTAATCATTCAATTAACTGATTTATTGCTTATTGCAACAGGCGTCAGCAAGGACTGTACAATGGCTGCTGGAAAAAAATAGTGTTTTAAGTCGCTCCATGGTGTTGAGATGTTTTTTGTGATTGTTGCGGCACCTTTTTCACAAAGTTGAGATTTTTTTCTTTTCCCATAACGTGGCAAGAAAGTTGAAACGGGTCTACCTTCCTGAAACATTGAAGAAAAAAAACCACTGGTCAAACTTTAAAAAATTTGAGTTAAGCTGTTACATGTAACTGAATTAAGTTTGTCAAGCTTTATTACACTCGTTCAACTTAATAAACTTAATATATTGACTTGGATAAAATTTAATTTGGTTATTTGTAACAATTAAACAAAATTTAATTTAATTTGTATCAGTTATTTTCATTGGTCAATTTGCCGGACGAACAGGAAAACCCGTTTAACGTGAACATGTAAGAGGACGTTAGTCAGATTTGCAAAAAAGTTGCGATAACTGACAAAAAGTCCACGCGAAAAATTGTGAGTAATAAGTGAACTTACACTAATAGTTGGGATTATTAATGTAAGTTCTTTTCTATTAATGGAAAAAACAAGTGTTTTGTTATTGACTTACCATCCAGAAACTACTTGATACATTCTTATTGGCTGTGCAGAAGGCTTCACTTCTGCTTTTCAAAGATGTACGGTTGTATAATCTGTTTGCAGCCATTTTTCTGTGTGGATGTAAAGGTAGATCTGGGGGCGTGGCCAGGTCTTTATTTGGATTTAAAGTGACAAAATGCCCTAAAACAGCTGAAAATAAGCAGAAATGACTGGAGTAATATCTCATTATCTAAGAACGAGTTTGTGCAAAATATTTAATGAACATGTTTTGTACAGCCATAGATGTACCCTAAGTTGTTCAAGGAAGCACCTTTAATATTTCAGCCTTATTGTCAGATGGTACAGGAAGTCTCACCTTCAGTCAGCCATGTTTGATCTGTCCCCAGGTTCTGGCACAGCACAGCAGCGTACGCCATCGCCACCGCAGTAACCGGCCCACTGAGTAACCTTCCACACGAGGGCGCCGAGGTGTACCGTTGGCCCAGTGACCTTCTGCAGCCCAGCCTGGTGATCTTACTCACCCTGGACCCGGAGGAGAGGAAGAGGAGGCTAAGGAGCAGAGGTCTGATGAAGACCGACGAGGAGGAGGAGCTGGATCACAACAAACTTTTCAGACTCAGGTTAGACAAGAATGTTTGATGAAGATGTTTGAGAATCGGATCGAAGGTCCAACTCCAGTTCGTTTACCTAGAAAGTCCAGCGTCTTCAGAGGTTTTCTTCAGTGGTTTTTGGTGCAGCGCCCCCACAGGCCAGGAGGGAAACAGGTTGGTTTGGGTCAGAACCACAGCAGCTGGAGGTGGAGCAGATGATGCAACTGATCGTCTACCAGACTATCAGATGGGAAAATACCCTTAGAGTGATTTTATTTTCACTTTTATTCACTGTTCAATGATTCTTAGATTTGTTTAGCATAAATTCTGCCTCACACATTAATAATTAGTTCTTAATAGCAGATTACTTCACTTATAGAAAAACATTTTGCCCATGATATAAATTAAGCTTTACTTTTTAAAATTAATATTAAAGATTTATTGACTTAAAAGAAACTCATTATTTTTGCTGAAAATTTACTTTTCAGTTAGTTTTATTTTATTTTAAATGTACTAAGAGAAAGAGGAAAAAATACTTGGTACAATTTGATGTTTTTGCAGTGCTATTAAGTTCATTAATAGTTTTTGTCACATGTGAACAAACATTTTGTATTTTAGGTAGATGTCTGTGTTTGAAGTCACAGATGGCTGCAAACTATGCAGCTCTTTCCCAGTCAGGCCACCTCAGTCTTCGTCTTATCCATCAAACACTTAACAATCAATTACCGTCCCGCGGGGGAAACGGCTGATGAGAAAAAGCAGGTGATTAGTTGCCGAGCTGCTGTGCTCCATTAAGCCGGTCCAAACCTGCAGCCGCTGCCGGCCCAGTTAGTCGCTGCTCAGACAGGTCGATAGCTGCTTTCATTCATCTTCTGCGCTGACGTAATGGCCTGTCCGCATGGGACGGCCAGATGTTGGGCCAGCAGAATTACAAAACAGATGGAGTTAGGAAGACGCTTTTTATTGGACTGAAGAGAAAAGCTGCACTCTCAGCCATCTGGGTTGTTTCTTTTCCTTGAAATAAAAAGCAGCAAAAACCATCCTGTTTATATCCTCGCACTCTCACTTGTTGGTCGATGTGTTTGTGTTTTGCTGCAGAGTAGAGGAAGCCTATCGGCGGATCGTCGGCCCGGCCTGCATCGCCCTGGATGCGAGCCCCTCTGCAGACCTGGTGCTCCAACAAGCGCTGCTTTTAATTAGGGCCAAATGCCACTTGTAAACAGTTCTCCCTGCCTCCCCCTGCAGCTGGCGGCTGCAGTACCGGCCGCCGCCACTGGGTGGCAGTAAGGTGTCGCCAATGAGGCGGTGGGAGGGCAGGTGGCCAGATTGGAGAGTTGAAAAGAGATTCTGCTCACAATGAGTAAAGGTTGAGTGGCCAGGAGCCAGAACGGCATGCTGCAGAAAAAATACATATTAATGGAGAACACAAACATTCTCTCACAGGAGGATTGTCTAAAAAAGAAAAAAAGTCTGTTTCACTTCTAACAAGTTGTTGTGCAGCGATGAGAATCACACCTAAGCTGTAAATGATGCATGCATCTATCAGACTTATTAGGTTAAATTGTCTTAATTTTTTCAAAAAGAAATTCAAACACATCTTATTAAAGTAAAACATACTCACAGTTTATGTTGCTAACTTTGGCTACGTTTCACCTAAAATAACTTTATTTAAAGCAGAGCTCTGTGGTAAATTTAAATACGCAACAAGTGTAAAAATGATTTTGTATATTGTAAATGTGCAGTCAGTAAATATATAAAGTTAAAATATAATTTGTTTTTAAAGGAAATACACCTGAAGGGTCTGAGCTGCAATGGAGAAATAAGATGTATTTAGAAAGATTATTTAATTTCATTCATTTTGTTCAAGGAATTTTAAATAAAGTTGATTAAAGTTTAACAAGTCAAACATATCTGAACATATCCAGAACTTTAAATGTAAAAATCTGATTTTTCACTAATTGTAAACTCAAAATTCAATATGGCTGCCACATAAAATGGCTGCCACATGTTTTATAGGTAGGAATCGCTACCTTTAGCTAAAACTGCACCTTTCTAATGAAATTTTTATGTGTTTCATATCTGCATATATTGTAGCACTAAATAAGATGGAGTAATAGCTTAATAGTAAGAAAAAAATGATGCAAGTAAACTTATAATATTATACCGACCTGTCCAGGTGACCCCTGCGACAGACTGGCGACCTGTCCAGTCTGAAACGTTCGCTGGAGAGTCACCAGCACCTCCTGACCCCACAGGGATCAGGAGGAAATAGATGGCTTGATGGAAACTATCAGAAAGACTAGCTAGTAGCACTTCTTGCTACTAGCATGAAGCTACTAGCATCATGCTAGTTAGCATCATGCTGACTAGCATGATGCTAACTAGCGTGCCCCTATGTTCTAGCATAGCATGCATGCTAGAACATGCATGCATGCATGCATGAAAACCACTGGGTATTTCAGAAAACCTAGAGGTTTTCTGAAATATGGTTAAAATTGGTTTTACTGTAATATTCATACTTACATTTTGACTTCAGAGGTAAAACATTTCCAACATCAGTTTAGTTTAACCTTTAATTTCGTTCCCCTGAGAGCCGCTAACAGCAGCACCAGTACCACCTGACACCCTGATCTGTGGTATATAGTACAGGATAATTCATACCGTTTATACTTGATGTCTTCATGAACAGAGGCACTAAATGCAGGCACTACTATGCGTATTTGCTAAGAGTATATGCTGTAAGTCATTTCTACGAGCAGGAAACGTATATTTGGCCTTTGTGATGGGAAGATTAATTGGGGGTTTTAGTAATTATGAGCTTGGCAAAGCTGTGGGCTGCAGAAGACAGAGTGACCCATCTCTTTTACTGTGATGCATCAGCGCCGCGCCAACAAATGCAGACCCCATTCATATGGCAATTAATGGAGCGCTGTATATCACTGTCACTGCTGCGGTCCGCACATGAGCGCGGCTTCTCGTACATCGAACCACCACGTAAAGTAAGTTCATAAGGATCGCTCTATTTACAGTTTACTGTATTCATAATGCTTCAGCCGCCTGGTGACTCAGCAGGTGCGTCACGAACACAAAGAGTGCGAGCGAAACCACCAGGCCTCGAGCCAGAGATCAGACATTACCGCAAAGTTGTGTTTGCTTTGTGAGTTTCACGCTGATTTTCTTGGCAACAATGAGTGGTGAGAGCGCACCATTACTGCCCTTCAAAACAAGGAATGCAACACTGATGGCCCATAATCACATACATAAACAATTATTCACATTTCTCATAATCATTTTATTTATTAGTAGTCTTTCAGGTCAACATAAACAGAGGTTTTAATGCGGCTTAAGGGAAAAGGTCAAAAACTTATGAATCTGTTTCCAGTCTGTAATTCTGAACTGACCAATATTTGTAGCTTATAACTGAACAGGAAAACAAACTAATCTGCTGTTCAAAAACTAATACTTCATCGAAGTTACTTTAGATTTAATTTCACTAACTTGATTTGGTACTCAATCACAACCGTCCAAAAGTTATCAAAACCTCTCAGACAGAGAAGGAATCTCCCTCCTCAGGTCGTTACACAGATCTTCAGTCACATTTAGTAGTTATAACTGAAGTTTAATTTCAGTTTTCCAGCTGACACCTAAAGGCTTTGGGTCAAAACAGTGACTAAAAGAAACATTTACAGTATTAGTATTTAGCTTACTACTTAAATATTGTGTTAGTAAACAAAAATAGTTGACTTCAAATTCAATATTTGTTAGCAAGCTACATGTTTAGCTTCAAACTAAGCATTTAGCTTAATAGCTAAATGCTTAGTTATAAAAAAAACATTCAAAAAAATTGTCACGTGATTGCACAGTCAACTTAATTAGTTTGCTAATTAAGCTAACTGCTTAATTATCTAACTAAAATATTTAACTTAAAATTTAGTTTGAAGCTAAATAGATCTTCAGTCAGATTTAGAAATGAAAACTGCAAATAAAAACTTTTGAGTTTTTATTAAATAATAACTAAATATTTAGTTAACAAACAAAAATATTTGGCTTCAAACTAAATATTTAGTTAGCTAGCTAAATACAAATTATGGCTGTTAATTTTTACCTGTTACTCTCTGAACCCCATATATGCTAACTAAATTACCAATCACTCAGATTCACTAACCCATTAGAAGTGTGAACTGCAGAAGGCTGGATAAAGAAAGTTTTCTGTTTTTGCTAGTTGTTTTTCAGTTGTATTTTTCCAGGATAAGTTCCATTAAAAGTGTAAACATTTTGGAATCGATCTAAAATAGTGACTTTTTTTTATACGCTACATCATCTTTGCACTTGAACAGCATTTAGAGAGCCGAGGTTCTGACTAAGTGAGAACTTACTAAGTAAATTTAGTAAATAATTAGTTTGTGACCAGATTCGTCTTTGAAATGGTGGTTTCTCCATGTATTCTGACCAGAGCAACAAACTCCAAAACAAAAGCAAGTTATGGAATAGATTAAAATATTACAATGGTGATGATAACAAAAACTAACTTAATAAATCTGGAAATAAACTGGATGTACTTAGCTTTCAAAAAAATATTGACACCAAGGGGAGGTTTAACAATCTGGCAATAATACCACAGAAGAAGAAATAAAGAGGAGGAGCTCCTGGTATTAAAGTCACATGATGGAGTTTTCAAAGGTGTTGCAGTCAGGCAAGGAACAAACCAAATAACCAAAAGAGAAATAAATTTAGTGTAATTATAACAACAGGAATACATCCTGGTTGCACCTGCAGTAAATCCAGCATACAGTAGCGAATCAGGCGAAAGAAATCTCGCCCTGCATGACGCCACTTTGCACTACACTCCTCTACTTCAATATTTCATCTGCACAACAGAGACGGAGCCGCGGTGAGGAGAAAAGCCCTCCATGAAATAATTAAAGATCCAGCGGGGATGCAGCCGCTGTCCCATCCTAACTAATAGATCAAATGAAAGCTGTCCCTCAGATCATTAATAATGACTGTGGTATGAGACTCAAGGCGTGGGGGGCGGGAGCGCAGCGGACGGGTCCAGGTTTGGAAGAACAGCCTTTTTAATGGTGGGGGGTTTGTATTGTAGTCTGATTCCCTTGGTAAAAGCCTCACTTGGCCGCCACATGGAGCAGAGAGGAGTCATGCATATGATTTGGCACAGAGAGTCTGAAACCCTTCAGCTACGTCTGTATACAACCCCCGTCAAATAAACGGTGACAGGGCAGGTTAGCAGGGGCTAATAAAGCTGCCTTCATTCAGAGCTGGCTTCGGAGAGCCAGAGATGAGCTAACGAACGAGGACCGGAGGACGGGAAGAGGAGGGAGAGTGGGGGTGGTGAAAATGTGGAAATGTTGTCATCTGGAAACCCGGGTCCCTCTAGATTCCTCTGGCTGTCAGGTTTCTTCAGACTGTCCTCCATCTGCCGCCTCCCGTAACCGCCGTCACATGTTGGTCTGTTCACATTCACAAATATCAGCCGCAGAAAGGAAAGGTTATAAATAAAAGCGGATTAAAAGCACAGCTGGGGAGATATGCATTGGATCCATCAGTGCTTTCTTTCTTCTGTAAATATGTTTCTAACGGGGTTAGAAACACCAGATGTCTAAAACAACCAAGTTTCACACAAAGACAAATAAGCCACATTATAAGGTAGGTGTAATAGAATAAACAGCTTTTATTGACATTCAACCAGCATTGAATAAAAAATCAGTTTTTGTTGGTAAATTATGATTGTACGGTTTCTATGGATGCTCACAGGATCCCGCCCCATTTCCCTGCTGGAGGGCAAAAAGCTGCTAGCTGACGATGACTAGCATTGGATTAGCTCGCTAAATCTTAAATGTACACCTCATAGAAATATAGATGTGTAAAAAAGGGAAGCAGTGCTTATTGCCGATACTATGACAACTGGGAGACAAGGTCAGGAAAAAGTTTAAATTAAGAAAAACAATAGTGAGGGAGAGGGAAGTAGTTCAGTTATGCTAGCTTGACTATGACAATTGTAGCATGTGGATGTGACGTGGAACTCTGTTTCAACCTATTGTTTATATTCTTCCTCATAAGGTTTTTTCTTTTTTCAGTCCAGTACCACATCAAGGCACTAAACACTTTGTTTTCACTTGTTCTGGTGGCAATATCATCCAGTAATGTCCTTGCATTGTAAGTGTAATTACATTCAAATGAAATGTATTCTCCCAGTATTTCAGTGGTTTGTCCGATTTTTCCAAAAGTTCTCCAAAGTTTTCTTTCTTCACCAGTGGAGTCTTGTGCAGTGAATTTCAAAAATATCAATATTATATTGCATAAACATCTTTTAATGAAAAACATTCCAAAATGATTTTCTGTCATCTGATCTTAACTTAAAAACAAATTTCAGTTCTCCTATAAGTTGCTGTTTTAGTGGGAAAAAAGTTTATCTTCTGTCAGAAATCTACAAAGTCGTGAAATTGTTTTCTTCTTACTTTTATGTCACAATGTCAACAGTGCTCATTGGAAAGGTTTTGAAAAATGTTTATAACTAATGTTTTGCAACGATACGCGAGCAAAATGCTCTAATCTTTGCTTCTTCCTGGTGAAAGGTTGAAGTTTCTTGGCACAGATAGAGGGCAGGATTGTTTCTGTAAAACGTCTGGCAACTACAGAAATTACCGTAAATTAGGGACGTTTATTTTTTTTTTTAAATAAAGTGGCTTCTGCTTGTTTTTTTATCCATTTTTTTGCTTAAAATCAACGTGTAAAAACTGAGCATAGCGTGATCTCTGAGGCTAAAATTACACATCACAGGTTGTCCATCCAGTCAGTCCATGAAGAAAAGAGAGCAGAGTTAAGGGCTCTTGTCTTGCTTCAGTCTTCAGCACATAAAAGCAGCGTGCACACACACACACACACACACTCACAGCAGCATCCCTGTGAACACAGCAGGTGGTGGCAGACACCCCGGCTCCGCTCTCTGTGAATGATGGGTGGTTGGATGGAAAACATGAAGGCTGCAGGAGTCGAACAGATCGTTGGTGAAACGCTGCTCAAAAGTGAACAGCAAAAGCTCAAAATGAGGAAGAAAAGGCAGAAGAAAGGCAACGACGGGGGGAGAGAAAAGTTTAGAAAATATCCCATTAAAACGCAGATGTATAATTCAGCAGCTTTTTAAACTTCCTGCTCAGCCTTTGTCACGGTGTCAGAGTGCAGAGACAGGATTCCTGTCGATAGGTGAAGGAATTACGCTCAGCAGGCTGTGTGTTCGCAGCGCCATTATGCATTCAGATTTGGCGTTTTTTCCAATGTTTTCAGGGGTTGGATCCCGTATTGTCTGCCATGATTGCGTTGAAACCTCACCGGGTTTGCCTGGCGGCTGTTAGGGAGGCTTCACCGAGAACGGTTAAATATTTAAACACTGCTGAGAGATCTCATTAAAAACGGGAACCCAAAAAACCCCAGAAATAAGTTAGTGGAGTGCGACAAAACATTTATTGTGTATTTACTGAGCAGAAGTGGTGATAAATCATCATATACTGTCAGAGGAGACAGCTGGTGGTGGTGCTGACGTGTGATTGAGATTCAGTTCTGTTTGACAGCAGCAGACAAGCAGAAGTGTACCGAAAACAAAAGAGGCTGACAGCTAGACCAGACTAATGCTGCCGTTTCTCCTCCACGAAAACAAGACAACAGAGGAAACTTTGGATCTCTGGAGTCTCCGATTCACAACAATTAATTCCTGCGCTGCTGTTTGGGGCTTCCCTATTTTTAGGCTGGCTGCCCTCTCTAATAAATTGATTTCCGGTGGCAAACTTGGAATCTTCCTTCTGTTTTTGTTGTTTTTCTCTCCTCCCTCTTCAAAATGCACAAATGCGGTCCTTCTCCCCCCAGAGGAATAAATCAAAGGCAACACAAGCAGCCCCACATAGCTGACGCTTTCTGCCTAAACTTGAAAACGGTTTATTTTGGTTTCACTTCCATTAATGCTCAGGCATGTCTCGCACTTCATCAGGCATCAGCAGACAGTTGAGAGGCGGCGGGCCTGGCAGCTAAGTGGATGAGTGACTCTGAAAATACCGAAACCGACCCGACTCTTCTTCCGTCTCGGGTCTCTGGTTCCGACTCCTCAGGGACCCGGAGGTCGGCTCCTGAAGCAACGGCGGCCCGAAACCAGAAACCAGTCATGTTTATTTGAGTAACTTTATGGAAAAGATTCACTTTTAGGAGTATTTTTACTACACTGTCAATTGTGTCATTTTATTATGAAGTATTTCTACTAATTTCTGGATTTTCTACCCTCTGAATGAAAAACATGAAGTTCACCACACAGACACACATCTGATGTTTTTGTTAAAGTTTCTGATGTTTTTTATTAAAAGAAACTGATTTGGAAAAATGTTATTGCTATTTTTTGTTTCATTTCTGTCCTTAAAATGCCAAAATTTTCATTTTACTTTATATTTTGATCCGTCTGATGATGTAATTTTTCAATATTAAATCATTGGTGTCCAAAACTAGAAAAAATACTTGTAGGCCCAAAATTCACTAAATTAAAGTAAAATTGAGTTAATTGTGATTTTATATTTACTTGCTTCAAAATAACAGTTTTAAAAAGTCTATAAATCCTTAAAAATCCAAAACATAAGGAAGACAATTTCCACATTTTGGGGTCATCAGTTGTTTTCTACTTTGTTGGTCAAAGTTTGACTATTTTTGACTTTTGGTCATGGGGCCAGTCAAAATCATGTCAAGCAGAAATGGCCCCTGGCCTCAGTTTGGACACCCTTTTATTAAACAATTGATCAGTTGATAAGTGACTCAGAACTTGTTACGCTGCTCACCTCTGGTCAAAATTCAACTTTATAAGCGTCTCTGTGGAGAACCACCAGGCTCCGGCCTGGGACTCCTTCTGTTCCACATCTATATGACTAGAAATAAGTTTAGTAGATGACACACAGCACTACATGATGACATCAGCAGGTGACCTTTGAACCCATCGAACAACAAATCAATGCATAGGGGTGCCAAGACTTTCCAACTGAACAGAAACAAACTGATGTTATCATCTTTAGAGTTATAGATCCAGAGTTATAGATCTAGAGTTATAGATCCAGAGTTATAGATCTAGAGTTAGATCCAGAGTTATAGATCTAGAGTTATAGATCCAGAGTTATAGATCTAGAGTTATAGGTCTAGAGTTATGGGTCTAGAGTTATACGTCTAGAGTTATAGATCTAGAGTTATGAGTCTAGAGTTATAAGTCTAGAGTTATAGATCCAGAGTTATGGGTCTAGAGTTATAGGTCTAGAGTTATAGATCTAGAGTTATAGATCCAGAGTTATAGATCTAGAGTTAGATCCAGAGTTATAGATCTAGAGTTATAGATCCAGAGTTATAGATCTAGAGTTATAGGTCTAGAGTTATAGGTCTAGAGTTATGGGTCTAGAGTTATACGTCTAGAGTTATAGATCTAGAGTTATGAGTCTAGAGTTATAAGTCTAGAGTTATAGATCTAGAGTTATGGATCCAGAGTTATAGATCTAGAGTTATAGGTCTAGAGTTATGGGTCTAGAGTTATACGTCTAGAGTTATAGATCTAGAGTTATGAGTCTAGAGTTATAAGTCTAGAGTTATAGATCCAGAGTTATGGGTCTAGAGTTATAGGTCTAGAGTTATAGATCTAGAGTTATAGATCCAGAGTTATGGGTCTAGAGTTATAGATCTAGAGTTATAGATCCAGAGTTATGAGTCTAGAGTTATAGGTCTAGTTATGGGTCTAGCGTTATACATCTATAGTTATAGATCTAGAGTTATAGATATAGAGTTATACGTCTAGAGTCAACACACAGCTTCGGTTTTTACAGCTAGAAAGTAGAGAGCAGGGTGACCTCTGACCTTAACCTTCTGAGACACATAAACACGGCGACAAAGTCAGTCTTTTCTCACCTGAGGAACATTTCCAGGATTAGATCGATTGATCGATCGATCGATAGATCTGTCTGTCTGTACAAACTGAACGGTTCAAGTAAAGGATAGTAAATGAAGCGTTTGCTGCGAGTCTCGAAAGAGGATAAGGAAGCAGAGACAGAAATCAGGAGAAGATCCCAGCAGAAGCTGGAGCCTCATCCACACTAAGCCTCCTGAATCCTCCTACAGCCTTTAGTTTGTTCGCTGCGCCTCTCCGAGGGTTCGCCCGCTTCTCACTGCACCTTGGAAAATATCAGGTTTTTAGCCGTTCATCTCCATAATCAACCCGCGATATGTACTTAGCGGAGCTGCAGAGGAGAGTCAGTCACTTAAAGAAAAATACATAAAATCAGATGATTACTTTGAGGTATTTTCAAAGACGTCCATTTGGGGTGAAAGAAAACACAAAATATGATGTGGAAAATTTCCTTAAAGGGAAAGCAGACTTCATATTTCAAAGGGCAAGCATTCTGTTTCCAACCATAAAACTCTATAAGGAGTTAAAGTATCATCAATAATAAATCAAAATCTATCTTTGCAAGCAGAAACGTCCAAAGTGCTTTAGAGATACGACTGCAGCTTTTTTGTTCGTACAAAAGATTAAGGAAACTTCTCATTTCAGTGGATGTGGGGTAACCCAAGGCTCAGTCCTAGGACCTCTCTTTTTTAATTATGCTTCCTGTAGTTCAGGTTACAACAGGAAATATGATTAACTACACAGATAATGATACCCAACTCTGCCTTACGATGCCACCAAGTGACCTTTGAACCCATCCAACAACAAATCAATGCTTAGGGATGCCAAAACTTTCTCCAGCCAAACAGAAACAAACTGAAGTTATTATCTTTAGACCTAAAGAGGAATGATCTAGTCAGCTTCAGTTTTTACAGCTGGAAACCAGAGATCAGGCTGACCTCTGACCTGAGTCATCAGAGACACAGAAAGACAATTACAAAGCCGGCCTTCCATCACCTGAAGAACATCTCCAGGATTAAAGGACGAATGTTTCAGCAAGATCCAGAGAACCTGATACACCAGTCGCATTAATCACTGCAACGGTGTCTTCACAGGTCTGCCTAAAAACTCAACAGAACCAGAAAGCTGCTGCTGGAGTTCTGACTAAAACCAGGCAGACGGAGCGCCACCTGGTTCTACACCACCCAGTTCTACACCACCCAGTTCTACACCACCCGGTTCTACACCACCCGGTTCTACACCACCCAGTTCTACACCACCCGGTTCTACACCACCAGGTTCTACACCACCCGGTTCTACACCACCCGGTTCTACACCACCAGGTTCTACACCACCCAGTTATACACCACCCGGTTCTACACCACCAGGTTCTACACCACCCGGTTCTACACCACCCAGTTCTACACCACCCGGTTCTACACCACCCGGTTCTACACCACCCGGTTCTACACCACCCGGTTCTACAGACTTCAAACTACTGCTGGTGGTTCATAAATCAGCTCAAAAATCAGCTGCTGTTGTTGGATCAAAAATCGTTAACATTGATGAAAACAAGTTCTAGTTTCATTTTCAGATGATTTTACTTAAAACATGACACTTTCCCATGTTATAAGTGGAACAATCTGCCTGTGAAGCTTGTATGTTTCCATCAATATTAAGGATTTTTTAAAAACTTAAAACAAGCTGAAAAGTTACTTTTAAGATAGTTTTGACTTAGTTCTAATGTACTCAGATATTTGCACTAGAAATTAGACCAAAATTACTTAATTCAGTGAGAATCCAAAAATTTTACTCAAGCAAAAGTAGCAGTTCTTCATAATGAAACTACTCAAGTAGCGTAGTAAAAATACTCCAAAAAGTGCATTTTTAAAAAGTGTTACTGAAGTAAAATGTACCAATGATGACCAAACTTTGCCTGCTGCTAATAAAAGCAGCGTCTTAACGCCGCTCACAGAGCCAGGTGATGATGTGTCTGGCTGGAGCGGGAACGGTTATCCATCTGAGGCGGCGCTGCCAGCTGTCGGCGCGCCGCCGGTGGCGGCTACAATCAATATGGAGTCCGCAGAGAGCTGCACTACCAGAGGCCAGCCTCGCTCTCCAACCCGTCTCTCCGGGGGGAAACAGGAGGCAGACGGGCGCAGAGAGCACATCTGATGCCTCCTCCGGGCCGAGATGGAGCGGCTCACTGCGGATCCAACATGGAGACGATTAATCCTGCAGACTGGAAGCCAGTTAGGAACTGGTTTATCTGGGCAGAGCAGGATGGTCACTGGTGGTGTGGTGCGTCTGCAGTAACGCACCAAAACCAACATGGCCGCCCATTAACAAGCAGGGAGGCGGAGTGTGTGAACTTTAACCTGAGGAGGGAAACAAGTTAAATAAGCCCCGCCCATTTTTAAATCAATACT
Organism: Poeciliopsis retropinna; assembly: GCA_010277075.1. Lineage (NCBI taxonomy): Eukaryota > Metazoa > Chordata > Actinopteri > Cyprinodontiformes > Poeciliidae > Poeciliopsis > Poeciliopsis retropinna. The sequence goes on from VMRM01000018.1 coordinate 1,634,837, forward strand.
CCCACACCGGCAGCTGATTGGTAGAGAGAAAACAGGAAGGAATATTTTAAAATCAATATTAAGGAATTATTTACTTAGAACAAGAGTCTATAAGCTGCTGAAGAGTTACTTGTAAGTTAGTTTTGTATCAGATAAATGTCCCAATAAATAGAGGAATTTGAAATTGTTTTATGTACATTGATAGTCTGTAATTGTCTGTGAATTGGAGCTACTTTTGTCTGTGTTGTGATCTGACTTTACATTAAAAATGAGTTGACTTGAGGTGAAGTTCATATTTATCATCAACTGATTGATTTAGTTTTGATTTCAGTAAAGAGTTGAACATCAGCAGGGTGTTTGAGTGTTTTTGTTTAGATTTCCCTGAGCTGCAGACATCTGGTGTCATCCTAGAAGCAACAGTAGGATCCTCTTTAAACACTTTGGGTTGAGAGTTTACATATTTCTTGAAAAACGTGTCGGATTCAGACTCTGTGCCACTTTTACTCCTGTCAATCCTCTCTCTCTCTCTGACCTCAATTTTCTGCCTCCTTCTAAGCCCCTGATCTTCTCTTTCCTCCGACCTCAAGCGCGTCAGGCTGCTCTCAGAGTGATGGATCGGTGAAACACGATGGCCCATTTAAAGTTAACTCCTCCACTTTACGCCGCGCCTGACGCAATGAAATGCTACGCCTTGATGTTAGCAGCCACAGGGTGCAGAGAGGAGCAACGTGTTGCTGCAGCCTGTAGCTGAATTTTAAGCTTGTTGTCTGTTTTGTTGTTGAAACGCAGACCGGCAGTGGTCACACCTGTTGTCACGGTAACTGGAGGGTTTGTTCAGGTTTCAGTGTTTATACCAGTCCCACTTTAAAGCCACATCATAAAGGTGATGTTTCACAGGGCTGTACAGAGGTGGCAGGATACAGTTTCACTACCACTTTATGGTTTAAAGCTGTCAAAGTTTTCTTACATCTGAAAAAATCCAGAAAATACGAGACGATTGCTTACAGAAAGCTGTGGTTTTATGTTACAAACTGATAGAAAGTTATGGTTTCTAACGTTTTCAGGAGGAAAATGTGGAAAGTTTTACTATTATCCTCTGAATAAATCATAATCCAACTAGTAATAGTCCCATTATTAGTATTGAGACTCCACTGGGAAAACCTCAAAGGTTTGTGTGAGAATATTAGAAAATATCTAGAATCAAGAAAATAAAGGAACAACGCAATGTTGGGCACCGCTAAATAAAACGTTAGCTACACCAACATGATATGTTTAGCCAAAGCTAATGCTAAAGCACTACACCAATATGATAGTTAGTCAAAGCTAATGCTAAAGCACTACATCAACATGAGTTAGCCAAAGCTAATGCTAAAGCACTACATCAACATGAGTTAGCCAAAGCTAATGCTAAAGCACTACATCAACATGATATATAGCCAAAGCTAATGCTAAAGCACTACACCAATATGATAGTTAGCCAAAGCTAATGCTAAAGCACTACATCAACATGAGTTAGCCAAAGCTAATGCTAAAGCACTACATCAACATGATATATAGCCAAAGCTAATGCTAAAGCACTACACCAATATGATAGTTAGCCAAAGCTAATGCTAAAGCACTACATCAACATGAGTTAGCCAAAGCTAATGCTAAAGCACTACATCAACATGAGTTAGCCAAAGCTAATGCTAAAGCACTACATCAACATGAGTTAGCCAAAGCTAATGTTAAAGCACTACGTTAACATGATAGTTAGCCAAAGCTAATGCTAAAGCACTATATCAACATGAGTTAGCTAAAGCTAATGCTAAAGCACTAATTCAACATGATATTTAGTGGACACTGATGCTAAAGCGCTATACAAACATTGTATTTAGCACAAGTTAGAGTTAAACCGCTAAATTCGCCCATGTTTGATTAGCCTCATACATTTGTTTGTTTTATACTTTATTTTGTACCATTTATTAAATAAAGAGGAAATGAAGCCCAACTGCTCCATAAACAATCTTGACCCAAACTGAAACTCTTAAAAATGATATACCTTTTCCAAATCATAATCAGGAGATAATTTGTGCTGGTTTATCCATAAAAATCTTTATAGAATATATTTGAAGAATATACTTTTAATGTGACACAATGTGAAGCTTGTCATTGCAAGGCTTTGTGTACAAAGATCTACTAAATATTTCAGATTAACCAGCAAGACAACCTTTGGTTTGCACACAGATTGTCTGGAAATTGCTTTGGTTTATGGTGTAATTGCAGGTTTGCTGCAGCATTGATGTGCTGCTTTTCTGTTTTGGTTCATAACGATGAAGCAGTCCGGCCTGAGAGCCAGGGAGACAGCGCTGATGCTTCGGGCGCTGCCAGATCTCATGTAGCAACCACAAGTCATACACAGGCATGTTATATTACACTGCAGTCTCCAGCATGTCTGCGCATCCGGGCCGAGAGAGTAATCAGATAAGATAATGTAGTCAGCAGAGAAAGAGGCAGTGAGACAGAAAGAAGGAGCAATAACTACAACGCCGAGCCTTCAAGGGAGGATCCATCACTCCGAGCCTCGCCTCATCGCACGCTCACTCCCACACGCCGAAAACACAAAGCCGAAGCAGGAAGGGAGGATGATCACCGAGCGTTCAGGTTATGGCTGCTCCTAATTGGAGGAGGAGGATGAGGAGGCGGGACTTGGTGGAGGTTCAACCTGAGGATGGGAGTCTCTCTGCGTCCCAGCTGCTCTTGTTTCACTGCATCCAGCATGATGAACAGGCCACACACACACACACACACACACACAGCACGAAGCACAGACACGAGAGGTACCCACACGCCGAGCCCACGGAGCCATCAGACACACCACACTGACCATCGACCCACTCCACACCCACACACACACCACACAGCACACACAGACCACACACTCACACCCACACACACCACAGACACACACCCCCACAACACCCCCACACACTCACCACACAGACACACACCCACACCCACACACAGACACACACACACACACACCCCCACACACACACACACACACACCCCCACACACACACACACACACAGACACACACCCACACCCACACACACACACACACACACCACACCCACACACACACACACACACACACACACACACCACACACACCACCAGACACAGACACACACACACACACCCACAGACACACACCCCACACACACACACACACACACACACCACCCACACCCACACACACCCACACACACCACACACCACACACACACACACCCCCACACACACACACCCCACACACACACACACACACACACACACAGACACACACACCACACCACACACACACACACACCCCCACACACCCCCCCCCACACACACACACACACACACACACCACCACAGACACACACCCACACCCACACACACCACAGACACACCCCCACACACACACACCCCACACACACACACACCCACACACACACACACAGACACAGACACACACACACCCACACACACCCACACACACACCCACACACACACACAGACACAGACACAGACACAGACACCTACATTTATAATCAATCATTCACACCTAACCCAAAACCTAAGACGACACATCAGGGTCATTGTAGAAAAGAAGAAAAGACTAAATTTCCATAAAAAATCTCAGAAATCCTGATATTAAATTCAAGAAAACAAGAAATTCTGTGAGTTGTTAAAGTTGTAAATTTGCGTTAAAAACTGCTAAATTTTGTGGATCTACTGATCAGATCAGAAAAGCTGTTTGAAGTACTAGAGCCATGAACATTTTCTGAGCTCGAAAAGTCGACAAAACTTAGAAAAAAATAACTCAGAATTACCTTATTTTCTCTTGGAAATGTTTAAAATGAACCCTCCAGATTTTCAGATTTTTTCTTCCTTGCAATTTCTCAACTTTTTGAGCTCAGAAATCTCAAGATTTCCGAGTTTTCTTCTTGCAAATGGACTCCTTTTCCACTACGTACAATGGCCCTAATGTCCCACTTCTTCCAAGGATTTGGGCCCTATAAGGAGCAGTCGGTCCTCACAGTGTAGCATTTGTTGGAAAAGTATATGTGGCTGGAGTTGCTAGGTAACATAAAATGTGATTCAATACTCTGGAGGATTTTCTAACGACTCGTTTTCCAGACACCAAAAACCATAGTGTTTTTTTTTTTTTAAGTGCTTGGGCTCTTTTAGAAACAACAGAGACCCAAATGGAAGTGTAAAAATGTCCAAAAAGTCAAATTTGCCATTAAATATCCAGTTATAGATTTGATTTTTTTGTTATTTCATGGAAAAAACTAAGATGCCATATTTGTTCACAGTCCAGTGCAACATTTTGAGGCTTTTGAATCATCAAACTCTTAAAAATTCATTTTAGGAATTATTTTCAAAGCCAGATCCAAAGTAAGAAGCATTATAAAGAGACAAAAGAGATAAAGTATGTTTAAAAGTGAAGCCTGGCAGCAACATTAAGTCAGATCCTGAATTTTGAACCTCATTTGCAGCGAGTTCTCCTCGATGCGGGAAAGTTTCCATCTCCTCTGAGCTCTCTGTTCCCTGCTCTCTCTAGCAGCTAGTACTTTGGTTCAGTGCAAAGTGGCGAGCCCTGTCTGATCATTGGACTGAGCAGATCCCACTGTGAGGGAGATGGGGGCTCGACTGTGTGATTAAGCAAGCCTGGGTTCCACCAGAGGGCCACCGGAGCAGATGTTCTCATTAAAAATGCAGGCTCTGTGAGCGAAGGAGATTGCCTTGTTCCAAGAAAAACCTGGCCGGAGGTTTAAAGCTCTCATTCCTCTCACTTGTTAGGCCAGCCAAGTTTTCAATGCCTGTACACCCTTTAAGCAATGTGGCAAACACAAAAAAGATGAATTATTCCAACATCATCCTGCAATCCCCTTAATACGCAGCTAAAAGGAAAACGGATCGGCTCGGCTTCTGCGCTAAAAAATTAATTTGAAGTGTGAGTTTGTGGTTTTCCAGTGTCTCTGGTTTTCCTCAGTAGCTGCTGAACATTTCAGCTGCAACGATTAATCAAATTACTTGTGATTAATCAAATTATTGCTTCCATAATCGATTTATCACGATTAGTCAACTAATTTGGTCATTGATTAATTGTTAACTGGAGTACACACACTCTAAAAATGAGCTTTTGCTGAAAGAACACAGAGCTGAAATTAAGCCAAAACAAAATTTTATGAGCTTAAGAAATTTTAAATTTGTGAGAAAAGTAATCTGTAATTTTTGGGGTTAATCTCAGAAATGTTCAAGAATTTTTTTTTTTGAAATTTCAGAGTTTCAAAAGTAAATTTTTTTTTGCATTGCATTAATTTTTTTTTTCTAGAAAATATGTTAAATTAATCTGAAAATATTTTGGCTGAAATTTACTCCTGTTTTCTGCCTACAATGTCCCTAATCCGCTGCTTGAGAATGATATTACTGCATTTTAGGCAATATTTTTTGTTTTCTTATTTAAAAAAGTTAATTATTTGCTTATTTCTACATGCATTAATGCATTTCAAATGTTATGTAAAAAAAGGCTCCAGTGGTTAAATAAAAACTCTATCACAGCGATGGTTCGTCAAAATACTCAATATAATAATCAATTACTGAAATAATTAGATGCAGCTCCAATTTAAAGAGCAGCAAACAGTTTATCATGTTCAGCTTTGCAGAAAAAGGCCAGATGACTGAGAAAACTCTAGGTTTTGTGGCTTGAGCACAAGCTGCTGATGACAGCTTGGGATATTCCTCTGGCACCGAGTCGGACTCTACAATTAACATGAAACTACGGCGCAATAAAAGGCGATTCAGCGCTGCAAAGGGTCGAGCTGCACCTACAGCACACAGCTGCTTCACAGAATCAGGGATATCCATCAAAAGCTTGTGCAAACCCGCAGTGAGACAGCGGCCGTCTGAAATCTTTGTCGGATAATCCCGAAGCATTAAATATTGTCAACACAGACACAGATCGGCCTGTAATGCTAAAGTTGTTGGAAAGTTAAAGGGGGATTTGTGCGATCTGACGGGGCGTTCTGGCTTCCATCAGACAGCAGACGTTTGGCTGGATGGGGCGAGGCGAGCCCCTCGGTGCGGCGGTGGACCCCCCCACGGCGGCAGGCTGGGAGGAAAGGTTGCTGATGGATTATAGTCCTCGCCTTTGAGGCTGACCCCATTACCGGCCGCCACCTCTCCCTCCTTCCTCTGTCCTTAAAGCCCCTCATCCTCCTGTACTGCTGCTTTACAACCCAAACACACACACACAGGCATCCAGAGGTTCACTTCAGCACATATGAACAAACTGTACCTTTGCGATGAACCAAACTGACCAAAATTACTATTTACACTGAATTTTTGGCTAAGTTGCTTTAAAAAACGTCTGCCTTCTTCTGGTTTTCTTCTCTTGTTCACCTTTTTTGTTTTGAATCATACACCAGAACCTTAAAGAGGAAATAAACCCCTAATTAACTTTTAGTTTTGCAGATAAGCTGCAGTTTTATCGAGTGTAGACTGAGGTGTGCTAAATATGTTGTACGCCACACTTTTCAGATTTTTATTCACCAGACAACAAAAGCAAATATCAAACATGTAAAACATTGTTTTACTTCAGAAGTAAAACATCGTTTTACTTTTGAATTTTATGGTAATAAAATGCAAATGCAAGCCACACTTTTCAGATTTTTCTTTTGCAAAGTCTTTTAAACCTTGGAAACTTTACGATTCTTCACCACTTCTGCAAGGCTCTGCGGGAACACAGATGTTGAAATGACGACATGTTGAAGAAAGCGTAACGATTCTTTCCTGTGATTTACCAGCAGGACGCGAAACACCGCCTCACATTGTTCATAATTCACATTTCTCCTCTTTAATATGATGTTTTTAGATGATTGCAGAGGGGAAATCGTTCATTACGCCCAGCTCTCTCTGTGTTTGTCACTGTTGAGTGCAGCCCTGCAATGCATATAGTCCATAAAACAAGCAGCAGTTGTGTACAACAGCTTGTGCTGTTAAAGGAAACATTGTTTGTAACATTGAAAGGCAAGCAGAATTTCAGCATAAAAACAGCAATAACCTGTATGCTGCAGAGATTTATGCATCCCTGGATGGAGCGCTTCTTCTGTGGAGGGGACTGCCAGGCAGTAAATTAGGAAATGCCTGTTGGCAACGGCACACACACGCACACACACACGCACACACACGCACGTTCCTTATTACTAATTCAGCAACAGCTCTGAGTCGCAGCATCACCAATATTTGCTGCAATATTTGCAAGGAACATGCACCAACTCAATAAAATAAGTCAATTTTTTCTTCTAAAATCTTCTTTTAGAAGAATTTTTCACTAACAGGAGGATTAGCCAGAAAAACTCTGGTTCCTCACTGATCCTCTGTAGACATGCGTCCACAGACACACTGGAGTGAAACCATTATGACACTGGAGTGAAACCATTATGACAGTGGAGTGAAACCATTATGACACCTGATACGGCGACTCTTGGCCCAGTCTGAAGAGTTAATGGGCTCTGAGAGCGACAAGCATGTTGGTCGCATTCCATTTATGTTTACAGGGTGTTAGCAGGTCTGTCGCAATAACCAATAAATCAATTAATCGCTTGTTAAATTAAAACAAACTCAATAATGTCCATTTGAATAATTTATCTGTTTTCTCTTTCTACCAAAAACTGGATGATAATTTAATTTACAAAGACTTCATGATTAATTTTATTTGTTGTTTTATTTATTTTTGATATTTGTTTTCGAGTTCCAGTGTTAATTGATATTATTTTGTTTACTGTTATCATTATATTTCTTGAAACTCTTTCCTGTTCTGGTATATGGCGGCCATCTTTGTTTCTGTATCAACTGGCTCAGTTTAAGGATGACTAGCAGTGCCCTCTGCTGGATGGAGGCCAAACTACAACAGAAAAGAAGGACTAAGCCTAAAGTAAACAGATTGGAACTAATTTTAATCTAATAAACCATTAATTAACGGTTAATTATTTGTGTCCGTACTTTCCAGTTTGGTTTGGTTTAAAACTTGCAAATGACAGTGAGGTGAGACTCTCACACTCGTCTGCACACATTTAGACTTTCTGAGAGCGCAGACGGAGCCGTGAGCTCCTGTGCTCAGTAAAGGCCGTCCAGTTGTTCTGGCTGAGGTCGGCCTCAGGAGGCCTGCGGCGGTTTGGGGGTCACTGCTGAGGTTAGGCGGCGGCTCCCCAGGGGCCCCGTATCAAACCTCAGCCTGCTGGAGAGGAAGTTTGGCTTCCCAGGGAGGTGAGAGGACAGTGGAGGCTGTTCTGCCTTTAATGCCACGTTTTTAACCCACCACAGGAGAAAATCAGACAAGTTTGGGCAAAGTGTCTTCTTCTCAGAGTCTATATCTTTCTAAATGTTCCTCCTGCAGCCTAGAGTGCCTTCAGTGTGCAGGCTGAGTAGAAAACTACGATAAAGATTAATTCAGTTATCAACATTTTGAATAGTAATGTTTGGAAATAAAAATAAAAGCAAAGGTTTAATGAAAAATACTGACTAACCAAACTATTTCTAACTGCTAACTCAGAATAAAATTGAAGGTAGAGAAAGATACATAATGAAAAGCCATTTACGCTGCAAAAACACAAAATATTACCAAGTACTTTTGGTCTAGTTCTACTGCAAATATCTTAAAGCAGTTTAATTAAGACAGTTAAAATACAAATAACTTTTCAGCAAGAAAATGAACAGCTAACTAAATCTTTAATATTAATTAAAAATGGTAGTTCAACTGATTTCACTTATGGAAAGACATTTTTCAAATAAGTAAATTTATCAAAATTTAGTTATTTAAACTTATACAATCCTTTAGCAATGTTTTTACCAGTGTTACACTGGAAAGCATCTTATATAATGCGCAGTTCCACCAGGTGTTTGCTCATTTCTGCTGGCTAGTCTGAAGGAGCTGAGTGGGGGAGGAGCTACGTCTTGAAGGCGGAGCTAGGTCCAACCAGGCATTTTGCAGCTGAATGGTTTCCATGGAGACTAAAGGATTTCTCAAGCATACATGAAAGAATCTCCATGTTTGTTTTTGATGCCATGAAAAGTTGATTTTACATGACACTGGCCCTTTAAGAAACTGTCATCCTGAAGAAACCAATTTTAAGAGCAATATTTGTGTTTGCCAACTACTTTATTATAATTTTTATCACATTAGCAAGATAAAATATTGTGATAAAGTTCCACACAGCTCAGCCGTGCTTCAGGTTCTGCTTCATTTTGAGCTTCAGCTAACAGAAAAGACATTCTGGCCGCCTGTGCTCTTTGCTCATGCAAGCATCATTAATACATGGAAACTCACCGCCACGCCACTTGCTCGCTCACAGTAAGAACTACATATGGCAGACTGCAAGCAGGCGAGTTGGGCAGCTGGCTGGAATTAAATTGGATCCCTGGGTTCCCTGCTGTTCGCTGGGACTTAAAGCCATATTAAAGGCATCTCCTATAGTCCTGCCGTAGTTGGAGAACATGGACAAGGGCCAAGGAAAGCAGCCTGGTGCCAGCTACTCCCCTGGAGGACTGCATCTGCTCCGGCTCCATAACCTGGCCCCTTTATGTTCGCAGTGACACGTCGTCTCATGCGCCCATATGCCAGTCGGACCGGCCGCTTTGCTCTTTAGAGAAGAACTGAACTCTTCCACAGGGGAGATGAACTTCACCGAGTCTGAATCTGTGCAGCAAAGTTTTGTTTGATTTCGATAAAACAGATAAAGCGAAGATGTAACATGCACCGTGCACAAACTTCAGTGGATTTAAAGAGGTGTTGTAGAATAGAATAAAAGAATAAATACATTTTAAAATGATGGAAAATATGCTGAAAAATGTCTCAATCACTGCAAAAACACAAAATCTTATAATATAAAATTAGACAAAACTAACTGGAGTAACTCTTCAGCACAATAAGAGTTTAAGTAATTAATTTCTTATTATTGATGAAAAAGTATCTGTAACAAGATACTTGTTAAATATCTTGTTTCTATGTTTTAAGTTCAATAATCTGCCAGTGTAAACAGTTTTTTAAAATAAAATATTAAGGAATTATTGACTCCTATATCTTCCTGAAAAGTCACTTATGAGAAAGTTTTGTCATATTTCAAATGTATTAAAATATTTGCACCAGAAACTAGACAAAAATACTTGGTAAAGTATCAAAGTATCAGATTTTTTCTGATACTTTGATACACCCAAATAAAATCTTTCCATCTTTTAAGATTCCAAATCTGTTTTTAAACATTATTATGAAAAATACAGCCTATAAAATAACTTATTGAAATGTTTTTTGCTACTTTGCAGAAAAGTTTCTGACAAGAAAAAGGCAGAAGCAACAACTCAGAAGCTGCTGTGGCTGAAAAACTGGCCAACTAATTAAGAAGAAATGAGGCAGAATGCATTCTGAATAAATGTAATAATTACTAAATAGTGAATAAAAGTCATAAAATTAACACCAAAGTTACAACATTTGTTTTATTTCCAGCTGCTGCAGTTCTCTTTCACAAACCAAGCAAACCCTTTGAGCAACCAGTTCCCCTACTGGCCTGGGGGGGCGCTGCGCCAAGAACCACTGAAAGAAGACACTGAGCGCAACGTCACCAAATGGAAACAGAAATGGAGGTGTCAGATTTGAGCAGTTCTGTCTTTGGCTAAAAACTACGAGCTATTTCTCCTGTTAGCTAACATGTTAGCGCAAGGCTAATGTGTTTGATTGGGTTTTATTTACCCAGAATTCCCTGTGCTGTAGACCGCTTCCTGTTTTTGGAGCGGTCTCCAGTCTGTGGCGTTGAAACCAACCCAGAGTTCACTTCCACTGAACCGAGCCAGAGGTCTGTAAATGGACCTGAGTTCAGTTAGTTTTCTCACCTCCCCACCCGAACCGGACTTTCTGGGAAAATGGACTGGAGTTGGATTACAGTGGACTAGACAAATATAAATAAGGAGAAGCATTGATAAAACAGAGCTTTTGTTTCTTTCCTTTCGCCTCACAATCAGGCGCCACTTTGTGTTGTTCTGTCAGACAAAACCCAAAGTTCAAAGTTCAATTTGTTTTAATTCAGAACAATCAGTGGAGCATCAAACTAGCCCGTGTGAAGGTTTGAGTCGAATATTTGGGTTTCTGTAAGTTACTGGTGAAGCTGCCGGGTGTTTCGGTGGAGGGAGTGTGTTTTCTTCCTGCAGGCCGTTACACACTCGGTGTGCAGGCAGATGCAGCTTTATGAGCTCAGCTCCTTTTCATCACCACCTCACCCCACACACCCTGACACAGAGCTAGCAGAGCGGTCATGCCTGGAGAACGTGAGAAGCAGGGAGAAAGTGGAGGTTTTTTCAGATGAGGTTTCACAAACGGTTTCTCTAATAAAACACAAAACAATCCGAGGTTTTCCAAGCTACTCGTTCTGCAGACGTTTAGAAACAGGAAATGTTTCTAAGGTTTGTTTTCTCATAAAGCTAATTAGAAACGTTAAACTGTCTTTGCTTTCGATTTGTACTTCCTAATATTAAATATTTAAAGTCTTTTCAGATTAATTCACAAAAAACTGATTTAATCTGACTGATAGAATAATATTTATTTACCTTTCATAAAAGAAATATGTTTTTGACATAAAACATTCTGAAGAAATGCGACACTTCTGATCAAAAATCAGAAGCCAAGAGGCGGATTTTAGTGCTGTCAATCAACCCTGTGAATGCGCTGTTTATCCACAGTCGTCTGTGGCTATGCTAACTAGCCTTAGCATTCACAACACCACACAGAGGATGACTGACAGTGCGAAGACCCGCCTCCTGGCTCTGATTGGTTGTTTCCAGCTAGTACTGGAAACACTGGGAGAAGGCAGAGGAGCTTGATTTTTTTTCTCAAAGCTGAGGTCTAGAGGGCGGGCTGGATTTGGCCCACGGACCTCGAGTTTGACACATTTTCTTTAGACTGAGTCTCCTGATTATCTGCACCATCCCAAGGTGCCTTTCCCCACAACACAGGCCTCCTCTGGAGTAAATCAATCTGCGGGGTCAAATACTTTGATTAGGACACTGTAATCTAGTGGCTTTGAACCCCGTGACCTCTCTCTTTATGTCAGTGAGACTTTCATTAGGGAACAAATCCCCTGAAGCTGAAAACAGGGGAAAGGGTGACGAAGTGAGAGGGTTCTCCATGTTTGTTACCCCGTTTCACCTCCAGCAGCTGATTTCTCCTCACGCCGGAAAACTGACAGGTCGCATCGGTTTCTCTCGCCCTGCCGGCCCGCATCGCAAGCGGAGATTTAATCAATGGAGGAGAGGAAAAGCAGGAGCGGATCAATGCTTGCTCGGCTGCGCTGAAGGTGAAGTCGGGCCTCGGTACATAAATTGAACTAATTGAAGAGCAGGCTAGGAAACAAGCACGTCTGCGTCGGCGCGCTGCTCAAATGCTAAATTCATCGCCTCAGAAACTCACGGACATTAAATCGGGCAACAGGAGATCAGAAACATGCTGATGTTTCTCATATTAAATTGATCTAATTTAATATGAGATCAAATTTTATTTTCAAGGTGTGAAAGAATCCCTGACAGTGAAACAATCCCCAATAAGAATTTAATGAGATTTTATGTGAGAGAAATCAAAAGGAGTGTTTTCTGCTCATTTAAAAATGGAAATTTTAGTTTAGTTTTCTTTTCAAGAAAAAACCCAAGCTCAGTCAGACTGAATGGATAACGTCTGTGACTTTAACTAGGCCATTCTAACGCGCACATTTGGCCGTATCTCTCTTGAAGGCTTAAATTGTCTCACTGAGAGTTTTGTTTTTGTGAACAAGAGAATCAGATTTAAAAAAACTAAATAATTATATCTTGTAAATGATTTTCATTATAAACTACACTTTAAAACATTTAAAGATGGCTTAACTTGAAAATAAACTTTCACCTGCCAACTTGAAAATACAAGTCAAATAGAAAATTGTTTTGGTTTTAGTTTAGAAATTAAAGTCTGTAGATGCAGGCTAAAGGGAGAAATTAAGCATTTTAATCAAAGTATCAAAATAAATGGCTATCTATTGGACCTCTCTGCTGGTCAGGATGCTTTGCTCGCTGAAACCTCAATCTATTTCTGATCGCTCGGGTCCTCAGTTGTTGGCTTGCCCTCAATTAATAAGTTTTGTAGGAATTTCCAGAACAACAGGAGGTGTTAAGCCTGTTAGCGCAGCAGCGTGCTGCAGCATTAAGTCTTAAAGATCGCAGAGCCCAAATGAAATGATTGTATCAGATAGAAATCGATGAGAATCCATGGCTTCCTTAATCCTGCTCCAGCTCCCAGATCACTCCCGGTGCAGGCAATCTCTCAAGCGTCATTACGACACCCAGATCGATAGCGGGCAGCAAAGGCCTCCGGTTCAGTTTCTGGTTACTCTGCAGAAGTGAGGAGGAGGCGTTTAAAGGAGAAGAAAGATGAGAGAGGCCGGGACAGCTTCATGTGCTGCTGGTGAATGTAATTAACAAGAGACGATGGAGGAAACAGACCTGAATCGTGCCAGTGCTGCAAAATCTTTTGTGGTGTTATTATCTCCTGGATTTCAGGATTTTCTGCCTCAAGAGACAAATGAAGAAGCTGGACGTCTGATTTACGGTCAGATCCAGAACAGGAGCAATAACTTTTTACTAAGTACTTTCTTATCTTGGGTTTTGATGTTTTGATTCAGTTCAAAATCAATAAAACAATAAAAAAAAAAAATAAAATAAAAAGGAAAAGCTCCGGTAGACTTGGTTCAGTTGGGGATCAATGTTGCAACATTTCCAGCTGCTGTGCTTCTTTCTCTCTGCTCCGAGTCAAACCAACCAAACCCTTTACAAAACCTGTTCACCTCCTCGCCTGCGGGGGCGCTGCCGCAAGAACCACTAAAGAAAACAACATGAGTACCTCTGAAGAAGAGGTTTTCATGTTGTTTTTTCTAGAAGTGTTCTGAGGTTAATCTCTAAATTTCAGATTTTTTTCCAGCAAATTTTCAGTTGATCTAGAAACATGTTTTTTCTAAAAGATTTCAGTCTAATCTAAAAATTTTACTTTTTTGTTTTCAAATTTTCCAGTTTTTAAAGAAAATGTTAGAGTTTTTTTTTCTTGCAATTTTCAACTTTTCAAACTAAGAAATTCTAGAGAATATTTAGAATTTTCTTTAGGTATTTCTAGCAATTTTCAAACTCAGAAAACTCAAAAAAAAAAATTCTAGATCTTTTTTTAAATGAATCTCAAACATTCTGAATTTTTTTGAGCAAATTCCTGACTTTTCAAAATGTCCTTTTTTTTCTCCAAATAAAATATCTGAGCTTAATCTAAAAATTAAAATTTTTTTCTAGCAAATTTTCAACTTTTCAAACTCAGAAATTTCCAGGTTTTTGCTAGAAATTAATCTAAAAACTTTCCCCGACCTTTTTTCTTGTTTTGCCTCTAATTCGTGGTCTAATTGTGATGCATTTGCTTGTGAATAAAATAATTGGGTTATCTGCAGCAGCAGGAAGGTCCATCATTAGCAGCAGTGGCCTGTGCTGGAAGAGGCTCAGAGAAAGAGCCTTCAGCGCCTTCAGTTCTTTGCTCTGTGTTTTGCAGTCGAGTCACAGTGTCTGTTTAAAACCCCTCAATTAAAAGCAGCAAGTCGGGCGCTGCTTTAATGATAGCTGTGATTTTAATCAGGAGCGCCGTTTTCCTCGTAGGTCCTGGAGGTCTGAAGGCCTCGCTGCACACATCAACTTATCGCTCCCTTTTTTTAATTTCCCACCTCAGTCAAAGTCTGCTCGTTTTGCCCTCTTCCCCCTGCAGACCGCGCCGTTAGGAGGCACATAGTAAAAGAAAATGAAAACAGTATAAGTAATTAATACCATTAGCATCAATATTCTAGTCGTGAGCGGCGAACACGGGCGGGGAGAAACGGTACAGGAAGTCTCAGCGATGGGAATATGAGTGGGAAGAGTGAGAGGAGCATTGTTTACTCTCTGTCTCCGACTTATCATGTTTTTGAAAAGGACCGCTGGCACAAAGGAACTTTTTTTTTTACGCAATTAAGAAGGGCCGGAGTAATTACTGCCGCCGCCGCATGTTGCTGCTGTCACAAAACTCCGTTTGCCCTGCGGTCATAAAAAACACACTGAAGAATATTTAGGGATGAATAATTAAAAATGATTGTTCGCACTCAATTATTCATGGAGCCTCAGCGAAGGCAGATTTGCATCTCGCTGCTGTAAATATTATTAATCTTGCCAATTACTAAATTCTCTGCTGCTCCAAATTCTTCAATTGATGTTCCAAATGTGTGCGGCATTTTACAGCCTTTAATGTTTAAGTGGCTTGAAATGAATGTGGCGCAGCTATTACAAGTCATCTGGAAAAATAATCAAGATATTTTTCACAGCAACCACACCAAACTGCCAAGTGCAACTCAGCCGCACATCAAAATGCAGAAATGCTGCAAAACCTATTAGTTTCACAATGAAACCCTGTAAAATTGATACGTTTGGCCTGTTTTTCCTCCTATGGTGCCTATAAATTATGTTGGGTATTTTTAGTTCTTTGTTTGCAGTCAGTTCTTTTTGTTCTGTGTAGGTTAAAAAACCCAATCCGAATCACACAGTGACAAATATTAATGAAAGAAAGACAAGTTTTCATTTCATATTAGGGTGAAATATGCACAAATTAAAACAAAAATTCAAAATATTGTTAATTTGAAAGCAATCATGACTGAGAAAAGAGATTGCAAACTGGAGATAAGTGCTTCAGAGTTTCTTGTGGATAGAATCATTGGTCCATTAAGGTTCTGCTGACCCAGTTAAGCTGTGATTGGTTCCTGAATGGAACGACTGGAAAACAAAGTGTGTGATGTCACGTTCAGACATTTATTTTCTTGAATACATATTTGAAAATTTCTCACCAGAATAAGATTTTTATTTTATAAAAAAGTAGAGTACCCTCATAAAATAAGACGCATCATCAGATGACTGATTGCCGTGACAACGCTGTGTCACATTTCTCTCTCTTTCTTCACTCTCTGCAGTTTTCAGCCTATAGGTGCGCTTGGGGTCATTGTCTGGCTGCATGAAAATATTAAACAGCTTCCTGGAGGAACAGCATCAAACGAGACGGAGTGACATCCATGGTGGCTTAGCACAGCTAGCACAGCTAGCGCGGCTTTTTAAAGGACACTGACTTCGCCTGCAGCAAAGCACACTGAGCCGTCACTGATGGTCACTCTCTGTTCACAGCTGCTGCTGCGGCACAAACCACAAACTTTGTCCTGCTGATGCATAAAACTGACCAGGGTTGACGTCCTTTAGCATAAATGCTCCGACTTTTAAAACCAAAGTTAACACAAAAAATTCTCCCATTTTTACTCCTATTGCCAAACAGAAAATACAATCAATGAACTGGAGATAAAGATCCTCAGCTCCTTTTAGGAGGATTTTGCAGATTGTTGTTTCTCTGCAGCTCCAGCTGCAGCATTTTGAGCAGATAATCGTTTCACAGCTTCCTGCCTGTTGCTTCTTGGTCTCCAGTGAACATCAGAAAATACACTTTGTAAATCATTGAGATGAGTAGCTTTTAATTAGCCCCTGTGTACGTAAACCTCCTGAAAGTAAAGTTGCTGACTCATAAAAACATGAAATTAAACCAGTTATGCTAATATACTGGTTATAACGAAACTGAGGTGATATTCTCATTCCTGCTGTTGGGCCCAGATTGGGCCTATTCCAATCCTCTAGCCTGCCCACTGCAGAGCCATGCGTCACTCCATAATCGTCTCATTAGTTAGAGCTGCTATTGACAGAACCTGAGATAAAAGAGATTAGAAATGCTGTGAGTGAAACCAGAACGTCAGCAGTTTGCATGTCTGAGTCAGTTTTTATCTATAGGTGGCGCTGCAGGAATGGAAGTTAAGCTAAACGTTAACATCTCTTCTTCCACAGTTTATTCACATTAAAGTCATTCCTTGTTTTTCTCTAACCTTCAGTGAGTCCAGAGCAAAATGATTTGTCTCTTTCCTCCCAGAAAACAGAGACAGCCTGAAGCAGTTCTGGCTTTTCTCCTCTCAGCTGATGACATCACTACAAATCACATCTGCATAATGGCTGATCTGGGTCAACAAGTCGACCAATCAGAGCAGAGCGGACAGAAAAATTACAGACAGAAAGTTAGAAATGTTTAAACAGCAGCGTACTACACAGACCAGGCATAACATTATGACCACTGGCTGGCTGGTGAAGCTAGTAGCATCTGTTGGTATTTAGCAGGAGGCAGAGTTGGGTTGCAACTAGCTACATTTACTTTTTGGAAAAAATTAACTTTTAGGAGCATTTTCAGTAAGTTGTACTTTTACTTAAGTCATTTTGTCACGAAGTATCAAATAACTTCACTGAATGAAAAACAAGCTTGTTTTAACCAAAAATTCACCAGACAAAAAATGCAGTTTTTAATAAAGTTTCAGAAGTTTTACAGTGAAATAAATGGAGATGGAAAAATGTTTATTTTTGCCTTGTTTTGTAATTATGCTGTTTATATGAAGTATTTCCACAATGACCTTTAAAACCAAAATGCCATTGTTTGGCCAGAAAGCGGTAAATCCAGCTGACCAAAGTGCTGGAGTTCTGCTCGTGTTGCTAGGTAACAGGGCTGGGCTCGGTGGGGTTGCTAGGTAACGGCACTGCGCTCCGTGGAATTCAAATTCAAAATTACTTTATAGATCCCAAAGGGAAACTAAGGCTGCTGCTTTCACACTGCAGCCTGAACTGACCCAATTCCTATTTTTTTACGTTGTGCGACCTGAATCCGATCTTTTATGACAAGTCTGAACAACACAAGTCGGATTCTTTTCGAATGCCACCCAGGCCACTAGCATATCCGATATGTATCCAATCAAATTCGACCTAACGTCCAGGTCACGTTCATCCCACCTGAACATCACCGATACCCGACAAATCTCATTATTCTGCATCCTGATACGCACAAGAGAAACAACAACCATGAAGGACCATAATGAGGATCAAGTTGTTAACATGCTGTGTAAGCTATGCTGCACTGTTAGCATCCATGTTTACTTCCGCAAACACTGAGCACGGCTTCGTTGTATGGCGGTTGGCAGAACATAAAGAACGCTGACGTTATTGCACCCTCTACTGCGCGTGCGGGACACTTTCAGGTCGTTTGCTTGTTCACACTGCAGAACACATTCAGGTTCTGGCCATGGCAAAAAAAAACAACAACAATCAGATTTGACAAAAAGTCAGAATTGGGTCCCTTCAGGCTGCAGAGTGAACGCAGCCTGAATGTTGTTGTAACTCATATTAATTCACATTCTTCGAAGAATTATTGTAGATAGTGATGTGACTGAATTTAAGAGCTTTGGCTGTTTTTAGACGCAGCTGAGACTAAAACGGCATTTCAAAAATGTTCAAAAAGTGAATTTTTCATAACTACAAAAGAAAACTATATTTAAAACATTAAACCTTGAGGAATACCCAGTAAATCCCAGTGGAAAAGCATGTTGCCTTATACTTCATATCAGGTAGATCCTTCATAGCTGAATAAATCTTTGTCTCTGGAAAAATGGACCCTAATATCCAGCTGTTTTTATGCATGACTACCATGAAGAGGCTGAAACTCTCCCTCTGGGTTTTCTGCAGCCGTTCTCTCACAAAGCGCCTGATCTAAAGTGGCAGATTAAGTTTGCCTCCCTCTGAGTGATGAAGTGCCATTTCCCACCTGATTCTTTATCGCCGTGTCGGATGTTTGATTCCCAGATAGAGTCTTCTCCTGCCTCCCAAGAACAATCCAGAGAGCAGGATTTTACCTCTGGGAACATTTCTCTGAGAGTTTAACAGATCACAGATGGACAGAAGTAGCACCGCTTGGTCTCTTCTGCCACTTCCCTTACATCTGTTCAGACCAAACCAATCGAGACATGATCAGTAGCTGTATTTCCATTTACATATAATTGCACAATTTGACATTTTGAAAATAAATTAGATAAAACGTTTTGCCTCTAGAATAAGGTTGTTTTCTTGGCTGCATCAAAATTGGTTTATTTCACAAAACTGCAAAGAAAACACATTTTTTGTGACACCAAGATTTGTCAACACCTGGAAGTTACTACTGATGGAAACCACAAAGAAGAAGATGACAGGAAGTAGTTGGAGGATCACGGCACTGCATGATTTTTGTCATGTTGTTTAATTACTTTTTGCATAAACAATCTTATTCACATATGATTTTAATTGCATTTCTTATTGAATGGAGACACACAAAACTTTGTTGATATTCTGCTAATGTAAAAAACCCACAATTTTGCAATTGCTGTAACAGAAACGCAGCTACTGGCTGATCAGGAGCTCAGTGCCTTTAGCTTTGTTTCACATCTACCCTTGAAAGACCATGACCTTACGCTTGTACCATAAAGTAAATTATGAAGCGGCAGCGTCATGGTGGAGTCATACATGTGACATGGATGTCAGACGCCCGGCCTCCAGAGTCGCTCTGCACTTAAGATAATGGAGACATGAGACTTTCTGTCCCTCTCTCGCTCCTGCTCCTCATTTTTCCTGAAACCACTTAATACGTCCTGCTTGGATTACTTGACAGCATTTTTCTCTCTGATCTCTGAGCTGATTGTGAAGCCAGCACCCCACCCTGTTTCTCCCATTGTCTGCGTCTTGCTGACAGCTGAGGTCCTCTGTAGGGGCGGCCATTTAGACCACAAGTTTACTTTGTATTAATCTCATAAATGCCCTCCGTCTCCTCTCCGTTGTCCCTCACCCCTCCCACCCCAAAGACGCAGGAACCCAATAAAGCACTTAAATAAACCTTTCCACCGAGGACAAAAAAATAAAACAGCTGACATATTCATAGTTTTACTCTGGCTTTCTACATCCTGGCCGCCCTCCTCCGTATGCTTGTGATTTCCACCAGGATTGCTTTATTCGAATCCTTTATTACACGAGCTGTCCCAAAGTCTTGAAGGGCGGTTTTAATATGTGAATCCTCTGCTCTGCAGAGTGTGAAACAAGTATGAGGCACAGTGAAATATGTTGACATTAATGAGCACAAATGCATTTCACTGGGCCACTTGTTGTGGAGTCGTCAATACAGGTTGGCGTTACTGTGGGGTAAGTAACTGCTGCTGAGACGAGGAAAGCTTATTTTACAGTTTTAGCTCCACAGTTATGGAGGAGAACAGAGCGTGTCAATAAAACAATGATTCTCTTGCTCTTGTTTATTGGTTAAAGTCAGCCTCTCACCATACATACCCAACCTAATATACATACTTACTTGTGATTTTTACTTTATTTTCACTTTTTTGGTTCACTTTGAAAACGGTTTGTTTCTTAATGTGTAATTTATGTTGGTTTAGAGTTTTATTGTTTTGAACAGTGGTTCTCATTTCTTCTATCTTAATGCTAAGATGGCTTTCACTGAGTGTTAATGCATATTGAGATTTATTTGGTGTTTCCACTGAGTATTCATGGCTCTATCAATGCTGGAGGTCTGAGGCGAGGAGGGGAACAGGTTGCTCAAAGGGTTTGGTTTGACCAGCAGCAAATGGAAGAAATGTTGCAACTTTAGCCTCCAATCGAACTGTCAGGTGGGAAAACATCCTTCCTGTTCAGTTGCCTTTTCAGAGGTAATTGAGTAGAAGCTTAATGAGACATGATTAAGACGACTTCCTGAAGTTTAAAATGGCCGTCAGACTGAGGAAGAACAGACACAGAAGACAACATCAGGTTCCTGTTCTGTCAGCTGACAGAACGACTCTGACAAAAGACTCAGGATTGTCTCCTCAGAGATTGTGTTCCCTTATCATCCACTCTTTAATCTCCCATAGATAAACCCTGGAGCTGAGCCCCTTTCTTTTATCTGTTATGTACTTCTGTTTGTTCCTGGATGGGATCCAACAACTCGTCCCTCCAGACAACCAAGTTTGTTGAGCAAGCACCTGTTGCCTCGTCCCTCTCCCTCTTTAAAGCAGCAAGATAACGAGCTGGACATTTGTCTGGCCTGCTGGCAGAGAGCACAAGGCCCAGAAAGCAAGAGACAGATGTTTCCAACCGGACATGAGGGGGAAATATTCTGTTAGTTTACTAAACTGGATGAAATCCGACAGGAATCAAAATTACTGGACATCATTTCACACAAGGCTTTTTATATATGTTGAGTTTAATCTGTTGCAAAATGTTAATTTTACATTTATTAAAGTTTCTTAAGCTAAATTTAAAAGATTAGTGTAAGATGAAAATAACTCAGGCTGCGGAAACCAAAAAGCAGCTAGCTAAAAAGGTAGGTGCTTTAATCCTAAAACAGTCATCATAACATTAGTTCTGCTAACGCTAAAGCGCTATGCTAATACGGTATTTAGCAGAAGCTAACGCTAAAGTCAACAGGCTAAATTTGTTATTGGCAAAAGCTAAGGCAATGCATTCTGGGTACAGAATAAACCTGAGGAGAGGAAATGAAACTAATGCATAAACAGACTTCAAAATAAGAGCATCAATATAAACGGCTGACTATCTGACAGTTTATAATCAAAACTTCAACACAGATGTTGAACTTTAATCAACTGGAAAAAAGCAAAGTAAATTAACGTTTTAGAATCTATCCAGAAAATTTTACTTTTAACATTTTAAAGTTAGCAAAAATCCTAAACGCTAAATAAAAAATGAACTCAGCAGAAAGATGCAAATGTCTTCAGTTTTAATAAATACAGATTCCAGGCACTTTGGATAAACTTACACTGCAGACGAGGAACAGAGAAAACTAAAGAGGAAGTCCATTTCCAATAAAACCACATGAAAGATGGCGCCTAAATCATTCACTTTACTTCTATAATTATCATTTTAATAGTGATTCTGTGCATGCATTCATTGCCTTTCAAGCATTTTTTCCTAATTTCCAGGTGCATGATTAGAGCGTCCAGCCATATAGGTGCAATCGTCATTCATTACCCGCTCTTTTCAGTTTTTCTATTCACAACTTTCTGTACCTGCACATCTCCCTCCATCTTCTCGTCATTTCTCTTTCCCCTCCATCACCAGTGAAACTCCCTCTCCACCCGGCGCCATATGATGTGCCATCATTCACGTCAGGAGAGCTATTCTCTCTCTGAATGGGATCATAATCGGTCCAGCTTTACTTTTAATAGCCCTAGTGACAATACCTAGCTGGTGCATATGGGCAAACGCGTGTGGCTCTTTCTGCGTCTGACACCTCTGCGGCTGCTTGGATGAGCATGGGCAGATGTGTCCACTGGAGCAGAACTGCCGGAGCGTGCAGAGACTTAGACATTAATGAGATGGTGACAAACTTCCCACTCTCCAATTAAACTGAGTGGAGAAAGGCCATTTAAAACAGAGGGAGTGGGAAGGATGAGAAATGAAAAGGAAATCCTGAAGAGAAGGTGATGCTGGGTAATCATATAAAAAGGAGGGAGCAGCAGAGTTTGTAACAAATTACCGAACACCATCTAGAAATTCAAAAGCTACAGAGCCAGTAATGGAGAAATAGTTTTACTAGATATAATAGAAATATTTAAAGGGTTAATTTAGATTAACTCTCTAAAGATTTTAGCACAATTACTTGTTTTTTTTTCTTTTTCATTTTAAACATACAATAGTCCCAAACTGGAACTGTTGTCTTTGCACGTTTCTGGTCGGGTCGTAAATCTGACGCACATCCGACATCTGCTATCATTCATGTCAGGAATGATTCGTCCAAACAAAATTACACGCTGCTTGGACGACAAAGTTGATTCTCTTGGGCACTTTGGTTCATTTCTGCTTCAAAAACCCATCTGACTGAACCTGGACAGGACTATTGTTGTGTTCAAGTTGTGTAAAAGGAGTTAGCCTCGTAGCGAAACTATTCAAAGCTAAAATAGCAACTCAATGCTAACACGTAGCAGCTATCGCTAATGTCCACATTTCTAGCGACTTTTCTAAGAATTTAAATCAATCACGAGGAATCCCTGAAACACTTGAAAGCTGAACTTTATAAAATAATTTTACAATCAACATCTTTGCTGCTGAGCTCATATGCCTATTTATTCAATAATTTAGCAGCAAACATTTGATTAAACGTGATTAATTATTGATTTTTCATCGAGTCCCACCATTAGTTATTGGAGATCACTGTTAGTTACAACGATGTTATTAAAGATTATTGATTGCATTGTATTGTTACCCAAACTGTGTTGTTTTTTATTAAAATATCACATTTTAAACTGGCATTTGAAATGTGACAATGTGAAGAAGCCTGTTAGGTCATAAAAACAAAACACGATGAACAATTATAAAACAAATAAATATAATTTGTAAAACTGCCAGAATCATCAAGTAAACATACATCAAATATATTGATCAATATTCCAGTTATTATGAATCAGAAGCAGCTCTAAGCAGGTGAATTTTCAGTTTTCTTTGTGCTTATAACTCAAAGTTCAGAACCAAACTTCTTCAGATTCTGACACACTGATAGTTTTTTTTTTTAACTTGATCAGCTTTAATTACTGCAGCTTGAGTGTTATTTTAATGATTTAATAGCCTCGCATTGATAAATAGTCTGAACCTTATTTATATTCTGTTTCTCTAATCTTAGCTAATCAATGGGGAGAAGATGTCAGCTGATTCATAGATTTGATTTTGATCACTGACTTATAATAACTGTGTTTTTCCTTATAACCTTTAGATGATGTGTTAGTTTCATCTGATTTGTTTCTCTTTTAATTCTCTTTAATAATCCTGACAAAATATTGAAATTTTCTAGCATTTTGGTTAATTAATGGTGATTGTTACCTTAATAGAGAAGCAGAAGCTTTCAGATGAGTTTTAGATAAATGCACAGACTGATGGATTATGGTAATTAAAGTAATTTAAAGAAGCAGATCGTTTTGCACAGATGTTCTGCAAATAAACACATTGCGTATGCCTCGATATAATGTAGTTTCTGTTGTTTTTAATGGGGAAAACAACAATATTTCCAAACTTAGCCCATTAAAATACATTAACATAAAGTTTATTGGCATTTTTGAGTCTTTGTTGAGAGTAAAATAAGTTTTTTAATGAAGATTTACAAAGATGTGTGTTTTATATTCTATGAATGTTGAGAACAGGTGGCAAAGACACCCAGCAACATTTACTTATATTAAGTCAGACATAATGGCTGTAACAAAATTATTTATTTTGAAGAATTATAGCACAAATAATAACATTTAGCGTAATAGTTCAATTATAATCTTACGATCGAGATGCAGCAACAATAATTTAATGGAGAATTTATATTTGTGAGTGTATTAGCAAGCATTTTTTCCATGTTTTTACTTCCATATGATTCTTCATTGAAAGTAAAAATAAATTGCTATCAGTGTCAGAAGAGACAAAAAACATCAAACGGATAAATAAAAGTACAACTTACAAGGAACCTTTCAGCACAATTTAAGTCAATAATTCCTTTAGATGGATGAAAAAGTTAAAGATGATTTTTAAGCAAAATAAGTTTAATTCATAATAATAAGAGACTTACCAGTGGAAAAGTCTCTTGTTCCACTGGTAGATTATTTTACTTAATTAAGCTCCTATTGTGATAAAAAGTTACTTGTAAGTTAGCTTTGTCTTATTTCAGGTGGACGAAGATATTTAAATTATGAACTAGACCTAATCCTTGGTAAGTTTTTGCTGTGTATTTGTGGACTATAGTCACATTGTTTCACTGAAGCTGAACGGTTGTTTTACGCAATAAAGTTAAGAAGAAGTTGTGATAAATAACATGCTAATAATATATAGATTAATTATGTTTGGGTTTGTAAAGTTCTGGCTTACGGAGGCTGTGTTTGCCCTGTGATGTGAAGACACAGCAGGGAGGAGCACCGCCGCCGCCGCCGCCGCCGCCGCCGCCGCCGCCGCCGCCGCCGCCGCCGCCGCCACTTCTTGATGTTTGTTTAATGTAAAGAACATCATTAGTGCTTCTGAAACAACAGAGTCTGAACTGTCAAAAAGAGCCTCAAAGTGTTTTCACTTGAACTGCAGGGGTTGTCGATTGGAAAAAGATTAAGGTTGGGGTTTGGCTTCATGTTTAAAATATGAATTATTGGGTTGCTGTTGCAACGACTCCATCTCAGGACGTCACACGCAGTTTTGTGCACAGTAGATCAATCTTACATGGTGTTCTTCCCGTTATTCTTCACGAACGCCATTTTGTTTTGTGCCTAAATGTGAGGAATTAAAAAAATTCCTCAACATGTTGACTGAAGTAATTTACAATTTTTGTGACCTGGTTTCCTTTTTCAGTGTGTGAGCCAAATAAATGAAGAATTTAGCAATAAATAAGTTGGAGGTTCCTCTTTATGTTTGGTGATGAGCTGCACCTCTTTCATATCATCCTAATCTTTAGCTATGGCTGGATGCTAATTCTGCCTCCAGATGGAACATGCTGGTCAAAAAGATTAAAATTAAATAAAAAGATTAGTTTAATCTAAATCTTCAAGGGGTGGAAAAAATTGTGGGATTAAAGTAGATTTTTATAGAATATTACATACAAAGAATGTTAAATATTAAACTTGACATGAATTCTTTATGGACCACAAACCCAAACAACCAACTAGCCAGCTAACCAAATCCCTTTCAGGTTCCCACTTTATTCTTTCTGCTTACAGCAGCCACTGCAAATCACATCTGAGCAAAAAGTCTTTGCAAGTGAAAAGTAGCAATTTAAGGAACTTTAAAGTATAAAAAGCTGCAGTTCTTCTGTTTCTCAATATTAGTGTCAACTCAATAGTTTATTAGTTTAGCCAGTTTTTCTGGCTATAAAGACAATTTTTTAAAATTGTTTTTATATATATACATATTCTTATTTTCATTATATAGTTAATAATAGTTATATATATATCATTTATATTATATATATATATTAATATATGTATATATATATATATATATACGTATATATATATATAGTATATATAATATATATATATATTATATATATAATATATATATATATATATATATATATATATATATATATATATAATATATATATATATAAAATTGACATTTAGCTCCTATGATGAGCTCAGTTTCACCAGGTGGTTGCTAATTGATGCTGGCTAGTCTGAAGGAGCTCTGAAGCTTGGAAACTGCAGCTCAGAGGAGGAGCTGCCTCAAAGGCAGAGCTAGATCCAACCAGGCGTTTTTCACAGCTGAATGGTTGCCATGGAGATTGCAGGATTTCTCAATCAAGCATGAAAGAATCAAATCAACACTCCCGGTTTGTTTTTGACTAGAGAATAATATGATACTATCATATATTATATTATGTAAAAGCAACTTATTTGCTGAAATCAATCAATACATTTTACTTGCACTTCAGATTTGAACCAGAACATTTTGATAGTAGCTTCAAAGATGGCGGATTTGGACCAACGTTTCCTGAACTGGTGGTTGAGTTTTGCTGCCTGGTTCTGTTCAGAACGGTCCGACTGATGCCACTGTGATCATCTGCAGAAACCCTGGGTGGAGGAGTTCACTCCCACCCAGTCCAGCCTCAGCGTGGTTCTCTGCACCCTCTGCAGTCTGCATTGATCTGCCTGCCTCCCCTGACACCTGGTGCAGGTTGACCCCTGCAGCAACCAAAGCAGTAATTGATCCTCCAGTACTGAGCTCGTGCA
This sequence comes from Poeciliopsis retropinna, assembly GCA_010277075.1. Lineage (NCBI taxonomy): Eukaryota > Metazoa > Chordata > Actinopteri > Cyprinodontiformes > Poeciliidae > Poeciliopsis > Poeciliopsis retropinna. The sequence goes on from VMRM01000018.1 coordinate 1,661,531, forward strand.
TGCGTCTGGTTTCTATAGGTTTTAACTGGAATCCAGCCAGCAGGACCTCATTTTACTGACCTCTCTAGAGCAGACTGAACACGCATTACACTCAGGGAAGAAGATTACATTCAGGTGCATCTCAATAAATGGGAACTGTGTCAAAAAGTGCAGTCATTCAGCACAAAAAGAGAAAGACTTTCATTTATTTAGTTAATGAAAAGTCTAAAATTCAGTTTCTTCAAACATTTGTACCTTAAATCAGACCAATTCAAATATTTTTTAATACAAAAATGAATCAAAACTCAAAATTTGGGATTAATCTCATAAATTTCTATGATTTTCTGTTAAATTTCTGGGATTAATTAAAAAAAATCTTTTTCTTTTTTTACAGAAATTTACTCATTTTATTTTAAATTTTTGGAAATTTTCTGAATTTTAAATTGAACATGTTAAAGTTTTGAAATTCAGAAATTTTAATTTTTCTAATATTAATATCAAAATTTCAGCAGGTTTTCCTAAAACATTTCTTGTCTTTTGCAGCTCAGAAATGTCCTGGGTTTTTGGCAAAAATGTAGTTGTTTCTCTTTTTTAATTTTCTGAATTTCAAGTTGAAGATTTTCAACTTCTGAAGTAATATTTTAAATTTAAATGCATGAATTTAATTAAGAGAAATAAGTGCGTTAAAACATCTGTCTATGTAATGTGTTTAACTTGGTGATGGAGTTACTGAAATGAGTTGACTTGCCAATAAAATTCCAATTTATTGAACTCTTGCTTGTATTGATGTTATTGTTTACAAAAAGTATTTAATATCCCAATAAATCCTCTCTTGTTTCGGCCTCCTGATATTTTGGAAACGAACGCCCAGCCAGCTCTTCTTCGCTGATTCACTGCTTTGGCTCGATTCATTTTGTTACCATTTGAGCGACTGGAAAGAGTTTCATCCAGTCTGAGACAAAAACCCAAAAGAAACAGCTGCCAAGAGAAATCAGCAAAAAGAAACAGCTGCCTGAACGCCGCCTCCATGCCAGACATTTGCTATTTCTACAGAGGAACGCACAAACTCCAACATTTCTGGACTTCACAAATAAGAAAAAACCTCTAGCGCAGAAAGTTCAGGGAGGAATCTTGTCAAAGCAGTTGCAGAGTTTCTCAGCGCCTCTATCTGCAATTCAAAGTGTTGCAGCTTTCACTTCTGCCAAATTACAAGCTCCATTTGCCAGCCTAATTAACGGTTCATTGCATTCAGTGAAATTTATTGCAGCAGCGCGGCCGCTCGCCAAAGCAAACAGGATAGACCTCACAGATAAGTGTAAACTTGGCCGTGGAAGCTGACACCTTGAAAAAACAAACTTGTTACAGGGAGTCTGTTTATATCTCTGCTTTCTCCTCCTGCTGCCTCTCTTCTCGCTCCGCTGTCTCGCCTGACAGTCGCTTCACTGTTTCACTTCATGCTCACCGCGGCCATGTTTGGTTAGGGAAGAAACCTAGACTGCAAGCTCTTCCCTTCTGACCGCTGCTGGTTGTAAATGTTTGTCAGCGGGGGATTCTCCTATGAAATGTGAATCCAGAGGAGAGAGCATGAAATTCAGCTAAACTCCCACCAAACAAACACAAACACAGAAAAAGTCGACAGCTCAAACTTACAGACTGCACTGAGATTTCAACTCAAACTCAAGTAACATCAAACTTGAGGCCCAGGGGTCAAATCTGGCCGCCGGTGCTTGTATTGTGGCCCTCCAGACACATAAATTAAATCTTCAAGATAACAAGTGTGAGCTTAAATAATATTGTATAAATCAAATCAATGATGTGAGTTTACTGCAAGTATTCAACAAAACATGTCAAAAACATCAGGTTTAAGTTATGCTAACTCCCACCTGTAGGTGGCAGTATGATGTACTTCTGCCTCAGCCTTTCTTGAATTTAGGTTATTGTCCGTGATCGATGAGGCGAGTAACAAAAAGTCACATTTACCGTCATCCATTCATGGAAATATTACAAAATATATGGATTAAATTAACACCTCAAAATCAGTGATGTTGATCGCAAAAAATTTGAGCTAGAGCAATGCATTCTGGGTAGAGAATAAACCTGATGAGAGGAAATGGAACTGATGCATAAACAGACTTCAAAATAAGAGCATTAATATAAACGGCTGACTGACATTTTATAATCAAAACTTCAACACAGATGTCAAAATTTAATCAACTGGAAAAAAGCAAAGTAAATTAACGTTTTAGAATTTATCCAGAAAATTTAACTTATGGGAAGCTACGTGTGCTAAATGTTTTAAAGTTAGCATATATGCTAAACACTAAACACAAAATTAACTCAGCAGAAACATTCAAATACCTTCAGTTTTAACAAATACAGATTCCAGGCACTTTGAACAAACTTACACTGGAGACGAGAAACAGAGAAAACGAAAAAGGAAGTCCATTTCCAATAAAACCAAAGATGGCGTCTAAATCATTACAAAAGTCCCGGAGAGATTCGAAAAGACTTTTTAGAAGTACTTATGGGATGCAGATACAACTATTTATTAATATTTAAACAGTTTAATGTGTTTTATTAGTACATTGTGAGAACATTCAAAATCTTATATTTGGCTAAAAATGAAAATGTCTGACATTAGCGCCGTCTATCAACCTCATATACATGCTGCTCAATGTGCAGAAAGGCATTAGCTTACAGTTGGAGGGAAATGGTTGCCATCATCGATGACAATGCTAACTAGTGTTAGCATTTATAGCAGGCTATGCTATCAGGAAGAAACTGGAGGACAGAAGAGAGAAAGTGGGATTGAGTAGCGCCAAAAACGGATGATTGACAGCGCTAAGAAGATGATACTAAGGAATATATTCATGATTAAATCACAAGAGGATAAAGTAATGTAAGAAATTGTAAAATAGAATTAGAACGGAATCATTTTAAATTTTTTTAAGGATTCTTGAGTTGGAAACTTTTTTCTAATGATTTATTTTTGGATTCATTCTTGGAAGTTCTGATATCATTTCCTTCTGTGGAGGAATACCATATTTTAAAAGCAAGCAGGTAAATGCTGTGTAAACTCATGACTTTGGGTTTAATTCTGCCGTAAACCAAAAAGTTGATTTCACTTTGCATGAGTCATAAATCCAGTTTCAAAGATCTCAGACCGAAATCAACCAAAAAATGTTTTTGTTATCCAGGTCAGATGAGATCTTAAAACTTTAATCTGGTTTAAACTGCTTCTAACATCAGGAAACTAAACGTTTCAAATCAAATCCTTTCTCTGTCTAATCTTGTAATTTATTTTCTAGTTAAGAAATAAATCAGGGACGTTTTCACATTGCTTGTCAAAGCTCCATTTAAGGCCATTGACTGAGTCGGAACTGCGTACAGTAAATCTGCTTTAAGCACTTGAAGTAGCCTGAAAATGTTTCGTGTCTGGATAACAGGATGGATTATTTACAGTTGTAAGTACATAAACAGCCTGTAAACCCATAAACGAGGGATTAGCGTGGCTTTGTTTCCAAACCTTTATGAATGAAAGTGGAGAGATTATAGTGGTGCCAAATATTTGGAAACAAGATCAAAAATGGAACAAACTGAATAATTCTGACTTTAAGATAAACATAAATAGTTTATCTTGACACTTATCAAAAGTAGTTTTTAGACTTTTCTTTCTTTGAATTTCTGCAAACGGATTTGTTTTTTTTAGATTTGCATGAAAGTTGTGACTTTAATCTTATCAGTCCTAAAATGTTTAACATTAACTTTTCACCAGGAAATAAGAGCTTGTTTTTAGTAAATAATTCCTTAATACTGAAGTTCATTATTATTTGACTAACATGGAAAAATGTCTTGTTATAAATGGAATAATCTGCCATCAGAACTGGAACTTTTTCATCAATATTAACAAATTATTGACTTACAACAAGCTCCCATTTCCTCGTGAAAAGTTACTTGTCGGTTAGTTTTGTCTTATTTTAAGTGCACTAAGATCTTTGCATTAAAACCAGACAGAAATTACTTGGTGAAATGTTTTGTTTTTGCAGTGCAGCAGATTGCCTCCAAGTTGCAGCAACCCTCCGCAGACGCGACGGCGACTTTACATCTGAACATCAGACAAACACAGACAGCCTGACACAGAAAGGCTGTAAAAAGCAAAGTTCTTGTCATGCGAGTGTTGGTGTGTCTTCTCGTGGGAAGAGCCTTTTGTTGGCGTTAGAATCAGCGATTCCATCAAACTGAGGCCTAAATGAGACACAAAGGGATGCAAACACAGCCGTGTTGCAGGATGATCAATGGCTTGTTGTAGGAATTAAAAACAGAAGTCCTGCCTCATTAGCATGTTGTCTAAATCTCCCAACTTTGGCTGTGTTGTGAGAACATCGCTGAAGGGCACAGCTCCAACCGAGAAACAGCGAAACGCAGCGAAGAAGAAGAAGAAGAAATGATTGAAACATTAAAGGATTTAAAGTGAATTTTACCTTCGCTTTCAGCAATCAGTTTAAAGCCCAGAACCGAAATGGATTTCACGTCTTCGCTTCGCCGGCCGCTACTTTCTGCCACTAAAACAAAGTTTAAAACTGATCCTTTAAAATTCCTTAAATCATACAGGAATATCCGCCATATTGTCCCAAGAGGCCGGCCATTAACAGAGGAGAAACTATGCTGGCTTTAGCTTGTCAGGCAGCTTCAAAGACGGCTGTGTGGGCCTCTCGGAAACCTGATGGAGAATTATCGATTGTGTGTTCAGATATCTGGAGGCGCTGGCGAGCAACACTGGGGTTTAAATTCAGCCCTAATGCTCAGCCCATGCATAATTTATATAGTTCCCATCAAAGGTAGATGCGATGCAAACTAAAGAGGTCTCATGAAGCTTTTTGTTGAAAGTTTTCACACATCAACAAGCTTAAAGCACAGTATGGTTTTACTGTGAAAGGTCAGGGAAAATAAACACGTTTTCCACCAGCTGTGTAGGAGAGCGCTGATGCTTTCTGATGTAGCTGGAAAAACATACAGCAGGATTTAAATCATTATAGGATCTACATTGGGGAACAGTACCACATGCAGGTTCTTCTTATTGGATGTCTGGAGTTTGTGGTTAATGTTTAACACATGCATAATGAGAGCCGCGCTAATAAATAAGCAAACATTCACAACTAATGAAATGGACATAGTTTTCCTCCTTTGCTTTGAGGCAGGCGCGTCGAACAAACATGCATTACTTGAATAATAACAGGAACATTCACATATTGATCCGTTTGTCCATATTGACCAGCGCTGCCCTCTCCAGTATGGAGAGAAGGCTCTCCATTCATTTAAACACAACGGCTCTTACTAGTAATAATGGGACTACATGGAAAAGAAAGCTTTTATTAAAGGAGTAAAATAAAAAAAAACTGCAATTCAGTAAACATCTGGGAGGTTCTGCAGTTTTAGAGCCATTTAATTTTAAATCCTTTCAATTCGATTCAGTTTATTTAAATATTAGAGGGGAAGTTATGATCCAAAGTATGTAAATATCTGGTGTCATCCAGTCTGAATGACCTTTGACCTGCAGCTGTAATCGCCTCATGCCAACCTTAACAGCTGCTGGAACAAGCCGAGAGTTTAACTGTTATTCTGTTTTTCGGTTTTCTTTCATTTATACACGCTCCTCATTATGCCCTGATCTGTGTCTGCCACAGCGGGAGGCCGAGCTTTGACTGTGCCGTCCTCATTACTGGCAGGCGAGCACCTGAGAGGTAAGATTCTTCCTGACACCCCGGGCTGATTCTCACCTCCATTAACACCAGCAGGGGGGCGCCATGATCTGATTACAGCACAAAACGAGTGAGGAGCCAAACAGGAGAGGAGGAGAGCTGGAAGGAAGATGGAGGAGGCGGTCAGGTGATCGGGCGGCGACCAGCGTTGCCAGATTGGGTGGGTTTCCTCTTTATTGAGCTGCGTTTAAACATGTTAATCTGGGTTTTAGAAATAGTTCAGAGGAAAATTCTTTATAAAAATCACACAACTTTTATTAAAATGGCATTTTACTGCACTTAATAGTTAATTTATTTTGCAATCTCCCTGTCGAATGTGACATTATCAATGATTAGTGATTGGTTAATCAAGCATCAATATGTTGTAATATTGATAGTTGGATAGTTACTAGTTACATTTACTTGAGCCAATTTCTGGGAAAAACACCTCATGGAGTATTTTTCCTTTGGTGTATTTTTTACTTTTACTTGAGTAATTTTATTATTAAGTATCTCGACTCTTGAGTAAAATTTCAATACAAAAAAACCCCAATTGAATGTATTGTATTTTGTCAAGTGTCGTCGTTACACATCAAAATGTTGATTCATGTTTCACTGATTAAGTTTTTGGACGTTTGCTCCAGATTTGTGGAGAATAGAAGCTGAACTTTGCTTCTCCATGTTTGGTTCTGGTTCTGAATGCAGAGCAGAACCAGAAAACCTGAGTGGTCAGCAGCAGATTGTAAATGTTTTTGTGATGCTGAGATGATAATTTTGTGTGAAATTTCTGTGAACAAACACGGATCAGCGTGTGCCCATAAAGTTGTTGCAGAAACGTTATGCTCTGCTGTGAACGAGGCGGGAGAAAGTCTGGTTCATTAATCTGCATTACGTAATATTAACGCGGTAAAATCTTCAGATTAATCACATCTGGAGCCATCAACATGACGTTCATTAGAGGCGTTGTTTTTGGGCTGGAGACGGTCAGATCTGGCAACCCTGACTCTGTCTGCAGTGCGTGCGCCGGCAGCTGTGCGGCCTAATGATGGAGGTCATCGGCGCTCGGTTCAGTGAGGCCGGCTGGCTGTGATCAATACCACCTGATGAGGTGTCTGACTTCCCTCTGATGTGCATCAAAATGGAATATGTTTTCCCTCCCTGCTTAATCGATGGGAAGAGTGTGAAACTAATTGGGCAAAATTGTAGGGGCATTTATCGATTAATCAGGCAGAAAAATGAGGCGAGAATGCCGGGCGTCGACACGAGAGGGCAACGGCACAGACTTCTGATTGGTGAGCCGAATCGATATCTTGAAATCATTCTCTGGCGCATAAAAGTCATGGGGGGCATGAAATATTTAAAGGCGCCATGGCAACAGCACCTGCAGATCTGCAGAAAAGCTGAATAAAAACAGACTGGCATCAATTTTGAATGCCAGGCGGCTCGGTGGTGGAAATCAGTCCTGTGGATGACAGGATCTCCTTTCCCATTCCCCTCATGCTCACATCCTTCCCACTGTAATCTCAGGGGCAGCATGCTTTTTACCTTGCTGGATGTTTTCCCCACCATGGAGGGAAAACTGTCATGGTGCTGGTTCTGTTTTACATGGAGGGAATGTGTTTGTGATCACACTGGAGGCCTGTGAAGGACAGGGATTGTGTGCCTATAATCTGTGGTCTCAGTACTGCCGGACCCCTGGGGAGACTTGGATTAGGCCGCTTGATTCAGTCCTTTAGTTCCACAGCAGTGCATGGTACCAATAAGCAGAGCAAAAAAAAACAAAACAAAAAAAAGTCTCTCTTGTTGGAGAAGGTGGAAATAACTTAGGTGGTGTGGAGGGAGCAGACGGAGCCGCGAGGAAACGCAGAAATGTTTATTCTCATTTATATTTTGCAGATATTGTTGCATGATAATTAGAAACCTTGATGTATTTCTGTTTTCACACCTTATTGTCTGTTTGGCAACCAAAATCTCAACATTTGTTATACTTTCAGCTGCTGCAGTTCACTTTCCCACGGCACTGAGTCAAACCAAACTAATCAAAAAAACCTGTTCCTCTCCTCGCCTGTGGGGGCGCTGCACCAAGAACCACTGAAGGAAGCAACAAAAAACCTCTGATAAAGACACTGAGAGCAACTTCCTTCTTCAGAAAATGTAAACAAAATGGAGTAGCATCAGATTTTAGCGGTTTTTCTCCATTGATATACAATACTGGTTTAAACATCACCTATTAGCCGCTTACGTTAGCGACGCTGCTGCAGGCGGCCATTACTGTGCGTCATAGAGTCATGTCCGCAGAATCAAACTGCTCCAATGCAGGATGAGCAGGAGTGTGTCTCTAAGATGGTCGTAGCGCCATTATTTCTATAAAATATGGCTTAATTTAAAGCTGAAAACATCTCATGTTTTGAGATGTAAAGTATTCTTTCTGACTGTAAATAAGACAATAAACAGTTTAGTTTCTGTCATCATTAACTGGAGTTTATCATGACAACAATAAATCAAAATTGTATCATGACAATAAATTTATCACAATAAATGATAAACAATGCAATAAATGCCCTTTACCAGAGTTATATTAGATTTGGGTTTTTCATTTTAGTTTTCTTTTATTTTGTTGTGACTTTGTTTGTATAATTCAGTTAGTTTTAATTAGTTTTTAGAGTGTGTTTACTAGTTTTTAATTTTTAAGCATTGCTTAGTTTTAGCCAAGGTTTATTAGGTTTTGTAATATTTAATACTTTGGTTGTTTGTCACAGTGTTGTGGATATTTATACATTGATTGGGTAATGAAGAGGAGATAATTTATATTCTGCATCCCTTTATGCAAGATTTGTAAGCCTGAGTAAAAGCAAAACAGAAAAAGTCTCTTGTTATATTATTCATGACAGTTTTTTTTTACAAGTTCTTGAAAAGTGATGATGATGAAACCAGCAGCAACATGTGATGAAGGACAGAGCAAAAGAAAAGGAGGAGAACACACACGCCTTCTCGGGTCACTGAAGTGTCATGGTGGAAGAACACTTTGTGACTTCCACTCACAATTTATTTTAAGGAGATGCTAAGAGCCGAGAGGCGGCTGATAACTGTCGGTTGACCTTGTGGTGACCTCTCAGCACCGCTGACTGGAGGACATGTCGGTCCCAGCGGAAACCCGTCGGGTCTCTGACCCAAACCGGTTCTGATTACTAATGAGAGACTTCGCCGCAGGAGAACTGGAAAGCTTCTGCTGACCAGCACTTGGTCTGAATGTCCAGTTATTGGTCAATAGCTGCGTCTCCATTGACCCTACAAAGGTGCAAACTGGAATTAAGAAAATACATTTGCTGAATGAAAACATGGCACTTTTGAAGAAAAAAAAAAGTTTTTTTGATAAAAAGTTTTGGCGCTGGGAGGAGGTTGTATCAAAGTAGATGTAATTTGCAAAACAGCAATAGAAATATCGCATCTCGAGTCACAAGATCAACAAACCGACGTTACTACTGGCAGAAACGCTGAAGAAGACAAACAGAAATTCGTTGGAAGATGATGACGCATCATGTCTTTTAATGACTTATCGCATGTGAACAAACATATTCACGTGTGATTTCAATTGCATTTCTTATTTAGTCAAAATAGTGCAATTGTGTTTTTATTGACAGAGGAATATCATATAATAAAACGCAGCTACAGCTGGAACTTATTTCAGGAGTTACAACAAATCAACAGATTAATTTTTCAGTCAGAGTTTTACTTTAATAATATAAATGACCATTCCTACTCACTGCAATATCATAACACACATGAAATAAGACAAAAACGAACACAAAAGTATCTTTTCAGGAACTTATTTTAGGTCAACAATCCCTTAATATTGATTAAAAAAGCTCTAGTTGCACTGGCAGATTATTTCCCTTATGGGAAAAATATCTTGTTATAGGTGAAAACCAGTGGAACTAGTACTTTTTAATAAATATTACGAAATTATTGACTAAAAAAACTTCTTTATCTTGCCAAAAAGTTACTCTCAAGTTAGTTTTGGCTTATTTCAAGAATACTACGAGCTAGACAAAGAATACTTGGGAAGATTGTGTGTTTACAGTGTTTTATGAACTAAAGTGTAGGAAAAAAGGAGAAACAGAAGAAATCTATCTGATTCTTTTTCACAGACGCTTAACCCAACTGGAGTTTAATAAACTTTATGTGAACATTCCTCCGTCACAGTGAGTAACTCCGACTCCCGTTGCCGTGCGGATCTCCCTCGGCAACGCGGATCCCGGCTTTGGCGGAGCAACAGGGATGTAGAAAAAGAGTCCAGAACAGCAGACCTGCATCTACAACCTGTTCGGGATTTGGCTATTGCAGCGTGACTAACACCCCTGCTGCACCACATATGCTCCTGAATTTTAAGTCTGGCATGCTGCAGGAGGCGCGGGGTTAATAAGAGCACTGAACAAATGCCATCTGTTAAATAAACAAACACCAAACATTCCACTCCGTCATTTTCCATGCAGGAGAAAAACTTTTCAATCCCGAAAATGAATGCGCACTATTACGCCCCAGCTCCAGACTGCCTATTATGTTTTATTCCAGCACTTAAAGTTTGTGAAGGAGTGCTCGATATTGCCTATAATATGTACACAAGCAGGCTGCCGCCCAAAGGATCGGCGCTTAAATGGGCCCCTTGGGGGTCCTGAGGTGGGAAGGAAAGGTAGCACAACGATCCGCCCGGATGTATCTGCCTGTTCCGTCTGCGTGCCAATTACTCACCAACAGACAGGGAGAGGAGCCTGACAGGCCATAACTGTTTGGCAGATGCCACACACAAATGCTTCACGCCAGCTTGACGTCAATGGACGGAGCCGGATGGGGCCTCGGTCTGACAGCTCGGCTGGAGCGGAGCCAGGCAGGGAACTATGAAAGGATTAATATTACATTCATCTGCCTAACGAGGCCGACAACAGCCTGACAGCAAAATGGGAAGAGAGTTTGTAAGCTTGTCTCCGTGTCTTAACTGCTAACTATTTATGGATTTGAAGCATGAGAAAGACATTTCATCGCGTTTGGCCCCAGGCTGCGGAATCGGCATTGTGGATAAAGAGGAACTATTATCCAAAACTAACATTTTGCTTGTTGTTCTTCCGTTCGGGTTTCTACTGCTTCTCAAACAACTTAAGCGATTAAACAAACAGTTTTTGTCATAAGTTAATGTTTTTTGGTGTCTGGAAAATGAGTTGCTTCAAAAATGTAGCAAATACAGCCGAACCCAGCCCCGTCGCTTAGCAACCCCAGGGAAGCGCAGCCCATTACCTAGCAACCCAAGCAGATCTGCAGCAGTTTTGGCAGCTGGTTTTACTGCCGTATGCAGAGTAAAACGACTGCTGAACAAGAAAAGTATCTTGTTGTTGATTTACCATTCAGAAACCATTTGTTACATTCTTTATAGTTGTGCAGGAGGCTCTACTTCTGTTTTTCAAAGATGTACAGGGTTGTAATTGCATATCTGTGTATGAGTGGCCAGCAGAAGATTATTTGGATTTAAAGTGACAAAAAGCCCCTAAAACAGCTGGAAATAGAATAAAATCTCTCTGCGACAAATGGGGTTCCACTGTACCAAACTTTTTCCTTCCACCTAACTTTAATATATTTGGATATAGAGCTCTGTGAACAGAACATAGCAACATTTCAATAGCAACAACTGCCATTGAAATTTTTTGAGCAAATGTCAAGTTAGCAGTCTTTCCAACCATTTTCTGGGCTTTCTTTCATTAAAAATAATTTTTCATATTGAATTTTATGTAATATTGTATCATCTTATGGTATAATTTAAGTTTAGTCTGTAAGCCAGGTTGATCAAATTTGAAAAAAGTTAATATATTAACTATATTATACTTTTCAAATTAAATCACTATAATGAAATAACTTTTAGATAACATTTTAGGTTTTTGAGAGCATAAAATGACACAAAACACTGTGTGGTTGTTCTCTCCCTTGCTGTTGACATGGCTATAAATATGCTCTTTATATCATCTGATGTTTTTAGTAACAGTATTGCCTTCATTACCAAGAATGTTCCGGATAGTTTCAGAGATGAAAGCAGATAAATAAACTGACTCCAGCACCACTTCACTGTCAACAGAGACAACGACTAAATATACATGTTTTCCCTGAAACGTCTTTATTCCCCTTTTTGATTTCCTCAAAAACAACCTGATAAAACAGCCCCACATCTGTTATTTTCCATATTCCCATTCACCATTCATGTTGTGTGATATGAAGAGAGTAAAAAAAAAGCCTTCAAAAGCCAGAAAGAGTCTTTGTTCAGGGTTCATTTATGCCACTGCCAGATCCAAAAAAGAGATTTGACAGAGTGACACAGACAGATTTTGTCCCAAATAAAAGCGAATCCTGAGGAGCATGTGCAGCGGGAAGATTGGATGCAGCGGAGTAGAGGGGGTCGGATAAGCGCTCTTATCTGCAGCGCGCTTACAAATGTCAGGACGTTGGAGTGTGAAGCTGCGGTTCTGGGCCGATTCAAAGCCAGAAGAATAAGCGGCCTCCCCGGTGACACCGGCCACCTCCATCACACTTCTATCATATTTCACATGATTGCTAACACACACACACACACACACCCACACACACACTTCTATATTTAGTTATTTAGTTTATTGACTAAATATTTAGCTGAAACTAAGTGTGTAGTTTAAGCTAAATATTTAACTTACTAACTTCATATTAAGTGTGGAAAATATTGTGAAAATATGAGACATGTTTTGTCTTATGACAGGCTGAATAACCTAAATTATTGTGTTTATTTTTGACTGTTTTTTACACACATTCCAGCCCAGCGTCCGGCTCTGACCTCATCTCAGTGGCTTATTTCTCAGGTGGGTTGGTGGGACATCATCACATCTGAAGGATCCCTCCGGGACAAGAAGCTCAGAGCGACTCCTCCCAGTCCAGAAGGTCAGAGGTCGCCCAGTGACGAGAAGGAAGGGTCAGGCAGGAGGCAATGCGAGGCTCAATGTGAACATGAAAAAATAGCGGCTGGTGGGACGAAAAGAGAAGGAAAGCCACTCAGACAGACATTTCTGCCACCTCTGATTATCCTCCTGCCACTCTGACACAGAAAGATTGAGGCCATATGAAGGCCTTTGTAGCCAAAGGGATGGTTAGGGGCAGCAGCAGCAGAGACGCATCAGTTGCTGCTTATATGGGGGTCATAATGAGATGTGAAAGCTGTCTCATACGCTCACGGGCAGGATTGTGGTGGAAAGCGCTGCCCGCTGTAATATTGATGCCCCTTTTTCAGCAGGTTACACTTGGAGGATTCCAGGAAGAAATTGGAAACACATTAGCAACACCTGACGGCTTTGAATTTCAGGTTCAAGGATTCTGAACTTGTTCCATTCGTTTGGAGGAGCTCAGAATGTTAATCATTCAGCGGGATTATCTTCCTGCTGGCTGACAGAAAAGGAAACATCACAACAGCTGTTTCTGCAGAAAGGATTTAGAAAAACATCCTGCACTGCTGAACTTAATGTTGGACTCACAAACACAAAACAATATTTCTCCAAATATGTGCACAATAAATTGAAACAGAGTGGTGAGCACCAAAAACTGCAAACTAAAATATGAGGGCAGAAGCTAATGCTAAAAAGCTAAAGTACATCAATAGAACATGGGGAAGCTTTCAAAATAATTCATATGTTAATTTTGTCTGTTGTATTAGCATAATAAACATGTAAGTGTTATGTTCTCTGTAAACCTCATTTGTTGTATTTTTACCGTTTAATCAATGAGGTTTATTAAAAAAAATAAAGAAAAGGAAATGAAACTGCTGCATAAAAAAAGCCCACTTCAAAATAAGAGCATGAATATAAATGTAGAATTTGTCGAAAAGTTTTAAGAGTTGTTTACCAAAACACAGATGTCAAAATTTATCCAACTTAAAGCTTACAAAAAGCTAATTAAGTAAATATTTAATTGGGCGAAGCAAAAGCTACGTGCGCTAAACATTTTCAAATTTAGCAAAAATGCTAAAGCGCAAAACAGAAAATGAGCTATTAGCAGATTAGCAGATGTGCTCACCTCTGTTACGTTCCTGTTTGGGATAAGTACACCCTGCACCAAATTTTAATCAATACAGAAATATTTGTCCCCTTTTGTTTTTACTTTATTCATCTAAATTCTTGCACTCCATGAAACAAACAATAAAGAGTAAATCTCTATTAAACCACCAAAATTATGGCGTCACATTCCTGCCAAAAACCCTTCCTTTTCTTCTATGTCATGCCTCCTCCCTTTCTTCTTCTTCTTTTTCTTCTTCTTGTGATATTAGGCCAAGTCTCTTGCTGCTTGTTGTAATTACTGAATATGCCTCTCAGGATTTTTGGCAGGAATGTGGCGCCATATAATTACTAGTTTTTCCACTGTTGGCTGATATCAAGTGTTTGAAATAATGAGTCTTTAATAGCACTATTCAAGCATTGACAGGCTTGTGTCACATATCAGGATCTAAATCTGATTGAAGCTGAACTTTGACTAGACCACTCAAATAGACTGGAGATTATATGATGCAACAAAGTTAAAAAACTTTGCCCACAACACTGGAAAAACACAATCTTACCAAGTATTTCAGTCTAGTTTCTAATGCAAATATCTTAGTATACTTGAAATAGGACAAAATTAACTTACAATCAACTCTTCAGAAAGAAATAGGAGCTTGTTTGGATTTTGAAAAAGTACTAGTTCCACTTTTAGATTATGTAATTTATAACAAAATTACATAATCTACCAATAGACCAAGTACATTTTCATCAATATTCAAGGATTATGGATTCTTTAAAATGTTTGTAAACTGAAATATTTATCAAAAGTTGAGTTTAAACACCAGGAAGTTCCCTGTAGTGGAAAGTGTCACCACGACTCTCCAGATCTCATTAAGGCACCAATGAATCTGTGATTTATTCCGTAATGACTCTGGAAATCATATCAATTAATGACACATCACTGTCGTTAATTCATATATGCAAATGCAGCGCACAAAACACATTATTTCAAATGGCTTGAAATGATAAATTTGTCCTTATAATTATGGTGATGATTCAAGTCAATGAGCAAACAAATTTCATTAATGGATTAAAAGCTAAAAATGGTCTGTTATCCAGTACTTAGAGGGAGGGGATTAGCCAGCAAGCATATTAGACTTATCTTCATATGCAAATGCGAATGATTAGCAATCACTGGCTCCCCTGAAAGCAACGGCAGAAAAACTTGGTGAGGTTGAAACAATGTGGTTAACTGGAGAGAAATGTTTGAGGTAAAGTCAATCAAAAGCAAATGTTTGTGGCGGTGCCTCGGCTATAAAGGGAATAAGAACAAAACAAAGCAGAGTTTGGTAATTCTGAGCACATTTCACTTCCTATGAATTCAGCACAAATAGCTACACAGTAATAAATTATCTTTACCACAGGCGTTGAGACAATGGGGATTTTTTTTGGCATGGACGGCTGCATCAGTGCCATGCGTCTTTGGGCCGTTTCTCTATTGGCATTCTACTTATGTTGGCTCCAGAACAGCTGCTGATCCTCTCCTAAGCTTAAATTTAGGTCTGGTTGCTGCTGCAGAAGCTCCTCTCGGCGGAGCCAAGCGGCTGATAGCCCTTATCTCATCTCCAGCAGCATGACTGGTTAGACTGGGAGCACACTGGAGCTTCCTGCTCTCTGCAGCTCACTAACAACACTTCCTCTCTGGGTGAACGGTCTCTTTGGGCTCAATTTAGACCGCGCATGGTCACCTCGGCCCCAGATTAATCTCGGCACGCCGCGACGAGTCACAGGGATTTGCTCAGCCGGCTGTGGTAAAGATCTTCGGGAAACAAACTCCGACGTGCAAATAATGGTTACACAACTGGATTCACCCACATGAGCAGCAGAGTGGCCACTTTCTTCAACGGTTTCTCTAAAACTCACAGTCCTCATATAGTTAAATTCCTTCAAACTGGACATGAAGACAGAGGATGTTGTTTGTGTTGAATTCAGAAAGTTTAGCCCTAATCCCTCACCTCGTTAGAAAAACATCAGAGCACAAATTATCTCAATTGTTGGGGCATGGAGGAAGTTTTTTTTTTTTATCTTTAAGGGTACGAAGAGAGCTGTGAATCATTGAGCCACACTGACAAAACACTCACAGTCTCTGGAAGAACTCACAAAGTTTCTAATGGTGATGAGAGGTGGGGAGGCTAACTCTGTTTTATTATAATTCAGAGGAGTAGTAAAGAAACAGCAGATTACAGGGACAGTGGAGGTTTTTTGATGGGTGTTCTGTTGAGTAGTCAATATCTTACCTGCAGTAGAAATCCTGATTAGCTAGAACTGAAGCTAAAACAGACTCTGACAGTCTGAAAGAAACCCCAGCAATTAATGGGAATTTTTGTTTTTAAATAAACTTTTATAATCAATTCAGTTTCTTTTTGTCACACCAATTCACAATAACAGATACAAGCATCTGAATCCGATACAATCCAGATGATTGTAGCAAATCATTAACGTTGCAACAATCCCTCATTCTTTCTTTTCCACAGTCGAGCTTAAGTCGGTAAGTTTGAGCAGCAATGGAGGAAAACAAAAAACGAAGCGTTAAAATCCCCTCACACTTTTAATGTAGTGGTTACTGCAGAGGAAGTGATGATTATTCAAACAGGAAATGTAGGTTGGAGGCAGTGCGCCACTGATAAGCTTCCTGAATGAAACAAGTACACATGTAAAAACTTTCCCCAGTATGAATTAATTTATAGCTTTTTATGATGCAAGTAGTGTTTTATTTTAGATTAAGAGAGTTTTCTCTTTGGGGTGAGATTTCCTAATTAGAGAGTGTCTGCTCATTTGATCTGGATGACACTTATAATCGAAATCAGTAAAGAGACTCGTCTTTTCAAGTACAAATGGTGGAAAAACTTGTTCACTGGACCCAGTGCAGCCATGTGGCATAAATGTGCCAAACAGCAGCTTTACCACATGAGGAAAAGTGGCACTTCTTTGCTAAAAAGCAGGTGTGAGTTTAAACTTTGGAGCAGAAATGATGAGTGTAGGAGCAACTTGCTCTAAATCTGTTCGACAGATGAAACCGAAATTACCGCTGCTCTCACATTCTGAAATCCTATTACTATGAAAGACTTTTATAATTGAGTTAGAAATTTCACAGCCCATTACTAATCATGCACTGCGAATATATTCAAAGCCGGTTTCCATGTCAGACAGCGTCTAATCCTTCTTTTAATGCACCCAGTCATTAGGCCGGCTATAGGTTCCTCTTCCTCTGTTCGCTGGATGAAAAGCCAGAGCATGAAACGGGGTGGAAGAGTTTGCTCTGGAGAGAAACAGCAACACTTTAGCTCTCGGTGTCCTTATTAGGGTTTTGCTTTCCAAAGCAAGGTCAGAGCATCCACCAACTTTCAGCTTTATTAGCCTTGGGCGAGTCCTCCGGCTCTAAGTGGCTCTCACACAACACCACAGAAAGCAACTTCTGATTGTGCCGTATGTCTCCATTCCTCTTTATGCTCTCCCTCCTCTCTGCTGCTTTCCACAGAGAAGTTTTCAGCCTCTTCCAATCCTCCTCATTAGATTCTGCCTGGGTAACCTGAGAAAAAGAGCGCCTCTGTCTTCTGCACCTCTCAATCATAGCCTCTGCCACCCCAACCACAGGATTCATCTGCCGGCAATGAGCGACCTTTGACACCTGCGCCTCGCAGGCAGGATTACTACTGAGTCCTGCTCGCGCTTTATTCCCCGCAGCTGAGAAAGCAGAGATGGTCTTTCATGAAATTCAAACTTTAGGTATGAGCAGCCGTAGACATCTGAGGACCTGATTTCCCCTTACCTCCGTCTCCATGTGTGAAGATCAAAAAAAAAAGCTTGAGCCAAGCAGCACAGAGGACTGCTGTGCAGCCTGTGAATTCACAATGATGATAAGAAAGAATAAGGAGCTTAGATGGAAACCAAGGAGTTTAGAAGGACTCACGTTTTCTGTCAATTATTTTTCTCTCTCTTTTGTATGTGGCAGCTAAAAAGCCATAAAGTTACTCTAAAATGTTTCAGCAAAGTAACATCCAAAGGGATAGAGCGTGTCATGGCCATCGATATGACTGGATATCTGTCGTTTTTTTCTGTTCTTTGGGAAAAGATCCAAACTGGCTAAAGTTATCAGCCTTTATACGGAGCATTGCAAAGGCTTTTCCTCTCCAACTTCTCCACGTTTTGTCACATTACAGCCAAAAACTACAAAAATCACTTTGAGATTTTATGTGAAACACTTTTGTAAAGTAGTGCAACATTCTGAAGAGTAAGAAAAGGAGACGAATAAAAAAATCTGAAAAGTGCTGTGTGGATTTATAATCTGGTTGGTCCACTGAGTTTTATTGTGCAGAATCAAGTTTCTTTGTGGTTACAAGTCTGGGAGTGTCTCTGCAACTTTTACCCAACTTTCTTTGCAAAACAACTCAATCCAAAGCATCAACTAACATCTGTCTTCAATTTTTGCCACCGATTCTGAATTTAGGTCTGGACTTTGACTGGGCCGTAATAACACATGAATTTGCTTTAATATAAACCATTTTCTTGCCGTCTTTTGCAGCCTCTAGCAGGTTTTCTTCCAGGATTTTTGTGAATTTTGCTCCAACCAGTTTCCCATTAACTCCGACCAGTTTCCCCATCAATTCCGACCAGTTTCCCACCAACTCTGACCAGGTTCCCATCAACTCCGACCAGTTTCTCATCAACTCCGACCAGTTTCTCATCAACTCCGACCAGTTTCTCATCAACTCCGACCAGTTTCCCATCAACTCCGACCAGTTTCTCATCAACTCCGGCTGGTATAGAAACTCACTCTCCTTTAAAGACCAGACAAACCTCTGCAGCCCGGGAACGTTGTGTTGATCCATGAGATAAAATCCCATGTGGAAAATTCCTGATCCAGAACCCATGTGTTCTGCTTTTGGTACCATAAATCCATAATCTGATGCACAACAACAAAACTGCTTCTCTGGTAAACTGGGGGTTAATTTCTGCTTCTGAAAACGATCTGATTGGACGCTCTAGAGGATTATTGTTGTTTTCAAGTTGTGCTAAAATGAGTTAGCCTGTCAGAGAAGCTATTCAAGCCTAAAGTAGCATCTCAATGCTAAACATGTTGCTAATGCTAGTGTCAGTGTTTGCAGCCCACATTTCTGAAGACAAAAGCTGAACTTTGCATCAATCTGATGGTTGAAAAACCTAAATAACAGATTAAAAGTATTAAATATGTTTCTTGTTGAGTTTATGTCTATTTATTCAATAATTTAGTAGCAAAAGGATTTTAGAATTTAAAATTTTGCTAATTTTGTGATTAATTTCAGAACCTGCAATTAGCTTGAATAAACATTTTAATTAAGCTCCACCACAACTTTTAACATGATGAAATGTGCAAACATTGCATGTAAATGCAAAGTTTGTAAGGCACTGTGACTGTAAAGATTTCCTCACGTTTCCAGAGTTTAAATGTTTCCATTTGCACACAGTGGCGCCTCTGTGCTGAACTGCAGGCCCACATTCATCTGAACCTGAGTGGAAAGTAGCAGAGCAGCTCCATCATTAGAAAACCATAATCCAAACAAACTGGAGTGACACTGTAGACCTGTATGTGCCACTGGTCTCATTACACTAACTGATTATAGCCGCATAAAACGCTACCTGCCTGAGGAAAGCTCTTCATCCTGAATGGAGGAAATTATGTACAGATATTTTTAAGCATGGCAAATTTATTTGCGAAAGAGTCGGCTGCTGTTAATCACTGATAGACTCCCCCCAAAAAAGTTGCTGTTTGCAGAACATCAGGCTAAATTAATATTTCATCGCTTTCAGCATCAACAAATGGAGCAACCCGATTCCCCAAAGAAACGGCAACAGGAAGTTTGGCGACATTTTTCTGCAAACATTTAGGTTGGAGCCGGCACAAATGCAAAAATCACAACTTAACAGAGGTTAATTTCTGGTTTCTGTTGCTCTGGAGGCAGCATTATGTGTTTTAGAACCTCAGACTGCCATTTCACAGCACAATAAAGTAACTATGTTGACTTAAAAAGTGGGATATATAGCAAAAATTACTTGAAATAAATTTTACATTGTAACTTAACGCCTTTAAATTGGGCCTATATCTCTTTAAAAAAACTACAACAGGCTCCTGTTTTAAAAACATTTTCACCAGTGTTTCACTGAGAAGTAGATCAGATAATGAGTTCAATAGTCCCACCAGGTGTTTGCTAATTGCTGCTGGCTAGCCTGATGGAGCTGCTCTCTGAGGTTTAAACGTAGAAACTCCAGCTCTGAGGAGGAGCTGCGCCTGGAAGGCGGGGCTAAGTCCACCCAGGCGTTTTGCACAGCTGAATGGTTGCTATGGAGATCAAAGAATTAATAAAACATGCATGAAAGAATCAAGGCAACACTGCAGGTAAGTTTCTGATAAACAACATGAAAACATGATGTAATGCTAAAAAAAATAGGTTTTACTAAAGAGTTTAAAAAAGATTTTAAAAAGTCGAGGTGGAGTTTCATCCTCGAAGGCGGGGTTAGATCCACTCAGGCGTTTTGCACAGCTGAATGGTTGCCATGGTGATTAAATGGTGCATGAAAGAGTCAAGGCAACACTCTAGGTTTGTTTTTGATAACACTATAATAAGATATAAAGCTCAAAAAATGTGATTTTACACAATACTGCTCATTTAAGAGAGACGTCACGTGAGATACAAAATCCCAGTCAAAATGCGCATTAATGAAGGCTTGGTGGGAGGAAACAGTGCAGTTATAAGAGAGAAAGCAAAATATTGAGATAGAACTTAAAAAGATAAAGCAGAGACAAAAAAGATGAGGCGACACATAATCCTGAAGGCTTCATCAATCACTGGGAGGGGAACTCCGCGGCTTAAAGTCCCGCTCCGCTATTGTCATTGACGAAAAATGGCTTTTCGCGTAAAAAACGAGCACAATCACGCGCACACGTCGCGGCACTGTATTGATTTTTACGGCGGTTGGTGGGTAGCGAAGGCAACGCTCTCAGAGCAGATGTCTAATGGTGTTTAGAGACTCTCCACTTTATCAAGCCAGGCCAGCACTGACAGTTAGATGCTGGAGGGCAATTAAAATTAAAGCCTGCCTGATTAGAATATCATATTCATCTGGATGGTAATTACTATGTCTGGCTCCGTATAAATAATTAATTATGCAAAACCCATGCAGCTGCCACTGGCTAGAGTTAACTGACTTTCTGTCAACGTCTCACAGTTCTAGAAAGGATAAAGAGATTTGGGAAATAAGCTCTTTAGCTGCTATCTGGAAGCCCGCTGGGTGAGCGTGCAGCGCCCATTGAAACAGTGGCAGTCTGCCCTCTGTGTGCAGGTGGCTTCAGCAAGACTTTCAGCCTTTTCTTCTTCATTTCTAAAGAAAAATAAACATTAAAAAAGAAAGATGGCTGCCTTTCTGCTTTCCATTTGTAGTCTTTAACTCCTTGGTTTCATTTCAACATGTTAGAAAGAAAAATAAAGGACATTTTTATTGAAATAATCTAAAAAAAATCCAAGGTTTTTTTTTTTTTTAATTACGACAAACTTTAACTTACTTTGAGATTTTGTGACAAAATAATCCATATCTGAATCAAAGGAAATGATTCATGTTTTTCACTTTGCTTTAAAAAATTAAAATCTAAAAAACTGACCCCTCTGTACTCTGATACCCCCAAAACAAGTGGAAATCACCCACTAAACTAACATGGTAAACATGCAACCAGAGCGATAATGGAATAGTGGTTTCCAAGATGTGGCACGGGGGCCAGTTGAGGCCATAGGAATATTTTTTTGCCCCAGTCTGCAGTTTAAGTGTAACACAAATTTTGACTGGAAGATTTATTTATTTCTGAATGGAAAATGTTGAAAACGACCCAAAGTATTTTTATTTCATTTTTTTGCTTTCCATTTATTATGGTAGTAATTAGAGTCTCACACAGCCCTCAGTTTGTACTCAATTGTGCTCATCCAAAGGGCGGTTTTAGAAGAAAGTTCTTATCTTTGCTTCTATTTTAAAAACATTTTCTAGATCAATAAAATGGAAAACATTCAGCCAAATGTTTAGGAAACTGTAAACCATTCTGTTATTAAAGCAAATTTCTGAAGCCATTATCTGGACCTACAATAATTTTTAACTTTTTAAATTAAAAAATTTAATTTTAAGATTTCCTAAGATTCAAAAATAGAATTGTTTAGCATTTTAAATTGGAAAAAATATGCCCCCCATGTGCGTTCAACTGTGGGTTAGAATAATAAATAATTATATCCATGTTTTTCCACTGGCCGAGTGGAAGTCTAGACCTTAATCCAGTTGGGAATCTGTGACCAGACTTTTAAAACATATGTTCAGAGACATTAACCTTCAAATCTTAAGATATTTTGCAAACAGAAATGGGCGATAAAAGAAGAAAAAAGGAAAAGAAAATCTGGAGCAAAAGTTGGTTTTACAGAAAAAAAACAGACGAGTGGTAAATAGAAATGCACACCACACTTTTCAGAGTTTTGTTTCTAAAGATGCAAACAATGCATAATTTCCCCTCTATCTCTCCATTATGAACAAAGTTGTGCGACACTTTTATAATGTTTCTGGTTTTCTGCATGACAACATGTAGAATATTTTTGTAAGGTTGTTTGAACAAACTAATCTAGAAAAGTAATTTCTGCTCTTCCTAGATTATTTACTCCAGAAATCATAACATTAGGACAAAAACATGCAGGAAAGCATGATTCTACGAGTCATCAATTTCCTCAAGATTACAAAATATCTTCTAAAATATTTAGATAAAACCCAATAATGATCCAAGTGAATGAGCTTAAGTTTCTGAGCATGCAAAAATAAACAATTAGCAAATGTTTAATAAATGAAGCAGAAATCATGTTCCTGTTGTACACTTCATTACGGTGACCTTCTCCAAAGACATCCATAGCTCTCAAATTAGCCCCATGCTGTTTAGGACGTTAATATGGTAATCAAATGCAGAAGGTTATATAAGCAGCGAAGGTTATTCCGTTACATGGGGGACAATCGGGGCAAGGAAATTGAAAACAGAGCAAAAGCCCCCAAGATCACAGAGTATTTATCAACCTGTACATGTCTCCGTGGTTACGCGCTCCTATTCACTGCAGTTAACCAGAGGTAATTGTGATAGTATGAAAATATGAAGCAATGCTGACAGTTTAGAACATTCTGCACCAGAAAGGACTTCCATACAACATAAATCACAGATTAGACCCAGTTTATGACTAGCATAAATTTATGACGGCAAAATAGGACAGATTAAGAAAAAAAAACAAAAAGAAAGTGAATTTCTGCAAAAATACTCAAATCAAATTTTGAGATCTCAGAAATTTTCTAGAAAACAAGAAAAGTTAAAAAATTTCTAGAAAAATGTTAAGATTCATCTCAGATGTTTTTAAACATAACTTAAAAATTTCTGAGTTTGAAAAGTGAAAAATTTTCAAGAAAAACTTTTCTAAAAAGAAAATGATTGTTCTGAGCTCCAAAAGTTGAAAAATTTCTAGAAAAAAAAAACTAAGAAACATTGAGATTAATGTCAGAATATTTCTGAACTTTTGAAACTGAAAATTTGCAGAAGATGAAAAGTTTTGACATTTGAAAAAGGATTTCTAGATTTCTTTCAAACATATTTTCAACTTTCAAAACTAATTTCTTGTCTTTTTCTAGAAGATTTCTGAGATTAATCTCAACATTTCTGAGTTATTTCTTTACTTTTTTCCCTATCTAGAGCCCCTGGTACACCAGTATATTATCTCCACACTTTAAACATGATAATCTGAATTTGACTGAGCTGAAGTTCACTACTACCAGTGACATCACAGTTCCTGCTTCGTTTCTGAGTCTGGATGAAACCTCCTCAGATTCAACAGTATCTGTACATTTCCCAGCAGCTCTGTGTTGCTTTCTAATTAAAGAGCAGACAGACGTATGAGATGAAGTGTTGCAAAGCTTTGCATTCAAGGCCAGTTTTTCCATCAGCACTCATTGAGGCATGGCACCTGGTGTTTGTTGTTCCACTAACGTTGCTATTGATTTTAAGGTTCCAGTGACCAGCGGGATCAGCGGGATAATTGTTTTCAGCAATGTTTTACTTGATGTATGCGTGTTTTCCTCTGTAGCCTGGAGGACTTCTTACATGTATTCTTTGATAATTGTTTCACAGTGGGAGGCTAGGTGATTATGGAGATGTGAATGCACTGTGGGCCATAAGCTCCAATTAAAACAACTCTATGCATCTCGCTTTGAGACGATGCCCAAGTGGATTCAGATAAAGTCAAAATGTGAGACTTTGTTTAGACCGGAGGTGTCCAAACGTTTTGTCGCCAGGGCCAAAATCATCAAGTCCAATGGAGTTGTGTGCCAAAAACACAAAGGAAACAATAAAAACAAAATACTGATTTTTTTTTTTTATCCACTCAACAATGAACTGCAATATGTTAAATGAGTAAAGTAGTCTGTTTTTGTTGGTAAGAGACCTGTAAATTATTGTATATCCAAAACATGAAAAGGTTTTGTTTTTGCAGGTTTGCCTCATTGGAAGAAAGCAGTCCATTTTCTGAATTTTGAAAGATGTTAATGGCAAATAGCACAATTTGTTTTGTCAATACTGAGCTATAAGTTTAAAGCAAAGTATAATAAATTCTTTAAAAGCACAAGTGTGTTCGTCAAAGCTGACTGCATAATAAGAAAAGCCTTGCTGCAATTTAATGGCTTGAAATTGGACTTGTGTCTCTTTAAGAAGCTCCTACTCCTTGACACTCCAGCATTCTGCGCGTCATCACAACAATAATCCTCCATGATGCCATTTACAATTGTTCCTTTGGACTGAGAAACAGTTCATATGATGAGATCTACCAGATGTTTGATAATTGCTGCTGCCACTAGTCTGAAGGAGCTGTGTGGGAGAGCCCTGGGAGGATGCTTTGTATGATTTGGCTCCCACGGGAGATTCAAGCATTCAAAAGGAACACTCCGAAATGTTTTGGTTTATAAAATGACATTATAAGTTAATATAAAGCTAAAACAAACTAAATTATTTCTCTCCTAATCTTTTACTACATCTCTGCGTTGTGATTCTGTCTGAGGAACTGTGGCCTGATGCCAGAACAGGTGCGGATTGTTCCCGTCTGCTCGGTTTGCTGTTTGTGTCTGCATGCATTTACTGCAATTTGCTTCGGAAATCCAGAGCAGAAATAAAGTGAATAATGGTTTGAAAACATCTGCAAAACTGGAAGAGAGAACACAAACAAGGATTGATAATCTCCTTTGATTTTGTGAATTTTGAAGAAGCGAAAACACTGAGCTGCTTTTCCTTTTGTCTGCTGTTACGTGTAAAAGCAGAGAGGAACTGCAGCCCACGGCTTCATCTGGGTTCCTGGAGAGGCACCTGGCGCTGCTGGCACCTGGACCTCATCAGGAGGGAAGAGGATGAAGTTTTTGTCTCTGGCTTTGGGTCTGTTTACAAGGTCACAGCTGCCTCTTTGGTGGCCCGCTCCGCCTCGTCTGGCATCGGTGTGTGTGTGTGTGCGTGTGTGTGTGTGTCCTCTGTTGCCACCTTGCATGGTTTAAAGCAATCTCTGATGGCTTTTTTAGGCAACATGTTTGCACATGTCATCAACCCAACACAGACAAGACACTGAGAGGCAGTGGGAATCTGTCCCAGTGGGAGGAAAGGATTACAAGCTAAGGTGAAGAAGTGAACCTGCGACATAAATATGTATCCTACATGAGTGGCAGCGGCAGCTTTAAAGATCAGATCTGTTTATTCAGTCGGTGATTGAAGAGCAGCAGACGCTGGAGCAACAAGGCGTCCTCAGATCTTTTCCGTTGTGTCGGGAACACAAAGAGCAGCAGACACCAAAAACACGGACACAACAAGTGCTGATAGGAAGGTGTGTCACCCGGCTTTGCAACAGTAAGAAGAAAAACAGTGATGTGAGCAGAAAGAAATGAAGATCATCGCACTTTTTCTTTTTCATGATCACTGTTATATGGGCTTGGTTGAGCACCTGCTGTGGGGAGATATTGACTGCAGGAACAGGAAAAGCGGCTGGGTGTGTGTGTGTGTGTGTGTGTGTTGGACAGAGGGTGCCGTCAAAGCTCTCCCGTATTCCTTAGCATGGATGCTAAAAGACGTGAATCCCCCTGGCGGGAGACTGAGCAGAATGTTGTTTGAAGACATGGGAAGAAAAGCTTGGCCAAAATACATCAAGACTGTTTCATGTAAGATATGAAATTTGCATTGAGCCTTTTCAAATGGGGCCTTTTATGTCTGAGAATGACTGACAGTCATAATAGCCAGTCTACACACAGACAGAGGAGAAGAGGAACGGGCAGAGAGCCAAACCTGAGAATACAGCCAGCAACATAAAGCAGAGTGTTAGACTGGAACATTTCAGTTCAACACGGCTTAGAGCGCCGACACAACAGAAGCTCTTTCTCTACATTATGGCAGCGGAAAACACAATAAATATGTTTTGGTTCCAAAAGTGAAACTGTTTTAACTGCAACAAACCCATAAACTAAATACAAGGAGAAGAAAATACATTGTTTGTTCCTCTTTTTGTGCAAGAAGATTGAAAAAAAAAAACCTCTGCAATGCAATTTAATCAGTGAAATACTCCTGAAAGTAAATCATATTTCCTATATCGTTAGGATATAGCCTGAATTGTTATAAACAGGTCTGAAACTAATGATTATTTTAATAATCCACTCAGTCGATTAATTAGATGAATACACTGGCTGCAGATTTTTTATTTAGCCACTTAAGTTCATTTTATACAATAGAAATAAGCAAATAATTTTAAAAAAATGTCAATAAGAAAATAAACATTTTATTGCCTAAAACAACAAACAATTCCTTAATGCACCCTTGATCATTTGTTGCACAGGATGCATCTGCAGCTAAAAATACTTCTAACATCAACATGTGAAAAGTTCAGGCCTTTTTGGTTGACTTAACATCAATAAAGTGTAGGTTTACAGTGTAATCTGTTTATTTTTTTAGACTAATCAATTAATAAATAGACAGCAAAATGTGCTAAAAAGGAGGCTTTCTGGAGTTCTGGGTAGAACATTTTTACAAACCAAGAAGGTGCTTTTATTATTGTAAATGCTGAATGTATACATTTTTTGTGCAGTTTCGTCTTAATCAATATGTTATTCTTTCAGCAAATGACCTTTTTATGAGTCTCTAGACTCAATTTGACAATCGATTACTAAATCAGTTGACGATTATTCCAGTAATCGATTAATCACAATTAATCATTTTAGTTTTTGCAATAAACAGCAACAAATCTAGTTTTCTCACTGATCCATAAAAGTTCTGAGATGATTGTGTGTTCACAATATGCAAACAGACCACGACTATAAATAAGTATAAATTATCAGATGTCTCAAACAGAACTTTTTGGATCCAAGTCATGAAAGATAAATAATTTACTGATTTCTGCATAATTATGCTTCATTTTGATATGACTTGTTGATAATTCAGATATTTCTGTCATCATTTTAACTTTTATTGTGAAGTTGTGCAGCCCTGGTAGGAGAGAGATTTCTGGACAAACATAGAGCAAAACAGCTTTCAGCTGACCAGGCTTAGTCAATTATTCTACATCATATAAAAATGCTGAGTGCTCACAATAGAAAAAACATAAACATAATTTTCTAGCGCTACATCTTGACATTTTTACTGATAATTATTAACCACATACATGTTTTCTGGTGTGTGTGTGTGTACTTTGGTCAAAACACACTGCATCGTCCAATCACACACAGCTGAAACTGGAAGTTGACACCGTAGCTGGGATGGTATGAAGAACCAGCAGACTGTAACCAGCCTCAATAAGGCAGAGCCCGGAGGATTCAGTGTGTCATTTACACATTGTTGATTCCAATCAGACCCGCACCAACATGCTGGGGATACATGGAAAAACCATGCATTTACAATCAGTGTTTAGTCATAATTCAATTCCTCTGGAGCTCGTGTGTTTGTGGTAACGTCGTCCTGCTGTTCTGTCAAATCTGTTTGAGGCAAAAGCAACATTCAATTTCCAGCTGCAGAGCAGGCAGCATAATGTGCATCCACCACAATGCGCCGCGTTTCATCCCAGACTGTGAGGTGTTTCTGGAAAAAAAATGAAACAGGAACAGGCCCTGCTAATTGACGCGGACACGCTTCCTGGTTTCCATTAAAGTAATTGCCATATCAATTTAGGACATACATATTTTGTAGAAACACATGCAACTGAGCTGTAAATGACATATAAAACCATCAGCTAAAAAGTAAAAAAGCCTTTTTATTTTAAGTAATTATGCAGACTTTAGCTACTGTTCAGGATTTTCTGAAATGTTTTTACACCAAACAATATTTTTTACACAGCGTGGAAAGAAATAAAAGGCAAATTATACGTTTGGACTTTGAATCAAAGCATATTTGCACAAATTATTTTTTTTCTCCCTGTAGGACATTAAATCTGATTTTAAAAAAAAATTGTTTTAAGTACGAAACTATTTCTATTTGCTAACTTCCTGAATAATAATAATGTTTGTTTTTTTTAAATAATTTTTTTTCATTATGTTCAGAAGTTTACAGACATTGTTTTCAGTACAGAAGAAAGTTTGTTTAGCTTGTTGGACCACATTCTTATTTATTCTTTTTAAAACTTTCAAAGATTTTTCATTTTGGTTCTGGATTCAGTGCAGGAAGGATTTTTTGGTTTTTTTGCAGATTAACCATAGAAACCGGACAAGTTTTTTTAACAGCTCAAAAAAACCAACAAAAAAAACTGGAGCACAATAACAACAAGGTAAGATGCAGGAGCCAGAGTTTGTATTCACATTCTTATAGTCAGTTCAGTTCATTTAAAATGAACTGAACTAAACTTTGACTCTAGATCCCAGGTGAATTAAAGAGCAGATTGGATCCAGAGCTGCAGCAAAGCAGAAACAAAAAATTCACTCTCTTCCATTGATTATAATGGGGAATGTAAAACCGTTGGCAAAGATAATGGATGAACTTCAAGCGCTCACAATGAAGTATTATAGATTTGAAGCTAAAACAAAATGGTGTTACTTGCTGCTACCCTTCCCAGGTTTCAACTGTTAAGTCTGCTCCTCTCCCAGAGAAAAGGTTGGATTTGTTTTATATCCAACATGCATACACCTCCTTTGCAAAACCTCCACTTGACAAATCATATCAAATTCTTACTCTTACTTGCTTGTTGCGTTAACTCCTTGTTCACAGGAAAACTGCAACAATAATAACTGCATGAAAAATCCTCAGAGGGAGCAGAGGAACCTCTTTGGGGTTATTTTGAGGTCGCAGTCTCCCTGCCACATGGATATGGCATCAAAGCCATGACTGAGTGTGTGATTGAATGTCTAAAGGACCTTCCCCCTCAAAACAGAGACATGCTTCTCCAATAACAAACCCCAGATCACCAGAGAGCAGAAGGAAAAAGAGCCTTCAGGGAGTAATTCAGAGCACAAAACAACTTAAGTCAAGAAGAAACACAATAAGGAGACGAACAGGAAGAAGACGGAGAGCTAGCTTCAGAAGAACATAAAAAGATGTTTGTTCAGGTAGGTGTGTCACCAAAACAAATTTATCCGGATGATAAAGTTATTGTGATAAACTTCAATATTGTAGTTTTGAGACCATTTTTAAGTAATACAATGATAATGGCATAATAATAACGCAAAAACACATTCTCGAATATCAATAAACTTTAAATTCAAATGAACATTTAACTCTGGAACTGGAAGACATTTTAAATATTCAACATGAACAAACAACCAAAACAGGAAAAATAAATAGAATGACATCTCTGAAAACAAAAATATCCTTCAAAAAGAGACCAAAGCGCCAGACTGCAGACTCTCATCATCCAGTTTCGGTTGAAAGAAAAAGCAAACATTGTTGAGCTCATTTTAATTTATCATGCGATTAATTGATTTATTTATTGCGACAGTCGACTTAACATTTAGACAGAGATTGGGCTTCTAAAAATCACCTTTAATTATTCGTTGAAGAAACTTGCTCCATTTAATTTCCCTATAGAAATTATATAGAGGTAA
The DNA here is from genome assembly GCA_010277075.1 of Poeciliopsis retropinna. NCBI lineage: Eukaryota > Metazoa > Chordata > Actinopteri > Cyprinodontiformes > Poeciliidae > Poeciliopsis > Poeciliopsis retropinna. The sequence goes on from VMRM01000018.1 coordinate 1,691,418, forward strand.
ACTGGCTTCAAGTGTAAGTTATATGGTAATTTTGAGGAAAAATATTGTTTACTTTCATTAGTAATCAGTGTTAATGTAGCATTTTAAAACTTCATCCAAGGTTGCACTAAATGTATAAATGCCTTCTGTGAGCAAGGTCTGTAACTCCAAGTGGAGTTTATTATAATTATAATGTAATTTCTTTCTCTCTCTCTCCAAGATAGCTGCTAACACCTTTGCTCTTCAGCCAGTATTCTGGCGCGCTGACGTGTGTCTTGGCTCATCCCTGCATTCCTTGAATGCTTGTTGGAAACGTCCCACCAGCAGTCACCTGATGTTGGTGGTCTAATGGTCTGGATGACCCTGCGGAAACGCCGCCACCCTGGATCTTTCCCATCTGCTGCATGCTGGATGCGGAGAATAATCTGCTGATGTCCTTGAACAGAAACGACATCACCATAACCGTGTCTGTGGGCAACGATGTGATTAAAATATGTGAGCTCTGGCAGAGATTTATGAGAGAAGGGGCAACGGGGAAAATTCACAAATTTTAAACAAAGAAGCAGAACCACAGGATGGTTTTGACCTGCAGATGCACTTTGTAAATATTTTTACATATGGACTTACACTTTAGGTGCATTTGTGTGCTTTTGATCAGAGATATATGCATAACATGGTAAATTCTACTAATAAAACATGTTTTAAGTGATTTAAAGAAGGAAATGCAGAGTTAGTGCCTCAGAGCAATCAGCTCGGTTTGCAGAGTACTGCTGTTGGCTGCACTGACGCCCTTCAGCTAGAAGGTCCAGGGTTTGAATCCCAGCCGGGGGGGTTTCGCACGTTCTCCTTGTGCATGTCTGGGTTATACTCCGGCTTCCTCATTACTCTTCATTTTCCATCATGATTATCTGTCCATCTGATACTGACTGCTCATACCCTCTCAGCAGTACTAAACAAGGCAAATTGTGCTTAAAAATAATCTGTTTAAACAATTTTATGATTAATAGCAGATTATTAGCAAACAGCAGAAGCCGTTTGATTTATGGCATTTCATAGCAGCTTATCTGCACAACTATGAACAAGTAGAGGCTTGTTTATCTCTTTGATATTGCAATAATACATTGCTGTGTTTAGTTTCATCTGATCAGACATGAGATAGTTAGTGAAATATAACATTACATGCATAAAGAAATAAATACTGTCCCTGCGTTTTAATTGTTTCAATATTGTGGTGAAGTAAAGCTGATTTCCTTTCAGTGTAGCAGCTCTACTGTGATTCCAAAGAACTGTAATTGTATTAACTGGGTTGTGCAGGCAGCTATCTGAAGCCTCCATGCTGCTGCATTATCCCATTTACCACCAATCCTTTTGCAGCAGTGGAAAGGATGAGCGTGTTGATTTGGGTTGGATCACCTCCAATGCCTGCTGGTGTTTCTTCTTCTACTGCACTTCCAGATCAGCTTCAGACCGTGGCCTGAAACCCCGTCACTTCACCAGGATCTGACTTTTCTCAGTCTGCATGGACCTGGCATAATAGCTTATATAAGCTAAGAAAAAAGAAAATAAGAATTTCTATCTTTACTTTCTCATAGTTCTAAAGATCATGGTGCAAATCTAGTTTCTCTGCAAATGCATTTTACTTTGAATCGTAGCTTGCACCAGTTGGAACAACATATGTAATCGTAAAATTAACCAATACTAAAATAGAGGTGCATGCATGCCAGAGCAATTTGCACAAACGCACCATGACCGCCGTAATACGCGCCCATATGGAAATTCTAAGGTGCTGGCTAGTCACATAAACACCTGGCGCTGGTTTAAAGTGAAACACTCCCATGCACGACTTGGACATTCTACACCCTAACTGCATCTCAAATTTACAGAGCTAACAAAATAACTGTTCAACTGTCACATTAAGTGGACCCTGAGATTGTCTCAAACAGATGCTAACGCCAAAAGAATAAGTGATGAGGAGCGGGTGTTAGCTTTGAGTGCGACTGCAATCAGTTTTCAGATGGAAGTGTTGAGCAGCAGAAATGGACGGACCGGTGGAAGGAGATGAATTACTGCGGGGAAGTCAAATACAATACATAACATATGGAATAACTGCTGATGTTCCTGCACATCTTGGATGTCAACATTACAGTGGACGTGAAATTTAATTTTCATTTATTTGAGAGGGACATTGCACATTAAATACAATTTTCTGTAAATGCACCAGAATGAGCCAAAAACACTATTTTTCATGTGCTGATTTCATAAAATCTGAAAATATTTTTGACCTCGAAATATTTTGTCCTCGAAAAATGCTCATAAGCACCTATTTTAATACTTTAAACACCAAATATATCGTAATAAGCATTAATGTGGAACTCCACAAAAGCTAACATCTTGTCTTCCTTTTCTGCATCAATCAGCGCCAAGGAAAAATTTAATATTTTAAAAGTGGTCTGCAAAGAATATGCAAATACTGAACCACCAAATAGACAAAGGACCACTGTACAAAATGTACCATTAAAATTTGCAGAGTTAATATCTTTCTTAGCTTATTTTAAAGTATAAAAACCTAATTTTAATGTGTAAATATTCTTATACTTCACTTTTGTGCTTCAAATTATATGATTTTATTTATCACACAAAATTAAATAAGCTCAAACTCAAAGAATTACCACGGATTTATGTCAGTCATTTTACAGAAGTTAAGGTTTAACTATGAAACTTGCAAAAGCGAACGCAGGGCTGTATGCAGTATGTATGACAAACAGCCAGACGGAAGGAGGACTGAAGGAAAGGAGGAACTGAATGAAGCAAAGTTTGAAGGAGGAATTGGATGAAAGAACAATAGATGGAGGGAAACATCAATGGATGAAAGAATAGATGGATGGATGCTCCCTTTAAAAATTGAATAGAGAACAAAGGTTAGAAATAGATCGATTTTTCAGCTCTTTTTGTTTCATGTCAAAGTTTCTCTGTTCACTACCACACTTTTTAAAAAGCTCACTGGCAGACCTCTGTTATAACATGCTAGAAATATCTAAACTGTTCATAAACCATCATTTTCAGCCAATATAAAAGATGATGCGGGTGCATGTTGTTGAAAATCAACTCATTTAAAACTGATTTATATGCTATTTTTTCATGTGGAAACCTTAATGCGTCCACCAATCACAGCGGGGAAAGGACAGATTGGCTTCTAATGGCTATCCAATACCTTGCTGCAGTTCACCTATGTGTTGTTTAATAAGGTGAACTGACCTTTCATCATGGTTATAAATCAATGACATTCTCCATGCTGGAGCATTGCATGCAGATGCATAATATTATCTTCCTGTTTGCTCATGAACACACACACACACACAAATCCACATTTCTATCCACATTAGAACTTTGTATTCACTTCCATTCATCTTAGTAAATGCATTTCCAACATAGACCTAACCCTAACCCATGATTAGGGTTAGTTAATGATAACGCTATAGCGCCTCTAATCCTAATGCCCGACCCTAAAAAGGGGTTCCACTGCATTGGGACCGGACCAAGGTTGGTAAACATGCTAGAGAAGGTTCTAACTAGAATAGGTAAACGAGCACACACACAAAGTGAAACTTCAAAATAAATCTGTACTTCATTGCCCCTCTCCTTACACATGTGCACTGATTTTCTTTACACAAACAGTCTTGCAAACAAAGTGCTTTCAGCCCCAATGCCAGTGATGAAATAAAGGAAACTAATTTCCTGTAGTGACTGTACTGTTGTGGATGTGTCTGAAATTACCTCAGCCTGTGTGAGGGGCACAACAGAAACAGATGAACAAAGATTGCATTTGATTGCAGGTAAATTGTAGACGTTGGCGTTCGCCACCTTTGATGTTGTTTTTGAAAGAACCTGCTGGCCTTTCAGTCTGTGATTACTGTCCCTTTTGCTGAGGCATAATGGCCGAGGTGCAGCTTCGTAATGAAAGCATTACCAACAGCAGAGCAGAGTAACAACCGCAACGTCCAGATTCCACTCATTTACCTCCCAAATAATCCTTCACCTCACCCCGCAGCAGCGGCAATAACCACAAAATCAAAAGTAATGCTGTCTCATCTGTCAGAGAAAAACAATATAAAAGCAATGTATTTCTTATTACTCTGCCTCGCACGCTGAATCCCTTTCTCTATCTTTGATCACTAAAGTACAGCCCTGAAGCAGAGCACTTTCTCCAAATTGCAATTTATTTTTGCATCATCAACACAAAAGAAGAGGCAATAAACTCTCACAGTGTGCCTAGAAACACTTTCTTCTCCCGGGTTCTGCCACAGGCCCAGATAGAAACATAAGTCCACACATGGCTGTGTTTCTGTGGAGGGGGAGGAGGAATGGGAGGAAGAAGAGGAGGTGGGGTATTTGGAATATGTTCCCCGCTTCTCTAATAAGCCACCGGCTTGATGCCACGGCTCTCCTGCATGGGAGGAGATAAGAACTGGCAGAGCGGTGGTGTGGGCTCCCATCGAAACCCAGTGTGCTGCTAAGCCCCCTCACCGCCCCGAGCAGAACCTCAAAATGAGCACACACATAGTAGGTGCACCGGCACACAGGATACAATGGCAGCCCACAATGAGGTAACGTTATGATTACAGATGCAAGAGCACAGACGGCGCGCTGGGAATATGAGGTGGAGGCAGAGCGGAGGGAAGCGGGGGGTGGTAGGGAGGAAAAGGGAGAAAATAACAAGTGTTAAGTCCACTGAGACGGCATTAAAAAAGCACAAAGCTCTGGTTGTTGTTCAGAAAGAGTGAGACTACTGAACTGAGGAATCCCCACTTTTTTCCTTATTCTTACTCCAGCAAGGCTCTTCCCACAATCGGTTAATTTCTTTTTTTATAGGAATTTATTTTTATATGCTTCAGCAACGGTAGTAATAACTTCACTGAAGAGGAGAAGCATTTTGAATTTGTGAGGGCGAATGGGAATCATTTGCATATCAAACCGTGTTATTCGGACCACACGGGAGTTAAACTCTCTTCTTTAACCAGACGAGATTAACCCCCATGCAAATGCAGCAGATGCCAAACTCTAATAAATCAGCACATAACAGAGCCTGCATCTGTGGAAGACATTGTTATGAAGGCCATTGCACACTTCTCCTATCTTGTCCTCAGTAATTGCAACACTGTTGCTTGTCCATCTGTGGAGTGATTTGTGAGAAAAAAAAAATAGGTATCAACTATTCTATTAGAGCAACAGCAAAATGTAAAATAATAATTTCAGCCTCATTTACAATAAAGTGGTGAGTGACCATTGGCTGCAAGTCAAAAAAAATGCCCAGGGCCGTCATTATACATCCTGTCATTCAGTTTTCATATATTTCCAAACACCAAAGTATTGAACTAACAAAGCTTCGTTTTTTTAGATAAGAAAAAATTATCTAAAAAACGTTATGTGTTGTAAAAAGTCAAAATTTCTTATCTGCAAATAAATTCCATATTTCTAGAATAAAAAGTGGCTCAAATGTTTAGATACAGTTCTGTCTTCAGTTTTTGAAAACATGTCAATTCATTTGTTTATAATTAGTGGTTTTACAAGCAATCACGTTTGACTGTTCACTTACTTTTATTGCTTTACTCAGGTCATCTCGAAGACTTTAGCTTAGGTGAATGTAACATCTTATTTCATGGAAATTAATGTTTTTTTTAGAATATTCTCAGCACTTGTTAGGGTTAAAATGCATTTTATATGTTTGTGAAAAAGTGACAATTTCTAATGAGTTGTCACTTCTGTTAATGAAGAACTTCAGAAGACTGAGATAATCCATAATCACCTGTACCTTTCAACATTGACTCGTGTTGAATTTTGCATCTGAACCAGTGTTATAAAAAGAGTAATGTTAAAACAGTCATTAGATAATATTTTCTCTAGGGTATCATGACATTGTTATTATGCTCAGTCTTTCTCTAAAGTGAATCAGGTTAAAAAAAAAAAAAAAAACTAGAATTCAGTTTACTATTGACCAACTCATTTTAGTCCTAGTCTACTTCCGATTGGCTGATCCGTCCCTCTTGATGACTCCTCTCCCAGAACACACTAATAAACATCCATCAAAAACTTCAAGTCTCCTGCAGATAGAAAAAATATCTGACAGTGAAGGCGGACTAGTTCAAGCAAATTATCAACATTGCTGTCTGAGACCATTTCTGCATAAAAATGGCAGCAAACGTTCGACTAATCCCACAACATTTTGCACATAGATCTGTTAAAATAGTTCACTCCGGGCCTAACGCAGAGTTTGGCAGGTGCATGACTCCCAAATGAAATAATGCAATTTTTGTCTATGTTGATGAGAGCCGACGTCACACTTCGGATGACGTATGTATCACTAAATAACACGCCATAACATGATTTATCTTTGCTGGGTATGACAGTTGTTGTGAATTTGATTGTTTCTATGTTAGCTGCTAGAGGACTAAAGACATAAACAGATGCCTCCTGCTCAGAGAGAAAGCCAAAAGACTTATGGTGAAAACTTAATAGTGCAGGCTTCATACCATTTCTAAAGAATGGAGACAGCTCCAGAGTATCATGGATGACTGAACTGGTGTATTTACAACAAGGTTCTTATTCTGCAGAAGCTGGGTTTGTGTGTTAACCCTCTGCTATCGTCTATGGTAGTAGACAGTTTTAAGGGCCATACTGACAGTCTAAAGCAGGGAAAATCCCCCTTAGGAATTTCCCTTATACCAGAGCCTCTGAGAGGGCTCCAACCAGGAGGGAGAGGAAAACTGAAAGACTGCAGAGGGAGCAGCAGGATTTAGGAAGAAACAAGCTATCCAGAGGAAACTACACAGGAAATGGATAAAGATAGCAAAACACAATATAAAAATTAAAACCGAGAGAGATTTTAAGCACTTGGCACAGTAAAATCTTGTTTCAAACTCATCCTGAGCATGAGTTCATGGTCATGGTTCATGGTTCATGGAGAATTAAGGGCTGAAGACAGCAATAGATTTCATTTACAGAAACAGATTGGCTATGATATTTCTTAGGATATGACGCATTCCAGATCTGTAACATCCAGAGTAACTCTGATGAAGCTGGAATTAAAAAAAAAACACATCAGTGAGTAGACGTGGAAAAGGAGACTTTTACTTCAATAAGACTTCCAAGATTAATCAAACATAATTTACATAAAAAATGTAGGCCTAATTTTATGGAACAGTCAAGCCGCTTTAAAAGTTACTTCCACTCACTGACTGTTTTCAGAGGTACACCTTCCTGGGTTTTAGAGGATGACATTGCCATGTCTGAGCAAGAAGAGGTTGGCTCTACATGAATCTTAAAGTTGGTAAAACATATTGTTAGGAATATTCTGTGTCAGCAGCATACTGCATATTGCAACTTCAAAAGTAAAAAATCTGTTATGGCAATACCCGGTGCAACATAAACTGCTGTAGAGCCACAGAAAAGAGCAATAATAAGAGGATTCTGCATTTCCCTTTTGAATCCTGAAATTCTCAAGAGGCAAAAAGGAGCAACGCTTAAGGGATTTTCCTCTTTTTCAAGTTATATTTTAATCTTTTATCAAATACATTGCGGCCTTTTAAAGTGGAGAGCAGAAAAATTCACTCTTTTGTTGGAATGATATTGTAATGTTTTCAATTGTTACAGTTACGGTCTGAAAGTAGCACGATTTTTTGTAAAAGAACATACAGAGTTATCAAGTATTGGAACCACAATTCCAAAAATATGATCTCTAAAACTGTGAAGTGTTTGAATATGGAGTATATGTGCAAATGTATGGTTTGGGAAGAACTCTCAGGAAGAAGTTTGAAAGGTTGAAAGTTATACCTCTGGTTGAAGCATAGATCCAGTGGTTTATGTTATTGGAGAAATCAGTCATGGTTTAGGAGTGTGAGAGGAAACCAGGGTGGCCAGAGAGAACCCATGGATGCACGAGTTGAACATGTAAACTCCTTGCAGACATACCCCAAGATGAAATTTAAACCCAGCACTTTCTTGCTACAAGGCAACGTTCTGCTATAATTCTGCCAAAGGATGTTTGGTCTGTTTGCACCTCAAAAGTCATTCTATCTCCATACGTCTGTTAGTGGCCTCAGGGCTGCCGTCATCCTACCCGCGACTGCTTGTGAACGGTTATGAAGGTCTCTGGGTCTGTTTTCTGAGGTTGCTGACAGCTGCAGAGGGAACTGGCTCTATTCCGCTATTCGCCCTGCCAGCGTCCCGTGCCAGCATCCAGACCAACTTGGCTGAGCTATGCCGCAAACTACAGGGAGGCCATCGACAACGGGAACTCATTCTCTCACCCCGACACAGAAACACAGACAAACAAGGGCACAGGAACAGGATACAAACATTTTACTGCAAACAGATTGGCAAGAACTAAAGAAACCTCCACAGAGTTTGAGGTGGCGGTGACTCTGAAGGGAGACACGGTCCACTTGCAATCAAAAGGTTGCGAGTTTGGTTTCAGTGCACACCCAGCCCTCCCAACATATGCCAAGTGTCTTGGGGCAAGACTCTAAATTTAGCATTCATATCAAGACTGGTTACAATGCGTTGCTTAAGCTTAAACTTTTTTACACTCATCAGCCATCTTGTTAGGTACCTTTGCTAAACTGCTTAATAGAAAGATGTGGTGAATATGACTTGCTGAACAATCCAGCAAGTCTCAGAAATGGGATTTAAAAGAATTTGAATGGTTGTGTATAACAGACAAGTTGGTCCAATTACCAGGTACACCTTTGTTGTACTGGGATGGATCCACAAGATTTCAGACATATGTTCTAGAGATTTTCTATATTATAAAGAAAGCATTACGTTGTTGCTGGAGATTAGTTGGGTGATTCCAATGGTCTACCACAAATTAAAGGTACTTTACTGGACTGAGATCAGGTGACTGTGGAGGCCATTGGGATATAGTCTTCCCCATGTTTAAGAAAGCAGTTTGAGAGGGTTTGAGTTATGTGACACAATTGTCACATAGCAGTCATTAGAAAACTATTCACGGGGGTTTGGGATCAGATACGAATCTGGAAATACTTGTTTTATTAGTTCAAACCCCACATATATCTTAATATCCACTACTATGCACAGTGGAAACTGTCTTAGCACTACAGTAAAAGCTAATATCTACAATCTTTCTTCCTGCTCTTTGGAGTACAGCCAGTAAGTGCCAAGAAAAATGATTAGCGTTCCTGGATTAACTGCTTTGCAAACGTCAGCTAGTAAAGTGCCAAGTAGCATTGCATCTAGGTATTTCAGCTTCCAACGATGTATTTTCTTTGGAATATTTTAGATATTCTTTACAAAAAAATCTGCGAATAGCTGGGTTTTCCATGAATAATTTGGAGTTACATTCCACAAAAAAAGGAGAATCCCTGAATACTGGACCGCAACCAGGCGGAGGTCCACTGTACTGTGGTTATAAAGGAATGGAGATGGTCAGCAACAATCATCGGGTAGGCTGTGGGGTTTGTCAGGTCATCTGGTACTACGGGACTCAGAGTGTGCCAAATAAAATATCCCCACACCATGACGTCACCACTAATAGGATAAGGCACAACCTAGAATGGACCCCTGCCATCTGGGCAGTGCCCCTCTAAGGTATTACTTTTACTCTCATGAGCAAGACTTTCTTAACTGTGTGGATAAAAAGAGTGTAAAGTGTCCACATGCATACAAAAAGTTATATCCCTCGGGTTTCATAAATACGCTGGTGAAGATATCAGATCCATACATATGTCACTTTATGATTTAGTGGTAAGTTTTAAAATCATCAAGCCATAGTGACAAGCCATTACACGATTCCCTTTGTAAACAAATCTAAAAAAGGGGAAAAACTGCTTCACTCCAGTTATAAAACAACCTTCCATTATCTTCATTTTCCAAGGCAAAACTTTACAAACATTGTTTCAGGTCTGAAGCTTTCAGTCATCATTTTAAGGTGGCAAAATGCATATCAGCTGCTGCACTGCTCAGAGACACTCAGGGTCCCAAAGGGACTCCTCTCTTTGCCAGCCTTTTCCTGTGGCAGTGTACACACATTTCCCCCACCCTCGCACCCTCTTTCATGGGGCCCCTTGGCTGTCATGCATATCAATGCTTTATGAGGGATGGAGGGGAGGGAACAGTAGTTTGGGAGGAGAGGTGCTGAGGCAAAGAAAGCATAGAGGGAGGATTGGGCAGTGCAGTGAAGCCTGGGCAACAGTAGGAATCAATCAAGTCTTCAGGATTACTGCTCCACTGAGTTGTGATCAATAGATCCTGAACACTATCCCCTGCAAGACCTGACAGGGTAAATGAGGGTCCAAAAACTGTTCTCCACCCACTCCCCTCCTCTCATCCCTGCTCTTCCTCTCTCCTAAATGCTTCCTTTGGTTTTTCCTGAACAGGGAAAAGCAAAGAGGCAAATATGCCAGGTTTGTTGGTAGTGAAGGGGGGAAAGACTCTTTCCTGGTCCGGTGATTTTTAACAATGCCTGAGAAGTGTTGCATATTCAGCTGTGGAGAGCATCAATCCTCAGCCTTGGGGCTTTTGTACCTCTGGGTGCTCAGCTTTCTTCTCTTTGAAATAGTGTCAAAACTTTTTCTTTTTTAAGGGGCGGGGGCTGATGTATTTGGTTTTCACCCAAGGCGAACTCAGTCCTCAACACATCAGCATTTGAAGATAGACAAAGTATAGGAAGAAAGACTCCAAGCAGAAAAAAACACATATATAGCTGATTTCTTTTGGGTTATTTTTAATTTTCTTACTTAACATTCTGAGTACTTGTGTGTTGCTCTGTGATATTCAAATGATTGTGCCGCCTGATCTAAACAGTCTCTCTCCTGATTGACAGGAAGGTTTCAGACCCTGACACCAATCTCGTCAGATGTCAGCAATGATGACTTTGAATTTTGTCAAGGCATATCGCCCCATCTTCAGTACATACAGCATGCTTAACTCTGCGTTGCCAGCAGATGGCAGTCCTGTTATCCCGATCCAGGGTTGAGCCCGCAAGCCTGCCGGCTGAGTTTTGGACTGTTCAGGATTTAACTATGTGGAAAAGCACCCTAGCACTCAAATGCCTTGTGGCTGTGGGGGAGACAGAAAGATATGTAGAAAAATAGAGGCAGCCCAAATAACAGGTTCCCTGGCCCGGAGCCAATAAAGTAACAAATACTCACACATGCTGCCGCATAATAATAAAGCATGCCATTCCTCTGTTAATAGGCAATCTGTGTTGCCATGAACATTTAGTCTAATAAATGTTACTGCAGTGTAAATGATGTCATAGACTTGTCATTGTCTGTAAATTACGCTGTTGTCTCAGAATTGAAGTGTTATCAGAGATCTACCTTTTACCATGTTGTAAAGTCTTTCCATGAGAGCCTTAGCACCAGTTTTACATTAAATATACTGGTTGTTTTTATTGTCCTTATTTTTTCATTGTTGAAACCCTCTGAAGCCACAAAGTCCCTCTAATTTTTAACCCTTTGCAGGTATAGCTTAAAACGTTGAGTTGAAGAAGCAAAAAGCAGCGCTCTGCTCTGGCAGACCAGATCTACTTGAGAGGGAAAAAAGAAACTATAATTTTATTACAGCTGCAATGAGTGGAGCAACGGACTTGTGTGGAGAGCGTGGCCTGACAGCAGAGTTTACCTGCAGACTTGTAGCTGTAATACTTCTGGTCAGGTAATTAGTTAGAGATTAATAAAGAAAATGATCTAATCTTCCTCATTAGACAAAGACAGTAATGTAACTGATTATATACCTCTGACTGACCCAGCTGACTCAGGTGAATCTCTGACTTTCTGTACCATTTTGTTTTAAATCTTTTCAATAAGCAGAAAAAAATAGGAAATTTTCAACTGGATTCAGTCATAAAAGGTTCCATGTTTAATGTATTTGCAATATGCTTTGGGTTGGGAGCAAAAGTATGCACACCCACTTCAACTTTTCACGTTTCTTCACAGAAATCTTAAAGGAAAGGTGTGCATGACTCAATAAATCCACTGTGCTGGAGTACCCAATGACACATGCACAGGAAGAACATTCACCATTTTATTTAATTGTGAAAACTGCCTAACCATTACCTGATTAAGAAAACAGAAGCTGTGTGTAATTTAATCATAACACACTGAAGTATGTGGTTGTAACAAGACAAATGTGAAAAGTTTAAAGGATGAGAATACTTTTATTGAAGTGCTATATTTAGTGGTTTATATTGTTTTTAATTTATTTGTTGCACATGTTAAAATAACACTGCAGTTAAATGCTTGCCGCTCTTTTTGGGCCATTTTGTGTTTTTAAGATACATTTTAACCCAAACCTACACCTAACCTGGCAGAATAAACAGCTGGAGTACAGTGACAGCTCATTTTTACTAGGTGACGAGAATTACAAAAGTCCAGCAATCAACAGTTTTTTTAAAAAAAATCCATTTTCATACAAAGTAAAGTCTTTTCTCTGCAGGTTCTGTTGACCCCAGTCTCTCCTGCTCAGAGCACATTTCACGCTATCAGCAGTTTTCAGCAGTGTAGGTGTTGTGGAGATGATGTATGGAGATTTACTCCTTGTGCTGGAGAAGGTTTTCATTAAATGTGCTTCATGATTGACTTTGCCCAAAGGATGTCAATGAAGTTTAATGGTTTAAAATGATACTGTTTGTATTCAGTGCATTTCATGTATACATATTAATGATGTGGGTCTTTGTTATTGTCGCCAGGACCGAAACTAATACATAATTGCTTACTGGAAGTTAAAAAGAAAAGTAATTTTTTTCCTTTACTGTTCTTGCCTATTTACTGGAGTTAGCACTCAGTATAAACTGCAGGTATGACCTATATGAGTTTGGAAGGAATGTCTAGTGTACCCGAAGGACTCAACGAGAAGCAGCCATAATGAAATCCCGTCACCATACAGTAAGGGAGTGATTACTCAATAGACACCTCACTTTTCCTTCACCTCATTAAACACTGTGGTAAAAACGACATTCCAATGTAAAGAAACCAAGTGTAGGGTTAAGAATGTCTCTCTTGCGCTAATATTAAGAGGTTTACCAGGAAAAATCTGTAGATAAGTCATCAAGAGGTACTTTGATTTGATTGATTAAAAAAAATATTTAAGCACACAAATGGTATCTTTCAGTTCTGTTTATGTGGCCCTATAGGGTCTGGAGGGCCATATAAACAGCAAAAAAGACATTTGACACATGGTTAATGAGGAAATACTAAACACAATATATGTTCAAGAACTTTTTTCTCATTTTAAATGATTAAAGGACAAGGTAAAACAAAATTCCATTACAAATATAAAGTTATATTTTCCCCCATTAAATCAAAGTTCAGATGTAGTGTACCCTTCAGTTTTTCACGTAAGCTTGCAGTTAGGATAGTTGGAGCTCAATATTCCCTTTAAACACAATGAAAAGCAGCAATCCTACCAGTCACAGAATTTAATGAACCTCAGTGGTGGCGCTATTGCACACCCTCACTTTTCTTACTCGCCGCCAATAAACAAAAGAAGAAGAAGGGGGAAGAAAAAAAAACAGAAGAAGAAGAGCAACAACTCTTACCAGACTGAAGCTTATCATCTTCCTTGCCCTCCTGAAGGCAGGTGAGTCCTGATTCACAGTCTCTTCCCTCACCACAGCTGTTAGCATACCAGACAGCTCAGACGTGCTAGCGTTAGCTTCGGCGCTAGCTTAGCTTAGCATATCCATCTCGTTCCTGGAAACATCAGTTCGCTCCCCAGTCCCTCGTGATGCGGAGCGGCTTTAAGTTCCTCCTTCGTTCTCAAAAGGAGCCGCTATCCAGCCGTGAACACTTTAACTGCTTTCCCAGAAGTCTATTTCCTCCATTTAATGGCATAAAATATCCCATCTGCCTGGCGTTTGCTAAGTCTTTTCTCTTCTACACTTCCGGTCTCCCGGTATCACATCCGGTAGCAGCAAAACCAGGACTATTAGAAAAATAAAATAGTGCTGGGGTTTATTTCTTTCTTTTTGTAACATGTTAAACTTATTCTAACATCAACCTAGAAAACTGGTTTACCAGGAATAAAACAGTTATTGCCTGTCGCAATAAGCAGTAAATCAATTAATCACAGGATAAATTAAAACTAGCTCAATAATTTCCTGTTGCATGATCTATCCTATTTCTAGTTTCTGTTTCTCTTTCTACCAAAAACTGGATGACAAAAGTCTTAAGTCTGCTTCTTTGCAACAGGCTGTTTTTTAAGGACAATTCTGATTACAGAGACTTCAAATTTCACTTTTTTTGTTTCTGTTGTTTTGTTTATTTATTTTGGATATCTAAAATGTCTTTAAGTTCCAGTGCTAAATGTTCATTAGAATTTATAGTTTATTGATCTTTGGGAATATGTCCTTTTATAATTATGCCATTATCATATTATTTGAAAATGGTGTCACAACAACAAGTTCATTGTTTATCGTAATAACTTCTTGGGCCATTTATCATCCAGCAAAATGTGTTGCCATAACAGGCCTACCTTTGTGTTTTGGAAAAACAACAATGCTTTTATTACCTTTTCGATGTGGAATAAATAAAATGAAACATATCCTGTAAACAAAAAAACTACAGATTTTATACACAATCAGGTTACAATAAGAATAAAAGTCACATGTTCCTGGCTCCACATTTGGAGCCACACCACAAAGATGCAGGAGTTGGTTGGCCTGAATTCATCAGACACCACCAACCACTTATCTATAGACGTTTCCACATGCAGTGTTTCACAAAAACACAACAGCTCAAACATGCATAAGGTCCTCCACAAGACCACACAGCCTCCATACTGAGGTTCCTTTCATCTCCTCCTATTGACTGCTGTTGTATCCTGTGGCTTGATTGGACCACACCAGACAATTATCTCCCATCGGTGGTATTCCTTCCCTCTTCACTGCCCCCACACCAAGCCCCTCTTTCTCCCTCCGTATCTTCTGCTTTTCCCCACCAACGCCATTCTCATGTTTGCCTTTCATTAGCTTTCATCTCTCCAGCTTACTGAACTCCACCACTGGCATTGGAGGGATTCTTTGATGGTGCCGCTCCTCGACATAAATCCATATTTACCCCTTTTACATATTTCATTGCCAACAAATGATTTGCTATGTCTGCTATTCTTAGGGCATAACAGGGATTACAGACTGAGTATAGCACAGATCCATTCGAGGGACCCTATATGATTCCCTAGATGCCCAGGAGACACCTGGAAGTTTAACTTTCCTTTCTATGTCGAGGAAAGAAATGACTAAAAGCATTTAGAAAATACAGATAGCCATAAAACCCATTGCTTTCTGTTTGCTATAATATACCATCGCTGTATCATCCATCTCATCAGGTGCTCCCTGTTTCTGAGGGAAGGGACGCTGTTTGGTTGGAGTTAAGTCTGTAAATGTTCAGGCGTGTGTCAAAGTAATGTTCATGTTATCAGAATCAGCAGCTATCCATGGTCTTAATATTATTTCTGCTTATTGTGAAGAAAAAAGAGGTCACACAGAAAATGATCAACTTGGTGTGACGGGCCAGTTGATGACCCAAAAGACAAGATTCTGGGTCTGTAATTGTTGGATAAGTTTATGTTTATCATTTCCCATACTGAATTAAATCCTCAGTCAAAAGAACCAAGTTAGGTAAATTGATGATACATTCACCTGCATGAGTATTGTTGTAGACCGGTATTGCTGTAGATGCATCACATTGATAGTTATTGATGGCTGTAGTCTCCTTTAGCAGGATGATTCTGCTTGCTTCAAAGTACAAATGGCTTCCAACGAATTTGAGATGTTTTCACACCTGGTAGTCCAGTAGACTCCGTTCAATTGATCGGGGACTAAAATTAAAATGGAAACAATTGTTCTATTTTCAGTTGCTGCGGTTTTCTTTCACACTGCACTACATTAAACAAGCCAAACCCTTTTGTCTTCCCATCCTTGACTGTGGAGAGAGAACTACTGAAGAAACCTCTGCAGAAAGCATGAGCAGAGCTTCCTTCTTGACAAAACGTAAACAAAAATGGAGTAGCATCAGATTTTAGCAGTTGTAAGATTTCTCTTTTGTCTTTGGCAAAATACCATAAGCAATTTCTCACTGCTAGTGCCTTGTTATAGCTGTATTTATAACAGTCCTGCATAGCGTTCACAAATACATTTGAACCACACCAGAGTTCACTTCGACCCAATCAAGACTGAGATTTGTAGGCGGACCAGAGTTCAGCTACATATTCCCACTTCCCCAAGCAAACCGGACTTTATAGGCAAACAAACTGGAATTAGATTAAAGCAGGACAGATGTGAATGCACCCTAAATTTCCTAGACTTCAGTCAAGTGGGACATTTTCGATAAAGGAGCTCCATTTCAAGAGGAGATGGATTTAGTCTTGGATGACTGGGGTCCACTACATTGACAAAAGATCATGTGATTCCTACAGAAAGAGAAGAGGATGTAAATATTAGCTGGGAGTTGCATGATACCATTTCACATAACAAGAGTTGCACTTTTAGTCTTACATGATTGTGTTATCAGCAACTTTGTAAAACATGGGGAAACATTTAGCAACAGATTTTTCTAACCCTCTGTGTGGTGATAATTGTTTTGCTTTTAACATTGTCATCTTTTAACATCAAACCAATCAACAACAAAGTAGCCTCAGAAAATCACTTCTTTTTATTCTTGATTAAAAACATTTCCACATTCAGGGGAAAAATCTGATGTTAAAATGAATAACTTGCAATGCAAATGAGGTAAAGTGATGGGAGGTTTTTATTTGAAGCTAAAGCTTTTGTTGTCAGCTCCGACTGCACTCTCTGTTTTTAAACCCAGCGAGGGACCTTTTACACATTTCAATGGGGAATTGGTTCTGAATAATTCAATAGACTAATCCACTGTCACTGGTGCTTTGGTCTGTGTGGGCCTGCTGTTCTGAGCTGCAGCCAGTTCGTAGTCGATAAACAGAGATTGAAAGAGATGGAGAAAGAAAGTCGCAAAGACACAGACGGACTGAGGTTAGAGTTGAGGAAAAATGGTGAGGATGGAGGAGTTTCTCTAATGGTAATTACAGTGTGCCTAATCCCAAAAAGCTAACAATGACATCATGAAAAGCTCCACGTGGTTAAATGTGTATCTAAAACCATTTAGCCTCTTGGTTGTGCATTTATACTAACTAATCAATCAAAATATTAAGTCTCACACTGTCAGATATGATTCAAAGCACTGAACACTAGAATAGATTTGCTGTATTAAACTAAGTTATATTATTTTGCTGTAATGGAAACAAAAAATCTTATTATTGCAGAAGAATGTAATTTTTCCAAGGCGGTACATAAGAAGTCTGAACAAAAATTATTAACCGTGTTCCCACAAATGTTTTTTATGTGTATTTTGAAGTATCGCCTAAGAAAAGGTTGATAGAAATGGCAAAATGTGAATTAACTTCCTCTGTTTTGCAAAAAAGTTTCTATGCTTGAGGTAATTTTTGACTTGTCTAAAAAAGAGTGAAAGATGTTTAGTCATTGCTAGTTTTAAGCCTTTACTTCATGATTATTACGGCTATATGCTGTGTTAGCATCAGACAAAATTTTGCTTTGAGATGCCTGGTTGATTCACTCCAAAGCAGCAGGTAGAAATGCGCCTCATTCACTTTTTTTTCCTATTTTCTGTCATTTGAAAATTTTGCTCAAAATTTGCATCACAATTGGATTGAAACGTAGAATTAGCAAAGTGCTTACAGCGGTATGCAGTCTCATCCCTTAGTATTAAAATAACTTACAAATTAAGAACTGAAAGATGATATTGGTTAATATTCAATCACGTTTCTCTTTATTTCACATCAGCTCACTGCTTTGAACTTCAGCATCGCTGTCAGTAAAATCTATATCAGTTTTTTGGCATGGAGGCCAGTGAAAGTTCATCCAACTGGGTAAACAAATCATTTGCATGCAGAGAGGTAACACATGGTTCTTTAAATATAACAATCTGCTAAATATTTCATCCAAGAAGTCCTCTGTGACTGCAGTGTTGCTCATACAGACATTGCAGTGACAACTGGGATTTGATAAGTTGTGCAGAAATATATAAAATTGTCAAAACTCTACCTTAAAGCGGGTCACACCTGCAGACGACCCGGTCAGACGGGGCATCTAAAACCTGCTTTCCTCCAAAACCCTGAGGACATTTTCTGTAGGCCGTGATGGTGAGAAGTTAGTGGCAACAAAAAAATTTAGCTCCATTATGGATGTTTTTCCCGTAAACACAGAAATAACTGGTGTTAAACGAGAACAAGCATCGATTTAGCACTAGAGCTGCTATGGTAAAAAACTAATTACACAGAGCTCTGAATGAAGGGGACCGGTTGAAGTGTGTCAGGGAAAGGAAGCAAATAATTTCATTGTGTCAAACACCCATGGGCCACTTTATTAGGTACAGCATGCCAGTCCCCAGTCTGACCTCCATTTGCTTCCAGAAGTACCTGAAAACTGATAGGAGTTGAACTGTTTATTGTTTTCTGCTGCTTTAGTGTTTGTATTCTGCATAACATGGTTGTAAATAGATGTGAATTGATCAGTGTTTTTCAAATACATATTTTAGTGTCAGGATTCGATTCAGAAACCATTTCTTCTATTCAAATAGTTTAGACATAATATTTAAATTATGTGGCTGAAAAGAGGAAAAGACAGTTTAAACTAGGGATGCACAAATTTATCGGCCGCGGCCTAAAAATCAATCGCTGTCCTGAGAAAGGTCTGACCGGCCCACCAGGTCATGTCTGCACGTTTACAGTTAACAATAGTTACACCACCGATACTGATGCCAATTCAGCAACTTTCTTGCTATGTTGTGCAACATCTCAGACAAAAAAAATGCTATCGGCCAAAAGCAGCATGGGCAGGTCAGGCTTTTTAAAGGATCGGTAATTGGCGATCGACCAGAAAACTGCAATCAGTGCATCCCAAGTTTAAACAAATATAATATTTATGTAAAACATTTCTATAAGGCTCTTTACTGTATTAAATTCCATCATAATATATTTTAACAAAAATCAGTTTGTGGATAAAAAATCTGTAACTTAAATTACCAGCATTAGGTTAGCTTAGCTGCCTGGCTTTTTCTTAATAAAAAAAAATCAAATAATTAGTCATAACACTAACGTTACTCGAGACTGAATGAATTTGTGGTGCGACATGTAAATAGGAGCAAAGACATGTAACTTAACCTCATATTGAAATTGTTTTTGGAGCATTTCGACTCGATACAAAATCACAAGGACCAGGAATTAAATTTTTTATTAAATACATTTTTTTCTGCACCTATATTTCTGAAAATGTGTTATTTCGCGTAATATCACATGCTGAGTGATATTAGCATGTCATGTCATGGTCAGGTATTCTTCTCTGACCATGACACAAAAAGTTAAGGTTTTCATTGTTCTTTCTGCTGATTTCAGATGTTGAGACATCTTTTAAATTCCTCGCCAGAGTCTTGAGCTGCTCTAATCTTGTTCCTAAAGGTCTCAGGCAGCTCTTTGGATCTCATCATGGTGTTCAATTTCATTTCAGCAGTGAGTAACATACCAAGAAGGCCAAACCTCTTAGAAAATGCTGAGTAACATTTTTCAAACTATGGCTGTCTGATGTGAAACACTTGTGTGGTTTCATCTGTTTTAAGTGGGAATAAATGTGAAGGTATTGTCAGTTTTTTCTCTAAAATAGTCAACATATTTTATCTTATTGTAATTGTTTATATCAGTTTTTCACAGATGCGTATTGTGATCGAGAAGATCACCGTAACGTAGCAGTTTTTGCAGTTTTTCTGAAGCTGGCTTAAAAAAAATGCATTTAAACAATTTATGCAAATATAAACCCCAATGCACATCTGTGGAATTACAGTTTATTCTTGTCTATCACGCACAATGTGACTGATGCAAGATCTGCAACAACTAAACACTGAAATGTTTGTGTTTGTGTCTGAAGGAGTGAAAACGGGGAAGAAACAGGAGAGCGCGGGAGGAAGGATAAAACACTGCAAGTATTTCTCGTTACAGCCCAAAATTATGCAAAGGCGCAGTGAGCAGCATGAAAGATCAAAGATAAAGGCCATAGGGCATGCACATTAAGAGTTATAAAGAGAGCCCTTAGCTGTACACTGTTTAATTATTGAAACAAGAAACATCTTAGATATTTTAAAGAGCTTCTGATAATGTAGTTGAAGAAGAAACACCATGTAAAGACAAAAAGAGGAAAAACTGAAAATGAGGACAAGAAAACACCTTTTAATTTGCTGATTAGCAAAATCTAGTTCATTACCAAACATGTGTGAGTTGGTTTTGACTCATGTGAAGAAAATTGTCTAACAAACAAGCCATAAACCCAAACTCTTGGTATGATTTTCACCCCAGTGTCACCAGGTTCCTGGAATCACTGGGATAAAACCGTATTACCACCAAAAGCATCACCTATGTGGTGTGTTTTCACGGTGGTTAATTTGTCATCACTACGGCTTTAAGGTTGAATTTGTTGGAATCCACCTTGGCAGAGTTTACGTTTATTCCTTGAACATTTTTTGGGTTAACGGTTCTTACAGGTGGATGCATTGTTGTCCTTCCGGTTTTGTTTCTTGATTTGATGGAGAAAACCTGTGAGCCTCACATTTCAAGTCTTGCAACAGATTCTTGGTTAGATTTAGATTTAGACTCGACTTTGACTAGGCCAGGGCAACATATGAACCTGCTTTGATCTAAACCTATTTGCAGGTATCACATCTAGCTGCAAATAGAAAACATATAGAGAAGAGATTAAAAAAATAAAAAACCTGCAGGACACCTGGAGGACTGGAGTTTGACACACCTGGACTAAAAGGATTTAATTTCAAATGCACACCACACTTTTCAGATTTGTTTGTACTCCTTCCACTTCACAGCCATGTTGCACTTTTTGTTGGTCTTTCACATAAAATCCCAATAAAATACATTAAAGTTTTTGATTGTAAGTGAGAATTATTCACACTTCTAATCGGCATAAATGAGGAATCTCGTTGCACAAAAATATTAGCATTTTGTCTTAAATGCGTCTTGGATAATATAAAAAACTAAACTAATAAAACTAATTTTAAAATGTAAATTATATTTTAAATATTTTCTCGAACTGAACAGCTTCCAGGAACGAAGCATTACAGAGACTGAAGGCAAAGGGAGGGAAATGGGGCTTAAGGGCCCCATTAATCGATATGAGCCCAGAGCAACTTATTCATCATTTTGTGCAAACAAACCGCGTCGTGGTCATGGTGTGTGAGGGTGAAGAGGTTGGTGTGTGAGGGCTGCTGCCTGACCCCCATCACTCTTCCTCTTATCTCTCCTCCTCATTACTCCTTACACAAAGGCATCAAGCTCTGGTGACTATGTGGAGCCACACTTGAATGTGCAGGGAATGAGAGAGTAGAAGAGGTCCCACATCTTCATTTCAGACTTCTGTGACATTTTCCCTGCTCGTTTCTTCTTCTTCTTCTTCTTCTTCTCCTTCCTTTTTTTGTCAGTTTAAAGCCTCCATCTGCGCTCCACTGATCGAGTATCTCAGTGGAATCTGCAAATATCTATGTGAGTTTGCATCTGTCCTTTTGTGAGTCCGTGCTGCATGTTTGTGTGTTTATGTGTGGCCGTAGAGGGGGTGAGGGAGTGTGTGTGTGTGTGTGTGTGTGTGTGTGTGTGTGTGTGCGTGCGCTGTTGTTGCATCTGGACTCTGGGAAGCAGGATGATCAGTCTCTCTCACCCGCAGTCAAGCCCAGCCAGCCTCTGAGTTTCAATCAATAACAGGTCCCTGTGGCTGCTCGGAGCAAGCTGTTTGAAAAGTCAGAGTAGCATGAAATGGCCATTATTAAATTACTGGGACGGACACATTCAGAAGGCCATTGCATTAAGAGAGCAAGCTCCCCCAATTAGTGGATCAGCACATTAATAGCCCTGGATGAGAACACCACCGGAGCCTGGGCTGGACACACACACACACACACACGCATACACACTATTGACCTATTTTACTGGTGCACTGATACCCTATCATTTATAAAGTGCAGTAGTAATTCATTTTCCCTAAGCAGAATAAACGGCTGAAACATGTTTTCTGGTTTTAGGGTACTCCAGTTCCCTCAGCCCACTGGTTCCAGCACCAGTTAATGACCTCCTTCAACTAAACTGCAAAGATGTCGAAACACCGAGTTCCTTTAGGCCAGTGTTTCTCAACCTTTTTTGGACCAGCGCCCCCTATCCATCATCCAGGTCCCTCACTGCCCCATCAAAAATATTGTAGGCTACTTTGCACTGAATCTTATTTTATTAATAATATTACTATCACTATTGTTGATGTTTTGATTTTTATACTTGTTTCTGTATTTATTGCTAAAAATAATTTCCCAGAAAACAAGAAGGCAATGTGAATAAAAATTATTTTACAGGCATTTAAGAAAAATGCAATGAATAAACATTCAAGTTAAAATCGGCAGGCCTATCAGCAGCCAATCAGAGTGGAAACTATATTCTTGTTCTGAGCCATTTGTGATGTTTGTCATTAACTATTGCACAAAATGACCAGATAAAAGATGTACAACAATTAAAACCAGTTTGAACTGTGAAGTATTTGCAAAAAGACAGAGCTGTGCAGCATGAAAACATGGATAGAACTGAAATCATGTCAGTCATAACTCTTCAGCTCTTCAGTGTTTCTGTCAGTTTCTGGTGCCGCAGCTCTGTGCTGCCTTCAGGAGAACGGGACATCAGAGTGTCATCCATAAAATTTCACCCACATGGCATTTACTGTGGAAAATTAAAAGTTCCAGATCCTTTTAATGGCATATAAATATGGGACAGAAACATGGATTATATCTTTATATAGATCTGTCTATGGATTTCTAGATTAATAGTTTTACTGGACAGAAATTACAATGAACAAAACTGCTTCTTAGTAAAATCCTAAAGTGTCAATTAGAGTCACTTATCACCATCATGACATTAACACTGACATGAAAAGTGATATGGAAGAAATAAATATATGAAATTTAATTAAAAACATAAATAAGTGATAAGGTCCTTACTGTTATCATCTGTAAAATATTTTTCTTCTTAGTATTAGATGTGGTCTTAACAAACCCATGGCATTTCAGTAATGTTATTTTACCTTTTTTCTGAAAATGATGTCTGTTTGTTCCTCTGCATTAATTATTGCTTGAAAGGTCTTGCCATACCAGTTTATTCCGCTGTATTTAATTTAGTTTCTTAGTTTATTCTTGCATTTTGTTCTTCATTCATTTCCATTTAGTTTTCTTTGATTAGTATTATCCTCTCTTGGTTTATTATTATCTTCTTTAGTTTCTTTCCTGTTGCTAGTTTTGTTTTATCATTGGTATTTGATGCTCATCACCACTCTTCATGTCAATCATCTGCTGCGCCGCCTAATCATCATTAAGTGTGTTTCACCTGATTTGCCACTCATTGATTTTTTGTTGTTCAAATTTCAGTTGCAGAATAAAGATTTATGTCTTTGATTTTATCTTTATATTTGTAAATAATGCATTTAAAACATGAAGTATTAAGTAATCATTGTGTCACTCCTCAACAGTCTGGTCCTGGTAACCAGTATTTTGACTGAAAAACCTTTTTTGAGTGTTTTCAGGCTGGTTTCCTGAACATTTGGGTTAAACCCATGATGTTTGTTAAAATGAGAGATTCTGCAGCAGATTTCAGTTTTCCAATCAGTAATCCTCCCTCCATGCTCAGTGACCTGCTTTAGTCAGGTGGATTTCACAATTATTTCCCACCTCAAAGCATTAAAAACAGCAACTTAGCAGTTGGATAATTTACTTGTCATTATGTGCACTTATTCTGCAAAATGGGGCTTGTTTTTTTTTATCCTCTCACATGCATCTAAGTAAGTGTTTCTGTTTCTGCATCTCATTTTTTTCATCCTGGCTCCTGATTGGGTCTTCAGAGCCCTGTGCATATTTTTAGTACTTTTTTCTCAGTGATGCCTTTAATATGAATTATTCACCCCAGAGAGACACCGCTTTGGATGCTAGCCCTTGTTTTCAAAATGCACCTTGTTTGCTCCTAATTCTTCCAGCCGGTCAGGCAGAAGTACAGCGGCTAACCTGCAGGTCAGGCTGACAGCTGGGAATTGCCGTTTCCCCTGAGCACTCTCAGGGCCGCAGCAGCGCCCGCAAGCTCTCAAACACCGGCTGAGTGCATGTAGGCAGAGGTTATGGTGTACCTGATCTGCAGCGATGCCAGAATCATTATTTTACTCTCATTGCAGCATTGAATAAACCTCGGGCCCCTCTCGTTTCAGCTCCTCTGCTATCACATATCACCACCCAGCACAGAGCTGCTTCATGCATTTCCACTGTGTAGCTGAGCCTGAGGCAGCTTTGCTTCCAACAGGCCACACTAACGGTCTGTGTCTATTGATTACACTCCTATATTCACCCACACAGACACAGGAACTGCACCCAGTTTCACTTGTTAACCTCTGACCTCTCGGTTGTTGACTGCTTGTTGTGTCAGTATTGTACTTAGACAGCATTAATGTGCTTTTCTTACTAACTTGAAGCTGAACTTGCTTAATGCATTTACATGACGTTCTGCGTTTAGTGAGTGTGCAGCTGAATGTGAACATAATTTGTTTTGACAGCCACAAAGTTTTCATGATGCATTATTTATTTCTTAATGAGTTTTTTTTTTTGTACTCCAGACATATCAACATCCAGGCAGGTTGTGTAACATGAAAACAGACCCTTAAAGCATGGCGGGTCCCCGGAGGGCCCCCGGTGTTTTGACTGAGAGTTTTATCCTCGCAGTTCCTTGTCAGCAAACCTGGTCGGGCAGAAACGTATCTGTGAAGGGAGGAAATATGGAGTCTGTTTTGATAATGAAGTTCTCATGCCTGATATGAATTGGCTGAGATATTGATGAAGTGAGAATCTTGCTTGTCTGCTGGATTTCTGGCAAAGAATTTGAACCTTTCAGGTCTTTTATTAACTTGCTTTACATAACCGCAGATTTAACTATCTCATCCAGTACTGCCAACATTTTGAGTTGAGTTTGGAGTGAGGTTTAACCTTCAGATGCATTTGGGAGTACTTGAAGACAGTAGTGCAGGTCTAGTTAAATCAAATTCATCCTTGGAAACAGCAGTATAAATTGACAGCAAGCCAAAGACCAAACAACTACTAAAATACAACCCTGTCAACATCCAATATATTGGCTGTTACCATCCAATATATTATCTGCAACGTTAGAAGTTGATTAATATAGATGTTTGAAAACTACACTGCAAAAACTCAGAATCTTTGATTGTTTTTGGTCTAGATCATGTGTAACGTTAAATAAATAGAACCCAGAGCGCTAAAACTTAGATACCAGAAAGCACTACATAGATACTAGTGGAAACATCTTATCACACTTGAAATGAGGTAAAACTGACTTATAAGTAACTTTCCTCAAGGTGTAGGAACTTTTTAAAGTCAATAATTCCTTAATATTGATGAAAAAGTTCTAGTTTCTTTGAAAGATTATAAAATTTTTCCTATGTTGTAGTGAAAACTTTTTCACCAATATTAAGGAATTATTGACTTGATCTCCACTCTCTTGCAGAAAAGTTACTGGTAAGTTAGTTTACTCTTATTTCAATTCTGCTGAGATGTTTGCTGCAAAAACTAGACCAAAAATACTTGGTAAGACTTTCTGTTTTTGTGGTGTACATATAAAGAACTAAAGAAAGAATTAAAAACAAATCAACTGATGTTTTGAAACCTTTTATTTCTGTTAAGATGATTTTCATTTCCATGGCATTTAAAATTAGAATTTTACATCAGACCAATAAAAAACTATTTTAATACTAATGAAAAGCAAGGTTAATATCTGCTTAAACGTTTTATTTTCAAACATCAGACAAATTAGCCTCATTGGAACTAATATCTTAATTTATTCAATACATCTCTGTAACGACTTAAGAGTTTTTCAATTCTTGCTATTTTTGTTCTTGAAGATACAAATCTGCGGTATTTTTTGTACTACAATATTATTTATATCAGCTTCCATATTAAAAATACCATTTGGAATGAATTATTTGTTGTTTGTTGTTTAATGCTAATAAGATGTTGAACTTGTGGACTTTCACTGAAATAGATGCTAACGCCTGATATAAATTATAATTAACAAACTAAATGTCAAAGAAAATGTTGGAAACAATCCAGTTTCCTAACGACTGTCATCAGGCTAAAAAAAACCCTTAGTTTTCAGATTTAACACAGATTTTGTGCTTTTGTAAACTACAGACAGTAGGATCATTTCAGCTGTCCGTCTGGCCTGTGATATTTTGTTGTTCAGGATAAAACAAAGTGTTTTAAAATGTCATATCCTGCGACTTCTCCAGAGATTCGTAGCTGCACTCTGCCTTGCTGCCTCGGTGCCATATTGTATTGATTCGGTTCTGAAATCTGATTGGCAAACTTCACCTCTAGGGCTATCTGTGATACCAGCATGTTTCTGGTCTCTATTTCCTCCCAAACACCCTTCTCTGCTCATCTACTGCACACTCACAAGAACAAACACCAGATTAGATCCCAGTAAAAGACAAACAGGAAGAAAAGCACGCCGCTGCCGCTGCTGCTGCTGCCGCTGCTCTTGGCCCACGTGGAAGTGGCCCAGATCTGCAGAAGCTTGCTGCCGGGCCGACGGCCAAAGTTTGATCCCCAGTCGACTGGCGTCCTTCCAGCCCAGAGGAACGAGTGCTCTACTGCAGAGCAAGGCATGGGGCTCACAAACCCCCCACCATTACCACCAACCCCTGGAGGATGATAGATGCTCCGCTCGCTCCCTACAGAAGGGAGAAAACATTAGACATCTGTATAATTGACTGAAGAGAGAAACAGATAGCAAAAAATGGAAAATAGTATTCAAGAAGACAGATTGCGTGGGTGTGCTTTGCACATAAGAAAATGGGCAAAGAATGTATATTTTTGTTTCTTCTCCTGTGTGTAACTGATGATATTTCTGTGTCAAAGATGGAATAAAACTGAAGGAGAAAGGAGCAGAAAGGAGTTGGCTCTCACTCAACATGACATCCTTTCACACCTATTACACATGTCCGCTCCCAGAACCATCCGCAGAGCTGTTCCACTGAAACCCGGCCCACTGATGGAACCGCTCCTACTTCATGGCTCTGTTGCTTCCTGCTCCAAATTCTCTGCA
Organism: Poeciliopsis retropinna; assembly: GCA_010277075.1. Classification (NCBI taxonomy): domain Eukaryota; kingdom Metazoa; phylum Chordata; class Actinopteri; order Cyprinodontiformes; family Poeciliidae; genus Poeciliopsis; species Poeciliopsis retropinna. The sequence goes on from VMRM01000018.1 coordinate 1,718,628, forward strand.
TTATTCTGACAGTTTACTACCAGGGCTTGTCCTCACAATGGGCCAAGGGTTGGCACACGAATTGAGGGGAAGTCTCATTTGGAAGGAAAAGAGATCAGCATTTCACTGCAAAAACACAAAATCTTAAGTATTTTTCATCCCGTTTCTACTGCAAATGTCCTAGAACGGTTGGATTAAGACAAAACTAACTCACAAGTAACCTGTCAGAAGGACAAAGGAGCTTGCTTTAAGTAAATAATTCCTTGATAAAAATGTACTTGTTCCACCAGCAGATTATTTCACTTATAACAAGCCATTTTCCCATCTTGTAGCTGAAGCAAGTACGTTTTCATCAACTTTAAGAATTCTTTACTTAAAAGAAGATTTTATATCTTGCATTGGGATGCAAATAATTCATTGCCTGAATTAGTTCCAACAGTGTTAGTGTTGTAGTTTGGCCGCCATGCAGCAGAGGGCGCCGCTGGTCGTTCTTAAGCAGAGCCAGTAGACACAGAAACAAAGATGGTGGAGTCATATCAGAAACAGTCCAAATTCCTTAAGCTGCATCTTTATAGTGGCGTCGACTTCTCATTCAGAACTTACTGATCTTGCTGAAAAGTTGCTTTTAAGTTAGTTTTGTCTTATTCCAAGTATACTAATTATGGACACTAGGACCTAGGCCAGACATAATTGATGAGATGTGTTTTCGCAGTGTTCAGAACAGAAATAAATTTCTATCCATTTCTCTGAAATGTTAGCAAATCCACAAATATGAACAGGACAGCACGACTGTTTCAAACAAAACCAAATCGCTGAGCTGACTGTGTGTCAGCTTGTTGTGAAGCAACTTGACAAATCCCCGTCGTGTTGCAAAGTTTCACCATTTAAAGAACAAGCTCCTAAGTGCTGGCCAGCGTCCATAATAAAGCCACCCAACAAAAGGCAGATTGAGCGCTGGTGTACACAACTTTCCAGGGAAGATAACACAATTATAAGAGTACACAGACTGCTTCAATATTAATGAAGCTGCTTTTCAACTGCATCACTGAAAAGACCTCTAAATAATTCATCTCTATGGAGACGCATGTCAAGTAAGTGTGCTTGGACACTTCATGAATATCAAATAAATATGCAAAACAAAAGGGGCCATACATCATTAAGCACACTTTTGGATGGCATTGTTAAGGTTTGTTACGATTCTGAGATCCTTGATTGCTCTCTGCGCCGTCGTACTGTTGGCTGGTCTCTGATCCGATCCGGCTTCAAGCAACACTTCCTGATAAAACGCTCTGCAAGCCACAGCGGCCGAGTCGGTGGATGTCTAATGATCAGTTTAGGGTGGGAACGGGGGCAACATGGCTGTTAAATTCCCACTTAATGATGATCCTTGATTAGCTGTTAATAAGACATTTTTTTCATTAGTTAATTGAATAACTAAAATGGACCTACATCGCTGGTGACTTTGGATTAGAGGAAGCATTAGAAGTTGATGAAGTGGAGAATAAAGGGCTGAGTCGCATCCTGATGAGACATTCAGGCTTGAATGTGATAATAACTTTGAGACTTCCAGAGTGAAAACATTCCTAAAAAGACTTTCATGGTTGATGCACATGTGCAGAATGATCAAACTCTGCACTGAACCCATAAAGGATTTAATTACTTATTACTGTTTTTAACACTTAATCTGTAATTATGACGACAATCTCTTCTACGTTCATTTTGTCTTATTTACAGAAACTTGAAGATGTTTTTGTGAGATCTGCTCTGCAAAAACACAAGATTTTGTCATTTTTAGTTTAGCCTATCTTGTAACTTTTCAGCATAATAAAGTTGATAAAACTTTACTTAAAATTTCAAGTCAGTAATTCTTAAATTTTGATAAAAGTGCTAGTTCTACTGGCAGATTTTTATAACATGGGAAACATGTTTTGTCTTAAACTAAATCATCACCGACTGTTTCTCTAGCAGCTTGGATCCTTTAACCAATATTTGACTTTTCTAATGAAGACCCAAATAAAAGACAGAAGTAAAGGCAACACATCTAAAGGATGTAAGTTTTTCCCTCCAGTCAGCGCCGATATTCCATCGACGTTTGTGTGTTTCTGTTTGTTCTCTGTGGATAAAGCTTCCAGTTATGAATGCAGAACACACCCAGAGTCGGGGCTTGCTGTAAGTGTGATGGAGAGCAGGTTCTGGTCGGACTGTGTGTGTGTTTATCAGTGCCGTCGGGGCCAGTTGTGGCTCTCGGAGCAGCCAGGTGTGAGTCATGCTGGGCGATCTCTCGGTTGACTGGTAATGGAGTTCAATCTGATCTCTCCTCGCCTCAGAGGCTTCACTTCCCAGTCATTACGGACTTGCTGATTTTGGTTCTGAGCAGAATGTGTCTCTCTGAGCTGTTCTGATAGACAGTTGCTGTTTGAGTATAAACATATAGGCCAATCAATCAATCAGGTTGGGAAACAGAATGCGACATCACTTCCTCCAACTCGGACGCCTTCCACGCATTTCTGCCTGTATTTCATTGTTTACTGCTCTGCTGACAAAGTAAATAAAAGTCAAAACAAATTCACACCACAGATCTAAGTTTGTTGAAAAGGAAAAACGCTGACGTAGAAAAATGCCGCCTTCTTTATTATGAATGAGGAAGTAGAAAAACGGTTTGGTCAGGAATCCCAAAGCTGCACTTCTTCCAGAGCGACACTCAACACCGTCCCTGACATTCTGCCGTTGGATTTCCATGGACGTCTGCTACAAGTTCACCTCTACAGAAACACCGGATCATTTCTCCACATGGAGGCTAATGTAGCCGCTAGTTCCTGAAACTCTACACCTTATTGGTTTATGCGGGCGACTCTTTCACTTTTTCCCCTGCTTCAATCATTATTTGAATATTTCTACTTCACCTCTTTCTTTGTCGACAGCTACTCATCAACTATCCAACACAGGCTGGATGACAGAACCGTTGTGTATCATCCACGGTAGAATGGAAGATAAGCAGATTTCAGGAGTGATTTCCAGTTTTAATTCCATTAAAAATACTTTATTAATACCAGAGGAAAATGAATTGTTATTTTAAATCTGTTTTCTTCAGAGTTGTAGATGCTAATTGTTGTGGGAAAGAAAGTTCTGCAACAACAGTCGGCTACGCCGCTGTTGCACCCGATGAAAGTTCTACTGGCCGTTTTATTAGGCACACCCCATCATTTGCCTGTTACAATGATAAAAAAAATCTGTGACATAAAAGGCGGGAGGTGTTGTTTTGATCATGTTATTGTGCCGTTTACTCATCAGAGTCCAGAGAGTTGCTTTGGTTCTTTGATGCATGTCTGTGACATCATTGATCTCAGCTCCTCCAGACTAGCGAGCAGCAATTAGCAAACACCTAAAATTACATTTTTGGAGGAGAATGGCCAGACTAGTTTGAGATGATAGAGAGGCAACAGCAGCTAACAGAAATGACTGAAAGTCTTAAATATATTTTTTATTTCTATGTAGTTTCTAGTGAAAATATCTTAGTACACTTGAAGACAAAACTAATTTACAAGTAACTTTTCAGCAAGGTATCGGAGCTTGTTTTAAGCCTATAATTGTAGTATTTCCAGTGACAGATAATTTCGCTTAAAAAAAACCCATTCCTCCCCCAAATGATAAAATGATTCTTTTTATCAATATTTAAGAATTATTGATTTAAATCAAACTCCTTTATGTTACTGAAAAATTATTTGTAAGTTAATTTTGTCTTACTTTAGATGTACTAAGATATTTGTCCTAGAAATTACACCAAAAATACTTGGTGTAGTGATACTGTGTTTTTGCAGTGCAGATTGAGAATTTTGCTTTCAGTCTTGTTCTTAGAAGTTGATCTCTGCTCCATCAGAGCTTCACTCATAAACTCTAAGACAGTTGATCTCCTCAGTTGAGGAGAGAGCGCTCAACGTTTTCCTCCTTTCTTCTCGCTTCTTGATGTTCACATGTACTTGTCACCAGAAGAGGATTGCTACGCAAAAAAACATTTTCTTTCTCCTCAGCCTACAGAGAAACGCTGTGCAACATCCAGTTGTAAGGAAAATATTTACAGTCCTGCGATTTGATCGTTTTTCACTTTTCCTCTCCCTTTCACTTAACAGCTCAGAGTGAGGTGGGACATATTGATTCATTCACTGTTTACTCCTCTCTTTTTCTTTCTTTTGAAATCCTTCTTCCCCTGCTGCACCCTACACACACACACACACACACTCAGACCACACATTTCCCATTACATTCGTAGCATTTCATCAGATGCAGACCAAGGCCGAGATGTGAGCTTTCAGTGCTGCATGGGATCAATTTAATTTGCAGCAGCATGGAGGAAAAACGAGGCCAGATCTGCACCATCCCCTCCATAATGAGCTGGCGCTAATCAACCTTACACTTTCCTTTAGGATGAGAAAAAACATCATTAATGTACAGTCAAGTACCTCGACGAAGCCATCCACTACATCATCCGTGGCAATTTCACTTCCTAATGTTACAGATGGAGCCTCAGCGCAGCTGCGTTCCTGCCAGCTCCCTTTCTGTTTGACTAAAGAGTTTATTAAAGCATTGTGCCTTATGATAAAACTGACTTAACTTGGATAAATAATACAATACAACCTCACTTGAACACATAGAAAACAAGCTGCATCTTCTGTTTCCAGGGTGATAATTTATCACCTCACAATTACTGCATATAAAAACTGGTGTGAGTAATTTTCAGCATAAAAATGCGTTTGCAGCAACTGAAGCAGAACAAATGTATGAATGCAGAAATTGTTTTTCCCTTTTTAATGAGAATATATTTCTTGTTAATGAGAATATATCCTTTATAATGTGCTGAACACTCTTGCTCTCAGATCTGTCGGCTGCGTTCGTCACCAACATTTTAAAACACAATGCTCTGCTTCGCTTCGGCTCAGGAAAGATTCACCTCTAACTTTTTTTCAGTCTGCACAGCAAATTTGTGATTCTTTCCATGGACCAGGAGAGTGGGGGTCTGTTTTTGCTGATTCCTGTCGGGTTGTTCAGGAGGGCGAGGTGGGCCGGCGGCGCCGCGGGAGCCAGAGGTCCAACGCACGTCAAGCCGCCACTCAACTTATTCTGCTAACATACTGCATAACGATGTAAACCGGTCTGTTATTAACAGCTGAAACTGGCCGAACAACAAACATGGACACATAAATTACACAGAATCATGATAATGAACAATAAATGCATATGCTTTGGGAATTCAGATGATATTTTATAGTGTTTCCTTCCTAAACAGAATATTTGAACTTAAAAAAAACAATGTAATGTTAAACACCATATGAAAGGTTTAGAAAACAAAAACCTGAAGGACTGTAAAGGGGACCTAATTTACATTTTTATGTTTTTTTTTTTTTTACTTGACATGCTTTAAAAAATCACCCAGTCATTAATACTTAAGCTGTTTCAAAGACCTCTCCAGTGAAGCCCACTCCATTACCTAGCAACTCCTTGGTGAGTCCATCCTGTTACCTAGCAACCTAAGCTGAGCTCCAGCACGTTTGGTCAGCTGGTTTTACCGCTGTACAATGGCTGCTGGAAAAGACAAGTGTTTTGTTGTTGACCTACCATCCAGAAACCATTTGTTGCATTGTTGTTGAGTGTGCAGGAGGCTCCTCTTCTGCTTTTCAAAGTTGCATGGTTGATTAATTGTGCAGAGAATCTTACAGTATTTTGAGACTAGTTTCTAGTTTAAATAACATAGAACACTTGAAATAAGACAAAAGTAAGCTACAAGTAACTTTTCAGCAAGATAAATTAGCTTGTTTTAAGCCAATAATTCCACAATATACATAAAAAGTTCTAGTTTCACTGGCAGATTATTTCACTTTTTTTACCAGTTTATGAGTGAAATACTACTTTCTACTTCTACTTTTTCATCAATATTAATAAATTATTTACTTAAAACAAGCACCTATATCTTGCTGAAAAGTTTTGTCTTGATTTAACTGTACAAACTATATTGGTAAGATTTAGTGTTTCTGCAGCGTAAAGGCCATCAACACAGAGTAATAGTGTATGTGTGTGTGGGGAGATGTGTGTGTTTGTGTGCTGAACAAGCACAATGACAGCTAAGCTCTCCTTCATTCAGTGTTGCTCTGCAGTTTCATCATCCAGCGCTCAGGTTTGATAGGCAGCTCCTCTTATAGCAAACCTGCAGAGGGGCAAGTCACTGCTGAAATGAAACCCTCTTTATCAAATTGTGATGAAGTGCCTGAAGTGCACACAAGGCTAACTAAATTGCATATCCCTTCCGCTGAACTCACTACACCCGCTGCCATCTCCGTGCGCTGGTTTTTAAGACACAGGGGCTTTGTAGGTACAAACGAGATGAGAGAGGTGTTTCTCTGCCTTAAATCGCTGTGAAATGTGTCTCACTTGTTAGAAGCGCAGCTCGGTTCTAGCCGGGGGCTGAGCAGAAGCGTCTGAGGTATTCTGGGTCTCGGGTATCACACCAGAGCTGATGTGCACTGTCTCCACCACACCTTGACAGTGAGTTTGTGTGACAGCTGATATAATGTGATTTCTTCTGTCCCCGGGGTCTGAGCTGATGATGGAAACTTCTGGGGTCTGCTTTGCTCGCTGGCGACAGCCATGGCAGAAAGAAAGGTGGAAAAAAACGGCTCAGCGTGACGATCGCTGGCATTCTGGAGATCCCTCTGTCTGTAGCCTGACGCCAGCGACTCGCACAGAAGAATTAGGCTCCTAAAAGTTGAGTTTGCCTCAGCTTGGGCACATCAGCTCGCTGACACTCTGTCAGACGCTCTCAGTGTTTCCTTTTGCTCTCTTTGAGCCCTAAACAAATATTACGCTTCATTCAGAACAATAGCATTTGTTGTACAGCTTTGTCATGAGTTGAGAGCAGCGGAGTGATGGAAACTAAATCAAAATCTGAACTTCTTTCTTTTCCAATAAAGTGGAAGTGACATGAATCAGGGGCGTGGCCACAGACATCTGGCCACACCCACCAGATTTTCTGTCATTTACTCTCAGTAAAGGACAGAAACTCTTTATTGTTTCAGAACCACCGTTAATAATTTTAACGTGTTTTTTTAATGGGACATTAAGGATTAAAGGCTAATTTTCGTCTCTAGCTTTGGCAGGTTGATGTATATGATTTTTAATAATAGTAAGAAAAAGTAGCTTGAAACAGACAAAAAAAACTTTTCAAAATAAAGTTTCTTCATAAAGGAGTAAAGAGGATAATGAAACTGTTGTTTGCAATTTGTAGTAAATTGATGAGTTGAGTTAGCATAGCAGCAACAATAGAGTTTTATTCAATAAAGCTACGCTAAGCTAAACAGGCTAGTTGTGTGATTTGTAAAATTAGCCTGAAGTTACAGTAACAAACAAAGCTATGCTAAATAGATTCATGTGATTTGTTTGTGTAATTAAATTACAGTGCGTTCTGATTAAATTGCAGTTTTAGGGTGCCACCCTGCTACAGTCTCACCCATAAGAAAAACTCTAGACACGGCCCTGTCAGGAATATTTCACTTTTCTCTGCTACAGTTGAGAAAACAGCTTTTTCAACTGGAATTATTATTAAGGAATTATTGACTTTAACTCTCACTTTTATTCACTATTCAATAATTATTACTTTCATTTACATAAGTGCTGCTTCATGCCTTCTGATTTTGGTTTTGTATGTATATGAAATGACTTTTTAGCCTGGTGTTTATGTCATAATATATTACCTGATAATAAAATGTTGCCCTACAATCGCTCTCTTTGATTCTTAAAAAATATAATATTTTATATCAATCACATCAGATTTTATTTCCCCTCCACAGAGCTTCAGTGTTTGTTTTTTTCTGGTTGGTTCTTTTGGTCTTTTTGGTCAGAAAACTTGAATGAAATTTATTCAGATTACCACTTATGGAGAGAAAATGATTTCATCTTAATAATTAAACATTTTGTTATTCTACAGAAGCAAATAATCTATGAACTTCCGGGGATTAGCAGCAACCCAGAGAAATGAAGCATTGATGATGGGAATAATCAATAATAACAATCATTTCTGGAAATATTCTGTAGATTTAAAGTTTGTTTTTTTACACTGCATTTCAGAAACAGAACATGGCGATTTCCTTTATGGATATTTCTTTGTTTTACTTGAGTAAAATATGTTGAAGTAGTGCTACTCTAGTATTTTCCATCTAGTTTCCGGTGAAAATTAGTTTTGTCTAATTTAACATGTACTAACTTCTAAATCAGAAAGATGTAGGAGCTTGTTTCAAGTCATTAATTTCTTAATATTGATCAAATTATACTATTTCCACTGTCAGATTTTTAAACTTATAATAGGAAAAATGTCTTGGTATGAGTGAAATAATTTGTGCTTTTTAAAATTAATATTAAAGAGCGTTTGAGTTAAATTGAGCTCCTAAAAGTTACTTTTGAGTTTGTCTTGTTTTATTTCAAGTACACCAAGATATTTGCACTAGAAAGTATAAAAAATCCAACTTTTTTGCAGTGTACTTGAGTACAATTGCTGAGTGATTAATCAGAATGACTCTTGAATAGAAATAAAGGATTTCCAGATCAGATCTTTTTGCTGAAACTTTCACCACTTTCACTGACAGCCTCAAAATAAGCCGGAGCTCTCTCCGCCTAATAACTCCCCAGGTAAAGTAAAATGCTGCTGCTGACATTGTTGCAGGCTTCAGTCAGCATTTAGACAGTCACACTGCCTCATTTATGAAACATTGAATCCCAGCTTCCTTCCACACTTCCTTCCGGCGTTTTATTCCATCTAAATAATGCAGCCACAAAGAGTCATCGGGGGATCCATTATAGGGAGACTGATATAAAACGCTGGGATGCATGATCAGACACTCTTATCACTTTCACAGAGCATGTTATAGTGCAGGAGGGAGAACTTTGTATTGTCATGTCTCCTCTAAGTGCTCCAGCCTTTGCTTGATGTGATAACGATACGCAATCTGAGCATTTCAGAAAATATCCCTGAATTCCCTGGCCTACATTAGATCCAGATGATGTATGATGAGGCTGGGGAATGTGCGCATGGAGTGTGGCTAAATGACATTTCAGGGTTTAGGGGAAATGAACTTCATGCTGCAATACTTGAGTGAAGCGTACGATGCCGTATAAATGCCATTGTACAAAAATAAAGAGTGACTTTCCACCAAAAGATTTTGAGATTAATCTCAGAAATTTTCTAGAAAAAACAAGGATATTTCTGAGTTTGAAAAATCAAAATGTTAAAAAAAAAAAAACCTCAGAAATTTAGAAATTGATCTCTGAAATTTTGATCGAAGGTTTGAAAATTCAAACATTTGCTTAAGAACACCTTTGAAATTTATGCAAAAAAAATGGACATTTCTGAGTTTCAAATGTTGGAAATGTTAAACTTTTGGAAATTTTCTGAATTTAACAAATTTTTCAAAAAAATTGAGATAGTAAAACAGAATCAATTTCCGCCAAAAAATCTTGAAAATTCTCTAGAAAAAAACTTGAGAATTTCTATGTTTGTAATGCAGAAATTCTGGTAGAAATCATGCAGAAATTTTATTATTATTCTTAGAAATTTTTAGAAAAAACTTTTGCTGTTTGAAAAGTAAAAAATCTGCTTAAAAAAATCACAGAGTTTTTCAAAAGTCAAAAGTTTTCGACTTCTCTGAAATTTCAGTTTTTTCTTCACAATTGTCAGAAAAAAAGAGCAAAGTTTCACAAAAAATCTCTGAAATTATCTAGAAAAAAGTGAAAATTTCAGAGTCTCAAATTGAAAAAATTTCTACTTTTGAATCACAGAAAATTTCAAAAAGTCAAATATTTTTGACTTTTTGAACACATATATTTTAAGTTTTTCCTAAAAATTTCTGATTTTACTTTCAATTTTTTTTTCCAAGCAAATTTTCAAATTCCAAACTGAGAAATTTCCAAGATTTGTTTCTAGAAAATATTTTACATTAATCTCAAAATGTCTGAGTGTTTTCCCCACAAATTTCCATGATTTCTTTTTCAGGAACTCCTCTTCTTCTCCTTGTACCATGGCCCTAACACGCCGTGGCCGGCTGTGGTCTTCACGGTTGGCGAACTGAGGGATGAAATGAAAATCCATCCAGCATCAGCAGAGAAAGGGCACAGGAAGCGAGTATTCAACCAGAGCGCTGACGACACTGCAGAGAAATGTCATATTAAGATGGAAGCAGCGGAGAAAGCAGATGATTTATCTGATGTCTGCTCATTTTGCTCTCAGCAGCCTCTCTGAGAGGATACTGTTAATTACACATAGGCTGCTGCTTGACAGCGCTCCATCATGTTGTGTCAGGAGGCAGAAGAAGAGCGGCGGTGTCGGCGTGGGCGCGCGCTCGCAGGTTGAGCCGCCTCTAATCTCCCCGTCAGTAATGAAGTCTGAGGCTTAAGTGTGGGAAGAGTGCAGGCGTCATCCATTAGTCTCATCCATTTCCATTAATGTTCACGGATTACTTATTATTTCCTGATTAATAAACACTCGGCAGGCTTGTCCTTATAGCAGCCTCAATAAGGACGGCTTCATTAATGATTAGTTTTAAGGCTATTAATATCCCAGACACTGGCATTCACAGCATGCTGTGTTTTTTTTTTTACAGAAGCGTCTTTGAGAGAGAGAAACAAATTCAGGTTCATTAGATTCTGGCATCATCTTCCTCTCTCAAGGTAACAATTTCATAAACAAGTCTTATTAACTTGGTATTTGGGCATCCGCCAGGAAAAAACAAGTAATCCAATTAGTGAACTGTGAGGTGCTATTGATTTGAGAAAAAAAACATTAGCCAATCAATTCTGGAGGAGTAATGAAATTCCTTTACTTTGTGTTTCTAGCTAGTCTGAGTGTTCGTGTGTGGGGGGTGGGGTGGGGGGGTGTGTGTGTGTGAGTGTGTGAGCATAAATAAAGGTGTGTTTGGATTAAAAGCCGAACTTCATGTTTTACCTCCCAGACAACACCAGGAATGCACCAATACACTTTTATCACTTCCATTCCAATAACTTTAAACCGTTATCATCTCAAAGTAGCAAAAACAGCAAAAACCTAAACTTCGTTTCTTCTGTTGCACTTAAACTCAAACAAATATTAATAATTTTGTAATATTTTAACATCATATAGGATAAAACCTTCTAAAACGATTCTCTTGGTTGTCTGTAAGGTTTTTGAAGAGCCAGAGCTGCAGAAATGACTTTGTTTATTGTCCATTCCTGATTTTTTTCAGTTTATGACCTGATTTGTTGCTTTTTGAGACGTCTGAAGTCTGTTTCATGCTGCCAGACAGGGAAAATAACTCTGCATAGAATAAGGTTGACATGGACAGCGTTGTTGCCGTAGGGTTAGGGGTTAGGGTTAGGGGTCATCATTTGAAAACCATTTTGTGATTATCCATTGTTTACTATTGGAAAAATTCATCACTGTACTGTCAGCAAACTCATGAATTATTGATAAAATGTTCTTTCAAATATATAGTTGGGTATAATTCTTCTTAAATTGACAGACTAGAACAAAATTTAGATATCAGATTATCTCTAAACATCGTAAAGTAAATGTGTCCTTGTGTTAAAACCTTTTCTGTTAAAAACAACAATAATATAAACATAAAAATGATCTATAAACCGGCTTTGCATTAAAACACTAACCTCTTCATTAGGAACATTTCAATGCACTTACAAACCGATTTAGTAACAAAAAGAAAAGTAATTGCTTAGAAAAAAAATCTCATCTGGTTCAAGAACATAAAAAAAAGAAAACATTCAAACATCAGACATTAGTGCAGTTTATTGTTAAACCAGGCGAGCCTGAGAGAAAATATCTGATTCATTTCTTATCCTGTTGGTGTAAATATCTGGTTTAAACTGTATGTTAAACAACCAGAGTATTATTATACCTATTAGTTTATTAGCTATAGTTTAACTGTGGATTATTTATTGTCCATAATTTGATTGTAGTGGAGTGGTGTGAACAGCCGTGGGATGTTTGCATGAATTACACTGCGCCAGAACCGGTTGTAGTGCATTGTGTTGCAGTTTCACGTTGTGCCTGGTAAATCCCTCCGTCTCATGACACTAATCCCCTGCATGGTAAACTCTGTGTTGTCTCATTTTACACCAGGCCTAAGGTTGTTTCCAGTAATCTCATCGGCTACCAGAACTTGATTGGACTTAAAAAAAAAACAACCAAGGGTGGAACTATTGATTAAATGCAAATGACATTAATCTAAAACACAATTCTGTTAGGCATCTTCCTTCATATTTATTTAACTGTCCTTTAAATCTGCAGCTTTCACACACACACACACACACACACACAGTTATACGCAAACTCCAATCCAATTATATAGATAAATGGGCTAATCATGCCACAAAATTTTAATACGCAGTCTTCAGGCAGGTCGATAAGCATAATCATTCACTGTGCCAAATTCACAACACAATTTTAGATAAGGAAGATGGGCCAAAAGAGGAAGAGGGGGCAAATTCGGTAATAGACATTACCGTATGGATCATAAGGGAGTCAGATAAGGGCAGAGACATTTCATTAACGGAAAAGAAACATTTGATTAGCAGACTTTTCTATTTACCTCACTTCTCATAATTCACAGGAAGCGATGAGTCCAAACGTCCCAGCAGGTCTTTGTGGAAAGCAGCGAAGGTTAAACTGAAAAGCAAACAAGAAATTAAAATAATTCAAAGATTGTTTGGTATTTCATGTAACTGCAGCAGGAATCAGAAAAAGAAAAACTGCTTTCTGATCTTACTGTGTAAACCTTTTTAATGGAGTTAAAACAACTGTAAAGAAGCGATAAATCCTTTTACTGATTTATTTTTTAAAAGAATTCCTTTAATCTGTCATTACTTTGAGACGAACGTGACAAATTTATCCCTCATATCTATTCAGTTCATCTCAATTCATTCCAAAACATCCATCAATGCTTTTTAACGTTTTGTCTATGTTTACCACAGGCTTCAGGTTTATGTCTCTTTTTGATAAATTAATTATATAACCCAAATATTAGCTAATACTAGATTGTATTAGATTATTGGAGGTCAAACTTTATTCAGGTGAACCAAAATATTCTGGGGACAAAAACTATTTTGAAAAAACTGGAAACACAATCAGTCATAGTCCCAATTTTTACCTCACTCATCACATTTTGTGTGATTATTTGTGTAAACCATCATGTAGATCCAAACCTGCACAGGGTTTTGCACATTGGTCTGATTTAAACAAAACAAAACAAAAAAAACATCCAGTTTCCAAATTCTTTTGGAAAAATTGGAAAAAATGTTTGACTTGTTTCACGTTTTCTCTGGAAACTCTCTCCATGTTTAGCTGAGCTTAAGACACGAATAAAAGCACGTTTTGGATTTTGTGTAAAAATCGCTCAATAGATTCGGTTCTATTTATTGTGAAATTACATAAAATATAAAAAACGTTCTTCTTATAAGATAAATACTTTGTTTTTTCCTGACATTGTAAGAAGATTTAAATTTGTTCCTAGCTTTTGTATCATTCTCAAGTTGCTGTCGAGGCCGCACAAAATCCTTCCAGGTACCAGAAATGGCCCCCGGGCCTCACTTTGGTCACCCCTGTGTAAGATCCTTACTCTGATTTCCACTTTCATTTCAAGGAGAATAATATCTTCCTTTTAGCAGGAAATAACCTCCACCCAGTTAACAAAACATACGTTTGTATAAGAAAGACCCTCCCCCACCTGTTTCTGAGCTCAAACCTCCAGCTGACTGGAAGATTATCTGTTGCTTTCAAGAACAACAAATTCATCTGTTATAATTATTTAACTTCAAAAAGCAAGGATAATATGATGATATTTTTATTTTTAGTCTTAAAGCTTTGAACTGGCTGCCATCAAGCGGCTGACTGCAGACTTTGCAGAGCAGATAGCCCAGCTAATTAATCCCTGCTAGCTTAAATCGGTTTGTTTTTTCTGTGGTTTCCTACCAAGAGCAGAACTGGAAAGAGCTGCGAAAAACACATAAAACATATTTTAAGTAGAGGAGTTTATTCTTTATTGTTGCTTTAGTCATGACAATAAATCATCGAATCATTGCAGAATGTATATTTTATGAAAATGCCTCCTCAGTATGAGCAGCTATTTGGAGAAAGGACAAAGGTTGAAGTGCAGAGTCAGGTGTACTTTCTAGGAAATGAACCAATGAAGACAAGTGAGAATAAAGTGATTTGTCTAGCAGCAGTGCAGCTATTGAGTTATCTCCGACTAAACCAAGCCGAGTGTTAAGAGCAGACACGGCGTTAGCCTCAGGAAGAACAAACTGGATCCAGAGGAGAGGATTCTGATAAATGAACCGTCTCCTTCCAGATTTACTGTCAGAAACTCACAGAGCCGACAGAAACCTGCAATCTGAGAGCAAAGTGATCCACCATTTTTACCTGGGTGATGAGTGGATGATTAATTAACCGACTGCAGATGATAAATTGGTATTTCTGGGGTTTTTCTTTTGTTTTAACTCTGCTGATTTCACTGAACAATTATTGCTACAGTTGTTGTTACAATTGTAACTTGTAGCTAAAAATGAGCTACAAGTTTATTTGTAGATCATGTTTGCGGAACCAAGCAGTTCAAAGTGCTTTACAACAGTAAAACATCATCCAGTAAAAAATAACGAAACAAGCAATAAACAGTACAATTGAGTAAAATACCAACATCAAAATCATCAAGCAAACACACAACAAATATATTGATTAATGTTCCAGTTATTCTGGGCCGTTCAGTGATTTTTAACAGTTTTTTCTCTGCAGTAATCAGTTAAAGATAAACTCATGGATGAGTTTCTCCAGATCATTGGGCCTTTAAAATGTCCTCCAGGTGATAGAAGGCTGACTTTGCAACTGTCTTTATGTGACTGTGAAGGTTCAGGCCTGATCACTATATTCTAACCATTTAATTCTCCTACAGGATTATTATAACTCTGACCTGCTGCATCACAGAAACATCCTGGAAAATAAAGAAAACATGCATGTATCAGGACTTCTGTTTGACACACAGCCAATAAACTCACAGCTGCTCGTTTTCGATTTTCCTGCCTGATTCTCTCTGAATGAAAATCTGCTCAGATTAAATTGCAAATCGTGAAAGTTTCCCCACATCTGAGGCGGTGCGAAACAAACGGTTGCTCCATGATGTAAACTACACCGTTTCTGTCTGGATTTGTAATTTAATTACATGGATATCAGCCATATAATTATGCGCTTTGGAACAAGCTCATATTACAGCTTTAAAATTAAACCCCTGGGAATTAAGCAAGAGGTGTCATTATTAAATATGAAAGCGAGATCAGGCTGCCTCCAAACACGCGGGTTTCCTCTGTAGTTCAATCACAGCAGATTATTGCATTATCATCTCTCACTGATCATTTTCCTGCCAAAGTCACCTCCGCTGATGGAGCTCCTGCTTTCCAAAATGACATATGATCAGTTTACAGAACAGGAAGTCACTAAAAAGAAAAAGTCTTTAAATTAAAAGAACACAAAAAATTGTAACAGTTCAGTAAAATATTTCATAAACAGTCAGATTTTAGTTTAATTGATGTGCACTGACGGCTTAACCGTTTTTATCCTGGCACTCAGACGGGTCATCGGTCCAACAGCAGGTTCAGACACATTAACACCTGCTGCTAATTTACAGTCACTAATTAACCTGACAGGCCTGAAGTCCTTGGGCAAAACGGCCCCAGCAGACTGGTGGATCTGAACCCAGATTAGTGGCGAGGAATGTCACTAAATACGGATTTATGCTCCTTTTTGCCCAATAGGACGGCAGAATCAGCGCCTGAAGAAACTGGGAATATAAAGACGTTGTTTGCTCACAGAGTAACATACCTGAGGGAAAAATTTGTTTTCTTTTTCTAGGAAATTTTACCAGGTTTCAAAAAACTTACAATGTTCAAATAATCTCAAGCTGTGTTTTCATTGGAAATGTGTGTAAATCTTTGTCTATATTCAGCTAATGTTGGAAATAAAAAGGTTTTGCAATTGCAAAAAAGCTCATTCATTTGATAAGTTATTAAAAATCAAACAGTTACATGACATACATTCATAATTCAGCCGTCAGAGGCGACGTCAGCATCCTATTCAGGTGTTTTACTGGTTATTAGACAGAATATTATTGTTTTTTGTCACATCCAGCTGATACATGTACACTGTAAATTTAACATGGTAATATTAGCTGGCTAATTAGTCTTACTACCTGCTCAGGTAGACAGGCTGTAGTCAGCTAGCTGTGCTAGCTTAAACAATAACTTAAGTGTTAGCATTAACTGAAGTGACAACATTTCCGTTAATGCCAACAGTCCTGGTCAGAGACTCCAGATGAAAAACACCTGAAGCTAAATCTGGTGAAAAACATTGTTTATTAATGTTTTTGCTCATTAAATAAACTGATAAACTAAAACAAATTAAAAAACTATTTCCCCCATTAATTTCTTCTTTGTTAGCAACTGAAAAGTACTCAGCAACAGGTGGGGGAGGGCCCAAAGCTGCTCTCCTCTATTCACCTGGCGAGACAGATGACGGTAATGTTTTTATTTGGTTTATCAGTATGAATACTCTGCCACATAATCTGCAGGATTAATTCATTCTTTTATTTTTGGCATTTCAGGCATTCCGTATAGAGAAGCTGGAAGTCTAAATATCACAGTTTGGCTCTTCAGATGGTATCCTGGTTGTGTGATTCACTTTATTTCATCAAAACATCGTCCAGCAGACCTGTTTGTGTGACTTTTAATTATTTGCATTATTTGGGATTTTAAAGTATTTGGGTATTTCTAGTCAAGCTGAAGGAAAATTTCCAGATTATCTAAAATTTTAGCAGTCAGAGAAATTTGACTCAGCTAAAAATCAGGCCAGATGTTTCAGACGCACTGGAAATTTCCATTAGAAATAAATCACTCTGTGTTTAATGACTGCGTTTAATATACGAGTTTCATTTTTAAAATTTAATTCCTGGAATAAATTAACCTCTCAATTATACTCTCATTTACTTGGAAGCACCTGCAGTTTATTCTACCCACTTTGCAATTGCTTAGTGTTCTGGTATTGTTTGCGTTATGCTTTCTTATTATTGCAGACAACACAGAAATGTTAACAGCTCAAAGCTCTGTGGAGCAGCAGCAGCAGCAGCAGCGTATCAGATTACCTGGCCGGGCCTTATCGGGCCAAAGCAAGAGGCAATCTGAAACACCGATACGGAGGAAGTCACACAAAGATCCAAAGCTCCAGCTGCTGATTCATAGCTCAGACTTTATTCAGCGTATCCACACTGAGAGTGGGAGTCTGAGTAAGTAGCAACACGGGCAAGATACTCTTTCAGAACAGACACTTCCATCAAGATAATGCTGTAGTCTGACATAGTATAAGGCCTGAAATGAAATAAGTTGCTATCTGCACAGTGCTGGTTAAAATGCGTGCCTGCTGGTGTTTGTGATGGGATATGATGCATATTACCCAGCTATGTATCAGCTGAGGGAAGCTGCATACATTTCTTTCACAAATAATCTAATCTTTTTAATTTGAGAGATAAGAAAGAATTGACTGTAATTATGTGCAGCTGCTTCTGTGAGGATTTCATAAAAAAAAACCAACAAAAAAAAACGAGCCTAAATCCATCTACTGAGTGAGGAACCAGGGGAGGCAGCGACACGCCGAGAGAGGAGGAGAGGGAGAAAACCAGACTAAAATCATTAAATCAGTCACTATCTCCTCTCCTCTGTCACTCAGAGAGAAAAAAGAGGCACTAATGAAATATTAATGCCTTCCTTATTTTGAGATTTACATTAATCTTTCCTCCCTCCTTCTCTCCCTGCATGTAAAATGTGAAAGATGTGCTTAGAATGACCTGAATATATATTTCTAATGAGACGGCCTGGCTGCTGGATGTCTCATTTTTCTACCTGTTTTGCAATCCAAAGTTGCACATATTGCACAGCAAATATGATTGTGTGCTCCGGAACGAGAGGAATGAGACAAGGGAGAGGGAGCGGGCGGATACTTGATCTGACAGCGAAGAGCCAGAAAGGATGAGAAAAAAGTGAGAACAAGAGACGGAGCGAGAGAAGGAGGGACTGTATGAGAGGAAGCAGGCGTTCAAGCAAGACTGTGGCTGTTTCCTCTGGCCTCGACCCATTTGGCACTGCTTCAAATGGGAAAGCAAATAAAAAAAAGCTGATGTGTGGATGCTTCCAGGCAGCAGGACGGGTACGAAGTGTGTCAGGTGAAGCAGGTAGAGTTTCCTCAACGTCCGCCCCACAGAAACCTGAAACCAGTGATGAAACCATGAAACTCTGAAATACTCTTTGTTGTTTCACAACCACCATTCATTTTTGTTGGTTGCTTCAAGTTTATTGGATCAAATTTGATGTTGCATATTATATTATCGCTGTGTGGCTAATTTCCATTGCTGGCATTGGCAGCTTGATGTATATAATGTTTAATAATAAGAAGAAAAAAGCAGCATCAGATTCTCCTTTTCCTCATAAAGGAGAAAACGAGATGATTAAAGTTATTTACAATTTGTAGATGTTGGCTCAATAAATTTGACTTTAAGTTGATAAGTTTAATAGACTTAGTGTAACAGCGCTAAGCTAAACAGGCTAATTGTGCCTGAAGCCACTGGAACAAACAAATCTATGCTGAACAGATCTATGTGTTTGAATAGTTTTGGTTTTCTGTTCAGGCTGCTGTGCGTTTAGGTGAAACTGTGAGGCAGACGCTCTTAATGCTCGTTTGTAAGTTTGATACTCTGGTTCAGAAATTGGAACGTGTTCAGTACTCCAAACTATTCCACCTTAAAGCAGAATTCATATTTTGAAGTGTTTTGTTCTCCCATTTGAGTCTCATTTTCCCTTTTTTTAAATAAATAAATAAATAAAAAACATCCTGCTGGTTTTTGGCAAAAAGTTGATGTATTTTGGCGAACTGTTTATAAAATTAATGTCAGAAATCAGCAGGCGCTGCACCGTTACCTAGCAACCCCGGGAAGCCCAGTCTGTTACCTAGCAACCAAAACAGAGCTCCAGCACTTTTGGTCAGCTGGTTTTACCGCCGTCTGCACTGTACAATGGCTGCTGGAAAAGACAAATGTTTTGTTGTTGACTTACCATCCAGAAACCTCTTGCTTGCCGTGTTCTT
Organism: Poeciliopsis retropinna; assembly: GCA_010277075.1. Classification (NCBI taxonomy): domain Eukaryota; kingdom Metazoa; phylum Chordata; class Actinopteri; order Cyprinodontiformes; family Poeciliidae; genus Poeciliopsis; species Poeciliopsis retropinna. The sequence continues at coordinate 1,737,805 of VMRM01000018.1, forward strand.
GCTGGTTGTGCAGGAGGCTCTGCTAATGCTTTTCAAAGATATACAGTTGTATAGCTGTGTCTTTTTCATGTGAGTGCAAATGTTGAGTTGGAGGGCGTGGCCAGCAGCACCTTATTTGGATTTAAAGTGACAGGACGCCCTAAAATTGCTGAAAATATCAAGAACTGGGCAGATTAAATTCTCATAATCTAAGAATGATTTTGGGTAAAAAATGTAATTAACGTGTTGTGAAGGGTATAGATTTATCCTGGTCTGTTCAATAAGTCACCCTTATCCACTCGCCATGAAGCCTCCACTTACCCAGCCACTATGAGAATAAGCAAAAGCACTGACCACGCTGCAGTTTTATTAAACGGCCCGAGTGCAAATAAGCGTGGATGATATGGACCATTGATTCTGGAAGTGAGCTTTTCTCTGCAGCGAGCTGCCTTCTGCCATCCCATCAGTGCTTCATCATCCTCAGAGTGATGCGGCTGCACAGCGCTCTGATTTCCCTGCAGTGTGTCCGAACAGGTTCATGACGTGTGAGTCTTCCCTCCAGCGTTCGTGGTGACAAACTCAATGTGCTGCTGTGGTAGTCATACACGAAGCAAACTGCTGATGCTGGTTCTGCTCTGCTGTCTGAAGCTGTCTGTGCCTGCAGGGTGGAAGGAGGCGCGTGTGTGTGCGTGTGTGTGTGCGTGTGTGTGCTGCGGTAGAATAGCACACACTTGGAGGGGAAGGAGATGTGGAAAAGGTATCACGTAAAGTGAATCAGTGTGATGGACCAGAGATCCTGCAGAGTCCTAAACACATTTACATTTAATAATCTCAATTTAAGTGCAGAATTTCCAGATTAGAAGTTAAATTAACTTTTAGCAGAGTTGGGTAGTCACTAGTTACATTTACTGCTATAAGTATTCTTACTCCGCTGAACTTTTTACTGATACTTGAGTAACTTCATTGTGAAGTATCTCTGCTCTTATTTGAGTAAAATTTCCAGATTCTCTACCAAACAAAAAACAAACATATTTTAACCAAATATTCACCAGACAGACACACCTGCAGTTTTTGATAAAGTTTCATAAGTTTTATATTAAAAGTGACTAATTTAGAAAAATTTTCTTTTGCCTGATGTTATTTTTTGGTTGTCATTTTTGTCTTTAAATTCCAGAGACTTACAGCTACTTTATATTTTAGTCTGTGTGATGATGTAAGATTCAAATATTAAATGATTAATAATTTGATCAGTTACTCAGTAACACAATTTTACTCAAGTAATTTCTTGGACGGATACTTTTTAGTTCTACTTGAGTAAAAATATGTTGAAGTATTTCTACTCCTACTATAAGTTTTAAAAGTCTGCCTTTTAGTCTACCACAACTGATTATTTCCCCAATTTGTTTTTTTTTGTATTTTTGTTACATGTATTGTAGATTTTGCTACAGACTTTTTTCAAGGAGATTTAAATTTAAAGCTGGATATTCAGCTTTGCTAAAAACATCTGATTTTAGTGTATTTTTTCAAGACATACCTAACTACTGTTCAGTTTTTGCAGATTTTTCTGTGGAACGTAACTCCAAATTATTTGCGGAACATCAAGACTGAATATTAACAATTATTATACCTTGCTTCAGTGTTAATTTGTTTATTATTTATATTTCAAACAGCCACATAATGTGTTCCAAACCTAAAATCTATTCAAATTTTAGATCATTTCATACATTAAATATGACTCATGCATAATGTAAAGAGTCTAGAACCTGGCACAGAACTCTGAGGAACCCCAAAGGTAATCTTCAGTACAGCAAACTCAACATCAAGTATAATGACATGTTTCATTAAAATAACTTTTTATCTGTTTTGACCCATTTTCAAAAGTAAAACTGATTTCGTTTTCCAACATAAAATCAGTCAAAAAGAAAAACGAGTCTCTGGATCCATCAGGGGAACCAGAACCGTCTCAGATGAAAATGTGCATTAATGACCTGCAGCACGGATCACGTTGCAGCATTTCCTGAGCCTAAAAAAAGAGCAAAGCGAAGCAGGAGTGAAAGCTGGAGTTGAGTGAAATGTGCAGGAATCTGGGCGGCGGCAGACCTGCTGCTCCGCCTTGTCATGAGTTTTCAGTAAAGGTGGCTTACATAACCGGAGCTCCCTGGGCGCCTCACCTTTAGCGCTTTGAAAACATGGCTGAGTGTGCAGGCAGCCTGGACTCCCTGCTGGGACGGTTCCTCCCAGCTGACTGCAGCGCGACTCGGGATGCAGGAGGAAGAGGAGCAGGATGAAGAGGAGGAGGTCACTTTACACCGGGCCACCTGGGAGGCTCTGCTCCCGGCCGAACCATGACCCAAAAGAAAATGAAGCCGTTAGCATGAGGAATGAAAACTATCTGACCTCCAAGGTTACTGTGGGGAGAAATTTCATCATGTTCCTGCCACAACCTTTACTTTATTTTTAGGATTTTAAGTCCACAAAAAGTAGAACAGAAGTGTAAAATTACTGTAAAATAATATATGATTGTTAAGAATTACAAAATCTGCAAAGTGTGGAGTGCTTTTCATTGAACCCCTCTGCTCTAATGTCCTTAAATAAATTCCAGTTAACTTTGATTCACTGCTGTTGTAGATGAGTCAAAACGGTGATCTTTGGTATGAATACGAGGCACTGCATGCACAAAATATTTCATATTCTCACTGTAGAATTTGGTCAAACATAACAGAAGTTTGGATATTGATCACAAAAAAAGAAAAATATTTACTAAAACTACAAATCTTTTGAAAAATAACTAAAAAACTAAGACAATTGAACAAATGTAAAATGCATTTTCTGCACAATCCCCTCAAATGTTTAATTATTCAAAATAGCAAACTAAACTTAATCAAAAATACCAATAATATTAACCTCTGTGAGAGGTGGTTACATTTACTTCAGTAACTTTTTGGAAAAATGTTTCTTTTAAGAGTGTTTTTACTATGCAGTAACTTGATTTTTTCCCCTTTTTTTGCAATTATACTAATAGTTTTCAGTTTGGTCTCTAAAATACCAACATTTCCCACAAAACTTTAGCATTTAAAATTACGTCATTAGACAGAACAAAACATAAACAGTTGATGTTTTGATCTGTTAGTATCGAGTCGCCCTTTCAACAGACATGCTTTCACTCTTGAGTCCAGTCATGAAGTTAAGATGGAAGCAGCTTAAGATCTGTTCATCCTCCCGATTAAGATCAAGTAACCAAGCAGTAACCAGAGTTTTATGAGCCGGAAAGGAAAATAAAGGAAATTGTAACAAAACATTCAGATTACTCATCTGTCTGTATAGAAACTCCCTCGCTGGCAGACAGACGGACGACCTCTGATGATGCAGCTCATATAAAAACACTTTTAGATCCATTTTCAATGAGTCATAATAATAAAACAGGTTCAGGTTCATTTTATTTTTTTATTTTATTTCAGTGAATCAGTAATAACTATGACTAGTTCATGTAACAACTAAAATAAATCCTGAATGAAAAGAAGCATAAATTTATAAAATTTGCCTTTTATTCACCTGATTTTCTTGTTACTTATATGAATTATTGTCATTTTGTCCTTAAAATACCAACATTTCCACTTAACTTTATATTTTGTCTTTCTGATTATGTAATTTTCAATAATAAATGATTCATGTTTTGATCAGTTACTCAGTAGATTTTTTTACCAAATGCTTTTTACTCTGGAGTCATTTCTTGGATGGATACATTTTGCTTTAGTAGTGATACTTTAACTAGACCCGCCTCCATTTATGACTCTAACATCTCTTCTGTAAAATAAAAATCTAATTTATGGATGTTTTGCAAATACCACACTTCCACACAAACAGTGAATTATATAAAATATAAAATATGTTTTTGTTCAGTAATTCCTTTCCTGGGTTTAAAACTTGGATAGTTTTGGATCAGGTTCAGGCTGCAGAAGGTCCATGTTTACCTGTGCAGCTAATGACAGCTTTAGTGAAGAAAAAGCTTCTCTGTGACGGTGGTGAATATAAATACATTTAAACTGGAAGTTTTTTTTGCAGCAGCTTCCTGTCAGAGCCAGATATTTCAGGTTTTTTCCCCTCCAACCTGAATGTCCTCTCTCTGAAGCCTAGCAGGCTAAATAACATTTCTGTGCTTCCCCTGACTGATAAGAAGCGTCTTTGCTGAAGCAGCTCCGGGGCTTTGAAGCTTTCAGATGAAAATATAATGTTGTGGGGAATTTGCTGAAGTGACTCATGCTGCCTCTCCTGACTTTAACCTTTGAAATCGAGACAGGTACATAAAAATAACTCTGGAATGGTGTTCAAGTGCACCTTGACTCAACTCTTTGAGACAGAGCGCTGAAAACAGGAAACATTTCTTCTGGTTTTTATTTTGCAAATGTTTCAGATCATCAAACATACGTTAATTTAATACAATCTAACCCTGTTTTATGTGAAAACTAAAAGCTTTCCTTCTTAAATCGTAGATTAATTGTAATTGTCAAGGTTTTGGCGTGGTCTAGTCCAAATCTGGAATTAAATTTCACAGCGTTGATGCTTGAAAACCGTCCCATCTGTCCAAATGAAAACAATCCATCAAACCAAAATGATCTGTGATGTCGAGCTGCTGCATCCACTGGGTATTCAGGGCAATTTATTTTTACTACATATTTTTATTTACTCAGATTATCTTTGTCCTAATATGAAGCAACCTTTGACACAAGAAACAGATTAAATCTGTTAGTAAATTCTGGATTAAAATGTTCAATCCTGTTAATGGCTTGACGAGTCTGTGATTCATTAATTAATTGCATTTTCAATTCAGAAAACCTTTTTGCTACTAAGCTATAAAACAGATAAATATGTGAATTCAGCAATAAAGATATTTATTGTTTTAATCTGTTATTCATTTTATTCAACCATCAGATTGGAGCAAAGTTTCAGTCCTGATCATTAATGGAGCTTCTTCAGGAATGTGAACGGTGGACGCTAACATTAGCATTACCTGCTACATGGTTAGCATTAGCTTGATTAGCTTCGCTGATAGGCTAACTCCTGTTAGCACAACCTGAACACAACGATAGTCTTTTCAGATCAATTTAGAAGCTAAATTCAGAGAAGCAGCTTCGTCGCCGTTAGCGGATGTAGCTTGTGCGTCAGATTTACTGGTGTAGCAGAAACGTGTCAGCACAAAGATTCCAGCTGGGAAATTCTGTGTGTAAAAAGTAAATCTATGTAATTAATTATCATAGTTGATGTTGATCCTAAATTTGAATGTTTAGCACTTTTTACAAAACATGTTTTCATAGTGTTGGTCTATTTCTGTTTGAGGGATAAACAGCCACAGTGGAAAAATTGATCTTGGGTTTATTTGTGAAAATATTTGAAATTGTTGCTTGTAGTGTCCCTGCCTCTTCTCTCCCTCTCATTACCCAGTCTGAGCTACTAACTTCCATAATCCTGGAAGCTTTAGCGCCGCGGCGCTGTGATTGGTTGGACATTACATCAGGGTGATGTAATACTCCCAGGACTGGCTAGTGTGTCTGACAAGGGGAGGGCGGTTTGGAGGAGGCGGAGGGACAGGGACGGTTAAGGGGGTTTATTGAGCAGAAGAAGTCTCTTTCTCTCTTTCGCCTGCAGCCAGTCAGTGTGCAAGTGCAGCGGCCACAGAAAGCCTCTAATCCCAAAGCACACAGCAGCGCTTTGGAGAAGGAGGGAAATAATCAAGACTGTTTCCATAGGCCCCCCAATCTAAAAGCTGGAGATAAGCTTTGCTGTGTATGCTGCCGTGTGTATTGGGGATACGCTCACAAAGCATAAATGGGATTTTTTTTGTGTGGCTGAAATTCAATCATTAATTGCAAATAGACAGAGAAGAAGAAGAAGAAGAAGATGGTTGGCACTGTCAGGAAATGCCCAGGCGTTAGGTGTTTGTGCATAATCACTCATAGCCAATTTCTCAGTGCGGCGCGAGGAGCTTGTCCATGAATCCGGAGGTGTAATGGCGTATCTGTGTGTGGAGATGAGGTCTGTGAACAGCAACGCCCCGGGCTCAAGCACTGTTTCCTCCTGATTGCTTTCAAACCGTGGAGCTTTGAAATAATGGAACAAAGTGATGCTGGCAAAATGAATTCCAGCCCAAAAATTAGGGAATGAAACTAAACAAAAAAATTATGAATGGAACACCAACAGTTACGAGGGTAGCGAAATAATATGAATCAATCTTATGATCTATGAATAATCTATAGGAAAATGTTTATTTTTGACTTCATTTTTAGGATGCATTGCAACCACTCCTGTTTAATCTGTTTTAATCCAACTCTGGTCCGGTTCGGTTGGGGAGGTGTGAATACGTAATCGACCAAAAAAACGAACTCTGGTCTGCCTACAGACCTCGGCTCACTTGAAGTGAATTCTGGTTCAGTTCGATTGTGTATGTGAATACCAAGCGAATCAGAGACCGCTCCAAAAGCAGGAAGTGGACTACAGCGCAGGTCATTTTGGGTAAATACAACCAAAACAAACACGCTAGCCCAGTGCTAGCGAGAGAAAATGTTTGTGGTCTTTTACCAAACATAAAAGAAGAAATCCTCCAACTGCTAAAATCTGACGCCGTTCCATTTTTGTTTCCAGGTCTTGAAGGAGGAAGTTGCGCTCAGTTGTTTCCTTCAGTGGTTCTTGGTGCAGCGCCCCCACAGGCCAGGAGGGGAACAGGTTGTTTTGACTCGGAGCAGAGAGAAAGAGAACCACAGCAACTGGAAGGATGCAAACTTTAACAAATGTTAAAGTTTTGGTCCAAAGTTAAACCGAGTCTACCAAACTATCAGGTGTGAAGAGTCTTGAAGAACCAAGTGGATTTAGTATGCGTCTCAAATTTTGATTAAACTAATTACACATTTGAGAACAATTGAGAGAAAAATGTTAAAAATGTAAAGAAAGATCATATTTATTATTAGCAAACTGTCAGATTTTTCCATATTTAAATAAATGGCTGCTTTTATGAATTGTCTGAAGCTAATTTGGTGAATTTAGCTGAAAAAATACCAAACATGACAACGTTCACTTATGAAATCATCCCGTAATAAAGCTTTCCATCCCACTGATGGACATTTTCAGTGTGTTTTAAATGCACTCGCTAAGATTAGATCTCATCTGAATCTGTTTTCTTGGACACATGAAGTTCACATTCAGGGTTTAACATATTAAGTCACATTTCTAAATCTGAATGTGAGATATTAAAATGTTTTCATAGTTACCACTGGAATCTCAAAAATAATTCAAATATTTTTAATTCCCAGATTTCACATGTTGGAGCAGTTATTATATCTAAATCTTAAAATCCACCTTTTGACAGGACCTTGGAGAAAAGCAGTTCTTCCAGATGAAAAGCAAAGCCGGGCGGATTTGGTTTCACTAAACAAACCAAAACTGTTCAAAGACAAAATATTTGAACTGCAAGAATAAAATATGTATGATCTCAGTTGATATAAAGGCCCTAAACAGTAAAATTTGAAAGGTTCAAATGAATCCAAAATGTAGGTTAAACTAATGAAACAACAAAATAAAACATTTAGCTGTGGACCTCTGATTTGGCCCGAGGCTCGGCGTTCGTCCTCCATCAGCCCTGATCCGTGAATTTGTTGCGGAAAACAGTATCTCTGCCCAAATTTACAGCTAATTAATGCAGGTTGCTACGGCAACCGAAGGTAAATATAACAAAATGAATTATTCAGGTTGAAGACTGTAAACAAACTGAGGACCTTTATGAGCCAAATGATGCAGTTTCTTTATTTATGATCTCTCTGTGAAAACAGGAGGAATAGAAAACGAGCCTGCTGCTGAAATCTGTGCTTCGTTTTGAATGAAATGAGATTTTGAATTCAGAATTAGAACAGCATCACTAAAGGTTATACGATGAAATCCTGACAGAAAGTGTTTGCCTTTAAGGTCAAACATTGCCTTAAGTTAAAGAAAAAAAAATGACTGCAACATTTACAATTAAAGGCACCAGAATAATAACCATAATTCTTTTATTTTGATATTCCTCTGCATGCACTGCAAAACACAAAATCTTCTCAGCGCAAATATCTCAGGACACTAAAGATGAGAAAGTTACTTACAGGTAAGTTTCAGGAATTCATCAACAGATTATTTCACTCATAACAAGACAGTTTTCTCTTGTTATGAGTGACATAATCTGTCAGTGGAAGTAATATTTTTCACCAATATTAAAGAATTATTTACTTAAAACAAACTCCTATATCCTTCTGAGAAGATATTTGCACTAGAATCTTGACAAACATACTTGGGAATATTTTGTGTCTTTTCAGTGCTTTTCTTATCAGGCAGCTTCTAATGAACACAGATCCTGCTTCAAAATTTCTCTGTAACCTGGAAACAGCTGAGCTATTATTATAGCAAAATATAGAAACTAATAAAGCTCAAAAAAGGTTAAAACAAACCAAAAGCAGAGTTATCTGAATAAAAACGTGTCAGAACAGATGATTGTCATTTCTCACTTTGCTCAAGGCTTGGAATAGAAAGAAAAACAAGATGATGATCACACACAGGCTCACACACACGCAGGAATATATACACACACTGTTACAGTTAAACTAACTTTGTTCAAAGGAAATAGCCAGAGGTAAGTTTCCTTTTCAACAACTGCACTGTTGTAATGGAAACAAAGCAGAAAAAAGTGATGAATTGTGAGGACTGACACTAGATGAAAAGAGTGGCAGTAAACATGCAGGATTCAAACAAAGATTTGAGTTTCAGGGTGATTTGTTGGCTTTAGTAAATATGCTGGGGACAGATCAGACGGGGAATTTCCGGCTGTAAGCGGCTGAGCCTATATGCTCGAGTCTGACGAGTCATAAGCCTTGGCGGGGGCTAACACGGATGCTAAAGCAGAGGCGAACAGTGATGAGGATGATTTGTCTTCACAATCTAAACTTGTCCAAATCTGAGGTTTTACATTAGGCATGTTTCCCTCTCACAGGCCCTCACTTCTAAACCAGCTGTGTGCCAATCTAGCAGAGCCATCTTACACATTAGATAAATCTATTACGATGTCCATTAAGCAGCATACAGACCTAAATTAGTGACCTGCATAAGTCAATCTGTTGCTTCTTTCTAAATGTAGAATTTATTTCACTTTTACATTTTCTTTTGTTTTTATTTTATGTTAGGCGTACGCTGCAAAAAATACAACATTTTACCAAACTGTTTTGGTCTAGTTTGTCTTATTAGGATATTTGCAGTAGAAACCAGACCAAAAATACTTGGTAAGATTTTTGTTTTTGCAGTGCTACAACACGCCACTCACATAAAATCCAAAGAAAAACATTTGAAAATCTGGTTTGCATACATTTTCCAGGCTCTGATGTGTGTTGGCCTTTGTTTCAGTCCATGTTGAATGAACCTTTATGACATGAATTTTCATCCTTCTGACTGTTAATGTGAACATGCAGCGTTTTCCTCGGTTTCCTCTGATCGTCAGCAGTTGCAGGTTTGGTGTCGTAGCGTGACGGACGTCTTCAGAGCTCGCTGTTTAAACATCTCCCCACGTGTTTCCCTTTTGATCAGACTCTGCCATTCTTACTGATTTTCCGAACCACTGATGCTTGTCAAAGAATTAATTACCTGGATGGTCGCTCTGCTGACTCCGGCAGCAGCTGCGGGGGTTCACCGCAGAGACCCCGGTGCTCTCCCAGCATTCCCGGCTAATCACCCACGATCCATTTCAAAGTCAACCTGACTGGCCAGCTACCCGGAGAATAGCTGGATCTGTCCTGACATTCATATTTACATGCAGCATCCTGCGGCTGAGAGTCGGGATCAGCCACGGCGCTAACGGTGGCGACTGTTAGCCTCTGAAGGTTCATTAGATCTGAAAAGATGCAGCACATTTCTGCTGGGTTCTTTTCAGGATGCGCGTAAATCACAGTCACTGTGGGAACATTATTTATCTGAACAGAAGAATCTGAGACACTTGTTCAGGTGTTAGGCAGACTTGTGGATTCCACACGTTTTCAGGTTGGCTTTGCCTTCTGGGAGAATCTGGCCATGTGGCTAGCTGTGAGGCTAGCATATGTGAAGGGCTATAAATACACCCGGGTCTGCCTGGTAGTTTGTCTGTGGAGCCGCCCATCTCCCAGCATGCCGCTGTGTTTGTGGGGCTGCGGCGGGCTGCATGACGTCAGCCAGGCTCAGCGCTCTGCCTGACCTCTGTCACAATGAGAGGAGGAGAACCAGAACAGAGATCTGGCTGCAGAACCGGGCTGCAGAACCGGGCTGCAGAACCGGGCTCATCACAGGAAACGCTGCACAGACAGAGGAGGACGGCAGAGAGACGAACTCAGAAAACTATAACAGTCACAAAATGAAGAAATACAGCGTTAAGACAAAACTTAAATATTCACTATTTATAGATTTTACATAAACATTGGATCCTCTGTGTTTAGTTTTCATGTACTCACAGATTACAACATGAATAATAAACTATATACACTGAAAAAACAGAGTTGTATTTTATGTTTGGTCTAGTTTCTAGTGCAAATATCTTCACTTAATATAAGACAATACAAACTTTACAAGTAACTTTTCAGCAGGAAATATGAGCTTCTTCAAGGCCTGGTTTCACTGGCAGATTATTTCACTTGTAGGAAAAATGTCTCTTTGCGTTTGAAGCAAGTACTTTTGATCAGCATTACGACTGGCTCAAAGTCATAACAAACGGGAGTTAAAGAGCATAAAAAGGAATATTTATTAACACAAACAACAATGGATTGTGGACGTCAGTATCAGTGCATATGGAAGTGCTGCGGTGCCAAAACAAAGACAAACTCCAATGTGCAAAAGGAGGAGAGCTGAGGCCTGGCAGCAGAGCACCACCTGCGCCAGCAGGCCCAGTGGACACTGAAGGCGACCCAGAAGACGGAGACAGCCGGGTTCAAATACTCTGCACTCCAAATCAAAGCAGATACAAATACTTGTTAAGATTTTGTGTTTTTGCAGTGATGAGTCTGAATCCTGACTTGCTTCAGCATTGGGTTGGCTTGTTCTCCCTCTGGGTCAAATCCTTCCTCTGAATCGACCAACTCTGCATGTTGTCTCTCCAGGGAACCTGTGCAGAGTTTCCTCTGCTTCTGGCCCAATAATGCTGGAGGCCCCCCCCTGCTCCCCCCCCAGTCCCACTCTGACAGGGAGCGAGAGGACAGAGACCAGAGGCGGCCATCTTGAGTGTTTTCTTTGTTCCCTTGGTTCAACACAGCGTGTATAAGTATCAAATCCCCCAAAGTCAATATTTTTGCAGAACCAACTTTCACTGCATTTACAGCTGCAACTTTGTTTGGGATCTGTTTCTACCAGCGTTGAACATCTGGAGATAAAAGTTTTGCTCATTCCTGTTTCTGAAACTGGAACAGGACTGAGACCAGTCAGGTCTCAGGAATACGCTTTGATCCAAACCATTTCAGCTCCGGCTCCATGTTCAGGGTCATTTTCCTACAAGAAGGTGAACCTCTTCCACCATCTGAAGACTTTAGCTGCCACATTTTTTCTGCAGCTTTCTTTCAGCATCACAGTTTGTCTTCTTCTGTAAACGTATCCTGGGTCAACACTTCCCAGTTATCAGCTGTTTGAGGGAGAAAAGTAAAACTGCATCCAGAAAAGTAAAACTTTCTCCACCTAAGGCAACCTTCAAATAGCAAATAGTGTCAAAATCTTTGGAGAAAATTATGCAAGGATACTTTTGCCAAACTTAATAGCATTATCTGCAATTAACTGACAACCAGTCATCGTATTTTTACCTGATTTTCTGATGCAGTGCTGAAGCATTTCATCAGGACTAAGAGCTGGAAAAATATTCTTGTTCCACTGGAAGATTATTTTACTTACAGCAAAACATTTTTTCCATGTTTTAAGTGAAATAATCTATCAGTGGATCTAGAACTATTTACCAATACTACGAAATTGACAGAAAAAGTAATTTTCTTGTTAAAAAGTTACTTGTAAGTTATTTATTTCAAGAGTACTAATATCATATTTGCACTAGAAACTAGACAAAAATATTTTTCGAGGAGCAAAATTGAAAAATGTTGAGTTTGCACAATGTGGCATCTTCCAGTCCTGCATGATTTTTAAAATCCCATGTTTAATATTTGTCTCGTCCCACCAGAGGTTGAACTCTGCAGCTCCTCCAGAGTCACTGGTTAAAATCTCTTTCTGCATGTTAGTTTTTTGTGATGAGTTGATAAAAACAGACAGATTTATACTAAGATTTAGTTCAACCCAGATGTGACTTCTGAAGGAAGTTGGTTGCATGAGATTTTATAATTGGGAATCTGAATAAATGGGGTTGAATTGTTAGGATTTATACTTGTAAAAACATTGTACTCTCTTTCCACTTCACAAAAACTAAGTTGAATACATTAACGTTTGTTATTGTAATGTGACAAATTGTAAAAAAAAGAAAAATAAAGTGTAAATACTTTTGCATTTCTCTGTATATGCTGGCATGCTTGTAGCTGCGCAGTATAAACACGCTGATGTTCTGCACTCAACATCCACAGTAAACAAATCATGAGCGCACAGAAATACAGATTACACACATGGACATTCCCATCACAAATCCACGCACGCTGTGTAAGCATCGGGACCTCTGACTGCAAAATGAAACTCAATATCCAGAGACAGACATGTGGGAAAGATCAATTCAGTTTTGGTATTTATTATATGTACGTATTACACTAAAAGTCTCTGAATGAAATGAAAAGAACGACGTTATATTCATGGGCATGAGATCACATAGCAGCACTCTTCATAAATACCTGAGAGGCAGAGCTGCTGGTGCTGCCATATTCCTGATTAAATCATAACCATATTCTCCTCTTGATTGTACGAACAGAGAGAAAACACACACACACACACACACACACAGGCGGAAAAACCGTAATGAAACATCATAGGCATGACTATTAAACACACTCTCGTCTGGAATACAAATTCCCGTGCAGTTATTTGTTTCCATCCATCAGTATTCATTATTCCAGTGAATATATCATTGAAGTGCGCCTATTGATCCTGTATTAAATCCCATTGTTGTATTCCTATTCAGCTGTGAGGCAGGTGAGGCGAAAAGGAAGGGTGACCAAATGTCATGGTGACAACATGGAGCATTGTCAAAGGTAGCTTTATCGATCAAGATAGACAGAGAGAGGGAGCAGCCAGATATTTCTGCAGGACCCCAACCGGCTGACATTTTAGAAAAGCTGTCCTTTCTATTTTCTCACCATCTATTGTTGCACACAAAGACCACAGCAGCCTTGGCGCAGCTCTGTGAGCTGTGGCCTTCACACCCAGCAGAGACACTGAGCGGCTTCTGGTGCAGCTCTGTTTAAAAAGAGACAGTCTTGTTCATTAAATTCATCTGTGGTAATTTTTACAGTGCGCACGCTGGGCCTCTCAGACGGTGGCCCGAGCATTGTGTGGGTTTTCTGCTTTGACATTTTAAAGGCCCTGCTGTCTCGCGGTGTCAGCGGTTAATCTGAAACACAACGTGGACGGTGGCTCCGCGCTCTGCTAAGGGTCCAATTAGGTTGCCAGCCATGTTCTGCCATTTCTTACACAACTCCAAGACTCCGAAACGCTCCCAGCGGGATCTCTCCTCTCTGCCTTCCAGGCTCAGATCCAAATGAAGGCAAATGGCTGAAGAACTTCAGCTGCACACAGGAAGCCAAACTGGCACCGAATGTGTCAGACAACACAAACACAAACCGGACAGAACCGCGCTGGAGCATTACACACAAACACACCAGATTTGACCTTTGACCCACTTTATCTCTTTTTCTACACTTAACTAACGCATGTGTTTGACAAACTTTAAGGTTGAGCCAAAGTAAGCACTTATTCCACACATGATTTTAAAATGTTGTTTTCATCATGACCCAGATCACTGAATGTTTTTTATCTGAAAGATTTTACTTTGCTCATTTAGAAACGCAGGAAGCTCATTGTTTTCTATCATTCATTATCATCTTAAATGTTGAATAATGTGTGAAATCTTAAGTTTCAGTCTGTCTTCATTTCTATGCAGTGTTTTTGTTTAAAAAAAACTTAAAAGTAAAAAACATAAAAAATGTATTTTTTCATTGGCTGTCAGATGTGATGTAATCACCCCAAGGCCTCCTCTGATTGGTTAAAGAGCTCCCTCTGATGACTCCTCCCACAGAGGTTCAAACTGCGAGGATGTGAAAGGTTTGCCACTTTTCAGGGAAAAAAAAATATATATATATATATTATGAAGTTTTGCTTTGCTGGATCAGATCCAGGACTGAATAATTCAGTTTAATTCAACACAAAACACTTTATTGATCCCAAAGGGAAATAATTAGAACAGAAGGGAAATTAAATCAGATTTAGTAGGAAATTGTGTTTGTGTTTGCAATGTAACTTGTACCTTGGAGAATTTTGCCCAAAGTTACTGCAATCTTTTTGTTTGTTTTTCTTCCAAGCTCTGGGCGTGTTGTCCAATCTCAGCTGCTCTCTAAAATTAAAATGCTCTCACAACAGCAGCAGATTGAATCAACACCCCTGATCCTCAAACTGATGCCCTATTCAGAACATCCATCCATTTTCTGTCACCATTCTCCCTAACGGGAGGTGCTGGTGCCGATGTCCAGCTGCGTTCCGGGCGAGAGGCGGGGTCACCCTGGACAGGTCGCCAGTCTGTCGCAGGGCAACACAGAAACAAACAGGACAAACAACCATGCACACACACACACACACACACACACACACCCCCCACACACACACAGAATTTGGAAAGACCAATTAACCTGACAGTCATGTTTTTGGACTGTGGGAGGAAGCCGGAGAACCCGGAGAGAACCCACGCATGCACAGGGAGAACATGCAAACTCTTTCCTGTGCAGAAAGACCCCGGGCCGGGAATCGAACCCAGGACCTTCTTGCTGCAAGGCAACAGCATTTAAAAGCAACACAGCTCCTTTAAAGACACGACACAACGTGACGTTCCACAGAATCACTTCCTTTTCCTCACATTCACACATATGAAACTCATTTTTCTAAATATTTACATTCGTGACAAAAAAGGAAACAGTGTGACAACAATTTCAGTAAATAGATCCAAACATGTTTAACATCAAATTTGGTGTTTGGTTACATCAATTGTTAGTTTTCCATAGATTTTTAAACCATTAACCAAAGTGTTCAATTAAATGTTTGTACAAAATAAAAGCTAAGTATATTCTACTCTCGAGATACAAAAATGTCCATATTCTTCTTTACATTACTTTGACAGATTATAAAGCTGATTTCTATTTATTACAGACATTTCTAACTTTTCCATATGCAAGTTAAAAAAATTAGCAAAAGAAAAAATATATATTACAAGTTGTTGTATTTTTCTGTTTCTGTTTTTCTTTCCAAAATAAAAATAATAAAGAAATGGATAAACAAAGTTAAAATCCCTGCCAATGGCAAAAAACCCAAAATGTAAACTTTAATGTGACTTAATCTGGGGTCACAGTTGGGTTGCCAAACATGTTCAGCTATTCTTCATAAGGTTTAAGAAACTCTGAGTCAGTCCCAGGTTTCCCTTCTTCCTTTACCTGCTCAGGTGCAAATGAAGGCAAAGGGTCAAAATGTGACCCCTGCAGCTCCATTAACCAGCAGTAGCAGCCCCGAATGTGATGACGCAGCATTAAGACTACAGACTCCTACAGGTAATTATCCCAGACGCGGTTTCCGTGTGTTCGGCAGAAAGCATCTTGTGTTAAAGCAGTGCAGATCAAAATGTCGTGTCATACAATATTACCGTCAGCAGCCGCGCTATTGAATTAGCCATGCTGCTCCGCTGCTTCCCAGGATGTTTATTTGTTGCCAGGGCTGGAAAACCTCCACACTCATTGCTTTGCACCAAGTCGACACAGAAAGCAGATTAGCTTGATTTCCTGATCTGTGAAATGATCTTAGAGACGAGGGAAAACATGCAACATTACTGAGTGTGGTGTGTGTGTATCAGGCCGTCTTCATGCTAGCTGTTAGCCTCAGCTGGATAAATAGGAGCTCCAACCTCCGACCTCCACCATTCAAGCTGAATACTCTCAGGTTCTTAACGTAAACAGATTTATAGAAATCTAATTAAATTAGCAACATCTGGCAAAATAACAACCTCAGCGCTCAAGCAGCAAAGGCTGCAGTTCCTGGAGTCGCCACTCGGGGCTCACTCCAAAACGCAGCTCAGTCATTCATGAACCTTCATGCTAAATGCTAAATGCCTCTGCAGCCAATAAAACACTTTGATGTCATTTAAATCCCCAACTGTCTTACATTTAATGATCTAAAAAATAAAGTCAAGAGAATAAATAATTTCTATTTTTAGCTGAAATGCAAAACAAATCTGTAACTTTGAGTGGATCTGATTTCACTAAAATATGAAAAATATGCACAATACATTAATACATTTTTACATTTTAAAACCTATTATTTTCTGCTGTTTCTCATCTTGCTCCATTCAGTAGCTTCATACCATTTGAACGTTTTTCACAATTTATGCTACAACCACAAATGTTGATGTCATTTATTTACATTTCATGTGAGCGCAATACAGCATCGTGCATTATAGAGAAATGCAATTCAATTTGATTCAAAAGTAATTTATTTATCCGAAAGGGAAATTAAATCTTGTTGTAAGTCATATAATCCAAATATCTTTAAATATTTGTGGACTTTGTTTGTTTATTCAATATTTTATCTGCTGAGTTGCTTATGACATCATAAGTTGGCTGTTGATAGAAGGGTTAGGCTATCTATGATTTTATATTCAAAACTTTTGTTTATGTCGAACTGTAAACGAATGAAATATTGTTTTCATTATATCTGAGTAAAAATGGGCTGAATGAAAATACTAAACCCGTTTGAGTTTTTTATTTATTTTTATTTATTTCTTTAGCAAAACCATGTAAAAAACATGCTGTCTTTGTTATTCTCTCATCAAATCCTAATAAAATACATTGAAGTCTTTGTTTTTAACATGATAAAATTTCCATTATTTACATTCTAGACAAAGAATAATAAGAGAAATAAATAAGCTTATCATCCAGATTCATGCAAAAGCCACTTTATATGTTTTATTATTTATATATTCCTCATTTAATTAGCATATTATGCACAGATGCCAACTTTTGATATGTAACTTAGCAACTGAGACATAAAGTGCCCTTTATATATGAGAGTGAAGCCTTTGGGAACCTGTTATTCAGAGAACTCTGTACTCTGCCACCAGTGGAAGAAACAGAGAGAAAAACAGTGTGGAGAAGATTTGCCAGTTAACGTCTACAGGGCAGCGACAGTAAATGGTGCGGCAGAAACTTTGAGTGAAAACCTTGCACAGCAATAAAGTGATATAGACATGAATAATGCAGGAGCATTTAGTTCAGTGCTTAGGAATCAGATGTCCCTGGTGCCCTGAAGGATTCCAGTCTACTGAGCCAGCGTCTCTGGGTTGGAATAAACCCGCACAGACCCAAATGAAAAACTCAGCACTCAACTCTGTCCTGCCAAGTCACATAAAACAGCCTGCACGGTCATCAGTGTGCAAAAAATGAATTAATACGTATGAATGAGAAAATGACCTAAATAAGCTCCACTTTGTGCAAACATAACACAAGCAGTGTGAATGTCTGTGTGACAGTGAAGAAAAATATTCACAAATTAATATTTTTCTACTTTACATTCAATATAATTATTGATAATGAGATAATTAGAGATTTCTGAATTAATCTTTTGTCCCATCTGGTCACCTGTAGTTTCCCTGATGTCTCTAACATTAAAAATGTTTATCGATGTCTTACATAAACGCTTTTCTCAGTATGTGTTGAGAAAAGCTCCCAGAAACATAAGCTCAGTAACGACTTTACTTTTTGAGATTCTTGTGGGATTCGGGTTTATAAATAAAACTGAGGGAGTCGCTGAATGAGAGTTTGACTGCTAATTTTGCTGAACTGCTGGGAAGCTTTCATTTTGTTGTCTCAGCTGCTCAAAGCATCAACTAATGAGTCATTAATTACTGCACATATCCAAATCAAATGATCTCCGTTTCCCTCACCTCGCACGTTTGTTTTTGTTTTCATTTAGTTTTTCTGCTTGTTAACTTGAAAGAAGAATTCATTCTGAAATAAAATTTCTGTCTTTATTTTGTTTCGTAAAGATGTTTTTCCACACACTGAGGTATTTTCACATGAATATGTTGATGTTATTTGACATTAAAATGATCTCATTTCCATTCAGGTAATGCAAATGAAGCAGCCAGAAGCCCCGCCCCTCTGCAGCAGCTCTGGGTCCTCTCTATACTTCATGAACCGGCGATGTGGCGTCCAGGGCGGGTCCGCTGCCCGGTAGGGGCGGCATGGTGCTGAGCAGAAGGAGGGAGTGCCCACAGTGGTGACAGGAGCATCAGTTTCACAAACGGTTTCCTCCTTTGCCCCTGAAAGTGTGGCGTAATCACGTGCGGGGGTGATGCACCATGAAATGGGATGGGCGCCCAATCCGGGGGAGCGGGCTCAGCGGCGTGTCTACGGAAATGAAGGTCATTCTTTACCCAGAGAGGCTGGTGTCAGAGGAAAAGGCCTCACAGGTGCAGGTCAAACATGGCCGCAGGCAGACAGGAGCCAGCGCTGAGGCAGACTTCAGGTTTGGATCTGAAAGAGGAGAGAAGTCAATTTTAAAGACCAAATATCCTAAAAGTATGAATATATGAAGCTTAATTGTTTAAAGTAAGCATATGTTGCCAAATATGGCCACATTTTATATCATAAAGCCGGATAAATGAGCACTTTTAATAAATTTGGAAAATTACGAAAGGTAAGAGTTAAAACACAGCCAAGAAACTTTAAATCACTTCTAAAAGCCTTGTACAATCAATAGTCTTCTGTTGTAAATAACAACCTATTCTTGTTTCCTTTATGATGAAAAACATCTTTTTTGGTTTCATAAACGGCACAGCAGACTTTGAGTTTCGTCTCTCACCTGCATGCAGGTGTGTGTCTGTCCTGATCAGGTCCAGTCGACTGAATTCATCTCCATCTGAGAGCAGAAACGTCCAACAAAAAAGAAACGAAAAAACACAAAATGAACTTGCAGGTAACTTTAAAGAGATACTGGAGCTTTTACAAGCAAACAATTTCTTTTTATTGATAAAAAGTTCTAGTTTGAACTGAAATCATGAACTGATACTTTTCCATCAGTAAGAAATTAATGACTTAAAGAAGCTTCTTGCACTAAAAACCAGACAAAAATACTTGCTGTTTTTTCCGTGTTCTAGTTTTAATGAATTTGCATGAAAAAGATTTTTCCACATTGCCATAATGTGTGTAGATTTCTGAGGTGAAAGATTGATTAATTACAGTATGGAATAAGGCTGGAACATAATAAAGATGGAAAAAGTGAGGAGCTGTGAATGCTTTCCGGATGTGTTCCATAACAATTATGTTGAATTGATCAGTCCAATCTTACTAAATTACTCCGTCTCAATAAACATGAGCGTGTTTTTGTTGGCATGTGTGTTGCATGACACATTTGAGCTTTCACAGGGACAGATAAGGCCGGGCTGCAGCTAATAGACCTGGAGAAGGTTCAGTCCAGCCAAAAAAATAAATTCAAAACATGATCTGAATCCTCCAACTGGTGACATTTTCTATCTCCCAGATGTATCAGTGTTCCTCCAAGCAATCAAGAAGTAATTCCCTTTATCGGCCAGCATGAATATTAAAGTTTTGTGCTGTAGGGATCCGGGGAATAAACACAACAGCGCCGGCACCTGGCCCGGACTTTGGTGGATAGCTGATGAAGCAGACGAGTGGCTCACCGTGTAATAGCATGGCTGTAAAGATTCTGGCAGGAACCGCAGCCAAAACCCAAGAAAAACAAGGAATCAGCATCTTCTTCTCTTTCTTATGTAAATGATATATGTAAATGAAAACCTGCTCAACAGCAGCAGACACAGAAATCCAGACGTAACTTTAAAACTGTGTGAAAACATGCAGATGTGAAGGTATTTTTAAGGAAGTATTATTACTAGAAAATGTTTTTGATGAAAAGGAAAAACACGGAGACGGTTCTGACTGATTGTCTTAACACTTTCCAACCACATCACCATCAATCTTCAGACGTGACAGAGAACATTAAATAAACGGCAGCGTTATTTAATGCTGCACTTAGAGACAAAATGACCTGCGCTGCACAAATAAACCACCTACATGTGTAAATCATTTATCATCACCGAAATGATTCACATTTAGTCTGTCCTTCATGCTGCAGAAAAATGAAAACTAATACAACCTGAACATGTCTGCATTTCCTACATTCAACACTACATTTATTTTATTAGAATTTGATTTGATAGACCAACTTCAAAACCTTTTGAAAACAAAACTCAGCAGTTAGGATTCTGTCATTTTTATCTGTGGAAATAGTCGTTAAAATAAAACACTTCTTGATTTAAGAAGGAAAATGAAAGCTGAATTGTTCTAGTTTATTAAAACATTTTAGGACTGATCAAACATGGACACAAAACAGCTTATCTGAGCAGAGATGAGCTGTTCAGGTGAAACACAATTTCACAGTTTTAAACAATATGTCAATAAAATGACAACAATGTGGTCCATCACTGCAAAACCCCAAAATCTTAACAAGTATTAGTTTAGTTTCTACTGCAAATACATTAATATACATAGAATAAGTCAAACATTACTTAGAATTAACTTTCCAAAAATATAAAGGAGTTTGTCAATAATTCCTTAATATCAATGAAAAAGTCCAAGTTCAACTGGCAGATGATCTGAATATCAAATTATTTCAATATTGAGGAATTATTGACTTAAAGCAAGATCCTATAATTTGCTGAAAAGTTGCTTTATATGTTAGTTTTGTCTTTCTTCGGGTGCATTAACATATTTGTCCCAGAAACTTTACAAAATAGAAGATTCTGGTTCTGGATAGCTTAGATTGAGATATGAACCACATGTTTCAGATCTTTATTTGCAACAATATTTTCTTTTTCTTGTGCATCACTCTGTGTTATTGTATCATTCATTTGTATCACACAGAATGATGGCGTCGTCGTACTTGTGAGGAGAAAAGTGTGGTACAGAGTTGACTTTGTCATGCTGCCATGTTGAATGACATCCACTCCATCACATCAGGGCCCAGAGGCCACTAGCACGACAACTGGATTGCAGCCAATCAGAAACAGGCTTTTCTGATTGGCTGCCTAATTTTGAAGACATGTTTTTTGGTGCAACTGTAAAACATTTAAATTTCAGAAACACAAAAAGTACATTTTGTGTTCGTCTATCACATCTGAAGAATATGTTCAGATGGCATCGAGAAAGACTCGCCTGGTTTCTGACGACCTCCATCCAGATGCCCCGCCCTTCTTCCCCCCGTGAATTAGCCAGGCTGAGCAGCCAACTAGTTTCACAGGGAACACCTGTTAACGATCACTCCTTCTCTTTAATGCAACTTGCACTTGTTATTGAACCAGGTTGGTTTTAGTGACTCAGGCGAGTCCCAAGGTTGTGGTTTTACACATAGTTTTGGACTAAAAGCAAACTATAAAACATTTTCTGCTTTTTCTTCCCCAGAATCAAACGTCATAGCTATTTTACAACCATCAAAGAACTTTGCAGTGACTCATTAATTGAATTTCCACAACATCTTTTAGATTTTATTTATGCTACATATTTTATTAGTAAGGCATTTGTACAAGGGTCAGTACATCTTAATTCAGTAGCAAAAATAATCAAATAAGTAAAATCAATCATCTAGCCTGTCTTTCCCAAACGCTGATAATGAGAACTAAAAGGGAACCTTTGAGAGACGTCAGAGCGTAGGATTTTTGAACCCCAGGACTGGCCTGATGAAGAAGAAGTTGCTGCAGCAGCAGGAGGAGGATGTTGATCGACGAAGGCAGGAATCTCTGTTGGTCTGATGAGCTTTCGTCTCTGCATCCATGGTGAGGTCACATAGGATAAGTGTGACCTCACCAGCTCTATTGTCTGAACTCATCTGCATTTTGGGCCACAAACATCATGAATGTTCTTAAACAGCCGTTTGTCCCAGAATGTATTGATAAGAGACTTTAACAAACTGCTATAATATTGATAAATACTTGTGTGTGCATTCACAAAGTATCGCTTTAAATATCTTCTCACACTGATCCGTCCCTCCAGAATAATTTTTTTTGTAATTTACTTTTTCTATGAAAATCACTGATTTTCTTTGGATAAATAAAAAATTTCTGTAAGACATTTTGACAGAGTTTTGACAAATATGATTTTGTTTTCGTTAGATCTTTCCATTGCTTATACTCCAGTAGTGGAGTAGAAGGAAGAAATACTGCCACCTGCAGGTGGGAGTTAGCATCTGTTAAACCTAATGTTTTGAACCATTCTGTGCAGAAAATTGGCAATAAACTCACGATTATGCATTAATGAGAAAAAGTGTTGATTATGTGTGAATTTGCAAACACTGGAGGAACTGACTGATGCAATTTGACACCAAACAATAAAACAGCTTTGATTTGATTGATAAAATAATGTTTAAACACATACAGTTTTATTTCTCTGGAGTCTAGACGGCCACATAAAAAGCTGAGGCGGGCCAGATTTGGCCCCTGGACCTTGAGTTTGACACACGTGGTCTAGAACTTCAGCTGAGCAGATAGCTGAGGGTTTAACTGTTCTGTTAAAACACAGAACCTGCTGTCTGTCTGTCTGTCTGTCTCTCTCCCTCTTGCCCTCTTCCCCTGGCTGGTGCTGCTCCAGCTGCGCAGTGGGGACAGAGTGGGCAGTGTGCTGGGTCTGCTGATTAACCCCGGGGCCGGGGCCGGTCCCCCCAGCCAGACGGATCGGCTTTCGTCGGCCCCGGCCCCTGTAATGGGAGCCCGCCGCAACAAGCCACATCAAAGCGCCAGGGCCAGCAGGAATGTCAGGTTCAGAGCCGGCAGGAGGACGAAAAGCGAGCAAAGCTGGAGAGCTGAGAGGTTTATGTCAGTTTAAGAGAGTGGAGCTCCGACATAAAGGCTGATGGATCTCACTTTCTGGTCAGCAGCAGGATTTAAACCCAGCTGGGATGAACTGTACACGGACAAATCCACTATTCTTTCATTTACAGCACAGCTCTTTAAGTTTAATATGGCTGCCAAACAACAACGCCTTCAGTTTTTGTTTTTTGGTTCACATCTTCATCAGCTGGGCTTCCATGGAGGCAACAGGCATTCTGTCCTTTGTTTAGGACACTTTACAAAGTCCTTACTCAATAAACCAAAGATGAAATGCACAAGCAAAATTTATACAAATATTTTGTTGCTTGATCTGTAAAAGAAATTAAAGTCAGTTACATCTTTGCAGACCCCACATATCCTGGACACAGACTGTTTGTCCCAGATTGATAACATGCATATTTATTGCCAATTTTAGAATGTCTTTCCATTTTGTAAAACCTTTTTTACAACCCATATTTTTAAAAGACTAATTTCTATTTCCATGTATTTGAGACTAAATTGGAACTGAAGTTAATTTCCTTATTTTTGTGGACAAACTTGACCAATAAATCTGATTCTCCTCTAACTGAGAAAGCTCCAGGACTGGTTCCTTTGTGCTGCATGTAGTTTCTAAGTGGTGATACTCATGACACTGATTTTTAAAATGTTTTTAGGAGTTTGGTTTAGTTTGGCTGCAGATTAAACAGTTTTTGCTGCAGTATTTAAAGCAGCGTTTCTCTGTAAACCTTTGAAACATGGCAGATACTCAGTGGAGGAACTGATATTTATACATGAAATTTGAAGACAATGAATTTGAAGAAAACTAGTTCTCAGAGTTTATCAAGAACTTTTGTTGCTATTTTTGAGATTAAACATTTGTATCAGAACTTAAAATGTTTATTTAGTACTTTGTCATGGTTTGTGGATTTGTTTTGATTTCTGACAATCCTTATTAGCCAAAGTTCAGGTTTCCCAAAGGGTTAAAAATATCCACAGAGCTTTAAACAGGAGCCTGAACGCCTCACATTGCTGTGTGAAAACAGTTATTCCCCAAAGCGCCTGGTTCAGTCCAACAGTTTGGTTTGTGGGAGAATCCCCGGGTTTCTGTTGGACTGAGCCGAACAGCGTTCAGCCTTTTGTGGCTCGGAGACAATGGGCCGCTGCCGGGGAGCGAGACGGGCAACCTGAACCTGACACAGGAAGCTCTTAAAGCTACACAAAACAAACTGCTGAGCTCTGGCATTTCCCCCCGCTGAAAGACTATCTCCACCGTCATTAAAGGTGAACTCAATCGTCTAATCTCCTCCAAAGTCACAGAGCGACCACGGCTACCCCCTCCTCTGTTTCTCCTTGCTCCATCCTTCCCGCTCGCCGTCTCTCTCCTCTCCTCTCAGCCCATCAATGAAATGCCATCAGATCTCTGGAGGGTTAGAGGTCACAGGACAAAAATGTTGTGTTTACTCTGCACTGTTTCAGTGTGAGCGGAAAAGCTGAGGGTTATGATCAATGGATGATCATTCAACACTACATTCAAACAAATCGCTCTGCTTTAATGTGTGTGGATGAGGGGGACATATTATGTAAAATGTTACATGTTTCTGTACTTTACTTTTACACGCCCACCCACACGTTTTTGGTATTAAGATGATATTTTTGGTGTCTGGAAAACGAGACGTTTCAAAAACCATCTGAATGTAACATCACAAATCAGCAGGCATTGACCTTCACCTAGCAACCAAAGCGAAGGTTAGCCCGTTACCTAGCAGCCCGTGCTGAGCTCCAGCATGTTTGGTCAGTTGGTTTTACCTCTGTGCAATGACTGTTGGAAAAGACAAGTTGTTGTTGATTTACCATCCAGAAACCACTTGCTGCATTCTTGTTGGTTGTGCTGGAGTCTCCACTTCTGCTTTTCAGAGATGTACAGTTGTGTAATTGTGCATCTGTTTGCAGCCATTTTCCATGTGACTGTCAGTATTGAGTTGGGGGGCGTGGCCAGCAGCAGCTAATTTGGTTTTAAAATAACAAGATGTCCTAAAACAGCTGAAAATAGACATTCATTATCTAAAATCGATTTTGTGCAAAAACTGTACTGAACATGTTTTGTATAGGCCATATTCCTATCCTGACTTGATAAGGTGGAGACTTTCAACGTTTGTATTCAGACTTTCTGGAATTGCACCATTTTAACCTGGCAGACAATCAGCAGCACAATCAACATCTCAATAGTAACATCTAGAGAATGTCTAGTGTCTTCTTTGAAATCCTCAGTAAGTAATCAATACCCTCCCAACAAGCAGAGGTGAGTAAATCGTTTGCCTCATAATGCTGGAAAGCGAAGCAGAAGACCAGAGGAAAACAAACACGGAGCCATCTGAGCGTCGGTGCGGAGAAGTTAATGAAAACACTGCGAACGGACATGCACATTTGCACAGACAAACACATTGCATTGCTTTACAGCGCTACCATTGTACACATCAATTTGATGTCAGCGAAGGCCATTTGCACCTCACATGCAATATGCTTCCAGCTATACAAATAGCACTGTTTGGAATTCAATTATGTGTCTCCGTTTTAGTTTTTTTTTGTCCCATTTTTATTCAGGCGTTCTGAAAAGGCCCATCTCTTCCCTCAGCCAGACATCATTGAGCAGAGATGGAAATATTGCATTCTCCTCTCCTATTATAGCATCAGAAGCTGCTGCGTCTCATTACCTGGTTGAAAAAAACACTTTCACCGCCATTACACGCCGGCCCTGTAATTAATGCCTTTTTTAAGCTATTGAACCAAAAGCAAAAAGGTTATAAGCTTCGGCTTGTTCACTTTCCATTATGAGATGCATCCTGGAAGATGGGATGCTAACCAAATTGTCAACCATCACTTCATCTTCTGAATAAAAAGAGTTTTTAAATGTAACTCTACATTTGTCGCTCTGGTTCTTGCACAGGTTTCTCATTTCATTTACCTGCTTTACTTTATGCATGCAGTGTTGGGAAAGGAGGCCAGATTTCACCAGAAAACCCTCCATTTTAAAACATGATGTAGCTAAAATTCTTCCACAGGAGTCATTAAGTTTTAGAGAAAATCATTTTTTGGACTCCTTTTCCTCTAATAAATAAACTCCTTTGAAAACTGATTTATTTACTCATGCTAACCATATCTGACAAGATTTAGGTCTGACCAAAGAGCAAAATAAGTAAATACTTGTCACGCAGCAAACTATGTCTCATCCCCTAGTATGTGTGTGTGTGTGTGTGTGTGTGTGTGTGTGTTTGTAGCTGCAGGTTGAGCAAAGAGGAACAAACGAAACGAACTACATGCAGAATGCAGATAAGACTTCATAGGATGCATTTCCTCTGTATTTGTTGTCGACTTTATCACATGTTCCAGAAAAGGTACACAAAGTGCAAACATGTGGTCTACATTCTAATGCCTGGAGGGTCAGCGTGGCGGTCAGCCTGCACATTACTCTACGTCCCAGCCAGACAGGTTAGAATGCACAAGACTAATGCTGCAGCTCATCCAAAAGGTCATCTGTGGATATTAATGTGTAACTTTAACTGAAGCTGCACCAGGAGCCACACACTTTCCTGCAGAAAGGGATAAATATTCCTTATGGCTGAAGTATGTGGGGCACTTTGTGCTAACTACAACTTCATGAGGCAGAATAAGAGCGAAGCGACTCATTGATATTTCTGTTGTAGTTTTGTAGACTCCAGACGGTAATCGAAAAGTCTGAGCATAATTATCCAGGCTTGTGAGGAGAAAAAAAAAATCTGTTTTGGCTGATTGATTCAGCCAAATGTTTCTCTGTTGCTCATTATTCACCAACATGCAGCCTGCAAACCACTGCCTGACGATAACTGAGCTAAAGCTCCCTGAATTGATTAAAACTTGTTGAAAGCAGAGGAACTAAGATGTCAAGAATATAATTGCTGGAGGTAGATGGAAAAAAAAAATCTGCAGCTGACATTCTTGTTGTGGTCAATTCATGATGATTTACGGAAGTAGGAGTTGATATTTAATGCACAACAAGCCACAGCTCCCTTCATTAGGATCACATGTTCAGTTACTGATGAACACAGAGAGAACCAGCAACAACCCACTGCTGAACCGAGTTCAGTCCACTTTTATCTGACTCCGGTCCGTTTGTCTGGAAAGTCCGGTTTGTTTTGGGAGGTGTGAACGTGTGATCAGTCAAAAAAAGCTAATTCTGCTCCACCTACAAACCTCAGGTTCAGTCAAAGTAAACTCTGGTTCGGTTCGAGTGCACATGTGAACGGCAAGCAGAACGGAGACCTGTCCAAAAGCAGGAAGTGGACTACAGCGCAGAGCATTCTGGGTAAATACAACAACATTTATTGCAGGCAGGAGAAATGACTGGTGGCCTTCAGCCAGAGAAAATAGAGAAATCCTCCAACTGTTAAAATCTGCTGCTGCTCCATCTTTGTTTAGATTCGGTGAAGAAGGAAGTTGCTCTGAAGTGTCGTTTCCTTCAGTGGCTCTGAAGTGAGCGTAAAAACTCTTTTCGTGAAACTAAGGAAATTATTATGAATTTTGCTGTTTCCTTCAAACCTTTCTAATGCAATACTTTCCTCCCACAGTCCAACAACATGACTGCTGGGTTAACTGGTCTCTGAACTGTCCACAGTTATGAATGTGTGTCTGTGTGTGTGTGTGTGTGTGTGTTGCTCTTTGCTGGCTGCTGACCTGACCTGCCTCTGCCCTGCCTGTCGTCCCATAATTGAGTTCTGTGAATGAATGGATGGATTAATGTGCAAGCTGTTTATGTTTGCATCATTTTGCAGAAGAAACTGATCAACATGCTAATGAGACGTTTGCTTCTGCATTTGTTTTGAGTTTGAACCTTTAAGTTTTCAAACCTGGCATTTAAATATCAGAGATTTTTAGCGAGCCAAAGCAAAATGTGTTCATTAGATATTTGCTTCTCGTTGATTTGAATAGTTTGAACAGTTTGGTATAATTTTAGCACATCTAAGTTTGCAGTCTTGACAGTAAAAATCCTCTGAAATAGCAGAAGAAATGACAGTCGCTCGCCTTAAACCTGGCAGGTTTGTGTTTAAAATGCATTCCATGACTCTTGCGAAGCTCATTCCCTTTTCACCGCAATATTTTTTTTATATATTTGGAATTCATTATTTGCCATGAAATGTGAAAAGTCTTCTTCATTAGATGGTGTGAAATCCGCCTCTCTCCCTGCCTCTGCTCCTCTGAAGTCCAGCTAACCATGTTAATCCCACAAATGGCGCCTCTATGGGATCCCCTCCCTCCCCGGCACACTCACAGCCCTGCTGTCTAAATAATTGCCTCATTAGTTTGTGGTGCACAGGTATGGCATAAATGCAAACTTTAGACAAGTGTGTATGCAAATCAAATTGCTTGTTCAACACTCTTTATTCATGTGATCAAAACTCAGCTGAATTATAGCGGAGACCTGAGCCCTGAAATGGAAATTTAGGGATAACTAATGCATTTTCAACGAGGTGAGGCAGTGTGCAGGTTGTGGCTCCGTACAGCTGATGTGCAAATAGCTGACAGCTTTCAGCTTTGGTGTCATTATATTTTATGTTTTATTTCTTTTCCATTAAAAAAAGTGACGTGATTTATATTATATATAAACGAATTGCAAAACATGCCGAAGGCAAAAACAGTATTTTGTTGAACTGAGCCTTCAAGATGGAGGCTGGGTGAGTGGGTGCGTTCCTGGAGAGGGAAGGCAGGAAGAATTATTCCCCATAAACTGAACAGAATCAGAGTCCTGAGATAAACAGCCATTTATTCTCACTTCTTCTTAGATTCCATCTTCTGCTGTAGTTTTTGGACGTGCAGCAAGTACAAACATTTTACTACTGACATAATTCACCTTAATTTGCTTTTCTTATTGACTATTAAAATATTAGGTTGTGTTAATTTACAACAAAATAAAAGCATTGCATTACAGAAAGTTAAAACCGATCATGTAACCTTTGCAAGGCACTTTTATCACAACTAGGGTGAACAAATGGGAATATATTTCATAAAACTTTAATTTGTCAGCATGATTTGACTTTGTGTTTTGCTTCTGATTTAATGAAGTTGTATTTTTTCGGTTCAAATTGGAAAGTTTTTTGGAGCTACTGCACTGTTCTCTGAATAAAACGTGAATGAAAAACATATTTTTTAGCTTATTTTTCTCACATTTAGTTCATTTAAAAGTTGTGATGAAAATGAATTAAATGTAAGTAAAATAAGCTATATATGAAACATTTATTTTGGATTCACATTCTTCATTTGGCAGCTCATAAAGTTCAGCTGTGGGCCAATTCATAAAAATATATCAGGTGTTAAATGTGTGTAAATACACCAAACACACCTTAAAATTCTGAATAATCAGAATTCTGAGTAAAAATATCATCTGCTGAAAGCTGCTGGTGATTTTCTTACAGGAAGAAAGAAGAAATAAAAGCAAGTTTAACAAAAAACAGAACAGAAAAAGGAGGCATTTGTACTGCCTGAGTCATTTCTTATGAACAGCATGCTGTGTGCTTATTCCAATAAAGTTAAATTTGATGCATTTTAACTATAATCAATGTTTCTTATTTTAGAATCGTTAAAAATTTGAAGCAAAATTTGATTAATAGTTTCTTAGTCGTTTTTCCTTAAGGCAGATATTTTAACATATCTGTTAAAATAATAATTACAGAGTGAAACATTTTTCTCTGTACCGCTTTGATCTCTTCAGCACCTGTTATCTTTAAACTAAAGTTCGGATAAACTGTGATTCCAAATTAAACCCAGAAACTGGTGCAAATGGCTCCCATCTGCTGGACTTAATGGTTTTATGTCTCTATGTATCCAGTTCAGATTCAACGCAGCATCTAAAAATGCTTAAAAATTCTGCCAGACTGTTTTGTTTCTGGTTCCCTGGATGATCCCGTCTGTCTGAAGCAGATTCTCGTGTCCTTGTCGTGTTTCCGCAGATCTTGTTTCGTTCCTTCTGTTTTGCTGGTTCCTCCCTCCACATCATTCCTCCACTGGAGGTGTCACCACTGTGTCACATTTGTGTGACATCAGGTTGTTTTCTGATGCCAAGTTTCCCATCTGGGAAGCCAGAATGACTCAAATGAACTGAAAAGCAGAAGCTGACTGATTGATTTGCCTCTATTTATATTCATGTTTAATCAGCACAATCTGCATTCGGAGCGCCGTTAATATTTTTCTCCATTAGATTTAGTTAAGCTGCATCCCTCCTCATCCTTTTTAAACGGAGAGTTCGATGTTTTATGAGCACAGCAATAAATCTCAACGTTTAATCTCCAGACTTATTAGAGTTTCAGTACCAGATATAATTATGCTTTCTGGGAAAATATTGCAGCAAAAATGATGAGAAGAGTTTTAACCGGGCCGGGTTCAGCAGTCAGGGAGCCTTGTTTGTATCCCGGTGATGATGCACCGCCTGTTACACCTTTGACCTCGGCGTTATGGCTCAGAGAGCAGCGCTGTCACGGCAACCCGCCGCCTGAGACAGACCTGTAAGGTTACCTTGAAACGGCGCGGACCTGATGGACGAGACGACGTCTCCATGTCCTGTAATAACAGGAAGACGGAGAGCAAGGGGCCAGGTGTTCGCCGGAACAAATGAAAGTTTGGATCGGGGTTATTGAGCTGTCGCTGCTCCAATTATACTAACAAAACAGCATCTGCTTGATCCAAAACCATTTATAAATGAAAAAGCAAAACCAGATTTATCTGCAGTTCATCAAGTCTGCAGAGCTTAAAGCTGCATCTCTTTGATATTATCTTCCTAATGCAACTAACAGTTTATTACTGAAATAAAATGTCAAATATTTTAAGGACTTGTTTTGGTTTTATATCTATAAAGCCTCAAACTTTTTATTCTGACCTAGTGACCAGAAGGCAGACAGTGTTTGCAGTGGTTTTTTTGTTTATGAACATTTTTGTCATAATTACAAATCAAATGTACATTAGGCTTTTAAATGCAGTGGATCTCAGTATTCACAGGGTTTGCAGATCATGAACAGCTAAAACCAAATCAACAAACACTTTCTAACAAACACCAAATACCAGGAATTTTCCAGTCACATAGTAACATTTTCCAACTCAATCAAGTAACTTCAGTTAAAATGAAAATGCTGCATTTGTGGGAAAAACAAAACAAAACAAAACAAATATCCGTATTTAACGCTATAAAATTAGCCTCTGTCTCTTTAAGAGGCTCCTACCCAACAGCAATTCTCCATGTCGTTTGTTGTTTACATTCGGAGCGTTTCAGTTTGTCCAAACCTGATGAAAAGTTTTAGTTCCAGTGTAAAAGGCTGCAGCGCCCCTAGTGGACGTTAAGGTGATAACCGTCATCGACCAGGTGACTCGGAGTCGGATTCAAATATTTGAAACAATCTTTCTGCACCAATGAAGATTCACTCATTTTGGCATGCTGGTTGCATGGAGTGGCTACAACAGCAGGCAGCCTGACCTATTTTCTGAGTAATACACCTTATATAAATAATTTACATAAGGTGTAAATACAGAGCATTGGACTCTCAGCCCAAGATGATTAAATAACTTGTTGTTAAATGCTTTACATTTAACAACCTTCATCTGTAAACGACTCAAATCAAAAAACTTTTTCGCTCAAATTCTGGACAAATCTGCACGTTTACACATTGTTGCATTAAACTGCATGAAGCTGTAGTGAAGCTTCATTATCCCCCAGCAGAATGTTCTGGTTAAGTATTAGCTTCAGTCAGTTGATCTGAGCCCATATCGCTGTGTTTCTGCGATGAGGTCAAAGGTCACTAACTGGCTCGGTGTGTGAGACGGAGGAATCCTCCTGAGAGGCTGAGTCACTGGAAACAACTGGATCAGTTTCTGGCCCGTTCCTGGTTTCGCTTTCCAGGATCAGAACCACAAAGATAAACATCTACGGAAAAGTCAAACTTTATTTTACTGATCCTGAAACATTGTTTTAAGAAAGAAAATAATTATTTTTCAAATGAAATACTGGGAAAATAAATGTGATACATTTTGTGCATTACTTCACTGCTGTAAGCCGACCGTCGTCAGGTTGATTATCTGGGTCCGATTAGAGGAAGGAAGATTGAACATAACTGAGTAGAGGAAGTTCACAGTTCGATCAGCCAAATCTGAGCTTGTGATGATGTTGGAAATCTTTGAAACTATTTTCCCAGCTTCCCTCTAAAGCAATTCATTCATCATTCTGTTAAGAAAATAGTTAAATCTTTAGAAACTGAATTCAAAGCAACTTTTTGGCCTTGGGTTTCATTTCTAAAATCCCAAACTTGATGTTTTAATCAGGGACACGGAGACGCAAACTCTGACTGTCGGGAGAGCAAAGCTTTTATTCTCAGAAGTTTTATTAAGCAGAAGTAAACTGCAGGAACTCTTGCTCACTTTAAACAGTTGCTGAATCTCCTGCAGCCATGGCCAAACTATGCAGCAAATGTTCTTTTTCTATTTGGTCTGATGGCTTTGAAAGCTCTCAGTGAGTCCAGTGGGTGGTGGATGCCCAGCATGTCTGTGAGCTTGGAGAGGGAAGAGAAAGAGGAGCACGGTTTGAGGCGTAATTGCCAGCCACAGGCCTGCCAGTGGCTGTCTGGCTGTGTGAGCATGGAGCAGATCTTGTTTTGACCCAAAAGGTCAGAAACAACTTTTCCTACAAAGAAATAATTGAGTTTTTGGAGGAAGAAACATCTTGCATCTTTAATTCCCACCAGACATTTGCTACTTGTAGACTTTTCTCTTTTTCTTTTTTTTGTTTTAGCAGGAATTAGAATGTTTTCATGAAACAACTTTACTTGCTGTTGGTTTAGAGAACTTGTCCTGAAAGTGTTCAGCTGCAGATGATAACCGTGGAAACAGATGCTGTTCCTGAGCCTGGACCTGACCCGGCGCTGAACTGCAGGAGGTTTAATTCCCGGTGTTTACTCCACTGGCAGAGCTTTTGTTTTGTTTAATTCTCTGTGCTTATAAAGACTTCAGTCAGATCACTGACATTCTGCACACAAACCGCACGACAACAAACCCAGAGCGGGTCACCAGAAAATATTAGATTATCACTGACTGCGTACATAGAGTCTGCTGTGAAAATGATTTTTAAAAAATATTTTAACTGACATGAAACGCACAGAACGTCATGCTGTCAAAGTTTCAAATCCTTGCCTCATCATTTTCATTAATTTATTTTTCACTTTGAACTCTCTTGAACATATTTTGCTTCCCTGATTCGGTTTTATCCTAAAAACAGACGAGTTTTCCGTTAGATGCGTCTCACCTGTTCCCACAGAACTCCAGCGGTTCCTGCCTCAGGGCACGACTCCACACTTCATGTATGAGAAAATAATTAGATGTAGGAATAAATTCTCATGGCATTTTTATGAAGATCCCACATAGAAAAGAGTTGACTAGTTTTAAAAAAGTGTATCCTGCAGGATTTAAGGATTTGAGACCCAGTTTTGTCTTCTGCTCAGATAAATACCTCCTCCATGTGTGTAATAAAGAACTTGTCCAGGTTGGTCTGATCAATATCTGCCTGTTTTGTCAGAAAAGGTTTCCTAAAGTGTCTGAGTTTTCTGCATCGTTGAATTTTAACCTGCTTTTCAACCAGGACTCATTTTTATGGTGAGAAGTCTGTTGGCTGCCCGGAGGGGCAGTCGGTGCTGCTGGACTGCAGAAAGAAGATCCCAGTTACTGAAACAGGTTCATAATGACAAACGGCTCTAGATGCCCAAAACTAATGCAATGTTTGATTTGTGTCGGAAGTCAGAACTGGGATTTTGGGAGTTATGGCACATCTGAGCTGAAAGAGCTCCAGTTAGAGGTTAAAAAAAACAAAAATCTTTTCATTCAAACTGTTCTGTGTTCGGTTCTGCGCTGCCCTGGAGACAGATTCCTACCTCTTGAACAGTTTCAGCTTCTTTCTGGGACATATCAACACATCTAAATTGTGTAAATAACTTGCTGCAAGTATTCAGCCACGTCTGTGAGGAAACGTGTGTGTGTGAGCAAACACATCAATAATGCAATCTTCAAAAACCTACAGTTTTTATTTGTTTTTGCAAATGGAAAAAACAACTTCAAGTATGAAACACTGTAAACTTTTTTTCGCAAAGAAAGTGTCCTCCTGACCACTAGGGGGAGTCTGGAGAATTATGTAAATGTGTTTCTGTTCTACAAAATTGTAAAAGATGGCTTGTTTGAAAAAGATTAAGGATGACAAACCTTTTCTACGTTCCTCCAACTTTCTTCTGGACTTCCCATTGAATCAAATTTGTTGGTCGACTCCCCCTGGTGGCCTGGAAGACTTCCGTTTTGTGGAGCCAGTTTGTAGCATTACTCTTTGTTTCTATGACTGCAGCATTTCTTGTTTGAATTTCTTTTGTATTTAACTCTATTTTCTGTGATTGCAGCATTTTTCAGTGTTTTTGTGTTTGTCTGTTTGGGAGTTTGGATTATTTTGCAGCTTGAAATGTTGCTGCTTGCTGCACATCCACATCTATTTGTTGCTCCTGTTGAGCTAAAAGATAAAAATCTACATGCAGTTGGCTCCAGTTTCCACTTTGGAAGCACACTGTTGAATATTTGGGACTGTTTGTGTCACTGCTGTAATGTCTTAGAAACAATTAGAAAGACATGCATTCCTGCTATTGTCACCATATTTCATAACCTGTTTAAAGACATTTTACGTCTGCAAGTTTTTGATTTTATTTTCTTGGAAGTCAGAAATCATAACTTATCATAACTTATGTGTTTTCCCTGCTTTTGTTAATTTTTTGTTTATAATAAAACAAAAACAAATCTCCTTTTGTCCCTGTACTTAAGCAAAGGAGAAATATGGTGAAGAAATAAAAAACTGTTTCCACAGAAATAAAATACAACCTTCAACGCCTTGTGCTGGAATGAAATACATAAACAATATATACAAACATAACTAGAACATTTTTTTCAGTCATATAAATACAAAAATGCATGAAAAACAACCTGTAAGAAATGATTTTCAGTCTGCAGAAAGAATTCATCTCTATGAATGAGCAGCGGAGCGACGGGCAAAATAAATTTAACATCTCCAACGCGGTCGCCACGGAGATGCGAGATGAATATCTTTTCCAAAGAAAGGGAATGAAGAACATATGCATACACATTTCACTCAATACAAATCAATTGTGAGCATGACTCCCAGAGATCTGCTCTGTTTTGCTTCCATGCTGCTGTCTGATCTGGTTGCTGCATCTGCAGCTTGACCTTTATTAAAAGAAAACAACATTAACAGAACATTCCTTTGTACTTTTAAAAGCACCAGGATCAATACTACAGGAAAAACAAACACCCAACTCAAGGCTATTTTCTGTTTAATTTATTGCTTTGTGTTTGTCTCATGAGCGTCTTCATGCTGCCGTCCTGTGATCCAGAAACTGGGAATGGTTATGATTATTTATTTACACAAGATTTGGTAAATTAACTATATTTTATGTCATATCTCATCAGCGAAGATCAAGGACGAAACTGAGAGAATAACATTGTGGGACACATTTGGATAAAGTAGGAGATGATCAAACCTCCATAAAGAAGATTTCTGTGATAAGATTTTATAATATGGGAATAATAAAAATAAATGTTTTTTTCATTTCAGATAAAAAACTCAGTAACTGAGCAATAAATGCAAAGTGAGATATGAATCAGTCACGACCAAAAGAGAATATGTTAACTAGTGAGTATCTAAAATAGTTATTATGTTATTAAAACAGTGCAAGGTCGTGTTTTATCTAAAATATGAATAACTTAAGTTTAATATTATTAGGAGTTTTTTTCATTATCGTTCAGTTATAATTCATCTGCCATGTTTTATTCCCTCTTCCTGCTGTTCAGCGCAGCAGGAGATAAAACCAGGTGATTGTCTCACCTGGTTTCCATCTCAAACCTCCGTTTTATTGATCCATATTGAACAGAAATGACTTTTTTTTTCTACAGTCACAAACTCAAGTGTGAAATGTATGCACACATTTATTTCAACTAAACTGAAACATTCTCAAGTTGCTGTTATCAGTGTCTACCAGTATGTTGATGACTTTGTGATAATAAGGATTTCTTGTCCCGAACACTGACTGAGTAAAACTGATTCATGATCTGATGCTTTTTAAAAGCAGCTCTAAGGAGAAGTTTGTTTGTTTCTTTAAGTTTCTGTAGAGAATATTTTTCATGGGATCCTTTACAAACATTCCTGAAAAGACACACAGGTATTCCTTAAGACACAAACAAAATCAAATTAAACACAAACTTCAAATCAACTGCTTCAAACATTACAGAGAGACGTATGAAAATACTTCACCTCTCAAACGATCTAAACCATAAAATAAACTGAAACATAAGTAGAACAAACAATAACAAACATAAGTTGAAGGACAGTCAGGAACCTGCAGCAGCCAAACGTTTCTCCCTCTGCAGCTGAACGCATGATTGAAAGTTTCATTTTTATCAAACCCTCATTTCAATACATTACTTGCTAAAAAGTGACTGAAGAAGCAGCTGCATGAGTATTAAACAGAATGCAGCTAATATAAATATTATGAATGCTGTTTATTGGGCTTCATCATTTCCACCTTAAAGGCTTTGCAGTTAAACAAACAGCCTCCACCTGCACACTGAGTACATTAATGAGACGTAATATCTGAAATGGCTTTTTAAAGGACAGAGTTAAAGAATAAACAAACAAATGTAGAGCAGAGGGAGGGTGAGAGACTGAGGTCACATGCTGCTAACGCTCCTGAATGCTGCTTTTGTTCCTGCCACTCTCAGCCCAACGCGTCGGACCTGAACGCAGCGTTAAGATCGCAAGATGAGACATTTTGACATTTCTTAAAAATCCTAATGGCTTCGGCGCTGGCGGAAAGGGGCAGAAACCTAATTGGAATAGACTTTTCCACCTCTAAATTTTAATGAAGTGCCGGGCTGAATGTCTCTTATTAGGGGAAATTTCCCATTAGCATTTTAAATGACTGGCTATCTTCATTATAATCAGGGTGAGATGCATTCGCTGTGCTGCAGATCTATTGATTGCTTGGCAATGTCGAGCCTGCATGAAGGCGTGGAGGCAGGCTGCATGTGACGGGCCGCTGCAGCTACAGCTGCAGCTGCAGCACAAAAACCCTTTCTCCTCTCTTTTAAATAATTACAGTCATATTTAGATGATGATCAGACAAACACGCCCTGCAGAATAACTCAGTTATGCTTCCTGTAAAAATAATAAGTCATTGTAATTGTAATTCTTCTTCCGTATGAACGAGGATTAAAAATAAGAGTCCTAAACTGAGTTTGAGGCTTCAGCATAAATAATTTCTTTGCGTATCAATTAGGCTGCGGCTGTCTGGAGAGGTTATGATGAGACTGGAACACATGAATTAATAGCTTTGTGCTAATTATTTCAGATATGTGAGGATGTGCTGCACTCTCCGCATCACACTATACATTTTAAGTGCAGTTAATATTTGACAAAGCAAGAGTCCCTTTAATTGCTTTCCTCTGAAGAGGAAGAAACTCATTTAAAATTTGCTCTGCACATAAGACATGTGCTGTTTGATTTATGCTGCCTCTTTGTAATAACCACAGAATAATGAAAAAACTGCTGCTTATTTCAGTCAGCCTTCAACAATGTGAGAAGAGAATAATTATAGTGTTACTGAATAAATGTTAAATACTTATTTTATGAAAGACTTTGTTTAATCATCACTGATGGTTTCTTATTAGAGTAGTTTGAAAGATTTCATTTCTGGCTTTGACAGGGTTTTTTTTATATATATATATATGTTTTGACTCAAAGCGCCCCGAGCAAATATTTAAAAGCCTTTCCAGACTAAAGCGAGCTCCAAACCAAAGTTGGCAAACATTTGCCGTGTATATTGCACAGACCTCATATACAGCCACAATCACATGTGCCCCTAACTCATTATCAGCCTCAGAGCCTGAAATCTGATCACAATAATCTCATTTTAATTTGAGTTATATTGCAAAAGGAGGAGGAGGGGGGATGAATAATCACATTGTCCTACTTGGAGAGCGGCGGGTTGGCCAACGTTGAGAATACTTCCAGATGGTGTTCAGCGAGCCGGCTGGCATGGAGGGAAAGCCGGGGACCGCTTCCCCCAGACGTGCCCTCTCCCTCTGTCTCACGCCGCCATATTCTCTTCCTCCTCCCTCAGTCTCTCCGTTCTCGCCCCTCGTTGCCCTTTTTGACTCCCCCGGCCCCCATTTCTCACTCACCATCTCATTTCCAACCTCTCACCTCCTCCTCCCCCCCTCCTTCCACTGCCACATCGTTTTGCTTATCCAAACAACTCTTACAGCATGTTGGCCCAACGTATGAGGCCGGAGCCAACGGAGCGCGGCCCCATCCTCCTCCCCAAACCGCCCCGCTCTCCTGGGGGGGAGGCAGGCGACAGAGCCCTGCCCTCCGATTATACAGGGGGCGCGGGGTTAGAATACAGCCCCGAGGGCCGGCAGCTGTCAATTAGCGATAACTGCTGAGAAACAGACACACACACACACACACACACACACACACACACACCCACACACCCACACACACACGTAGACTCCCTGCTTTTCTTCCCCACTAGCTCCTTCGTTAATCAGGGTCCCATCACCTAGCAACTGTGCCGAGGAAGTCCTCGATGGGGATGCTTGGTGAGGAGAAGCAGCAGTGGAGTGGAGAGAGGTATGATGGAGCTGGAGGAGGGAGAGAATGATGAAAAATAGGAGGGAGGCGGAGGTGGAGGGGATGGAAAGAGGATAATGAAACCCCTCCAGAGGGTGTTTCCATGTGAGTCAGACACTTTCAGAGGGCAGATTCAGCCGTATTTATACACCTGTCCTTCATATCCACAGGTGCTTATGAGTCCATCTTTACTGAAAATGTGTATGATTTTAAAGATGACCTATTATGCTTCCCTGCACAGGTTAGCATAGCCTAAACAAGCGTTTTGGTTTTAACCGTCAACATGAAGCGCTAAGTCTTAAATCTATGAATAATATATGAAATAAAAAATGACTCAGTGCTTTAGGACTGATTGTCAACAGCTGGATAACAAGGTCCAAGGGCATCACAATCCACAAGTCAGTGAAGATGTTTAACTTAATAAAGAACAGCGAGGGAGAGGGAAGAAGCTCGGCTATGCTAGCTTGACTTTGAAACTGTAACATGTAAATGTGATGTGGAATTCGGTGTTTCGGTTCAGTTTTAAAAAAAAGGTGTCTTAAACAAACTGATAGATCATCAGTAGAGCAGGCATTTAAATTAACTAATCAACCACCGCTGTGTTAGCCTAACTAATAGCCGCGGTGGCTAATCCAACTGTGGTTGACCTTTGATGACCTCTAGAAATATTTAGAACGATAATGGCACAAAGGAAAATTTTGTTGCACAAACCAGAGCAAACATTTGACAGACATTTGGTTTAATTTGATGGTTTGCGGGGATGGAGACAGTTGACTCTGCCTTTAAGTCAAAACTTAAGAAAAAAGGGTCAGTTCTGTACAGTGTATGTGAATATCTGGTTTTAATGGCATTTAAAGCTGAGTTTTTATCCCTGTCATTACAGCGCATGATGAGCTGCAGCAATATGCATAGAAATTGAATGCATCTCAATCAGCACAGCTTTTTGAAGGATGTTCTCACTCTGAAGGAAAGTGATGGCCTTCTCCTTAATGTATTCATTTCATCAGCCGGCCTGGTTGCCTTCTTCCTCTAGGCAAGTTCAGCTGCAAACACATTAATATGAGGTGAATATGACTGCTGCATGCCAGGGCTCCCGTCTCCGCCAGCGCAGCCTCCATCTCACAAAGTGGCAGCACACAGAGCCATGAACAGGTGATAAATCCTTGTCAGCTTTTATTAAAACCCAGCCAGGCCAAACAGAACACCTAATATTGAGCTGTTCTACCCAAGGAGACACAGTATGAGGGAGGAGAGTCTTCCTGCTTGGTATGCTCTGCCTGTCTCTTCTCTCATGTCATTAAGGGAGGACTGGAGAAGCGATAAAACGACAAAAAAAACCAAACAAACAAAAAAAAGGCACGCTAACATGCACCTCTGCCCCCTGCTGGCCATCCTTCCCACAGGGGGCGGCGTGTTACTTATTTCTGCATGTTTTATGGTTTTCTTTAAGCAGCTCTGGAGTTTTGCTGGCAGTTGTTCTGTGAACTGATTAGATTAAAGTGACTGATGAAGATAACCATTTGCACCTGCCCTTATTTAGGGGAATCAGAATAAAGGGGCTGAATTCAAATGTACATCATGTAAAAAAGCATTAAAAACCTTTTTGCCATCTTGTGTTGCTCGGTCAGTTCTAATAAAATACATCTATATCTGTAACGTGACCAAATGTTCAGTGTTGTTAATTCTGCTGCGCCTCGTATATTTTTAGGAGTTGACCTCTTGGCAGGTCAACCTGCTGACTAAACAACAGAAATCATCCCTTCTCTTATTATTTATTTATCTGCTAAAGAAGCTCTTGTGAGACAATTAATCAAGTCAGTGAAAGATTTATAAGCATCTTGACTGCAGCACTCAGACAGTAAATGGGGCAGCTTGTCAAATACACAGAGTGATCTGCACAAACCAATTACTCCATCATGTCACCGTGACCCAAATAAAGTCAGCGCCGCTTGTTGAAAGTCTGAAGCTGGAAGTGCGCCTGCTGGTTCTGACGGGTCGCTGTCATCAACAACACAAGGACAACAATCAGGCTTTGCTTTTCAAGAATGCTTCTCCCTGAGCTGGTCTATGGAAGCCTCATAGGGTCAGATAAAGACTCACATTTGAAATGAGGAACCTTAAAGCCTCTTTTCCTCCCTGCTCTTCGTCCTTGATGACCAGCTGCTGGGTGGTCTGCCTGACCGCGCTGACCTCTGAGCTCCGGCTGACGTAAATTTGCTAATGGTTAGCACCTTGTTCCTTCGGCGGCGGCCTTCCTGCGCTCGGCTGACGTGACCCGGTTCTCCTGCCGAGGTAAAGCTGTCTGAGAGGAGCCGCTTCAGCAGAAACAGCAAAGATCAGCCTGGACTATTTCTGGAGATTTATGTTCAATCAGCAACCTGGAGAGCAGAGCACACGATGCTGCAAAAACACAAAATCTCACCAAGAAATTTTGTCGAATTTCTAGTCCAAATATCTCAGTTCACTTGAAATAAGATACATTATGTCAAAAGTGCAAATGTTTAACAGGTGAAGCTGCAGCAGAGGCGTGTTTACGGTTAAATCTGATGTTTTTTAATGGCGACCAAATGAGAAAGAACAGTATTTAATACATGCAGAATAATAATAATAAAAAACAGCAATATATTTGGTTTGGTAATAAAATGTTTAGTTTCAAAATTATATGTTTAATTTGGAACTAAATATTTAGCTTCCTAACTGAATATTTAATCTATAAACAAATTACTTAATTTGTAAACTAAATATTTAACTTGTGAATCAGATTTTTCGTTTCTAACTACGAACAATGTGGTCAAACTCTGATTTTGACAAATGAATATCCACATTTTCTTTTTTTATCTATTACAGGCTCAATAAACTAAAATCTTGCTGTTGATGTTTTGTCTGTGTAACTTTACGAACAGGATCCATAATTGAAAGAGGAGAGGTTCTGGAAATAGTCTTGGGTTCTTGGATCTGAAGTTCTGGTCGGACGTTTAGTGTCTGCAGGTACAGAAGAACGCCTGGCGCTCTCGTCCTCCTGCTGAGGCGAATCCAGAGCTGCAGCATCTTTGTGCTGTTTGTACAGGAACATGTTCAGAGCCGATCCGACTCCCTGTAATCGCTCCTGTTTGGGCTTTGAGTTGAGAGAGGAGTGCGAGGAAAATAATTACCTGTTTCTGGATGCCCTTTTACAGTGAATGAAAGGAGATGTTAGATTGGAATCGGATGGTAATGGGAGGTTGTCTGAGCGAATGTGATGGGGGGAAATAAAACAAGACCCGGCGAGACGTTTTATTCCTGCAGCCCTAAAAGCTCCTGGCAACCTGCCTCGCTCCGCTTGTGAAGAACGTACAGGACGGGTCAGAGAAATTGTGCCTGACGTTATCGTGTCCTGAGTGCAAACTATGAGACATGCTGACAGTCTGACTGACTGACCGTGATGAATTTTAACGTTTACGCCTGGTCACACATCCGCTAAATGCAAAATATATTCAGATTTCCTCTTTCTTCCATTTTTCCATCACTGATAAAGTCTGAGATGTCAAGCAGTCAACAGTGTTGATGTCCACGACCTGCAGCCTCGACCCGCTGCCCACAGGTTATCTGTGTAAAGCTATTTTATATTCCTGCACCTGAAATGTTGCCACCAACCCTTATAGTCTAAGATGTTCAGGTCAATCAGGCCCTAAAAGCCCCATAAAGTTATTCACTGAAAAACATGACAGAAAACTAACAGTTTTTGTGGATTCAGGCCTTAAATGACCTGCTATAAAAATTCCCTTTTTTCAGATTTTTGTTCTTCCATTTTGGTTTCTGCTGCTGTTAGAAACAGTTCAGAAACTAAGAGAAAACAAAAACAATCTGATTGGAAAATGCTATAGTTGTGTTCATGCTATGCTAAAAGGAGCTAGCCTAACAGCGAAACAATTCAAACTTAAATAGCATCTCAATGCTAAACATGTAGCAGCAATGCCAGTGTCGCTAATGCTAATGCTAATGTTAGCATCATCAGGACTTCCTGAAACACTAAGCTAAACTTTGCACCAATATGACAGTTAAATAACCAAAATAAGAGATTAAAAACAATAAATATTTTTGATGAGTTTGTTTATTTATTTATTCAATAATTTTAGCGAAATGAAAAGTTTCTAAATTGAAAATATGGCTTATTTTTAAATATAGTTTTCAATTAAAATGTGATTAATAAATTAAAAGCCCTGTAATGAACTTGATAAAAGAATCCCACCTCAACTTTTAATACATATTTTTGTTCTTGTCCTTTACCTTTATTCTGATTTAAAGGTAAAGTTTATTTTTTATGAAATAAACTTTCCTTTTGTCAACTGACAAAATGAATCAGGGAGTCTTTGTGAAGTCTGGATCTGACATGGAGGGAGACGTCACTTCCACTGAGCTCCGGAGGAACAAAGCCTCCATGTGTGTCATTATCTTCATCAATTATTATTGATTTGAGCTCCTGGTTCAAGTGATCTCCCACATTTAGAAAGCATCTCTTCCATATTCAATTTGCATAAATGGATCATGAACTGGGTTGAATGATCAGGTCTGCAGCTCGACTCTACCTCTGTGCGATTATAAGCTGGATGTTTGGACGTGCAATCAATTGGGAAATCTGACAGTTTCCCGTTTTGGAACATGCGAGGAGACAGCCAGTCATCCTTCATGCGTCCTTTGTGACTGATGCATCTACTTCCTGTCTACAACACATACTTGTTGTCGACCATTTTGCACGCACACACAGCATCAGATGGTGCATAGCATATCGTGGCTGTCTAAACATGATGATGGTGGAACCAGCTCTGCTCTACGTATCCGTCATTCTGCTGACACTACAAGCTTGAGTGATTGGGCTTTGAGAGGCCTCAGCCTGAGCGCAGTGAGCTGCAGACTCTGACCCAGCAGATCAGTCACCTCCGTCAGCGACTAGCGGAGGAGAACACACTGCCTGCTGGGATGTTTTAACAAAACAAACATGACTTTCTGTTCCCAACATTTGTTTTATTCGCTATATGAATCAGCTCCAGTGAAAAGACGTTAGCATCCACAGATTTTTTCCGTTTTTGTGTTTTTTTTGTCACATACGCGATGGTGTGTTTGGTGTTACATTTTCTAAATTACAGAAATGTAATGGTTAGAGATGCACAAATATGAAAAATCGGGTTGATGGTCAGATCCAGTATTAATGCTGCGGTTATGGCAGATTACTAAAACAATCGTTTCCAACAGTTGCTACTTGACCCACTGAGTCCACTCCACTCACTGTGAGACTACAAACACTAATTGGTTGAACCTCTATTAAATTAGGTCAGTCATGGAAACTAAGCGTCCCCCCCCTCTCTTGACCACTGGGTCAGAGAAGTTCTTTACAACCTGAAGCTGGAAAAACTCAGATTTTCACTTAAAGGTTCCTGCAGTAAATTTATGGAGACTTGGAGACCTTTCCTATCGGTAGTGGGTACCATGACTTTGCAACTTGATTCAGAAGAAAATTAAATTATCGGTGGGCCCTCTCATCGATATCCAGTTCTTTCGTTGATTATGATTGATTTGTAAAAGCAATGGGTCAAACATCCAATGGGGTGAAAACTTTTTACATGCACCATAAAGTTGAACAAGAAGAATGGAAGTCCAACTTAAAATTAAATAATTTGTCAATTAAAATACATTTAATTTATTTACATTTCTTTAACTTGAAAATTGAATAATATTAACTAAATTTGATTACTTGTAAGAAATTAGCTATTTTCTTCACGTTGGATCAACTGCTCTCTTTTCTCAGTGTCTGTTTTTTATATTATCAGACACGTTAGAATCACACAAATATAAC
This sequence comes from Poeciliopsis retropinna, assembly GCA_010277075.1. Lineage (NCBI taxonomy): Eukaryota > Metazoa > Chordata > Actinopteri > Cyprinodontiformes > Poeciliidae > Poeciliopsis > Poeciliopsis retropinna. The sequence continues at coordinate 1,782,427 of VMRM01000018.1, forward strand.
CTTAATAAATACAAAATGTTTTATTGAATGAGCTGTGATTAAATGGTTTAGATATAAGAGTATCCAATTGTTAGAACGGCCTAGTTAAAGTACAGACCTCATTCCAGTTGACAATCTATGACTTGAAAAGTGATGCTCATTAATGCTTCCCATCAAATCTTACTGAACTTGAGCTATTCTGCAATAATGATGGTAAATAATTAAGTGAAAGGCTGCAGGGAAGGGAGGCGACTCAGAATGGCTAAATATAGATGCACACCACACTATTCAGATTTTCTGATGTACAAGAAACAACGTAACGTGTGTTACAATTCTGATTGCATACACTGATTAAAAATAAAAACTTTTACAGTGAGCTGTAGTTGTGACAACAAGCCTTCTGGGAACAAGTCGTGTTGTTTTACCACAATGTGCTGAAGGTGGACTTCCACTCTTCTTACTGTGACTGAGCTGGAAATGAGAGAAAGGAAGCAGCGATGGAGGGATGCCAGCCAGAGAGGAGAGATGGAGGGAAAGAAAGGACATTAATGCAGATGAAAGAAACGGCAGTGACAGATTGAGCCGATAGGCGCGAGGAAGAGGGAGGGGAGACAGAAGCAGAGGCAGGGAACCCAGCAGGTGGTCCCAGCAGGTCCGCTCCTCCACTGCAGGGTCTGATGCTCAGCCAGGGGAATGATGACACAGCTTCTGCTACGCAAGAGCAGCCAATCTGTTTCCGCAGGGCGGAACAGGAAACAGCAATATTCAACACTGCCTCTCTAGATTTACCAAACAGTAATAAAGTAAAACAAAGATGTTTGCTAAAATCTTTTTTTTTTCAAACAAGTATTTGCCTGTTTTTAAAATTCTAGATATTCAGCGGTACCTTTCACAATCTGGAGTCCATCCTGGATCTTGATTATGATTTATGGATGGATTTGCAGAAATGCAAAAGCATGAAGCATAAAATAACATTAGGTTTATCAGTGTCAGTTTTCACAGTTAAACAGTAAAACATTTACGATTAATGATAGTAGTTATTAGTAATGACAAAGTATAATAAAACAGTTTCTGTTGGGTTTGTCTGAGACTTTGGAGGTGCAACGTAAAAATGTTGGAGGCGAACATCAACAAGCCATATGAAAACAGAGCAGAATCAAGCTAAAGTTAGCTTAGCGTCTCTTTAATCATCTCAGCAAAGATCCTCAGCAGAGTGAGATGCGAGTAAACTGAAGCGATTTCAAAGTCGTATTTCTGAGCAAGTCCTTCAGAAATAAGTCATAGTTATTATAAGTAGCAATTAAACAGAGTCAAATTTACAAAACGTTAATAAAGTATTGTTTTGTTCTATAAAAGCAAATGTTTTTGTTTAATATGAAATGTTCTTTAAACAGTTAAAGATTAAACTCTCATGTAATTAATTTACTAATTTAGTGAAACTCTTTCTGTCATTGGACAGAAACAGAGGAGGTTGTTTTTATGTTTAATTGTAAAGAGTTTGGCTCAACAGCAGTTTTTATAACCTTTGACCTTATCTAGTTATCAGACTTTGAACCTTTAATGATCCAGTTAAAGAATATTATATGTAAACTTCATTTTAGTGATGTTTTTGAACTGCTACAGGATGAAGACTCTTTGCTGTTTCCCCTGACTGATGGCAGTCAGGCCGGCTGTTCCTCTCTAAGCCTAATCCTGTTTCTGTGCCAGTTGGTGTGTTTTTATTGTGTCTGACACCAGGTGGATTATGTTGCTTATTTCACAATGCATCAAACAAAAGCTAATACTAATCCAGCATGAGGCTGCAGCGTGAGGTCTTACACTCCGGATTAATTTGCAACATTCCCCAACCAGCCTAATCCTGCAGGAAGCAGCCGGGATGTTAGCCCGGCTGACAGTTTGTGCCTCGTTACGGCTGGGTGATGCGCTTCACCTGGCGTTTCTCCTCAGAAAATCCATTCTGATGAGAGAGACAAAGCCAAGTTATTACACACAGAATAAAGTGGGTGAAAACTTTCCCAACAGCTTTCATTTGGCAGCCATTAAGCCCGTCTGGAAGCTTTTTGGAGTATGTTCCGCTCCTCTTAAGGTTCAGGTTTTGACATTTTGAAATCAATAGGAGGCAGGGAAATGTTTTCTTTTCGTACAGTTTGGTGAAGATGGGTGAAAACACTTCAATCAGGCCTGCAGAGGACTCGACACAGGAGACGGAGGGATCGATCCGTAATGAGTGGAGCTCTAGCTGGGGTTCCACTCAACACGTATCTGTTCTCAGCAGCCTCAAATACGCCAGCTGCACTTCATTCCCACGTTACATCGACCCACCAAAGTATATTTATCTAGAGATAAATAAATAAATCCGTGGAAACATGTTTTTCCAGCTGATTTCACCATTAAGGGAGTTTTTTTGTCCTTTAGAAATGTGGTATAGATTTATTTTAAATGTTCATGTTTCACTGATTGAAATGTGGGAGTTTAGACTGAACTGTTTCCATCATTCTGTAAACCAGCTAAGATTTGTGAAAAAAAAAAGATGTTTTACCCCTGAGAATCCAAAGTCACAACTTCATTTCTGCAAATGTTGTACAGTGTCTGAAATTATCGCAATATTGTTTGGAATGAGCAGAAAAATGCATTGAACGTTTGGTCACCAGCTGCGTTTCCATTTGTCAGAGAATTAGGCAAACTGAAATAAAATAATAAATTTGCTAAATGGAAATCTGTCAGTCCTGAAAAAAACTGATTAAAAGTTTTTACTCTAGGATGTTTGTTTTTTTTAGCCACATCAGAATAGATGTATGTTGCAAACCTGCAATGGAAAAACTTTTTATAGCATCAAACGAGTCACATGATCAACAGGATGTTACTACTGATGGAAACAACAAAGAATCATCTCCCAATAAGGGGCTGGTTGCTCCAATACCTGACATGAAACAGGCCACACTTGTAAAAGTGTGGCCTGTTTCTATGTTTATCCCTCTTCACTCTTAAAAAAGATGCTGTGCAGCCATTTTTCTTCATAAACCCCAGAATCTGTAAAAATCCATCTGCACATAATTTAAGGTCTCAATAAATGCAGCTGTTCTGTTTCTGGCCTCAGAGGTTTGAGGAACTCAGCATTCAGCTTCTATGCACCACAAGTCTGGAACAAACTTCCAGAAAACTGCAAAACAGCTGAAACACTGAGTCCCTTTAAATCAAGGCTAAAACCTGCAGTGGAACCATAATAAATGAAACACCAACCAACATTTTGATGTGTAAAAGTGATGTTTACTGGCTTTGATGACTCAGTATTTTTGTGTTTTTATGAGGTAAAGCACTTTGAACTGCCTTTTTGCTGAAAAGTGCTTTACAAATAAACTTGATTGATTGGTTGAACTCAGCAGTCAGGTCAGAGAGGAAGCTGTGTGGAAGTTTAAAACAATGTTTTAAAACAGCATCCTAAGTTTTTAACTTGTCCCAGAGCTGTGATCCATCAATCATCTGGACACGGACAGAGGATGGACCAAACAAAACATGGACGTCCAACGAGGCCCTGAGAGCATCAACACTGAGACCTAAACTGATGAAACGTGGCTGGAACCGAAAACAACGGATAGATGATATAATAAACTCGTGATTTCAGCCTAATGTTCTGGAATATGTAGAATGACAAATTCATATTTGAAGCTAATTAAAAATGATGCTGCACATCACCATGACGACGTGATTCAGGAATGAACTATTTTCTGCAGCAGCGACAGGGAAGCTGGTCAGAGTTGATGTGAGATGAATAAATCAATCCTGGAAGAAAACAGAGGTTTCGATTAAAGCATATTAGAATGGCCTAGTCAAAGTCCAGATCATAGCAAGACTACAGATCTGATGTTCACAGATGCTTTCCATTTGAGCTGCAGCTATTTTCCAAAAAGTCTTAAAAATATGTTTCAGTCTGAAGCTGGTAGAGTCAAACCCCAAAAAACCTTCCAGCTCTAATTGCAAAGACATTTTATTCTAGAGTGGCTTCGCTCCAGAGCCCTGAATAGAGTTTAGTAAATGTACTTATCTGCTTTTGTGGCTGTAAATATTTGCTTTCTGACCTTTTATCTTGATCTTCCTCATCACAGAAGCTCCCCCCCTCTGCTCCAGAATCGTACTGGATATTTCAAAAGATGCTATTGTGTCATCAAGCTAGCCTGGTTAATTAGGTGTCGAGTCTGCACACACCTACACACACACCCCCCCCCCCACACACACACACACACACATCCCCCCTGGGCCCCACAGCTGCTTTCGTTGTGGAGGTTAAGTGCTAAAACATGTTCGCCTTTAAAACATGACTGTGGTGCCAATAGATTTCTAGTTACCTTTCAGAAAGAGACTCAGTCGTTTGCAGCAGGAAGGAAAAAGTAAATAAAGAGAAGATTTTCTAAGATCTTCATTTTGCCAGACAAGACAGAAACATTTTATCAACTGCAGCAAAAATAGTTTTCACATGATTCCTTAACTAATTTCTTCTCCCTGAAGACTTCAAAGTGCTTATTGGAAAAATATTTAGACTTTTCCTTCTCAGCTGTGTTCAAGCTGCTCGTGAACTAAAATTATCTTCATTTTCATGATTAAAATTGACAAATAAGCAGAAAAAAATGAACAGGATCAAATGAACCTGCAATTTACCAAAACAGAGAATCAACATTTGTGAATAATTCAGTTGAAAGTTGTAATTTCTGCTCCGGTTCTGACCGGCACTGTTACTTTAATATACAGTGACTTCTGCCAGCAGTCCCATTATTATCAATGGTAAGTGAGTGGTTGTAAAAGTCTCATTGTGAGGATTGGACTACACTACAGAAATGCATTGATCTGTTTGGCCTTATGTAGTTCCTTCAAGCTAAAGCTTCACATGTGGACAGAAGGGAAGCTAAAACTCTGACCTACAGTCAAACTGGAGTTTTGATCAGGCACTTTTTCCTTCACTTAGTTCAGAAAAAACACTGTAAAAAAAATATCCTTAGCTGATAAAGTTTATACTCACAAACAGTAACTTTAATCTTGTAAGTTTATTGTCTTAATAAGCTAATTTAAGATGTTTTGTGACATCTTAATTACTAACCCCTTGATTTATCAGAATACATTATTATGTGCACAAACTATTAGAGTTCCTAATGACTGATGAATTCAGTCACAGTGTTGTTGGTAATCTGAAAGAGAAACAGTTTGGGCCTAAAATGACAAATTATGCTGAATGGGCATAATTCTTCCATCTGATAGTACAGAATAAATATGTAAATACATTATGTGTGTCACTATTTTTGTTCTCAAATGAACAAAAAGAGAATATATTAAATGTATTAAGCAGACAAACATGTGGAGAATAGAAAATAAATAGTTTGTTGTACTGAACATTTTCTATGATGAGATTTTAATTTCTCTAAACTCTAAACGAAACATTTGAAAACATTATTTACTTACAGATAATGCTTTAAGATTTTTTTGGCTCTAAAATGAGATCAGAACCTGAAGTGAGTCTGTTTACCTCAAAATCCCTTTTACTCCTGGAAATCATCTGATGTAATCGAGATGGACTGACGCCTTTTCCTCCAAAATATGATTTGCCCAAACAGACAAATCGTGTCTCAGCAAGTTTAAGAGGCCTGAGCTTCAGTCACATTAAATCATGGCTGAGCCAGCAGTCACGCAGCTATCAAAGACAGCAGCAGAAAAAAAAGCATTAAGCATTTTTTCCCACTAAAAGGAATCTGGAAAAGCTGTCAAAGTATTCCACTATGAGGCATTAAAACTCTACGTAGCATTTTAGCACCTTGTAAATCTGCAGAGTAATATAGTGATGTGAGGTTTCCTCTCTGTGTCACTCTCTGTGTGTCTGTGTGTTTGTGTGCGTCCCATCAATGGATTTGTTATATGGCGAGTCAGTAAAGCGGCCCAATGTGAAAACCATCTTCCCAAAGTCAGAGAAATGTGATGTGGATCGGCGCTGATAATAAATAGCCGCGATAACTGGGGGAGGAACCCATCATCCGGCGGTGAGATGGGTTTGCACGAGGACGAAGCAGCCATAAAAGCCTGAATGAAGAGATGTAAAACAATAAGGCCAGGGAGAATGGGAGAGGTGGGGAGGGGGGCGGCCCTGGCGAACGGGCAGGAGATGGAGATGGAGAGATAGAGAAGAGGAGGGTGAGTCAGCCATGTCTGCTCTCCATCAAAAACTGTGTCAGTCACTCACCACCGCTGCCCCACAGCTTCAGCTCTCGCATTAATTCCACTTCTTTTGACCGGCAGCCAGGGGTGTCCTCCGCTGAATGTCAGGCCTGTGTTTGGGGTGACAGGAGACCGAGAGAGAGAGAGAGAGAGAGAGCGGAGAGAAAAAAAAACCTCCTCCATCTTGAGGTCTGACCCAACATGACCCGCTTCTTTCCATTTTAATTGAACTCTCTTCGATATGGCTGCTGTCTCTTTGACTGGCGTTTAGGGACGTGTGGTGGGGTACCTTGCTGTATCACAAGGGTTGACGGGCGGACAGATGTAGGAGATGACAAGCACAGACTGACTGTGTCGCCTCATAAACCAGCCAACGAAAGCAGGATGGAGACGATCATGTTGGCACAAAGCCTTCGGACTGATAAGGAAAATAAGGGGGATCATTTCCTCTGCTTCAGTTTGAAATTATTCCAAATCCACATCAGATTTGAACCAAACTCCAGGTGATTCTCACTCAAATGTTTATCTGTCCACAGCAGAGCCAAGGAATCAGGGGAGGAAGTGCTTTAATCCTAACAACTAAAACAGATGCTAGCAATGATTATTTTATTGGTAATATCAATATTTTTATGGTCAAAATCTATGAATTTATGTGTTATCTGTGGGGCGAGGAGGTGCACTGCTGTGCCTCACCTGTGGGGGCGCTGTGTCACACCTAATGAATGAAGCAGGCAGATGGTGCCTGGTAAAATTCAGGCCGGGTCGGACCAAAATGATTTGCTTGATGGTTAATGGATCAGGTTCCATTAACCATAAAATTTTGCAACTTTGAATCATAATAATAAATTTGTTTAATGGAAACATGCCGCATTTGAAAAATTGTGTGTTTTTCCAATAAAAACGTTTTTGCGCTAGGATGAGCACAGTTTTCCGGCTGCAGCAAAATTAGTAAATTTGGCAAAACTGGATCATGAGTCACATGATTAATAATTGGACACTACTACTGGTGGGAAAGACAAAGAAAACGACAGGAAGTGGTAACAAGATGATTACTTATAAGACTTATTGCATAAACAAACTTATTCACTTGTGATTTTAATTGTTTTTCTTATTGAATGGAAACACCTCAGTGGCAAAATTGTGTTTTTTTAAAATGTTAGTCGAATATCAACAAAGTTTTGCATATATTTGTAATGGAGACGCAGCTTGTGGTGCGCATGTGTGAAGCCAATATACTTGTTTATGTACGTCATGTTACATTCCATGTTACATTCCACAGTCTAATATTTTTAATAAATGTCAGTGACATATTTAGTCTTTCTGATTGTGTATAAATGTGCAGGGTGAATCAGAAAGTACCGCATCTTGCAGATAGGGGGCAGTACAGGGTCCTGGTATAACAGGTTCTCTTCTTCTATGCATTGAAAAGGCTGAAAATAATCAAAAAACTACAAACACGTCAGCTGAAATACATTAATCTCCATTAAAGCTGCCAGATATTTTCAAATGGAAGAAAATGGATGTTTGCGGAGAAGAATAATTTATGCTTAAATAACGGTAGGATCATATATGATTTTCAATTACCAGAAAAAAGGAGTCAAAGCCACAATTGCTACGTGTCACGTTGCATGTGAGCGCCGTCTCTCCACGTCCCACACAGGAAGCCTGATGAATAAAACCCAAGCAGCGTATATCTGGTCAACATGCGTGAAAAATAATTACACTTAGCCTGACGTCCAAGGTCGATGGGCTTCAACAGCTGCACTGTTGTTACCAGCTATTTTCCCTTCTCCTGTCTGGAGTTGGCTGCATGTAAAAAAACACATCACACACAACGTCTTTCATGCTGTCATTTGATCGCACATGGAGGCCTCTTTCACTACCATGACTGAACTCTGGGGCGCGATCCTGAGAGGGAGGGTAGTTACGGATGCGATGAGGGGAGAGAACATGTGTGAAAACATATAGTTTTGATGTATATTTACGATGCCACAAAGCTTTATGTGTTTTACCTGAGTTTTCTATCACAAGTCAAGTTTGTTCGTATTTCAGCAACAAGGCAGATAAAAGTGTTTTACATTATGAAAAACTAAAAAATTATGAAACAGCAAGAAACATCAGGAAAATAAACATTAAATATTTTACATTTTCTTTAATTTACTGCTACTTTAATGTAGCTCTCAATTAGTGGGCTTTTTAGACTTTTATGAGAATCAAAACACTGTTTTCCAGTTTTCTGGAAGTTTGTTCTAGATTAGAGGAACATAGTAGCTCTAATCTGTTGCTGCTTCTCCATGTTTGGTTCTGATTTATAAACTAACAGAAGTATTTTAAAGTCTATTCTTTGAGCTACAGGGAAAAAGAGAATAGACTTTATTCCATTCCCAGGTCTGTTTGGTTTGGTGTGAATGCTAATTGAACTCTGGTCTGCTTACAAACCTGTCTGTGTTTGGTTGAAGTGAACTCTGGTGCAGTTTGAATGCTTATGTGAACGCCAAGTGAACCAAAGACCGCTACAAAACCAGGAAGTTGACAACAGCGCAGGGCATTGTGGCTAAATGCTACCAAAACAAACGTGTTAGCCTAGCATTAGCGGGAGAAATGACTCATGGCTTTTTGCTAAACACAAAGGAGAAATCGTCCAACCACTAAACTCTGACACCACTCCATTTTGTTTACATTTTGTGAAAAAGGAGGTTGTGTTCAGTGTCTTCTGAGATCTTTGTTCAGTTTATTTAGTGGTTCTCGCTGCAGCACCCCCACAGGCGAGGAGGGGAACAGAACCACAGCAACTGGAAATGGAACAAATGTTGCAACTTTGGTCCCAAACTAAACTGAGTTTATCAGACATTAAAATGGGAAAACAGACTAAATTACACTCAGACGGTCAATATCCTATTTTTGTGTTTGCTTTGGATTACTTTAATTGTACCTGAGTAAAAGTACAATCAAAATAAAAATGCAAACCCAACATATGTCTAATTATTTAAAAACTGTTTTTCTTTATCATCAGCCTCCTTGCTCCTAAAACACTGCTGTGGTTGTGATGCTTCCTTCTGGCCTCTCTGTATTTTTAAAGATTGTTTCAGTGAGAAGTTGAGAAGCTGAAACACTCCAGCAGCTGTGCCAGGCCCCTCCACTCCTGCAGCCTGTGGCACACTCTCCAGCAGTGAGAAATGGGTGCTGGGAGATGGGGAGGCAGCGCTGGATGAAATTCAAGGCCAAAGCATTCACGTCTCCTCCATCTACCGCCTCTCACCTCAGGCACAACGCATTACGTCTCCTAGAAATAATCACAGCCAACCAGGATGGGCTTCACCACAACACAAACCCAGGAGCAAGCGTCTGTTTCTATTTACACTTTGGGCATTATTAGACGTGCACTGGCGAAAACTCGTGTTTGTATAAGAAGGACTGTTTGCAACCGAATATCTGTTAAAACTAATTGCACCTATGAGATTATCAGTAGAACTGCGCCGGGAATTACACCTAAACCCGAGCATGAGTCATCCACAGCTTTTTCCCTTTTTATTGCCACATCCTCACTTTCATTAGCTGAAAAGGTTACAGGTGCATTTAAAATACCCCCACATGAATCATCTGTACCCTGCATGCTGAGGTGTAAACTCTGGAGCCGTGGTTTCTCACATGCAGCACAGCCGACTTCACTCTCCTTCAACTGCAGGAGGACATTTCAATGGCATCCTCCTCCTTCTGCCTCCTAAACGCAGCAAAATATTATCCAGGAATAAATAACTCAGCCAGGTTAATTATTTGGCAGATGCATTTACAGATTAATAACGGAATAAAAATGCAGCAGTTGGAGTTCGGTGAGGTCTGACTGCTGAGAGGGAAGGTGAATCCAGTGGAGGACGGTGAGGAATGACGGGCGGTTTGTTGGTTTCAGATGGATGCAGACGCAGGCCCGGCCCAAGGCTGACAGTTTGCTGTCTGAGAGGAGAGATATGAACTACGGCAGCCCGGTGGGCTCATGATGAAAGGAAGATCACACACAGACAGACAAAAAGGCAATTATGTGGCAGACAAGAGAAAGCCTAAGATTTATGTGAAATTGAAGGCAAATGTGATATGTATATGATTAAACATAGAAGTGGCAGTATCATGCTGTGGGGATGCAGGAAAACTGCTGGGTGATGCTAAACAATTCTGGAAGAAAACCGTGTAAAAACATAAATCACACGGTTACATGTTGAAGTTGATGTTTAGAGACATTTTGGTTTTTTAAAGACATAAATGTTCAAAAGTTTTGCTCTCCAGATGTGGAAAGCTGGTTGAGACATTCCCCAAAGGACCTGCAGCGGCACCTGCAGCAAAAGACGATGTCTGGACGATGTCACAGAGAAAACGCGATTCAAAGCCGACTTTTTTTCTTTTAAATTTCAGATTGTTTGCGTAGACTCTCTTTTTGACTGGTTACGCGTCACATGCAACAGGCCACGTTCTCAGGGAAAAACACGCTGCGATATCAGGCCAAGACGATCCAACATGTTGAACGTCCCTGAGTTTAGATCGGAGCGGTTCTGATGTCCTTCACTCCTGACACACGTCATTCTGATTGGTGGGAAAATCAGCATAAAAATTTAGCCGTCAATTACATAAAATCCTAACAAAAACATTGTTTCTGGTTTTAATGTTATGTCGTGTCTTTGCATATTCGTTTAGGTAAGGAGGATCGGACTCACACACTGACTCACTTCAGCAGCAAAGAGGAAATTATTTCACAGTGAAAACATGTTTGACATGTCAACAAAATCCCAACGTTAGTTCATATGATGACACTACATATTCCTGTCCCAGTTAGCTGATTATTAACATATTATAATGAATCAATCAATCAATCGTTCTCATTGGTCGGTTCTTCTTGCGTTCTGTGCCTCAGTGTGAGTGTGTGAGTCAGCTCCGTGTGTGTGTCGTTATCTAGCCTGGTCTCAGCTCTGACCTTGTTGTATATCAGTAAACTGTCACATCGAGAGCCAACTTCAAGCATCACACGTTGACCTCGTGTTGACCTGCAGAGTAACCCAAATAAAAGTATTCACAGCCACCGGCGGCCAGATTCCAGCTCGAAACGCCTCAACATCCATGTGGCGTGAAAACCTTTAAAGTGGTTTTACACAAACAGAAAATATTCAACATTTTACTGAATTTCTAAACTGGCTGAGAACAAATCAACCCAGATTTGCTGATCGGTTCAGTAAAGTGAAGAAGGACCCCATGTGGAGTTATTATCACAGCAAATGCACAAACAACCTAAATACCCTTAATCTAGTCAGGGGGTAAAGCCTGTATTGACCTAGTGGTGCTGTGTGTGGGGGTGTGTGTGCGTGTGTGTGTGTGTGTGTGAGTCTCCGGCCTGCAGTGTCAGGATCACCTGAAGGGGGCAGACTGGGGTAATTTTCCTCTTTTTCAGGGAAAACAAGAGGAGAAATAATATTTCACTTCCTGTAAATCTGTTTTTCTCACAGAGTTCAACTTTATTTAATGGAAAAAGAATATAACTTGACTTGTTCTACCAGTGAATATTTGGGTTTATAGTGAATAACAATCTTGACTTTAATCAAATAAATTAAGTGGTTCTGCCTTTTTTAAAAAAAGTTTTACTAATACTATGCACTTGATTTGAATGAGCTGAAGACCTTTTGAGGTAAAAACATTTTAAAATTTTAAGCACAATTTGAAGCGATGTGAAACGATATGTGACAGCGGGGATTCGCAAGCAGTGCATTGCAGCAGCTGCAACTAACTGAACCACTTTTTTATTTGTCACAAAAATGAGTTTGACATTTTTAAGGCGGAGTTTTATTTATGCAGTCAGTCAGGCAGGAATGAATCGGCTTTCAGAGAAGTACTACAGATTATATTTATATTTATATAGATAAAACTGAACCGTGAGTGAATTGTATGTTTATTGCTTAAGACTAAAAGAAGTGGAAAAACTATTATTATTTTCTGAAAGTTTAATTTGAGTAGATGTGTTTCTATGAAAGCAGTTTGAAGTTTAAAAAGGGTCTTTAGAAAATGTTGGGGCTTAACTAATTAATTACAACAAACTTATTAAACTATGCTCGATAATATTACTCAAGTTAATATTACTCAATCAGCTAATTTAATGAAAACTAAAACATTTTGAGCTTGTATTTTTTTAAGTAAGTAGAACTGATTATGTTTTACAGTGTGAATCAGTTTAATCCATCAGTTTGTCAAACAGGGAGAATCCAGTGAGCAGCTTCACTCCAAACATCATCGATTCGTTTAAGATATTAGCTTCTCCGTTTTGACAGCAGGACTTCTTTTTTTCCTGATGAGCAGAAATGGAAGAGAGAACGGAGAAGTTCTAGACTGCACAGTCGTTTTCCCTCCTTCCGTCCATCAGTCTGTCCGTCAGCCCCTCTCACCCTGAAGGGCAGGTCCTGCCTTCCATCTGTTGTCTGTCCCAGCGAGGAGCGGCCCGTTCCCCCTCCGCTTGCATTTACAATTCAATTAAAAGCAACAAGCCCACTTTTCTTCCTCCTCCTCCTCCTCCTCCTCCTCATCTCTTTTTTTAGCCGTGCCTGGATGAGCACAGCAGAAAGGCCGACACCCCATGCAGGGATGCAGCCATGACACACACACCCTTACTGGAACGGTGCAGAGCAACACCAAGCCGACAGATGATGCAAACACACAATGACGCGTAAATACACGGCGTGTGTGCGACAAGGAGCGAGAGAGGGAAGAAGATCCTCGGAGCTGAGGAACAATGCCAGGAAAGAAAGACAGAAAGTGGGTCAAACTTTGCATTACAATCATGAATGCAACAATGATGTAACAGCACAACTGTAACTGAAAAAAAAATGTTTGCAGAAATAAAAGAATCAAACTTAAAAACTGACGTCAGTTTAAAAACATATTGAAGAACTCGTTCTGCAACACTGAGAAACTTCTCCCATGATTTCCCACCTGCTGTGATGCTTGACGTTCTGCAGAAGAATGAGAGTACACGCTCTGCCAGCGCATTTTATCAAGTTTTTTTTTTTTTACAATTAACAAAGCTTTCCCATAAACAGCTTTTTTGTCATCCTTTGTGATGCAGTTAAAAAAAAAACTTTGGGAGCAAATCAAGTCCCTCGTAGATTTCTCTTTGTCTTTTCTCTGAAATGTGAAAGCAATATCCACAGGCATCTCAAGGAAAGAGAGAGGAAAAAAAAAACAGCTTTTAATATTTAATTATATTGGTGCCAACATGCAACTTTTATCACTTTCTTGTGTCATTTGCATCTCCGGCAAGCCCAGAAGATATACATAAAAAGCTTGTGAGAGGGAATATATGTGGCGAGGAAAAGAAATGGAGAGAAGCAGCCGAGGAAAGCAATCAAAAGAGGATGCAAAGGGAACATGCTAATGTGTGAGGATCCATACAGCAGAATGAAGGAGACAGAGAGAAGATGGAAGAAAAAACCCAACAAACACAGCAGAATAAAGATGAAATATGGAAAAACACCCACTCAGTCTATGAGAAACATAAAGAGAAACCCTCACTAAGAAGTGAATTGATAACTTTGTGCAGCAGATATTTATTATAATCCAGGATGTTTACTGTAGGTCTGCACAACAGAAAACATGAAACATTTCCACATATAATTTGCAACTGCAGAAAATCTGTAATAACCTGGTTGCATACATTTACAGTAAAACTTGGCTGAAGCTGCTTTTGATTTTATTTCAAGGTTTAGTTTTCTATGGTACATCAGTTATAGAGAGTCTGACTTATTTAGCTAGGAAGATGTTCCTGTTTTCACATTTACTGTATTTAGCTAGAGCTAAAGCTAAAGCTAGTAAGTTGAGAGGCTACAAAGGAACAAAAGAATCCGACTATACAAAGGTATGAGTCAGGAGAAGGGTTCAAGAAAACACACCATGGCTAAGCTAGCATCACAAAAACTGAATATTTTTCTAAAAGTCATTTAAAAACAAGACAGAAACTTGATCTACAAATCCAAATCAGGGCCTTAAAGTAGCAACAAACACTAATATTTATTAAAACAGCTTCTAGAAAGAAAAGAAGCATCTTAACTAGAATGGAAACTGGAATATTTTTGAGCTTTCAATTTTTTGTGCAAAGCCACAGTTAAGATTTTTACTTTTTACTAAAGAACAGCGTATGAAATAGCTTACTGATGGTGGTTTTCTAGGTTAATCTTTCCTCACTGAATATATTTGTGAGCAACATTTTTCCAAGACAAGAAAGTCCAAACCGCTGTAAATATTTCATACGCCGAGCAGAAAAGCTGCAGTCCAGGACCTCCACCTGTGTAAACTCATAAAGCCTGCATTAAAGGCTCCGGGCGGCCGCAGTGATTCTGTTCTTCCTCTGCTGCTGGATGTCAGGAGAGAATGTCAGGGCATGTGAGGACACCGGCGGACATTCAGGCCTCTAATGTGGAGCAAACAAAGAGAATAATAATGAACAGAACGGCCATGTTTGGTTTGCCTGAGGCGGGTCGGTTGGAGCTGATTGAAAAACCTTCATCTGGGGATGAGAGAGGGAGCGAGGCAGCGGACAGGTCGGCAGGAGAGGAAGAGGAAACCTCAGTGAACCAACTAACCGCTCTGTGCAGTTTGCACATAAACTGTGACCCACTGCTTTACACCCACCACTGACTTCACCAAGAAGTAATTTACTGTTTTTTCCTGTCTTTTCTGCAGCTCAAAGGCTAAGTGGCCTTAGAAGTTCAAAATATGAGGTTTCTTAGGGAAATAGATGAAGTCATATGAGAGATTTTATTATACGTGCAAAAGAAAATAAAAAACAATTTAAGAGCAAGTTACAGATTTACTTCTAAATTACAGATTTCCCCTGAACATCAAAGTGTATACTGATCATTTCCTCACAGTTGTGTGAATTCATCCTGCCTCTGAGTTTACACTGAGGAAAACAGCCATCATCTACTCTCAAGTTAAAGTCTCTAAAATAACTTGTTTAATGCTGGTGAATGGTTGTAATATGTCATCATTCGGTTTTTTGGATCTGTTGTCTGTGCTTTAGTATACGAATATGGACAAACTTAGACTAAAGCTGCTATTATTCACAACGTTTCTCTGTTTTCAGGCTGAAATATAATCTGTTAACAGCAAACGTCTGATTCACGATGCTTACAAAAACATTTGAGGTTACTTAAAAAAAACAAACAGATTCATAAAGTTACAGTGACTTTACAGATCCATAAGAACATCAACAACTTTTATTGAACTATATTTACATAAATCACTGATGAAAATGATTAAAACATTTAGAAAAAAACCGAGGATAAAAGAACAATTCAACAACAACTTTAGGATTCTGCTGGTTATTGCTCTGACTTTCTAATTTTAATAAATAAAACCCAAACATCATATTCTAGAACCAGGAAACCTGAAAATCTAAAGACTAAGAAACATTCGATTATCTCAAAAGATACTAGAAATGTAAAAGGGGAAAAATTAAAGTTTTTATTCAAAATTTGATATAATTCTCACGTTGAAAATAAATTATTCATAATAATTAACGATAACACATTTAAAGCAGCTTAAACATTCTTTTAAAGGACTGAACATCTTCTAGAAGTTGGAAAGCCTCTTTACCATCACCCCAATCTTCAGCTTCTCAGTTTCTAATCAGGACTCTGAAATCTTCCATTCAGAAACGAAACATGTTGATAAAATTAAAAGATTATTTTAATAATTCTGCATCTGTGAAGGCAGGCGAGTTAAATGTTTGATCGTTTTGTTTCTGTGTGCCCGATTATAAATATTATAGCTTATTGTGAGCCTGCAGTTTGTCCTCCAGTCAATAGATGGCGATAATTTACCAGTTTACTAACAGTCTATTCAAAGGGAATTCATAACAAATTGTCTTATTTTGCTGTTTGAATTAGGAATATTAAAACAAGTGACTCATTTCAATTTAAAACCAACTTAATTTACTAAACATTTTAGGATTTTAACCTTTAAGGCCTGGAAGGAAAATTCTGCATTTTTTCACCCTGAATTGTATTTTTCCACAGAAACAACAGAGTCAAAGTCCAGACGTTTCAAGCTGTTTACTCTAAACATGCACTGTCTGCAACACTGTACAGTTATCTTATTGAAATTGAGATTTAGTACATAACCCAGCACACCTCTGAAAAAAGGAAGCGTGTTTTCCTCCATCCGGCATGTCAGTGGCTGTTAGGAGAGAGGAAACAGGCATGGCTGGCAACGCCGAAGCTGCTGGCAGAGTCTGAAACTGTCTGTTTTCCACTCATTCTGTTCTGAGCCCTAATGCATTTGGCACCCTGACCGGCATGCTGCTGCAGCTTCAGCATAACAAATGCTGGATTTTCACGAAGGAATATCATCATGGAGTCATGCCTACAGAGGAGGCAGGAGTCAGGAAGCAACATCATCAAATGTGACAATTATTCCCTGATTATGAATGGTTAAGAGTGAATATTTCTGCTTGATCTCAGTCATGTTCTGATTTTCTTTCCAAACATTAAAAGCTTTTGATTTCCATTCTGCTTTCTTCACAGGAAAACCTTCAATGTTTTCTGGATTCTGCAAAGTGCTCATCAGCAGTCAGTATGTTAGCGTCAACACATGTTGGAGTTTGTAAAGAGGAAGAAATTATCTTACAAGAGTCAAACCAACACAATGTTTTTATATCGGTGGAAGAAAGCCTGCATGACTTTCAAAAGATTTCACAGAAAAAAAAAAAAAGTTTTTCACTGCAAAAACACAAAATATTACAAAGTATTTCTGGCCTAGTTTCTAGTCCAAATACCTTAGTATACTTAAAATAATGCAAAACTATTTTAAAAGTTACTTTTTGTCAATATAGGTGCTTATTTTAAGTCAATAATTCTTCAATATTGATGAAAAAGTATTACCTCTACTGGCAGATTATTTCACTTATAACAAGGCATTTTTTCCATGTCATAAATAAAATAATCTGCCACTGGAACTAGAACCTTTTCACCAATAGTCAATAATTATTAATAAAACAAGCTCCTATATCTTACTGAAAACTTTCTTGTCACTTTTGTCTTATTTCTTGTGAAGATATTCACACTATAGAATAGACCAAAATACTTGGTAAGATTTTATTTTTTGTGTGTCATTATAAATGTATAACATATATAAATATGAAAAGCAAACTCTCAAAGCATAAATGGCATAAAGGAGGATAAATCAGTCAGTCAATATTTGGTTTAATCTGAGCAGAGCTCCTTCCTCTGCTGTGGCCCCCTGCTGGGCCTGACGTGAACTACAAACATGCCAGTGGTTTCCCTCATGATCAGTGCAGTGAAGTTCGTCCCGGCAGCAGATTTTGCACCTGAGCTGCGAATCTCTGCAGCTCCTCTTTTGGCCGTTGGTTCAGGTTGATGTTGACGTCTTGGTGGGTTTTCATTTGGTCGAACTTCCATGTTCGTATGATGGATTGAATAGAAAGGTGTGATATTTTCAAAACGTAGGATGTTATTGGATCTAACATGCTTTAGGTTTGTGCTAATGGACAGACATTTACTAATTTTCTTTTGAAGAACCAAAAAAGTAGCATGAATAATAATTCTGCTCAGATTTTTATTTCTAAATAATCTCAGTAAGATTTTTTCACCACTTTGTGGGAGTAGACAGACGTTGTGTCTGATCCCGCCTGTCATGCATGTGAACTGCGTGAGCCGCTCCTCTGTGGGAGGAGGCTGCGGTCCGTCAGAACCAAACCGAACCGCTCAGCAACGGGTCAGCGCAGCGACTCACATCATATACACAAACCTTTAACCGCAGTGTGTGACGCCCTGCATTAAAGCCGAGGCTGCATTTCTTTCACAATGTTCCCTTTAACAATATGTTCAGATTTTGAACAAATGTTGACATTTGTCATCTGGGCCACTGTTGAAAATGTTTCTTTTAGATACACTATTGTACATTTTTGTTTACTCGTGCAACAGCGAGAAAGACTATTTCCTTCTCCATGTAACAGCAGATCTGGAAACACAACAGACCTTCTGTGATTCTGAGTTATTCTGGAATAATTTGCCTGTTTGTAGAGCTCAAGTAAAATATTCAAAATAAACTGCAGCTTGAGATGCTTAAGCAGAAAGAGGCTCGATGCTCCCTGACACGCTATCAGCTGAAATAGGCAAAACTGTAAATCCAGGAGTGGCATTCTTTTATAGTTGGCACTGATTTGCTGGTTCCCCAAAAACAGAGCTAAGGAAGACCATCGACATGAACCAACACATCAACTCCTAATCTAAAGAAATTCAACAGAAGATGAGAAAGAAAATCCAGAGAGGATCAGTTCCAGACCGAAACCACAGCTCACTAAAAATACCTCAAAGGTTTGTCATTTGGTCTTTGATATGCTGATCCTCTAAAAGCTAAACTTTTTGGGAGGTGTCTGTCCTCTTTCTTAGTGTCTCAATAAAAGAACACTTGAGCACGGTGTTGGATGTGTGATGTCTGGGGCTGCGTTTCCTCCTCAGTGATGAGTGAAACTATGCCTTCTGCTCTCTGCCTGGAAAAGTCCAGCCATCAGTTCATTAATCAGACGTTTATAGCAGAACAATGAAAGCAGACCAGCAAACCGGCTCTCACCAGATTCCTTTCCCCCGCTGAGGAAATGCCTTCCCACAGCATGATGGTGCCACCACCGTGCTTCACCAATGGTTATTGTGTATTCATAGTGATGAAGACCGCTAACAAGTTTACTCCTGCTCCTTTCTGCTTCCATAATTTCCAGATTTGTGGAGTTCATTGTAATTATTTTGTCATCAGCTTTCTCCACCTGAGCTGTGAGTCTCTGCAGCTCCTCCAGACGTGCGAATGGAGTTCAACACACCGCATAGTTGAACGTTGCTCTGCTTTAAACTTCTCCACAGATTTACCCCTGACCTGTCTGCCGGGTTCCTTGTTCACCGTGGGTTTACCCACTGTCTTAGATTGTGGTTGATCAAACTCTGTCCTCCACTGACGCTTGAAACTTACACACTGAGGCGTAGCAAAGGCAGATCAGTTCAACCTTAGAAGTGACTGTGTGAAAGGTCTACATAAACTCAGATTTATATCCTGGTGCTGACACCGTTCAGATGCATCTGAAAGCTGGGAATCTCTTCCAATCAATCCAGAGAGGTAGAGCCTAGGAAGATTGGGTTTCACGTTGCCTCCATTCCTCAAGGGAGCCTTGATCACAGTTATTGCTCCCTGTGTTAATTAACATGCTCTGACATTTCAGCATTAGCCTGCTCTCTCATCTTGGCACTCGGGCAAATCTTTTCCAGGCTCCTAAAGAGACGATGCGGTGCAGGATGAAAGGTTCTTATGGTTTCAATTGTTAGAAGGAGGCGAGGTTAGATGTGCAGAGGTAGATGGTTCACTGCACACTCAGTGTTCGGTGAACGCAACGCGGCGCAACAAAGAACGCTGCTGATCGATACGTCTTTGAAGCAGCATTATCCGTCCTAATCTCAGGTTGTCATTAATACCCACAGTGTCATTTGTTATGTATTGAACTACTGACAAATTGATTTCATAGTAAAGAAATGATAAATACATTGAATTGGGGGAATTGCTGTGCAGTAGGGCTTTGAGACTCAAAGTTAGACCATTTGACCTGCAGTACAAAGATGCTGCACTGGAGTTGCTAGGAAGAGGAAAACTAACTGCAGTAATGTGAGTTATGGCTACATTGTCTAGAAAAAATACTTAAGCTCTGTTTCAATAGTTCAGCACCAAATATACCTTCAATGTTCTTGATTTTGCAGGTCTGACAGCAACTGGGGCAACTGAAATATGTAAATATGACAAAAAAAGCAAGAACTGGATCCCTGAACGTTCTAACAGGCTGCAGGTTTCAGCTCCGTGTGCGAGCGCCGCGTCGTTTACCCCAACATTACGCCGTGTTTTTCCGCCTTTCCTCCTCTTAGCAAACCCTGGAAGCTGCTTTTGGCAGAGAAACTTATTAAAATAACATCTCTGCTTCTGTTTACGGTGCTCCAGCTCTAAGTCCAGTCTTCCGGCCCTCAGATTGAAGGACTTCTTTGAAAACGAGGCCTCAGATGGCTTTTGGGATTTTATCCTCCAAGTGTTCTGTGTGTCCTCAAATCCTCTCTCTCACACACACACACACACACACACACCCCCACACACACACACACGCACGCACACGTATGGACTCAAACATGCACATACGTGCAAATATAGATGTCCCAACATGGTTCGCTCTCTCATTACTCAGCATAAGGCTTTCACGCTTGACCTGCTTTTTAACTTTCTGATCTGGATTAGCGGCAGATCGTTTAGGGAGGAGAGGAACGGGGAATGTGCGTCTGCTTCTGCTAAGGGGCTTACAGGTAGTGCGCTGCTATCGTTCACAGTCCAACTGAAGACAAAGTTGACACAGCTGCCTCTTGGAATTACCTCTTCAGTTTCTGCAGAGAGGGATGGGAACAGACAGAGAGGAGCAGCGAGGGAGGGGGGAAAAATCCTGTGTGGACAAGACAGGAAAAAGTGCTGGAAAAAAAGTCCCCACTTCGCTGATTCTGAGCTCTCTAAGCACTTAAGTTCCAGAGTTCTGGATTGGAGTTTGTCAAAGAGACTGCCAAGTTAGCATAGTGGCACCTCACTCAGGAGGAAAGAGCGAGTGGAGGATGTGAGGGGTGACAGCGTAGCAGGCGGGTGAGGCGGCTCGGTGATAAATCCATTTACACCCTCCCCTGTTTTATTTGCTCCCATGGACTCTGCTCGCGTCTCCCTATTCAGGCTTGTTTACCTGGCAAGCCAAGTGTGACTAAAGAAAATTCCCACAGCCTGAGGTGGGATTGGCGCTGAGGTGAGGAGGGAACGGAGCAGGGGGGAGGTGGCCGGGGGCGAGAGGGGAGGGAGACGCAGTGCTGGGACAAATAAGTATGTTTTAATGTATCTGCACTTTAGCTAAGTAGATCTTTTTGTGAGTACTCTTTTCATTTCCGATACCTGAGGTTTTGTATCGACCGATAATGATCCGATAAAGAAAAACAGCTGAACTGATTTAAATTGTTCTTTTTTTAAACACTGATATAAATGTACTGAATTACCCATTTATTTAACTCTGCACCACTACAGCACACTTAACTGCACTAATAATTTCACACCTTGGTCAAATATGAAAAACATCCCAACAGAAATACAAACTTTAATTTATTTGTCAATTAGGAGCACAGAAGGAAAAACTGACAAAAGCTACCTTGATCAAACATGTACAAATAAACTAATAAACTTTCTTTCAAATGGTTCAGAAAATTCCATTAGGATTTCTAAATATAATGTAAAATAATGAATAAAGCATAATATTGCTCAGAGCATAGAATCAGACTCTATTGCTGGGTTTCAGACGTGTGACCCGGATGACGAGCAAAATTCAGATGAAGAGCCGGAAGTGGATTTCTCCAGTTCAGCAGCTTTAATACGGACCAAAAGCATTCTGCTGATAGTTACTGATCTGTTTTGTGTTAAATTGAATTTTACCTTACAGTTTGCTGAATCTTTACATACATCCAGGCTTAATTAGCCATTTTCTCACAGGCGCTGTGCTGATATTCCATTAAGAAAAACCCTCATTAAACTGTTGTTGCACATCTTTGGTTGTTCCTGCTGACCACTTATCCCCTCCTACGTGTTTCCATTTGCCGCTGATGCAGAAGGGATGCTGTGGCTGTTTTCTCTCTCCAAAGGCTGGAGCTATTTAAAGAGTCAGAATGGTTTTGATCAGCGTCTGAGCTGGAAAACAAGTGCTTAGAAAAGAACCTAACATTCGGCTTTTCTCCAGGCTTTTCTATCTTAATTAAAGATTCATGTAAAGTGATGTGGCAACTTACACAGATCAGTTACAGACAATCTGAAAAATGTCTTTCTGAGCTCTTAGAGAATTTTCAAACAGCCGTTAAGATGGGTAACTCCAACCCAGACAAATAGAATGATTGATGCGTCTTGACGAAATCCACCCCATAATTTCACCTTTTCACCTTGGAAACGCTTCCTCCAAAAGGCCCATATTACAGCCTAAGCCTGCCAACAAGAAGCAGGCTGTGTTTTAAGGAGAAGAACACATGTTTGAGAGGTCTGTTTCTCCTTATCTAGCAGCTTCAGCCTCAGCCAGAGATAGATGTCTGCCATGCCAGCTTGTTTATTTTCCTAACCGATTAGCTTAGATTAAAAGCAGACCATGTTGTCTCTCTCCTCGAATTTGTACATTTGTGTGTGTGTGTGTGTGTGTGTGTGTGTGCTTGAGGAGACCACTAAGCCTCCCTGTGTGGGTGTGTGGGTGTTCGTGTGAGAGTCTCCGTTATTTCATCTCCACTAGGCTGCACATGATAATTAAGCTATTGGGGGGGAGATGTTGGGTTACAGCTTTGAGTAATTCAGGGCCTTCCCTTCGACAACACTACCTGCCCCCATCCTGCCCCCATCCTGCCCCCAACCTGTCCTCACATCTTACCAGAGGTGGAGAAAGTACACAAACACTGTACTTAAGTAAGAATACAAATAAACAGACAAGTGTACCACATTAACATTTTCACTTGAGTAAAAGTATTTGCTGAAAGCCTGTTATAAGTGTTTCATATCAGTTGATATAGATAATTACTGATTATTTTTTTGTATCAAATATCTGAAATATGACCAGGCAAAGCGGTGAAACCTGAAACTGCTGCTACGTGAGTTAACAGGTTGTTGCTAGGTAACTAGAGTGAGTGAGTTAGCTGATTCCACCAAGCCAGCTTAGAGGTTGAGCAGCTGAAGCCTTTCCTCTGCCTACATCCCCCAGAATGCAGTGCAGTTCTGAATTGGAAGTCAGTGGAATTCTTGAATATCGAATCAGACATTTTATCGATTGATGCTGATCACGTATCTATTGTGATATAAACTGTTATTGATTTATTGTCCAGCCTTTTTATTAAAGTCATAATTCTTTTCTTTTGTTTTTTGCAGCAGCCCTGATCACATAAATGCAGCGAAACAATAATTTCTTGAATTATAAAACAAAGTTTTCTAAAAATCCGCTAAATATACAAGTTTCTTATCTGTTCATGTAACAGTCTAACTTTGATAGTTTCTGGTTTTCCTCCCATTCAAATTGGATCTAATCAATAAAAATCCTAGTTTGTATGTCAGTGTAGAATGAAATGGAAACAGATACACACACACACACACACCCACACACACACACACGCTGGGTGTGATCAGAGGCTAATTTGCAGGGATCACTGCACTGACCCTGACCAGATAAGATGCCAGTCGACAAAACTTCCTTCATTTCCTTCTGTTGTTACGGTTTGGGAGAAGAGGCACCACAGACCAGCTTAAGAGCAGAAGGGCTAAAAGGTGAAAATCACGCTCGGCTGAACTTCAGGCCTGATCAAAAAGAATGCGACCCAGGTTTGGAGACGCAGCGGAGCTTATCAGGCCAAATGTGAGGCTTTGCAAGAGAAGATCCCAGGAACCCTGTAGCTTCAGGTAAAACCTGCTTTCCCACAGAAGAAAGTAAAGTCAACTTTTTCTTTTTATCTCTTTGTCATTGTTACTTAACCTCAAGTGAAGCAGCTCTTCCTGAAAGCGATAAATCAAATGATCTGACTGCCAGTGGCAGTTTACACTGTTCAGCGTTGCAATGTCAGGGACTTAAAATTTAATTATGTCTGCCTGTGTGAGTGTGTTTTTAATGAGCTGTGTAGCCGAGGTGGAATGTATGCATGTTTACATGTGAGTGTGTGCATGCCGCTCTGCAGTGTGTATTGTGTCCCCCCTAATGCATCATTCATGATTTTAATTGCTAGTAATTAACTTGGGCCCAATTAGGAAGCGAGATAATCAATAATTGTTGTTCAACACCCAGGTGCAGCATCGTCGGCGTGAGGAGAAGTATGTTTGAGGACTTTTGTGGACTGAAGATAACAGCCTGAGTACAGCAGAGCAAATCGGGAGTTAATGTACTCAGCTTTACTTTCTGCTTCTATGTGCAATTTGTTATGAACTAAAAATTACCTTTCTTTGCTCATGAAACCAAAATGAATGCATAATCATCTCCTAATGTATCTTAGCTATAGTCACTACTGAACTGTGCTTGAAACTATAATTTAGTTTAACAGTTCAGTGATTGTTGTGGTTTAAGTCGACTTTATTTATCCTAAAAGAAAATCATTTCTTTGCACAAATTTTGTGCAAATATGTTTTCTGAAAACGTATTTGCTCCTCAAATTCATCCTTCACCCGTTCACACTCACGTTTTTGGATCGCTATGCAGATCGATAGACAAATTGGGGTTAAATGCCTTGCCCAGGGGCACAGCGACGCGTGACAGGAGGAAGCCAGAATTAAACCTACAACCGTCCAACTGCAGAACGACAGCAAAAAGTATTCTGTGTGATTTTTGTAAGGTTTGGGTTTAGTAAACTAACAGCATTTCATAAGCCAGACATGATGCAACAGTCCAACACGGTGGTGGAAGTGTGATGCTTTGGGCTTTTTCAGGACCTGGACGATTTGTTCTCAATAACAAAAGCATGAATTCTTCTCTTTAGGGGAAATGAAAAGTAGTTCAATGGTACTTCAGTTGTGCAGCAAGACATTCATGGAAAAACTACGTTTTTTTAACGGCCTAGTCAAAGTTACTGTGGAATTACATAGAGTTAATTAATAATGCTGTAAAAACAACAACAAAATCACCTTATTTTTCCTAAAATCTTTCATGTAAGGTCATTTTTCAACATTTTCCAGACATTTTCTCATTCTGCCTTCTGTATAGATCACAATAAATCACATCCAGTCCAGTAAAAATCAATCCATCAAACGAAACCTTGACAAAAAAGAGGAGAGGAATGAAAAGGAAAATAAAGAGGAAGGTAAGAGGAGAATATGCTGACTCTACGCTTCACCCAGGATGCACAAGGGAAGTTTAAATAAAAGAAAATCATTGGATCTCTTCCCCTGTGTTAGGTCCAGTAACCACAACGTCTCCAGAGCTTCACTTAGCTGTGATCAATATTGACGTTGTCATTAAGCAGCTCTGCTGTGATGAGGGAGGAAAAGTCCTGGGAGACGCTGGACCTGTGAAAACCTCCATGTTCCTCCTTCCTCCCTCCACCCAGAGCCACAATAAAATCAACTCAAAGCTTTTAGTTACAGCTTTGACTTGATGATGCGTCTCATTTAGTTTTTTGGTTATGAAAACATTTCAGTTCCATTGGTAGATTTTCACTGATCATTTTTTCATGTTTTAATTAAAATAATCTGCCAGTGTAACAAGCATTTCCTCATCAGCATGAAAACTAATCAATATTGAAACATGCTAAAAAGTTATTTGTTGGTTAGTTTCATAGTAAGATATGTACACCAGAAGCCAGGCCAAAATACTTGGTAGGTTTTAGTGTTTTTGCAGGTCAGAGGTCAGCGGGGTGTGCAGCTCTCCCCTCCCTGGGCCTCTCTAATAGCCATGCAAACACATTTAGCAGCCACACAAAAATCCAGGGGCACGAAGACGTTCATCCCTGGATCCTAAGAGCAAACGCTTCATGCTGCTGCACCAGCAGCAGAAAGCTGCAGCTGAAAAGACACCATGAGACGGACGCCGTGAAAGGAGCGGCTCAAAGGGCTGACAGATCTATTTGGAGCTGGTGCAGCAGATGAATTGGGAGCGCGTCGCAGAACGGGAATGAAGCTGTGGTTTGGGCTTTGGAGAAGGCCCCCCCTCTATCACTGAACGTCTGAGTAAACACTGCTGCTGCTGGGCTGGAGCGGCCGCAGCCGTGGCCCTTCTGGCCGCCGCCGCCACTGAGGTCTAAGTTTACTCTGAGACGTGACGGCCTGATGACAGGCAGCGGAGGAACGTCAACCTGTTCAGCCTCAGGGGTTTTACAAGTAATTTCCGCCTGAAAAATACATCAAATAAATCAAGAACTTATCGGATCAAACTGCAACTACTCCTTTGGTACTTCACATCACAGAATGGTTTCCTGGTGCTCTCACAGCGGTTACCCTGCCTCAATCGGCGCACCGATTGAAGCTTTTCAGCCAATCCCCGATTACTGATTACTGACCTGCTGATTCAGATTTTAGTCAATATGATTTTTTTGTCAGTCAAACCTTGGAGAGGAAAAAGACAGAGGCTGATTTTAGATTTTTGCAGATGGAGATAAGATGAGTGGATAATAAACTCAGCTTCACATGTAAGTATCGGCCGATTGTGATCTCCCGAAATGAAGGAAATCTGAACCAATAAATCCTATTTATTAGTGATAAATCATAATAAATGTTAATTTTTTTGAGCGTCGGCAAGTTTTCTTTTTCCAAATAAACAATTTCAAAACATTTCAAAAATCCTTGTCAAAACACAAAAATCAGGAGCGAATCAGGTGAAGCACATTAGTTCCACTAAAGTTTTAATGAAAATGACATTTAGTAAAAATATCTGGTCAAATAAACGGGCTGATTTTTACTTTTGGACTCTTTCTGCATCTGAAATAACTTTTGATCAAGACATTTAGCCTCTTAATCATCAAAACGAATCATTGTGATCAGCATAAAACCATAAAATGAGAAGAAAATGAAACTCTGAATTGCTTACTGAGCTGACAGTTCAGTCTGTGACTTTTAACTTCTTTAGCAGTTATTTTGTTTATTAGTACATTTTATGTTAATGCAGTGCGAAACGGATGTTTTACAAGTTAAACAGTAGGACTCTTCAGTGCTTTATGAAAAGTTACTTTTGATTTTTTCTTTAGATAGAAAGAATATCTTATATGTTTATATAGCTTAGAATTTGCTTAAGTTTGTGTCTGAGATATGTCATAATATTCTCACAAGGGAAGAGCTAAATAAGCTTTTTAATCAATGATTTAATCAGGAACTGAGCCAGAGGCGTTTGAAGCGACGAGCATTGATGATGATTTTAAAAAAGGAAAAGTTCTGTTGGGAACCTCGGCTTCTGGATTTAAAGTCTGAGAAACTGAACATTCAACCTCCAAAAACTCAACATCAGTCATGTGTATTTACTCTCACTGAGAGCCGTCTGAAACCCAGAACCCCAGTGAGCTTCTGCCTGATTATAAACACACTGCAGCTCCAGCTGGGGACGCGCTGCAAGGAGTTTATTTTCATTTTTTTATCTGATTTTACCGCTGAAGTCTGTCTGCAGTCGCTGCATTCAATCAACAGTAAGGACAAAAAGTTTGCATCTCTGCAGCTGTTTGTTAGCATTACGAATGGTAAGTTGTTCCGCCACCATTAGCACATTTAGCAGCTTGTACACAAGAATAATTGACAGCGCTAAGACCCTCTCCCTTGCTCTGATTGGTTGTTTTTGACGGGAGCGGCGCATTTTTTTTTGCAGACAAGGAATATTCACCCTCAGAGGAAGTGAAAAGGTTTTTACAGATTATCTGTCTCCTAACAGGGTGACAGTTTTAACAAATATGTTAAACAATCTTTTTTTTTTAGAAAGCTACACGCTGCAGCTGTAAGTCTGTGGTTTTAATTTGTCTCAGTGTGGAAAAGTTCCCGTTCCTGCAGACTATTTGATGAGAGTAACATTTGAACACTAACTGTTAATCTGTTTGCCTCAGTGAGGCAGTTTATCCACCATCACTTTATCAAACCATCACAGTCACCATCACTTCCCAACAATCCACGATTTATGCACTCTGGTGGTGAAAGAAGAGGAGCTGATTTAAAAAAGTGACAACTACACAACAAGTCTCTGGGATCAAATGCTGTGTTTACTGGCTGCCTGTGGGTGAGAAGAAAAACAGCCCCCCTCCTTATTAACACAGCGTCTCTCTGGCAGACAGTTACTCAGCCAATCCTGACAGATGTGACACTTCCTCGCATTTGATGTTTCTCGGGTTCGAGGACATGGTGAGTTTTTCAAGTATGCATCGTATGGTATAGCAGACGTAGGAGTAGCCTGTGTGTCTTCCTCAGATTGTTCTTCCTGCTTTGTCTGAAATATTGCCAGAAGATTACAGGCTGGCAAAAAATGACAGCAGCTTGATTTCATACAAATGCAGGGAATACATAATGCATAGCATTGTCTGAATGAACCCTTTCACATGCTAATGCCAACCTTTCTGCAGATGTCTCAGAGGTATGTGCCAGAGAGTGCAGAGTAGCAGGGAAGAGGTGAAAATTAAAAATAAGGACTAAGCAATGAATAAAATGCTCATGTAACTAACATCATTCATATTCAACTATTACTGCGGAAAAAATCCCTCCTTAAGTTCAATGTGTTGGACGAATATTCATGGCTGTTTGAATATTTCACATTTTGTGTAAAAAAAAAAAAAAAAAAAAGTATTTTATTGGGATTTTATGGGACAGATCAACTCAGTTCATAACTAACATGGTTTTGTTTTCTAAATGACAATCTGAAAACTTATTTTCAGTTTCTCTTAGAGGACCAACAAACCCAGCAAGAAGGAAGTTGTGCAGGGTTACATCCTGAGACAATAAAATCATATTTAGTTTTCTATATTTAACTCATTTATCACCTGTTGTTTTTTTGTGCAAAATTTTTCTGTAAAATTATTTTTCTTTGCAAACAATTTATTAATTGTTTATCCTGTATATTCAATTAACTCGACTTATGCTAGTAACATCTGTACTCTTGGCAGAAGTTTGGCATTTAGTACTATTTATATTGTTTTAATTTTCTGACCTTTACTCTAATTGTATATAGAGTATGTGGAGACTTTCAACATATGTTTTATAATATTTGACAGTTTATTAACTCACCTGCTCAGGCGCTGCAGATGAAACTGGCTTATGCTAAATCTGGTGCAAAGAGACTTTTGTTCGTGTTTTAAATAAACTAAAAATAGAAAACATAAAAATAAATTTAGTGGCGTCTTCCAGTCTTTAGTTACTCTTTGTCAGATCTTTGTGTTGACCTTGTCTGCCCTCTGCCAGTTGTGATGTCCACTCTGAGTTTTCTCCTCCAGGTTTGTTACTTTTTGTTATTAATTACTTTAAAATGAAACTGCAGCCGTTTTACCCGTGTTTAAGTCGAATTTAAAACAAAAACATGGCAAAGACATGGAGGTCTATTTATCAGAGGAGGGAATTTTAATTTGTGTGTTTAGTTGAAGGTTTCATGTCAGGGAAAATCTCATCCTAAAAATGTTTTTAAAAGTGTGGCCACTGGAAGCGCCTGTACAAAAAACCCTAGAGGCAAAATGGCCGCACTTTGGACTCTCCTGGTTTAGTTAAAATCATATGCATGTGTTAAATGGGCCTAGTCAAAGGCCAAACCTTCATACAACAAAAGATTCTGTCAGTTTGACAACTGATGTCCTCACACACTCAAATCTGAGTTTGGTTGAGCTTTTCTGCAAAGAAAAATTAGAAACAATTTCAGCCTTAAGTACAGATCTTATCTGTGAAAATGTTTGGGAAACATATTGTATTTACACTTCTTACGATCATATAATATAAAATCCTGTTGAGTGAAGATTGCGGATGTTTTGGGATGCATTTGCAAAGCACTGCTGCCGACCTTATAGATACTAAAATACACATTTAGGGCGGTTCTCTGTGGGCAGAGTGACAGGCAGCCCCTCCATGATCACAGGAACTTTCCAGAAAAATCACAAATTATTTATGGACATTCAATGCAAAATCCAGACAGAAGTCCCTTAAGAAATGTATGGCAGAGTCATCAGGACCCGTGATTAACATGTCTGAAAGTATAATCAGTGTTAAAGGAAGTGCTCTGGCCAGCATCTCGGCCCGGCTCTAAATCCTGGACCAGTTAATTGTATGGTGGAACTGAAAAGGCCTACAGGCACTAAATGCTTCAGTGAGATGAATGAAATGCTCATTTTGCGTTTACACAGAGTTCCCACACATAATTATGGTTCCTTGTTTTGTGCATCCAAAGCACAGTGAGCTAATGAGTTCAGACACTAATACTGACTTTAACAGTAAATACCTACAACACCCTGAATATCAAAGAAAGCTGCACAAATACAGTTTAGCCTGAGCTCCACACTTAAAGAGGTTAACCAGCGTATTCCCAAGGCCACTAAAGCCTGTATGATTATACAGATGTAGACGTTGTTCATCTGTTAAAAGCCTGCATGAATACAGACATGTTAAGATCTGCTTGATGGTGGAAGATAGTGCTCATCTGTTAAATTGTGGGTTTTTGTTTTCATTCTCCGGCTTCTTCAGGACTTGAGCTGAATTATTGTTTCCACTCTGGACAGAACTATTCAAGTAACACAAAGCAGGCTTCCTCAGCCCGGGTCTGTGTTTATCACATCTTCCAGCGCGCGCCGAGGAAAAGCTGCGGATCTCAAACTGACCCGTTGTTTTATAGATTTCTTGCACTTTAACTTGCAGCCCAGTGACATGGAAAACAAACGTCTTGCCAGAAGTGCTTCTCTGAGACGTCTGACACCACTATAGAGCTCAGGTTTCTGTGCATTTGTTGTTCCTCAGACTGTTGACTCTCCAGCCCTGCGCTGTGTCTAAATAAACAGTGGCTAAGCTAAAGTTGGGTCTCTCATCTGTCTTGTCACTGATTCCAAAGCTTATCTGATGCTAACCACACAGGCTGGCCTATGTAAGGAATCCCCATCATTTACACACATTCCTTCTTGTTAAATGGCTCCACAAAACCGCAGAAATGTTCATTTCCTCAAATCATTTTGGAACATTTTTGGGGCAAACCACATCTGGGGAAAGCTGATGTTATTTTTATTAACTGATAGAACCGAACTTTCAGTAATGAAACTGAGACACATTTTCTCTTTCATTTATTATGTCAGGCTTTGGCCATCAATTTATTTGGACTGTAAATTATTTTAGATAAACTTTAAAAGATTGATAGAGTGTTTGAAAGATGCATGCTCAAAGAGAAAAACACCTGATTCATTATATCTTTAAAGTTATTGCTGGGTTTCACCTTTTGGGACATCTGTTAGATATCTCAGCTGAACTCTGGGTCAAAGTCGTGACCTCGCTTATTTGGTTAGTGACCACAGCTACCTGCAAACAGCTAAAGTCCATGAACACTTGAAACCCTCTGGAAAAAGCTCAGAACTGCCTATTTTAATAGTTCAAACACCAAATATACCTTAATTTACTTTCTACCGTAAACACTAACTCTGCGGATTTGCCATACAGTAAATTTGTTTACATAAATTTTGCCCAGTAAACATTTAAGGGCAATAATTAGTCTCTGTCCTTTTTTGATGTGTCTTTATGCCACCACTGTGACGCCCCCTATGGGCCACACGACGCCATTGGTTTACAGGAACATTAATGATCAATAAGGAATCAAATTTAAGTCTGAAAACATGAAGCAGTGACAGATAATATATTTATCTTTTCAACAACTCAGAAAGAGTAAAACATAATAACCCGAATTATTAAAACATGAATCTCAGCTGCCACAGTGTGAACTCATTTTTGTTGTGGATCAAACATTAATGGCTGCACAGCCTCATGTTTCCTGACGTCTGTATTAATATTTTCTTCATGCTGCCTTTCAAATGAAGCCATATGGACGCCATCTTTACATCTGGACCTGTGTTTGCACTACGCTGCCCCCTGTTGTTGACCTTTTGCCAATGTTCAGCTACTTCTGCTATTTATTATATAACTAGCACACTTACCGCCCAGCAAACGTTAGAATGACGTTTTATTGCTTATCAACTGGTACACAGGATCGCGTTTGAATGTTGAAGGTTTTATTTTATCAGATCATTTTAGTGCAAAATTGAATAAATCTATTTTGTCATCCAGGTTATGACTTTTTACAGTAAATATCTAATTTCTGTTGTGTTAAAACACACCATGTTTTAACTCCGGCTGGGTTAGCAAAATAAACTACATTTAGAATGTGCTGGTAAATGGACTGGAAACAAATATTTCTCTTCAATGTTCCCAAACAGTTTCAGAAAATCATTCATTTTGCAGGGCGAAACAGAAAAGAAGGACAAAACCACTGCAGGCTAGAAGTGGAGGGCAAAATGTCTGATCTCAGAGGAATCCACCGCTGGCCACAACCAGAGGTTTTAGCGCACATTTCAGTGACCTATTAAGAGCATTATGGGCCCCTGGTCCTCACCGGCCCTCGTAAGACGGCATATCCTCTTAAAAGTGGAATTGATTGGAAGAATTGATCCTCTCTGGGTTGGCAGAGAGCAGCCCCGATAATTACCTCACGTAAATCTTTGCAATCGCATATAAAATATGTGGATCTTCTGCCTCTTCATCTGCAGCTTCTGGGGATTCACCAGGATTCATTTTTAAATGTCGAAGTAGTTCATTTCTGTGGCGCCTGATGCAGAGGGAAACATTTTGCATCCATTCTTTTAAAAACAGTAAGCCCTAAAGGACTTCATGAAGAATTGGTGTTGAACTATTTTGTTTGACTGATTTTATGTATTCATATGTGCTTAAATGTTATAGAATGCTGTATACTAATGTTGTTTGTTTGTCACTGATTATTCTCGTTTATCACAGATGTCTCCTTCTTGTCCAAATTGTGTGTAGAAACACGTTGCTTGTTAGATATCTGTAACAAGCTGAAGATGCAGTGAAGCCGTAAAACTTTTCCCTTACAGCTTCAATATGTAGTTTTCTAAAAACGTTATGTTTTTTTTTAACATATTTGTTCACACTGTCACCATGTTGTAATGATACAATATGAGACAAAATCAGAGCCAGGAATAGGGTCTTAGTGCTGCCAATCAACCTCGTGAAAGTGTTGCTAAATGGGAGAAATGAATCACTGTTGCATTACAACTGCTTAAACATCCAGCTAGCCTTAGCTATCACAACAGGTTTTGCTAACAGGGAGAAACGGGGAACCCAACGGGAATGAGTGGCATGCAAGTAGGCATGATTGACAGCGTTAAGACCCGCCTCCTGGCTCTGATTGGTTGGTTCTAGGAGAAGGCAGAGGATCTAAATTTTTTCACAGATTATCTGTTTCATAGCGTAATGTCAGAACATAGTGGCAGTTTCAACAAATATGTAAAAACATTTTTTATAAGATTCTGCAGCTTTGATAAAACTTAAATTTTTGAATTGCTTGTAGTTCTTGTAAAATAAAAAAATGAAACATGTTTACATGTAGCACCCAAAGAGGGCTTTAAATTTGGCTGCCATACGTGTAAAAACAACAACAACAATAATACTACCACTAATAATAATAACAATAATAATGTATGAATATGACCAAATAAATCCCCAGATACATTTTGACGCATTACCATCTTTTTGTGGATACGTCCATTAAGTCATCTCAGGCCATGCGCAGTGACAGGCGTACGGCTTATAAAAACCAGCTACCTATCAAGCTGACATCACATTCATCTCTGATTGAATATCTCTCAGATGACCCTTTTCTCAGGCCCGCCGCAGAGCCCTAAAAAGCAGCTGCAGCAGTGGGAGTGTGTGGGATTAGGGCCTTAGCTTTGCTCAGATGGAGCATTTCCATGACAGAGAGCTGCGGCGCGGCTTTAAGCCCGCCCCTGTTTATGCTTTTTGGAGGATAGGCCGGATTCCCTCCTGTGACAGATGGCCTTTCAGCCACAAAGTGCAGTGTTTAGACTCAGCTTGCTTTGGGGCAAGAAAGCAAATCTCCGATGACACAGCATTCAGCAAACAACTCCCGATTGCAGAGGTGGAGGCCACAGGGAACTGGGTGACCCACTGAGCATGTAACCAAATAACCAGAGAAGCTCCTCAGCTTCTGCTAAATCTGGCAGCAAAGGGGAGGCAAAACAAGGGACACCAGAGATAATGACGGGGCTTAGAAACCAAAGAAGTGGTTGGCTTGAGGATACATGACATGGCTCAGTTTAGATTCAGCACAGTCCAATCTGGAGCTTTTGCTTACTGCAGACTGAATGCCTCCGACTAAATCAATACACCCTGAAAAAAGGGCAGATTTGGCTCAGCTTTTAATTAAGAGGATTGTTAAATTTGGTCAGTTGAAGTGTAAAGAGATTTCTTTATAGGCAGGCAGGGCAAAGCGGCAGATTTTGCATCACAGGGTAAACAGCGAGTGAAAAGGACCAGCTGCTGGAGAGAATTAGCCAAGTCTCATCTGATCCAACACAAACCCTGTGCTGCTTACTCTTAGAGAAAAATCATGCCTGACCCAGTCTGACCCCCGCATACAAAGCCAGAGAGGCCCTGGAGGCAGCGAATTAATTGCAACCCACTAGGCCTAACACACCATATCTTAACAGCAATGAGGTGTTGGGTCAGACGTGTTTCAGGACAGACAGGAGGAAAATCTGAAACAAGTTGAATTTAAAAAGTAACCTATCATAAAACAAACACTGGTGAAGCCATTTTCAGCTGAGTTAAAATCATCATTTTAGGAGTTTTTAGCGCCCAGAAGTCCGAGGAAATTTGATTTATAACCCAAATCTGACTTCTTTAACCCAAAAGAGGAAAATAAATGGCATTCAAAGTTTCTGGACCACCAGAAAATATCACAGCAGGAAGGAGAGAGGACCTTACCCAGTACAGGTGTGTCGTTCTGTCACCTGATGAGGAATTACTGACACAAACTGACCAATGAAAATCAAGATGGCTGCCAGTTCTGGTCCAGTTACTGGGTGAGTGAGTGGATCCTCCTTTTAGAGACACAAGAAAAGTCCCCAAACATTCATTTATGCCAATAAATGATTAAAATGGATTTTTCAAGGGAGTCCTGGCCAAGAAGTAGCAACAAATGCAACACACAAAAAAATCACAAACAGAAGAAAATACATAAAATACATTTAAAATACACTTTTTCTGAAAGCGTCCTGCATCAAGTATCATTACACTCCTAAAAAACTGGAATCTGTCAAACATTGTAATCAAGAAGACTCAGTTTGTGTTGAGTCGATCTGAAGTCTGCAAACAACGATTGGGACATACATTCAGCCACTGACACTCTCTGACATGCAGGTGAGAGTTCATGGTTAGCTGAATAACTTAAGGAAAACAAGCAACTCTGAGCACCGGAGGAAAACTGCCCAGAGTCGTCCTCTTTTCTCCATCAGCCAGGCTGGAAAAACCCATCCCCTCACATCTCCTACTGCTGAAATTCATTTAGAGTGTGGCCGTTATTTACTACGTTTACTCTGCCTGCTCGCTTTTCAAGCCCACACTGTTGGAGCAACTTAAATTGGCCTCTCGCACCATATAGATTTCCCATCACAGGCCAGCATCTAAAGAAGACACAGGGAGGAGAGGAGGGAAGTGGAGCAGCGGCTCATTCCCCGGTCGGATCGCTCGCCCCATTGTCCTCCTCAAATAAAATACATACTCAGATTAATAGACCCAATAACGCACGGCGATGGCTCATTGTGGAGAGGGAAGGAGAAGCTCATCATTCCAGTCGCTCAGCTGCCAGCTCTTGCTTTCTAACAGGGAGAATTATTCCAAGTCAAATTATTTGTAAACCAACAAATTAAGCCGACATTGCTGGAGCTGAAAACCCAAACTGGGTGGATTAGAGGCCAGGCAGATTTAAAGCTGCCAGGCAGACGCTTCAGGAAAATCAATCAAACCCACTTCAGATATAGTAAGCAATCTATAAACAACATGGTTTATTTTGTTATTTTATTGCAAATCTGTATTTTATCAATTTTCTCTTAGGAAACATCTTCCAGCTGTGCATTCCTGCTCTGACATCACATGAGGCATAAGATCGTTGTTCTTTTTTAAGTACATTGATGTATTCTTCCTGTTGTTTCCACTTCCTCATTTAAAGTGTTTATAAAACATTCGAGGACATTATATGGATTTCAGAAAACTTTGACAGTAATTTCTCTATTTGGTTTCTTTAATATCCCAACAATGTTTTCTGCACAACTGCTGCGTGACGTCCACAGAAAATGTTCCGGATGTGGCAGCGTCATTTCAGTCAAAATGCAGTTACTCTGCATTTTGATAGAGACGTTCAGTCTAGTTAAAGTAGTAAGGGTTCAGACAGTAACTAGTCCTATCAGGGAAGTTCATGTGCCTCTTGTGATGTCATCAACTCAAACTCACAGGAGAAGCAGCTGTTTATTTCTTCAGAGTTGTATCTTTAAAAACTTGCAGAGGAAAACGGTAATTCATCGTGTGTTTTTATGGTTTCTGTGAATTTGGGACAGAAAAAAGAAAAAAACCGTGATATCTTTAACAAAGTTGATCAAGGCGTTTTCCTGAACAAGGCCAATAATTTGATGCTCTCCCATCGGAAACAGAAATGTCATGTTCAGGGACATCTGACGTCAGCGGATCAATGACTCCTGACAAGGAATTTTAAAACATGCTATCTGTCTGACTGCTGCTGGCAATAAACTGAAGATTAACCTTTAGATCCCTGCTGGTCCTGAGAAGTCCCCTGAAGGGCATGCTTTGCTGTTTGCTAATCAAAAAAAGTTGCTTTTTCAATACCATAAGAGGAGGGAAGGGCTTAGTGGCTCTGCAGTCGGGCCCTGAAGTTATTGACTTCTTTCCCC
Organism: Poeciliopsis retropinna; assembly: GCA_010277075.1. Lineage (NCBI taxonomy): Eukaryota > Metazoa > Chordata > Actinopteri > Cyprinodontiformes > Poeciliidae > Poeciliopsis > Poeciliopsis retropinna. Next base: position 1,819,113 of record VMRM01000018.1, read on the forward strand.
TTCCAATATGAGCATCATAAATGTAAAAGATGAACACGCTACAGCCAAGGATTATATATAACTTGCACAGTTCCAGATATGCGTACAAGACACAGCTGGTTTATTAAAAATAAACACCATATATTATCTCTGTGCTGCAGCACAAATGTAATAATTCCTGTTGCTGTGAATAGAAATAGAGAAACGTAATCACATGACAAGAGAGCAACCAGGGTGTTGTTGGGCTGGCCGGCTCGGCTCGCTGCATAGCTGCCTCCTTTGTGCGCCACACAGACACAAGAGCTGCTTTTCTTCTCCACAAGCATGATCCTCTTTCACCCTGGTACCTTTCAGCCAGGAGCCAAGGTTTTCAATAGCGGTGACCTCCGTGGCCCCTGTGGCCTCCAACCCTCCAGCTGTTCGTCCTTCCAGTCCGCAGCATTGTCCACAACCTCTGGTTTGCAGAGGCAGGGCGAGCAGCGCCCCTCTGGGCAGGAGAATTGACCCCCGCGGGGCAAAGCTGCAACGCGGCAGGCATAGAGCCGGAGTTCCCACATGAGCGCTGGAGCATGACAAGAAGGAGGGAGAAAGAAAGGTCGGCTAGTTGAACTAATGCCTGGCTGGGTGAGGCTTTAGAGGAGGAGAAGGAAATATAAATGAAGATAAAGATGCACCGATTCACATTTACACTTCCGATACGATCCAGATATCTGAGGTTTAGTATCGGCTGATCCGATCTGATACAGAGAAACAGCTGAATTGATTTAAAATGTTTATTTCTTTGAAACCCAAACACAAATGTTCTGGATTACAAATGCAGCACACTTTAATTACAAACAGCTTCACAAAATTGGTCAAATATTAATAAAAAAAATTTTAAAAAAACTTTTAAATGTTCAGTCAGTGCAATTAGGAGTAGAACAGCCAATGTGCAGAATTAAACCAGTTTAAAGTAATTCACAGTTATGGTTTTTTTATCATTATAAGAATGAGGACAAGATTTAAATATTAAATAAAAATATTGTGTACAGTTATGTAATTTGCAGATTTTATTAGTGATTATTTCTATTATCCTTTTCAGAAAAGGAAAAGATGAAAAATGGGTAGAAGGGATATCTGAAAGATGTATTCATTTATTGATTTAGCAAATTCTGTTTCATTGTGTTTCCATCTGATTGTTTTGCTCTTTTGATATAAACCTAAACTTAACTTGAAATAAATAACACAGAAATACGCTGACAACGTTGGTCAAACATGTAAACAAATCTTCTTTCAAACCGTTCAGAGCATCAAGCATAGAATTAGACTGAATAGATCTGCTCATGTGAATCAGGCACATCGTCACCAATAACCAATCTAGAATATATTTCAATATTGGGACCGATGCAGATATTAATATATCGGCTTGGTGCATCTGTAGATGAAGAGTTGGTGAGGAGAGATAAATGAGGGTGAAATGAAAAGAGGTTCAGGTGTACAGTCAGGAGATGAGAGTGTTGTCACGGCGATAAGATGGTGTTCCCCCGAACCAGACAGACATGAAGGTGGAACAGAAGAGCTTCTGCATGGCTGGTGCCAATGACAGGACAGAACTCCCTCTGCTCCCGCCGCTAACTGGATGATAGCTCCAATCGCTCCGTTCCTCCAGCCTCAATCTGTCCTGCTGTCATTCATTTTCTCACTTTCCTTCCCACTATGCTGGTTTTTTTCTTTCTGGTGCTTTTATGACACAACAGCTTACACTCTAAAAACACAAAATATAGTTTCTGCATCAAATATAATAAGACAGTACAACCTTCCAAGTAACTTTTCAGCAAGATATACAAGTTTATTATAGGCCAATAATTCCTTAATATTGATAAAAAGTTCTAGTTGCATTGGCAGATTATTTCACTTATAACATGTAAATGACTTGGAATAAGTGAAATAATCTGCGGTGGAACTAAAACTTATTCAGGAATTATTAACCCAAAACAAACTTCAGTATTTTGCTGAGATGTTCCTTGCAAGTCAGTTTTGTCTGATTTCAAGCGTTCTGAATTTATTTCATAATAAACTGAACCAACATTAACCAGGGAAGCTTTAAAGTCAAGTCAAGTTTATATGTATTTCACATTTCAACAACAAGGCAGTTCAAAGTGTTTCACAACATAAAGTCATGAAACAAACATTACATTTTGTCAGATGTCATCAAAATCAGTGACTATAGAGGCAAATCTAAACAGGGGAGCTTTTAGCCTTGACTTGAAGGACCTCAGTGTTTCAGCAGCTTTGCAGTTTTCTGGAAGTTTATTCCAGATTTATGGTGCATAGAAGCTGAAGGCTTGTTTTGTATACCTGTGATAAATCACAGCTCCAGGCCTTTTTCTCATTAGAGTAGCCAAAGAAGGACAATGGCAACTTGAGAATGGTTCGAAAATGCTTCTAATTTGATGATGGTGTGTGTGTGTGTGTGTGTGTGGGGGTGTGTGGGGGTGCGTGTGTGTGTGTGTGTGTGTGTGTGTGAGTGCGTGTGGGTGTGAGGTGGGGCTTTGTGCACTCGTGCAGGGAGAGTGGATGGAAATCGCCTCTGCACAGGATGAAAGCCTCGGAGGACGATCCATTGACTATGAAATGTGATGATCCTGCTTCACCCTCTGACACCAGGAGAGTTCGGCTTAACATTGCCCTGGGCACTAAACCTTGGAATCTGCTGTGTGAAGACTTCAGAGTGTGTGCTCATAATCAGGCGTGCCGCTCTCTCTCCCTCTCTCTCTTTTTGACGTATAAAACACCTGCCTCGTTCTTCATCTCCTTACATTGCACTCGCAACATTTTAAAATTGCATTCTGTCTGTCACAAACTCCGTAAGGAGATGGATGACTCATGGAAGTTCTGAGGCTTTATTTCCATATATTTTCGCTCATAACTGAATGATTCACTGGCTTTCTCTGTGCTACCAGTGTATTAGAACGGGAAGATTTGTGTTAAGTTATGCTTTGCATGTTGCTGTTAATTCAAAGAGAAGTGTTTATGCAAGTGTGTGTTTCTGTATCCCAACACAAGCCCCTGGTTGGGTGACGAGTTGTTGGCAAGGTTGTGGTACCCTGCTGGGACCAACCCTGCCCAAGCAGCCTGGTGGAGGGGACAAGCTGTGGCATGTATACACACACACACACACACACACACACACACACACACACACACACACACCCACACCCACACACCTCCACGCACGCACACACACACTCTGTGCATATCCAGGAACACACATCGAGCAGCTGCTCCTTCTGCAGCTGCTGCTGTCACCCAACGCGCAGCTCCCTGATCCACAGGACGGTGGGAGGAGAAGAAAAAACAGAAAATAAAAAGGAGGGGAAAGAGAGAGAGATGGAAAAGTGGGAAGAGGGTTAGAATAAGGGAAAGAGAGAAAGCTGAAAAAATAAACAGAGGATGTGAGGAAGAGATGAGGAGGAAGAAGGTAATGGAAATAAATTGAGGTTCAAGTGGAGGAAGATTTAAAGCAGTACACACAGATAATTGGCTTCCACTGCAACCTACACCTGTTACCAATAGAAACTCTTAAATTAGAGGTAGAAATATTTTGAACTGAAGTTTTGATGCTAAATACATTTATTAAACTGTGACATTGGCTGCTGCAGTTTTCACTCTGACCTGCTCTGATTGTTCATGTAGAACAACGCGGCTTAGAAAGCAGCTGAAACATTAAATGTTATAATGTTAAAGCAAATTACTGAGTTTATAATGAAGCTATTGAGTTTATTTCTATAGGACATTTCAGGCAGTTCAAAGTGTTTTACATAAAAAACATCTTAAACATGCCATAGAGTCAACAGTTGTGAAAACCAGTAACAGACGTTGCATTTTGTTAAAATCATAAAAACACATCAAATATGTTGGTAAATGTTACATTTCTGCCCAGGAGATCAGCTATTTTAATGGTTTACCATATTTTACGGGTCATACCAAAACAGAGAGGAAGCATGCTGGTGCTAGCCTGATATCTTAGCAACCTGTTCTGCATGAAAACATCAGCAGCAGAAACAAAACTTCATAAAAGCCGACAAAGAACTTCATGAAAGACTCACAGAGGCTCATGTCATGATTCTGGTTGTCAGAGGATTGTCGACTAACAGAACCTAAAATCCAAAGTCTGTCCATTTGACACTAGAAGAGGAATGTCTGAGAGCATCTCCTACCCTTCGGATAAAAGTCTCACAAATGGATAAACAAAAACATGACTAAAGTCTATAACTATATGAGTTGGGACAAATATTTAGAGATTAAAAAAGGAATGAACTTACAAACTGGAGATGGTGTGAAGGGAAAATGTTTAGCTAGAGGATCTGATGATGGATGATAGGAGGGTGATTACAGGTCAGACTGTTAAACAGAATGAAATCAACTGGAAGGCAGGAAACGAGAGACAACTGGAGAGCTGAATAAACACAACAGGAGAAACAAGAAACAAGGAAACAATAACAGCACAAAACTAAACACAAAACTCATTACAGGAATAGACTGAAACATGGAACAAAAACCTTAAAACTCAAAATGAAATCAACAAAATGAGACATAAAAGTGTCCCTTTAAGTCATCTTGTTCTTATTGGCAAATGAATGACTCAGAACCTCATCTTCATCATCTTAAGGTTGCATTCAAATAACAATGCTACCTTCTGTTATAAAATGCTGTATATCTCAAACATAACTTGCAATTTAACGCCTTGAAAATGGCCTTTGTCTCATAATAATGTAGAATATTAGTGTGTAGGAGGAACTAACAAACACCTGGTGGACCTGCAGCTGCTGCCAAAACTACATCTGTAAACGACATCAATGGACGCCAGGAAGAAAAATTGGTATGAAGACGTGCTGACGGGGTGGGCGTGTTGGAGAGGGAGGTTCTTAAAGAGACAGACGCCTAATTCAAGGTCACAGTTATGGCTATGATGATTGATTTTGATATATACGTGATTGTAATATATAATGACACTATGTCCCTGCAAAATACAGTAATACTTCCCCTTTAAGAGTCTCACCTCTGACTCAACACACTGGTGTCATGTGATCAGAGGAAACCATTGTGATTGGCTAAAAGCTGCTGAACATGATCTAGTGCTGATTGCTTTTGCTTGAGTCATTACAAGGTCACCATATCTGCTGCTGAATTATTCCAGGTGAATTTCTGTAATAAAAGTGTTGAATATAAGTTTTTGTAGGTGAAATTTTTGATGGCAAACATAAAATAAAATAAAAAAGTCATACATAATTGCACAGGATAAGCATCCGCTTTGTAAAAGAAGTCTAATGAGTCAACATTTCCTCCATATTGGGCTGCTAAGGCTCGATATTAGATGAAGAGGAGGCAGCCAGGGGGCAGGGAGGCACATCAAACTGTCAAATTACCAAAGTAATTAGTTAATTAACAACAAGGGCCCTAAGGGCCTGCAGCTGAAGTCTAATATAGACCTTCTCCAGAACAAGTGGACCTCGAAGGCTATCCCAAGCAAACCAATAGACTAGCTTAGCATCTCCGTCTCTGTCAGTGTGAGGGACACGCTCAGTGTTCACGGATCTCACAAGCATAAATCTGTTCATTTAGGATGAATTCAGTGTGCTCCATTCACAATCACACAAAGATAGTGGATGGATTTACTCTCTGTGACATTGTTTACCCCACAGCATATGTTGCATGTTTCACAGCATCCAGTAGAGAACAACAAAACATTTCTCATGAAGTTTGATGGAATGCAAAATCTGAAATTTGCAGCAAACTGAAGAAGAAGAAGAAGGAGAAGAAGAGAGGGAGCTGAGAGAGTATGCCCCGCATCGCTTCATAGCCACAGGCAGTTGCACAGCACAGGAGAAATGTGCTTACATCATCACATGCTGTCCTGGCATCCTGCAGAGGGCACTGTGAACAGATGAAACGCAGAGCGAAGGCGGCAGCCAGCCGGCCCAGGAGGAGCTCACACAGACACTCCCACGCAGCTTGGATATCTGACATTCTTGGCAGCCTCTCTGAGAGGTCAGTGGTAAAATATTCGAGCAGAGCTAACCTTCAAGAGCTACCGTGTTCTAGCAAGCTGAGACCAGAGGCTTAATTCATCACTAATTAAAGTCTACATGCGGTACAAGGATAAATCTTTCTTAGTGAGTCTCAGATTCAAGTATTCTAACGAACAGTCCTCTGATTTGGACAAGATATTTTCCATGTAAGGCAGTGGGTGATGTGAAGGCAAAGGGAGAACTTTGTTGAATATTTTGTTTCTTCTAAGTGATATAGAAGAGAAATCGGAGCCATTCTGCACAAGTTCTCATGCTGTGACCCAGATATGAGAATTTATGTGTCATAAATGGTGAACATGAGCAGCAGATATGAAAAATGTCATACTTCTGGCTCTCAGAGGCAGGAATTTGACTGTTATGGCTGTAATTCTTCAAAAATGGAGCAAGCAGAATGTATATGCAGTTATCTCTAAATTAGCTTATTTTATCCCAACAGCATGTGTTAGGAAGTGAATGTGAATTATCTTATTATTGATTTAATATGTTAGTTATCAACAGGTTATCATCATGAAATGGCTTGAAAACAACTAGAGGTAAAGATGTAAAAGTTTATGCAAGTAGTTTAACAAATTTATCAACTTAAAACAGAGAAGAGATGGATTTCATCTCCAGTTCATGATCAGAAAAAGATCCCAGAAAATCTTTCTATTCAAATATCACGAGTGGGAATAAATGGGCCGACAGGCAGCACTGATCTGCAGCTGCTGTCGCCTCATTGGGCTCTTCTGATTGGTTGAGACATGAATGCTTAACATTCAGAGTCTAACTTATAAAGATGTGTACAAACTCTAAAGATGTAAACCTCAGCCGAGCCCAGAGGAAGAACAATGATTTTGTTAGTTAAAACCTTATGAGGCAGTACAGTTATCCAATGTAATAAAACAAATATTTAAATCTGAATCTCCAAATTGAGTTTGGAAAAGAAAAATCACAATGCCAAAAGCTCTGATTGTCAAAAATATGTTATTTTTACTATCTGTGTTAGAATAAGACGAGGAATGGCTGACTGGTTATGTGTGATTAGTTCAAAGGAGAAACTTCTCTAATGAGAACCCAATTACTGCTAATTGGTTATAAAGATTTTTACAGGGAGCATGTGTTTCCATTTAATCAAGGTTTTTTTCAGAGGAGGTCTTACTTATTTGGGCAAAACAGCAATATCATAAGAGTCTTTGACTTTATGTAAACATTTGACCAATTTGATAAATGGCCCTGAACAAAATATGCATTAAAAGCAAATTTCTAGAAAAAATGGAATGAAAACAATGTTTGCACGCATGCAAATGGAAAACAGTCGTAACGCTTCAGCGTCGTGGAAAATTTAAACATCTTTTCACAATTTTGCTGTTTTGGAACCAAGACTTTGTTTGCAATTACTTAGATGGAAATCTTCTTGTTTTTTCTTAAGTCAACAGATTGAAATGTGACGCAGCTGTTTTTTGTTTTTTTTCAGTGCATCTCATAGAGGTCAACAAGCTCAAGCAGTAATTTTCTGGCTGTTACACAGCAGATGCCCCGGCCGGAGAGGAGCGGTGTAAACCCATCCGAGCTGCATTCTCCTCACGGTTCCTCTTCATCGCCGCTGCAGCAGCATCTCTGCATCTGAGGTCGGCGAGTGCAGAGGAACGGAGCCTTCATGGCTTCCAGAGGCGTGAGTAGCCAGCTGTAGCGCTGTTTGGGATGCTGATTGGAAGTGAGTGTTGAGCGCTCAGGACAATTATGGGATCATTACTGCCGCCACACCGCAGGCATAATATGAACACCGTGCCATTTGTCAAGCAGCCGCAGCTTTCTAATCAAGCTCGTATGTGTTTGCGTGTTACTTTTAGCGTGATGGAGAATACACGCACATGTGCCTGAGCCTGATAGCCTTGGCATGTTGGCAGAGGAAGTGGAATGTTTCTCAGTGTGTGTGTGCACATGTTTGCTAGAGGCTGGGGATGAGTCAAAGCCCTGCCCAGTGTTTTCTGCATGTTTATTTGCCTACATTTGTGATGGCATCCAAAGCACAGCACTTGGATAAGAGTGTGTATGTGCATGTGTGTGTGTGTGTGTGTGTGTGCATTATTTGAGAGCGAGGAATGCCCTGCCTGTGTGCAACTGTCTAAACATGTCCCTGTCAGCTGTCTCTGTGCTCCCTTCATGGAAAAATAACTGAACATGAGTTATTTGTTATTTTCACCACACCCAGAAGGATCAGCTCATATTGGTGCTGAGGAGGTTGAGTGGGGGGGCAAGAGGATGACCTCTGTGACCTCTTTCAGTCTGTAAGGCCTACCAGCTTTAGGCCTTACAATCATCTCCTCCTCTGAGATGATTGTAAGGAAGAGGTATGCTGATTGGAGGATAGGGATAAAATGCTCCTTGACTTTCTCTTTATCAATATTGATAACTGATTGGGACCAAAACAACGAGCGGTGTGAGGTTCAGCCTGGTCCTTCTGCAGGCTCTGGTCTCTGTATGATAGAACTGGAGTTGGTTCGTCGGAGCCGTTCTGTTTTTTACAGCTCTGCTTGGAGCTAATGCTCTGCGCTCACTGCAGTAGCTCTTATTATTCTATTTAATTAAAAAAATACATTTATTTAATTGGCGAATAAATAAAGCGGAAGGAAGGGCTGAATGTTTGAGCAGAGTTCATTCTCATCGCTCACCGTTTGTTTTTGTCACGCGTCGCGATGCGTTCCCTGATTCCTACATGTTGTTGCTTCGGTTTATGTTTATGGTTTAGTGTTGTTTACTGTTTCTGTGTTGCCAGCTTAGCTGTAATATTTAATTGTGCAGAAGAAAATGTTTGTTTCTGCCAAAGCAACTCTACTTTTTTCCTCTACAGTTTCCTATATTTTCCTTTCATTTTGTGTTTGTGGAAGAGCATATTAGTAATATGACTAATATCTTAGTCATATATTTCCAATATGACTAAGATATTAATACAAACGACACTTGTTGAAGAAACTACATGAGTATTTGACACTGACATATTGAAAAAGCATATTTTCTGCAACTTTATTGTTTTTGTAAGAACATACTGCGAGTATTTACTTAAGATGATGAGTCAACTTTTTCGTGACCTTCACCTACAAAAACAACTAAAAGAACTATACTACTGGTGAAGTTTCAACATTTCTTTATCATTTCCCCAGTTTAAGACGAAAGTGGTTAAAGATTAGGGTGATGGCCAGGAGGCTGTCCAGTCTTTAAGACAATAAATCATCAAAGCTCTAATGGGAAACTTCTTGACTAAATTTTAAATCTAAATCTGTCTAAGGTCTGAATTTTACATGGTCAAGAAACGGTTTGTTTATGGGTTCATGATGGAAGTACGGTTCAGTGATACAAGCAGGCCATTGTTTCCAGACTGAGGTGTGTTCAGTGTGCAGGTGGTCTGAAACACGTTTCTCTGCTTTAGTTTGGTGGTCTGTACATGATAGGACCACCCACTGACCTGACCTGACTCCCGTCACGCAGCCAGCAGAGTCACCTTCACGTCTCCTGGTTAAAAATAAACTCCTTGTTTGACGTTGGGATGACGGATCAGTAGATATCAGAGCCCAGAGTGAGTTTTCTCTGTTTATTGTTGATCTGTTTTGAACCTGGTTGTGTCCTCAGGTCAGTGATTCATGTAAATCACAGACAGTCTCTCTTCTTGGGAAACGACCAGTCACTACAAGGCAGCGATAAGCAGGAGAATGAAGGCGTAAGGACACATTGATTTGAGTTTTTGTAGTTCTGGTTGTTTGCCATCAATCATGACCACGAGTTAAACTGAACCCACTATGAAACAGTTTCATTCCCACTTTGATTGTATTTTTCTATTTTTGTCATTATCCTTTAGTGTTTGGGTTTTCTTTTATTGTTTGATCATTTTCTTCCTGATATTTGATACGTCTAAACTTATTTAGTTAAGTTTTCTGTTCATTATTGTTACAATGCCCTTCATCAACCCATTATTAGTTCATTCCTTCATGCTTAATTTCTTTTTTTAGTTGATGTTCAGTTCTTTTGCATCGATTTTATTTTTTTCTATCTTTGTTAGTCATTTTCCTTTTTTAGTTTTAATCCAGCTACCTCTGTGTTAATTAGTGTTTTACTCGGTTTCCCTGCTTTCCTTCTGCCACAGCTGCACCACATCTGTTCTGTAGTTTATCCGTTTCCCACCCCGGCCTCAGTAATTAAGCTCCTCATTGTCAGTTGCTCCTTGCTGGATTCTTTGCTAACCTTGCGACAGTTTTATGACTTTAGTGGATATTATCTACTAGTAGGAGTGAAACTTTTTGTCATGTTGCATTAGAGGGAACTGTGCCAAACATGAATGAAAACTAAATTTAAAAAAAATCAAATGTAATTACAAGTTTTCAGATGATAACATACAATAAAGTTAAACTATATGAGTGATTTTAATGCTATGATTTCATCACTCAGGTTGAATGTGAATAACCATGCTTATTTCTATCTGAATCATCAAATGCTTGATAAAAACAGGTCTCTGTTCTTCCCTTCAGTTCTTAAACTCAAAGTTATGCAGAAACGGCACATCGCCTGCCCTTGAGTAATCCCTGTTTGACATCGCTAACCAAGATCTCTGCAGACAAAAACAAGCCATTACTGGATGTCAAAAGAGTTCAAAGATACAGCCCCACTGAAACTGGAGAGGGGACTGCAGGATCTGACAGCCATCTGCACTGATAAGGCAGCAAAAAGCATGAAGCATTCAGAGAAAAGAAGAAGTTTCTTCTTAGTGTCAGCTCTGATGAATATATATATGTAAGATCCACTTCTCTTGGTGTGCTCAAGAACTATGAAGAGCTAAAGAGAAGAAAGTGGGAAAAGAATGGAAAGTAGATGGGAGGAGCAAAGGCTAGACTAAAGTAAAAAAAAAAAAGATTATTCCTCAGTGGGAAAAGCTGGCAAGGAGTTCACAGTGGGTAAACATTTTCATCGCAAAGCCTGTGGAGCGATTGATACCCTGGACAAATCAAACTGCTTTGCAGTTTGCCTGCATAAAACACAAATACCATCAGCTTCAAAAACCCTGGTCTTCCCTGGAGCATATGGGCCGGGCTCTGCTCCTCTGGGTTTACAGAACCGGTCTGCGAATCGATCAGAAAAACATCATTTCAAAGGATTCCAAAAACCATGAGGTCTTTCTCTCTCTCAGACATTAAGAAAACAGACTTCAGCGCAGACAGCCCTGCAGACTCTTGTGGCTGTGGAGTCCCCAAAGACTCGGACGGTCTCGTCTTTTTACTATCAAAACTAGCAACAAAAACAGTGCTTCAGTCTATTTCTATCAGAAAATGACTAAAGGAAACAGAGTGTTGCAGGACTTCATCAGCGAGAGACAGTGATTGGAGAATAGATGAGAGTAAAGAAGGTTTTTATTCTGAATGCAGACGATGGATAACATGTGCGCTTTGGTTCTGCTGACCAAGCCTGCAGCAGCACACTGCTGCGAAGCTGCAACATGTGTTTAGGCTATCAGAGCCATTAAAGTCCCATTACATAGTGCAACAACTGGGATCATAAGTCTTTCAGAGATTATTTGAATTATTTATCATGTAAATGTGCCGTGGAAGATGCGTTTACATGTGTATAAAGATGCATAATCTCTGCTTTTATTGAATGTGCAGTGCAGAACTTTTGACATTAACTTCAAAATGCTTCTCTTGGAGGGATAAAGAGAATTACCTTTCTCCAAACCACGGATACCTCACATTTACCCGAAAAAGAAGAAGAAGAAGAAGAAGGAGAAGAGGAAGAAGAAGAAGAAGAGGTCATTTGTTGCTCATACCTTTGGCAAACCGGTGAAGTCAGTAGTTCAACGCTGTATTCCTTACAGTGGAGACAAATGGTGCGCTGACCTGTGGGGAAGGAATGCCAACTCTCACCACAGCTGCAAACTGAGGCCAAGAGCCTGGGCTGACCGTGGGATCAAAGGTCAGCGAAGATGTGACTCGATCCCACACAATCAATACACACCAGGTCCTAGCCTTTGGCGAGTCTGCTCTAAACGGAGCAGAGCGACTGGAAAACACGGTGGAGCGAAAACCTCCAGGAGACAGGAAGCCACGTGAGAATAGAAAATGTGTTTTACAGAATCTAAGCAAGAATGTGTGAATAAAGAGAAAATAAAGAGGAAAAAGGCAACAGGTTCAATAATTAATTCAACTTTTAATTTTCTTTAAAGGGGCAGTATCATGTAAAATAGACTTTTAGGAGTTTTGCATCATGTGATTATGTTACAACGTTATTCCCTCATGAAAAACAAACCTGGAGTGTTGCTTTGATTCTTTCATGCATGTTTGAGAAATCCTTGAATCTCCACGGATCTAGCCCTGTCTTAGGACGGTGCATCCTCCTCCTCACGTGTGACTTCTCCATTCAGCTCCTTCAGACTAGCCAGCAGCAATTAGCAAACACCTGCTAAGTTCATTATATGATCTACTTCAAGGCATTAAATTACAAAGTTAAATTTCTTTGAACCCTTCTGTCATCTTGCGGGTCAAAAGAGACCCACTGGTATGTTTAGCTGTAGAAAAAATACCCTAAACTATCTTTTTCTAATATACAAAATACTGACCCACGCTTTATGCTTTTGATTGAGGCGAGACAGGAAGACATTTCTTCTATTGAAGACATAAAACATATACAAAATCAATTAAAATATATAAGTAAGACAATGAAGTAATACAAATACAAAAATGTTTAAAACATAATAGGTCTTATTGTAAATTTTAAGTAATGATTTAAAAGAAGACAATCTTTATTACAAGAGCAGATTTACAACAACTTTGATACATTCATGCAAAAATAAATATTCACAAGCACCAAAGCCTAATAATTAAAATTACTGCATGCAAAATGGAGCATTTTCTAGGTTTTCCCAGTAATCACTACTTCCTGTGCTCTTTCCTAGCAGGCATTAGATAAGGCAACTCTCTCCACTGATGCCAAATGCAGCTAGCTAACTAAACAGATAATGAGCAATTTTTTGGTATGGAACGTGGACTGCAGAGCGATTTAATTACAGCCTCTGGACACAAAAGCCTGTAAATAACCCAGTCATTTCACTAATGTCTTCATTAGATTCCCGTTCCATCAGCTGGATACAAAAACATTTTGGTTCTGCTTCAACACTGATATCAATTCGTCAGACTGAACCAATCGCAGGAATACTTTTTGCAGTAAAAATCAAACCGTAAACTTGGACTGTAAATGTTCCACAATGAACGACGGAGCAGCAAACACAAAAGCCTTTGCATTGGTCCATTTTAACACCTAATAAAGCGGTGACATATTTATTCCATGCATTAATACTCGCATGTCCTTCAAAATAGTAAAGACTAAACATGTTGAAATGATTCATTTGCTTGGTCACTTTCCTGCTTCGCTCTGGGTTTTTACTGCTGGTTCCAGAGCGCAGCATTGTTTGGCATCGCGTCAGCCTGATGGTTTTTATCTCACAGCGGGGAATGAACTCAGAATTACCTGTTGCCCATGGCTGCCTTCCTCACAAAACAAACACACACCACTGTAAAACCCGGCTGTAAACCGCCAATGAAACAGCATGCTAAATATCCCACCTCTGAAGGGGCAATTTGCTAAAGCTTGTAATTCACTTAAGAAGGAACTTATAAACAACTTTATTTTATTCACAAGTTGCAACCTTTTAATGCGGAGGCATTCAAACTTGATCAGAATTAAAATTTGTTCTTTTGGGAGGCATGCAGAGTGGAGGTCAAAAGGTTAAGCTTCAGGTATATGTGAGTCAGGGGGTGAACACGGCTCTGCTTCTTATTCCTGTCTGCCTTAATGGAATCTATAGGGGGCTTGTGTTAAACACAGCAGGGTACGTTTAGGAGTGGGAGAATGAGTGCCTGGAGTTCCACTTTAGGCTTCATATAATGACTAACAAGCCCAGCCCCCCTTCGTCTTCAGACCCAACATGCCACCTCCTTCATTCCCGCTCCTCTTCTGCAGGCTGCACCCCGAAAACCCCCTCATTCAGGTTCACTATATGAGAAACTTCTTTCTGCTCTGCAGTCGAGTGCAGCGTTGCCAGATTGGAGGAGTTTCTACCCAATGGGGCGAATTTTTAAGACGTTTGGGGGGAGGGGGGGGCGGCTTTGGGTGTGGTTTTAAAATTTGAGCTGCTTCTCACAGTTTTCAGGAAAGTTCTTCAGAAAACTTTTAATAAAAGGCTGCGTTATCACACTTATGTGTTAATTTAGTTTGGCATACGTGACATCATCAATGTTTAGTCATTGGTTATTTAATACTGTAAAATACAAAACCCCACAAAAAAACCCTCAAATCTCATTGTATTCAGAGCAGGTTATAATAGTTTGGGGCTTTTCTTTATAATTTAGTTTTATTTTGTTGTGACTTTGTTTAATTCAGTTAGTTTTAATTAGTTTTTAGTGTACTGCTAGTTTTTATTTGCTAAATATTGTTTAGCGTTAGTTTAGTTACTATTATAGATTTAGTCTTTTCATACTTTGGTTAATTTTTGGGTGCAGAAATCAAAAGTATCAATGTATTGTGATCATGTTTACATGGATTTAGTTATAAATAGTCTACAGAAGATTTCATTTTCAAAAGATTTACTGGATTATTGTTGAACGACCAAATGATTGCTGTTTTCTAACTCAACTCAGCCTGGAGGAAAATGGAGCCATAATTCATTGACGGTAAACAGATTGTGTGGGGAAAAATAAATCTGTTTCACATCAGTTTGACAGACTAAAACTCAGATTTATAAACATGAAAACAAAGGATATTATACATATAATTTGACATGTTTTAGTTTTATAAACACTATATAGTTTTTCCCCGGTAATGAATTTATTTCTTTCAGTTAATGAAAATGTTTTATTGCTTTAGTTTTATTTAACTATAGTAACTGTGGTAGATGGAGTCCAGTCCCTTCAGTCCCAATTCTGATTCTGGTCGGAATAAAGGACAACTGAAAATGTTGTTAATAAGTCTGAATGCATTCGATGACAAATGGGACACAAGATGCTCGTCTTTGTCTGGCGCATGGACTTGAATTTCATGAGAGGTTGAGACATGGGCTGGTTTGTTAGCTGGACGGGTTTTATGTTGTTTTTTGGGCTGGAAACTGTCAGTCAAACCTGGCAACCCCGGCTGAGCGCTCCCTCACGCCGGCGGAGAGAAGCGGGTCGTTTTCAGCGGATCTCCTGCTGTTTCCTGGGAAGTATTGTGATCTCGCAGGCTCTCACAGGGGGACCAGCGATATCGCTGCTGATTTGATCTTCTTCTCTTTCAGAGCCCCGCTCGGGTTTTCATCAAAACTTTTTTTTGCCCCTCGCCACATGAAGCCCTGGCAGAAATGTGAGTCTGCGTCCATGAAACGGACATCATACGTGAAGGCCGAGACGTTGATTGGAAAGTGGATAGTTGAGAGAGCGTCTTGTGAACTCAACTACATGAAAGGAGAGGAACTCTTAATCTCCACCAACTCTTACTTCAAACAGCTCAGCCAATATTTAAAAGCCATTCCTGTCCAACACACACAGCTGTTATGGTTATAGTTATTTCAGTTAGCAGAATAAATCATAAATGTGCCCTTGGTGAGCTTCAGTCATTTTAAAGGAGAATTATATGATCTAAAGTTTGATTTTATTTCATTTAGCAGCTAAAGAACTACTGATCTCTGTTCACAGAAGCTTTTTATTATCAGAAATAATCAGCATAATATGAAACTTCCTTCAGAATGTCAAATTTTTATATCAAATATTAATGTAAAGCAGAGTTTATAAGACCATGTGTAGTGTGTGGCTGAAACTTTATGAAGGCAGTGTTTTTTGTGCCACTGACTGATCGTTTTATTGTTATTATCTACGTCTCCTCCGAAGTGGGAAGATTTGTTTCATAATTAGACCAACAGAATGCCTGAAAACTGAAATTTCCTGCCCTTTTTGTTTATTACTGAACTAAAATGCTAAATGTCACTGTAGCCATTAAACCGATTCATAGAGTAATAAAATGTCAGTAAAGTCTTTACAGTATCTGAGATAAAATCACATACTGTTCATGTCTAAAATAAAAGTTTCACAGTGTCAGCTTAATACGGTGCTCAAGCTTTTTGCTAAAAGCTTTTTTTCTCAGTATAAGATGATAAATTTGTTACCAGAATAGTTAACATGTACAATGTGGAGTTCCTACAAAACCAGAGGACGTTTAACATCTGATTGGTTGATCTGCGAGCACAAACAATTTAAACCAATCAGCTTTAACTTTACCAAACGTCATAATGAATTATTTCTTACTGAAGCATTACCTGTCACAGTCAGTGTGGAACCAATCAGATATCAGGGGTGATTTTATAATCCAAATTAGTCGCGTTTCCATTGAAGTATTTATTTTTTTAAATTTTTTATGCACATTAGAAAAAGTTGATGGAAATTGTAAAACTCAAAATAAATGTGTTAGCTCTTACTCGACCATATGAAATTACTGTATGTAATTTTTAATAATAAATTAAGAGAATGAAGATCAGATGTGGTGTTCCTCAAGGCTCAATTCTGAGGCCAGTATTTATTTATTTTTTTTACACCTAAATTCTCCCATTAACTCAGATTGTTGATAAAACAAGTCAAACCTCAGCTGTGGAAGCTTTTATTTATGTGTCACATGACCAGAACAGCCATTTGCTCATGATGTGAGAAATCAGCCTCGGCTGGTATTAACATTATTAATAAATCAACCAACAATCGCTGTGAAAATATGAGCAGAACAAAGTGTTTTCTGACAAAACATGACAGGAAAAACTGGTGCATGATTTTAGAAGTTAAACTGTGTTTATTGATCTCTGTCCTGAAATTACATTTGTGTTTTATACGGAGCCCTCGAGGGAACATGGGAATTTTTTTCTTTTGCGTTCCCTCGCAAAACTGTACTGATCAGTTATGCGGCATAATTGAATACTGTCAGCCTTTCTTACGGTGGCCGCCGTACTTTCTGCTTAACAGAAGGTTATATAAGGTTTTTTCATGAATGTTAATATCTCTGTGAAATATCTGAAGTTTTACATCTTTTTCTTTAGGATAAAAAGGCACTAAAAACCTATGATATAAACAGAAACGTTCCGTAAGTAAGAAATAAATAAAAATACATCCTAGTTTGGATTATTTCTGCTAATTGTGGGATAATTAGTCATCTGCCAGTTTTGATTGTGTCTCTGTTGTGTTCGTATTCTAAATAGTTTAAAGAGCTGCTTTCAGCTTAAACATGCAGTAAATGCATCGATTTTCAATCAGAGTTTTGCACCAAACACTTAATAATAATAAACACGTTTTCACTGAGGCTCCATAAGAGCCATATGAATGAAATAAGTAGTTATTGATATGACAGCAGCACACGGCTTTGACAGGGTGGTGGGTGTGTGGATGTGGGCGTGACTGTTACTGCCTGAATGGGAAGATCACGATCCTGCTGGCTTGGTGTGTGTGGGGAAGCGGTGAGCGGGAGGTCGGTCCTTGCAAAGTTTGGAGCCTGATAATCAAAATGCAATAAATCGATAATTGTGACAGAACAAAGAAATGGTTTGGAGTTGATTGATACACGGACAGATGAGATTCCCCGAGTTATCAGTGCGGCCCTCTACCAGCGTTAGTTTGCTGTGTTTTATAATAATAAAATGTGTTCATTTTATTAAGTCTTTGGTGCAAAAAACTGATTGAAAATCGATTTATTTACTGCATGTTCATGTCTGTTAATGTTGAGACGGAGCTTCACATGAAAGCATTAAACCATTCAGACTAGAACACAACAGAGACACAATCAAAACTGACAGATGACTGATTACCCCGGGATAGATATTTCACAAAGAGGTATTAACATTCATGGAAAAACCTCATATAACCTTATATTAAGCAGAAAGTACGGCGGCCACCGTAAGAAAGGCTTACAGTATTCAATTATGCCGCATAACTGATCAGTACAGTTTTGCGAGGGAACGCAA
Source organism: Poeciliopsis retropinna (assembly GCA_010277075.1). Classification (NCBI taxonomy): domain Eukaryota; kingdom Metazoa; phylum Chordata; class Actinopteri; order Cyprinodontiformes; family Poeciliidae; genus Poeciliopsis; species Poeciliopsis retropinna. The sequence continues at coordinate 1,837,146 of VMRM01000018.1, forward strand.
AAGAAAAAGAAAATCCCATGTCCCTTAGGGGGCTCCGTAGTTTTAATGTGATCTGTGAATTGAACCAGTTCTGTGAATGACCTTGCATATAAACAGCGCCTTACAAACGAACACGGCTTTAATAATTTATTTAATGAACAATTTGTTTAAGACAGCCTCTATGCAATCTGATTTTTTTACTTAATTTGCTGTTTGACATCGTGAATGAATGAAACAACACTTGCTTGCTGTGTTGTGTTTCAATATCCTTCTGGATAACAGCAGAATGCACAAGTTATTGTAAACTGATAGGGACGGCTTATGTGGGGAAATCCCACTGGCACGGCGAGCATTTACTGGTAAACCAAAACACAATGCCAATAATCTCTGTGTCATTAGCAGCGATTTTCCCCCACTCAACCTAATGTGATGACAGAGATAAAACCATGTTGGTCTAACTATACATGGGAGACTGAGAGGCCATTACCCGGACTAATGACATGACGCGACTTATAAAGGTATGTTGGAAAGACAACATGGTAGCAGCAGAGTGATTAGCCGTCGAACAGGAAGAGGAGTTCTGCCACTGAATGTCCGCTGAGAAATTTAATGCTTTCAAAAGTTGAGTTTTAAAGAGTCAGGAGCAAAGCTGCCAACAGAGGAACGTTTGACAACACTAAGGTTACACCCTTGCTTGATTTTCTTGTAGGCTAATTTAATGGGGTCATATAAATCATCATGAAATCCCAGCACAACGTGCAGAAAAAGAGCTCTTGGACAGCACTTTCACAAAGATAGCTTTTAGCACAGCAATCAGCGCTTAGCAACATGAAGGGGTGCCGTTCGGGTCATGCATTCATTTTAGGAACGAGAGGGAAGTTGTCACATGCACCAGAGAGAGACGCCTGCTGCTGTAATTACAGATAACCTGCTATCGGCGGAGATAGTGAGACTTCTGCTGCCGCTCACAGACCTGCAGGAGAGTCTCCAGTCTTTTCAGGGCCTCGTTAAACATGTTTGTCGAGGTTTTGACAAGTTTCTGTTAAAAGCAGACAGACACAGCTGGGAGACTCTGGGGTTTGGTTTGTTGCTGTGTTTAAGCAGATTAACAGCTTCCTGCAATATTCACTTTGTTCAGTGGTTTATATTTGTATTCAACCTCTGAGTCAATATTTTGTAGAGTCATATTTTCCTGCAGCTACAATAGTTTTGGGATAGGAAGTTGTGTCAGTACTTTTGAGGTCTTGTGACAGATTCTCAATTGGATTTAGGCCTAGACTTTGACTAGGCCAGGGGTGCTGAAAGAAGAAAAAGAAAATAACAAAAAACAGGCTAATAAAGTGATCAGATTTTTTTTTTAAAATAAAGAAATGTTCATCTTTGTAGATCCAAAACTTTAAAAGGATTTTGCACATTTTTAAAATAAAGGCGTCTAATTTAAAAATTTTAGGCTCAATTAGACAAATTTATTCTCAATAATCAGAAAAGGACTTCTTTCTAAATGCTTGCTATATTTAGCCAAGTTTAATAAATTACATTAAATCAGCAGAGTCGTTTTTTCAGTAAAATTCTCTGGATAAACATTATTCTATATTATACACGTTTCATTATGCCTCTGGTAAGGCACAGTCAGATCTTATTCAGCAAATGTGTTTCCATCTCTTCTTTACCTCTTTAACTCTCTTTCAGAAAAGTTGGAAAACTCAAGTGAAAAAAATAATTTAAGCAGCTGCTGTCTGGTTTGGCGTGAATTTAGCTGCTTTTATTCAAGCTGTACATCAAAATGTGCATGAAAACATGGCCATCACTTTGCATGCAGCCTGAAAACATTTTTGTCAGATTTAAGCAGATCATCTTCTAATGTTTGCGTCTGCCAAACTGCAGGCAGGACTTCTTATGGTTTCTTCCAGCAACGGCTTTTTCTTGTTCCTCTCCTATAAAGAGCAGATTTACGCAGTGCTAGCTAATAGGTGTCCTCTCCACAGAGTTTTACAGCTGAGCTGTAGATCTCTGCAGCTCCTTTCAGAGTTACAGCTGAACACTTGGCTGCTCCTCTGATTAACGCTCTCCTTGCCCAGCTTGTCAGTTCAGGTGGACGATCATGTCTGCAGTTGGTCCGTCCTCTTCATGTTCAGATGATAGACAGAGCCGGGCTCAAAGATTGGGACGTGGTTTTAGAAACTAACCCTGCTTTAAAGTTCTCCACAGATTTCTCTCCTTGGTCTTCATGGTGTTGATTGTCCTCTAACAAAACCACCTGCACTGGGATGACTTATGCTTTTCATGGGGTTTTATTTAGAGGGCGTATGCAGGTGTAACACGTGGAAAAGAAGCAGAAGAGTCACTGCTTTTAGGAGGCAGCGTGCATTTAAAGTCAACGTGTCTGAACAAACATCTGAAGACACGAGGCTTCTGCTCGCTGCATGCCGGTGTTGTGCTGCATGTCAAAGTGTAGCGTAATAAAACCGGAATGAGCCACTGCCACCCCACGGAGCTGCAGTCGCTTAATGTTTCATAAACGTCATTTGGATGTAATTCAGTAAGCCCCCTCATGAAAAAGAGATGAAATACAGATTGCCACTGGGTATATTAACACCTGTCACATCAAGCCAATATCACATTGCATTGTTGTAGTTATGGGGCTTTCTATTATTTTGTCAACTCCCAAAACATCACCTTGCCCTCTCAGTCTGTAATTACCTCATCAAATAAAGGATAAAAAAAGAGAGAGAGAAACCTAAAATGGGATTTGTGGAAGCGGAGGGAGTGGAAGAGAATAAAAATTTCAAAAATGGAGAAACCTATCATCACATCAAACATGTGTGAGGCGTGTGACGGTTAGAAGTTATGGGAGCGAAGCCTTGGGGGCATACAATCAATATTACATTTTCCATCGCCACCTTCATAGCTATTGTAAATGGCTGGTGTCAAAAATAATAACAGGTTGTATCAGGAACCTTGGGTTTGCAATTTGGCTCTTTGTGCTTGGAGGCCCCATTTCTGCTCTGCACCACTTGGTGTTAATGGCGCCTCAGTGGCAGAAAGTGTTGGCACCACTCCTCCCTTCTCTTATTTTTTCCTCCTCCTAATCTCTTCACACATGACAGTTGCATGAAATGTGCAGAGAATGTGCACATGTAAAAGCAAATTCTTACTGCTAAAGATAATTAGCCCTTTGTGCAGGTTTCAGCTCTTAGCCGGTGGAATGGTGTTATTAGCAGGGCGTGAGAGATTAAATCTAGTCTCACTTCTGTTGTCATAGCACTCAAAGCAGCAATAAGCAAGATGATATGCAGTAATATGGACACTGGAGGGACAAACTCCTCTTCACTGGAATCAGAGCTACTTCTGCTCAGAGAGGGGTACTTAACTAAATTCCTCTTTTTTTTAAAGACGGCTTGATTGCTTTTTTTTTCCATCCAGCTATTTTCTCGTGTGTTAATCATTCACTTTCAGTCCACACGGACGAAAGTCTAGAAAATCTGCTCAAAAATCCCAATAGATGTTTTCCTTCTGCAACCAGCAAACGTTTGTGTTCGGAAGATTTTCAGATTATTTCCTTTTACTTAATCAAGCTGTAAATTTAGATGGTTTCGAATACAAAAACTTTTCCATCGGTCCTTTTCTAATCAGTACTTCAATAAGTACTTCCTGAAGTACTGAAGTGAAACCTCAAGCTTCAGTGTTGATGTGATTTACCAATTCATTGCTACAGTGATGCATTTAGACAGTTTAACATCCACTGATGTTCTGTTTTCTGTTGATAATATGGCAAAATCAGCAGCAGAATTAGCAAAACTCACAAAGAATCACTTATTCCTGAAGAGTAAACCATAAATCTGACCTTGTTGACTGTTTTACATTTTGTTGAAACACATGTTGTGTTATTGCTGTATGGTGAGTATCAACACGGCTAAAGTTAGCCTCTGACATTAGCTTTTGTTAGCCACTTCAGCGTTAGCACTACGCTAGGCTAATGCTACTGCCAACAACTGAACCATAAACAAATGCATAAAAATAAATGCATAAAATGAAAATTTGATCCTATTATACATCTTCCACTGTTTAAAAAAATCAAATATAGTCTCATATTCTCTGCTTCCTGAGTTTTTCTGCAATAAATTAACAATAACGTCCAATTTCATTTTTATATTACCAAATGTTCTTAATTAACCAGCTGGTTGCACTTGGTTTATTTAGGAGTGTTAGAGTAAAAAGGGCTGATTTTGTTCAGATTTTTTTTATGGCTTAAAGCAGTTAGACTCTACTTTGTTTCAGTTTATCTGATCAAATCCACATAAACACACTGAAGTTTGTTGTGAACAGTAAAAATATATATAAAAGAAATTCAAGGGTATGAATACTTTTGCAAGCACCGCCAGTTTCAGTAAAGATGCCATTATAGTTATATCAGCTATAAGCAAAGATCCTGTGACTAATCATCCCAGATCAGCCTGGTGGCTGACTGTTTCTTTTTTTAGCTTCCTGCAGACGCTCTTTCATTCTCGTGCCTCTGTCTGTTCGGGGCTTTAAACCTGATTTCTCTTTATCTGAGGAGGAATCTGCAGGAAGTCAGAGTCCCTGCTTGTCTCAGCTAATTGTGCTTGTGTTTGTGTGCGTTCAAGAAGGAGGCGAGTTGAGCGTGTGCCAGCTGCCGCAGGATGCAGCAGAGCACGTCAGGACATGAGAGGCAGACACACGAACAAAACCGACAGACACAACAGCAGCATCTCACAGAAACAAACAACCAGAGCGCTTAGGCAAACTGGCTGCAACACAGAGGGCGGAGGTGACATTTAACCCCGCTGTCATATGTGTCAGAACGCTCACACTGTGCATGAGAGCTGCGTGTGCTGTAAACATCTTGTCAAACGGGCATGAATGAAATTCTATAACATACAGATGTTAAGGGAACATTTGTAAAGCAACGTCCAGTTTCTCCTTTTGGCTTTTTAAAGCAAGCAGAAATGTTCAGACCTGCTCCAGCTGGAGGTTTGCTCCCTCGTTTTGCAATATGAGAAACGGCTCCAAAGGTCGGCTGAAGGAGATGACCTTCCCTACTAAATGAAAGCCTCAGAGAACGTGTGAGAGTGGGTGGTCTGCTGCTCGGTTTAAACACCTCTCTCTCCACAAACAGCTCAAATTTACATCTTTTTAATGGCCGCTGTGTCCACTGACTATTGTAAATCAAGAGAGGAGTTTTAACCTGGAGGACTCAGTCTGTAAAACACCCTGGAGAACAAAATGCGTCAGATTTCTAAAGATCACCCATTGAATCTTGAGTCATTTTAGGCTTAGGTTAAGTCTCAGTCTCAGTCTTGAAAATAGAACGAAGGCAAACAAATAATCGGCTTCCATCCATCTTCCATACCTGCTTAATCCCTGTCTGCTCAGAGGAAAGCTGCTGCTCTCCTCCAGCAGCCAGTGGCTGAAAGGCGGGTTTGCTTTAAAGCAGACAGGCAGCCAGACCGTCACTGGACAGGCGACTGTCCACCTACACCTGATTACCCCACAGAGAGCCTGTGCATGGAAACTCCACTCTGGTTAGGAATAAAAAGATCTGTCTATCCACAGACAATTATTGTAAATGTAAAATTAATAAATCTTTTCTTCTCATGCTTTCCAGTCTGCTTTTGGTCAAACCGACACAGTGATGCTGTTTTGCTTTGCTGCGTCTCAGTAGCTGAATCCCTTTACTAACGTGCACAAAACGTTAATATCCTGCTGATAAAAACATTGTGCCTTTCCGGCTAAATAAGAAAAACCATTAAAATCTTCTTCATATTTTCCACCAGCAGTAACATCTGTTTGATGATCACATGATTCTTGTGTTTCCATTGCAGTTTCCATTGACGCAGCTGAAAAATCACTTTCTGCAAAAACATTTTATGAAAAAAAATCACGTTTTCATTAAGCAAATTTATTTTAGTAATTTGAGTTTGTGCACTTATATGATGAATAGAAACACAGCTAGTGCTAATCTGCTATGCTAGTTCTCATCTCACTGGGAGGACTGGGTCCACTTTACAGATGTAATTTGGTAATTATGAAATTATGACAAAACAGAGATAAGATGTGGAGTTCCTCAAGTCGATGCTCCACTCTCTGCTCACAAAAACATAAACAACTGAAAGCAGAAACATATTCTAGTTTAGCCACATCCCAAGGTTCTCAAGCCCATCCTCAATTGGATTTCAGTATTTACTTTGAGTAGACCAATCCCAAACCTTCCCTTTGCTTTTGTAGCCATTCAGGTCTGGACTGGCTGCTTGCTTTGGATCATTGTTCTGCTTCATGACCCACATGTGTTGAGTTTAGAGTCACAAATTGATGTCCTGAAATTTTTCTTCAAGAGTTTCAAATTCATGGTTTCATCGGTGACAGTAAACGCAGCAAGGCAGCTCAGACCATGTTTGATGGTAGGTGTGATGCTCTTTTTCTGTTTGCTCTGTCAGATTTCAGCTGGATCGTTTTTGATGTGGTGTTGCAGTAATTCGCGGAGGCAGAACACGTCTGCAGTTGTTCACAACTGTTCCGTGGATAATAGTTCCCACAGCCTTGGAAACGGCTTTGAAACCTTTTCCAGAGTTTCAGTTTTTTTTGTTTCACATCTGTTTTTGAATTTCTGTAGATTGGGGCATAATTTTGTACTTTTTGACAGCTCATTAAATTAAGTCTAACTGTTGGATTTCGATTTTTGAAGGACGTTGTGCATAAAATACTCTCTCCCTACAAGAGGTCACTGAGCCTCCTGTTGATGCCGCCAACGCTGCCGTCATGTTGGGCTTTTATACAGAGTAGAATTTATTGGCAAAAATAAAAACTCTGCAAAAGAGTAAAATGCTGAGAAAGTTCTTTTGGGTTGTTGTTTCCACTGGATTTTAGTAGTTTATTCTCATTTGATTGACCAAAAAGATCCATACCTGACCTACTGCTGCACGGGTCTGCCAAGAGAAAAGGTTTATTGAATATTTTAAAGGCATATTTAGATAACATTACACTGTAAAATGATGGAGGATGTTATTGAAAGACATTTTTTAAAGCGGCAGTTTTCATCCGTCGCCGCTTCATCAGTGTTGATGAGGTTATTTCCAAACCTGTTTCTTCCACAGAGTGAGAAACATGGACTTGACCTTATGCAACCATATAAAACATTGTTTCCACCCCAGTCTCATAATTCTCCATCCACATGTAATGCGGCTGCAGTGAAGTTATCGATTATGCTCCTGCAAATATGGTGAGGTAAGGTACGGCACTTAGGAACCGCTGCACAAATCCATCCTAAATCACAAAAATGGAGAAGGGCTGGTTATTGGCAGGACTGTCGCTCTTTGGAAGGGTGAGTACTTGTGCATTCACTCAGTGTTTAATCAATGGATAAAACTGTCTATCCATTCAAGTATTGATGTTTCCTATGACAACTGCTTATCCACATGGAGCAGGGAGACACCAGAGGCCTTTCAATCATCCGCCAGCTGGAGGAGGACAGAGGAGAGCCGGTGAGGTGACACTGGATTCTCACTGCATGCTCAGTTATGCCACTGCCACAATGAGAGGGAAATCAGAGGAGTCAATCACTCTACACACACACACACACACACACACACACCACACACACAGGGTGTGAGAGCACAGCTTGGTCATTCCCTTTTAGTGGCAGTTAATCAATATTGCTCCACTCCTTCTGATCTGCAGCCTCTGAGCAACAACAATAACTAACAATGAAATGATTGCAGCCACCATAATGGAGCCCGTTCTTATCAGAGGAGCAGGGCCGTCACTGAGGGCCTCCGCCGCCTGAAACGCTCGTCTGCATGTGAACACAAACAAGTACAGTAAGAACTCCATTCTGCATCGTCATGCAGAATGTGCGCTCACCTTATTAATGTCGTGTTTAGACGCGTATCGACCTCGCTGCAGAGCTGATCAATCTGTGGTTGGGAAATACAGTCGGGCAGAGCTGGTTTCTAAAGTACATGAGAGAGGAAACAATGTTTACGTCGGCTGAGACGGAGTTTACCAGCGAGCTGCAGCTGCTGAAGCTGTTTGGTAACACAATGTTTAGTGTTTTTTGAGGTGAAAGAGCAAAACGAAGTCGTGCATAACTGTGAAGCTGAACATTGATCTGAAAACTTTTCTAACTGCCTATTTTAAAAGTTCAAACACCAAATTTACCTTAATATTCATTAATATGAACATCTTGCTGTTAGCATCCATGGCTCATCCTTATGTCTGTTTTTAGCATTATGCTAAGTATGTTAGCTTTCCAAACTGCCCTTTTTTCAGTATATTTCAGATACGCTCTATGAAAGAAAATTGCATAAAAGTTCATAAATAGGTAAATCCACAAATACTAAACTGTTAATAATAATCCAGTTTATTTCAGCTGTCCTCAATCTGTTACCCCTAAATAAAATCCACAGCTTGTCCTGTAACAGGATTCAAACCCAGGACCTTCTTGCTGCCGCCAACTATTTTCTAATTATCTCATGAATATAAATCCCTTTATGCTTCTGTCTTTTAGCTGCTAACATGAGGATGAAATCCTGTAACCATTCCACCAGCATCACTTAACATTTCATGAGTAATATTGCTGCTTAATCTCTGCGATGCTGTGAAAGATCTCTGAGAGGATGGCAGCATAATGAAGGCACACATCTTCTCACTCAGCATCTTCAATATTAATATTTTCATCCTGTAATAACTAAAAGCCATTTCATTATTCATTAATCAGCATCTGAAGCTTTTCAGTACACACAGAAATATGATCCTATGATTTCACAGGAGAGCAACGTCCAATGTGACAACAGCTGGCAGGGTAATGAAATGCCTCGCACATGTTGTCTGTCAAGGTACCTTTCATGAGCGGCAAAGCAGCAGAATGGGCAAAATGATGAAGTGGCCTAATTCCAAGCTGTGGGATACAGACGTTGCATCAATGCGGTGTGTCTTCCAGGCCTTTGTGACAATCAATACGTAAAACAACAGCAGGGAAATATGTGGAATCAGCACCTTTGGAATAAAATGGTTTCAAAATTGATTTGCAGAAGGTTCATTCAAGCATTCGAAGGGATTTAAACTGCACAACGTCGCCAGTCTTATTACTCATCAGATTCGTATCAACCTGTGGGGGGGAGGGGGGCTTCAAGGTATATTAGAGTGAATAAGTGGTAAATAAGACAAGTCAGCATAAAACAGAACATTCTGAACTAGTCGAAGCATTTACTCTGATTTATGCCTGTGGTCATCTGTGTGAGAATTTGTTTGTGTAGGTGCATACGTGTTTGCATTTTCTATGTGTGTTTAAATCAATGGTCATCCCCCTGATGCATGATGGCCTCATAAATCATTGTTTGTTGATCACTTGTCAGGAGGCAGGGGCCTTATGGCTTTCTCCTAATTATTCCAGCTCACAGCCCCGGCGGATGAATAAGGACGCGAATGCCAAAGCAAATCAAGGCAGCGCACTTCGCAGAAATACGGCCGTAAAGGTAGTTCTGGGGGAGGGAATGGGGCCTGAGTGTTTCTGATTGGGTTAGGGTGGAGCAAGTTGAATTCTGGGATTCACTGAAGTGAGAAATCCACAGTATAAGATATCAGTCACGCAATTTCAATGTCCTAGGGAACTCTGACACGGCAGGAACAAACCGCTTCCCTGATTGGCTGAGCAAAGAAGCAAATAAATCTATTCCTGTGACATTTAAGCATCTCTTCAAAACTATTATGAACAGTTGTTATAACCCGGTTCTTCTCTCTGCAGCCTCTGTAACCCTGGGCTGTTTTACCGAGTTAAAAGGAAACATGCAAAAGCATAAATTTTTAAGAAAGGAAGTGTGCAATGACAAATCCTGTCAAATGGTTGGGCTAAGTGGTCAGAGTGTAGGATTGGCTTTCAGTGTCATTAACTTTCCAGCAGTAAAGCACGTTTCTGTCACCACTGACCAAATTGCTTCAAAGGTCCAGCAATTACACGGCGGAGGCTGAGCAGAGTGCGTCTACAGTAAGTCGTAACAGGATTATTAGAGATGTTATGTGAAGGCAACTTCCTTCTTACTCTGATATTTGGAGAGGAATTACTGCATTTTTCTGTGTCAGCCAACCTGATCCACAGGTTAATTAGTGGATTACACTTTAGAATTACCAAATCTGCAACACGGAGTTGAAACATTCATTTAATAACACAGGTTAGACACAAATTCTCTTAGATTTTGTGTCTCTGCAGCCATGGAGAGTGAAGCTAAGTTAGCTTCAGGCTTTAACAGCATGTTTAGGTCCAGCTGAGCACCAGGGTCAATACAGTCTCTGCTTTTTCATGATGTTTTCAGCATGATGTGCGTTCTGAAAATAAACGAGCAGAAATCTTTTGATCTCATCACTTTGCAGCAGAGTTTGAGCGGACCGTCGCTGTTGATGCTTCTGGTGTTGAAAAATCTATTTTTGCCAGCAGTTGGCAGCAAATGTTTACTCATATACTGATTTTCATTTTAACATATGAAGTGCATAAAGTATTTATACACAACATTTCTCTGACATTAAATCTTTGATTTTCAGTGATGCAAAATATGCAGTGATTACTTTTATTCACACATAAAGCTATATTAACACCATGAGAGCTTTAATATAGATGCAGAAAAGTCAATAATATTCGATATAACTAATATTTATATTTATCTTGTATTTCCTGCCATATTTTATCTATAACATCTGTACAATGTGAATGAAATTCCTTGTTTTTTTCACTCAGTCTTGGCCCATAAAGTTGATTCTGATTCTAATATTTGAATATTAGGTGAAAACATTTGTTAAAAAGAAAGCAACCATTTTGAAAACAGCTTTTATGCCAAATAAAGCAAACACAGCCACATACCGTATTTTCCGGACTATAAGTCGCAGTTTTTTTCATAGTTTGGCAGGGGGAGCGACTTAAACTCCGGAGTGACTTATGTGTGAAATTATTAACACATTATTATATCATATCACATGTTATTTTCACACTAAACCGCCAGAGGGCGCTCTAGGCCTGTGTTGATAATGTGTGTGGTAGAAGCTACATCCGGAGTTAGCCGAGTTGTTTACAAGCGACACCGAAGATGAAGATTTAGTGACTTGGAGTGACACAAAAGCATAAATATATATTTAGTTTTTCCTTGTCCTAACACACGAGTTTACGTCAAGAAATGTATATATTTTCTTTTTCATTTCTCCTAAACATGCGTTTTGGTCAAGAAAAGTAGATATTTTGTTTTGTCTTTTCCTTATTCATGCCCTCTTTCTTTTGTCATTGCCTCTTTTTCTCCTGTGCATCTTTATGTTAATGAGGAAAGCTGCGTTCAATAGATCTTTGGAACCAACGTCGCTGTGTAAGACGTTGTGGGGCGTTTACGTCTCAGGCAGTTGCTTGGCGCCATCTTTACAGGCCTCAGACTGTAACAAACTTTATCCCGCTGTTTTTATTGTGTTATCAACCGCAATGAAGTTAGTTTTGAGCTGGATATTTCAATATCCGCCGAGCAAGCAGTGTTTAGCTCAAGATTGATCCGATTTATGAATTTTTTGTTTTGTTTTCTACTTTTCTTGACAAAAACGCATGTTTAGGGGAAATGAAAAAATAAAATATATACATTTCTTGACAGAAACTCGTGTGTTAGGACAAGGAAAAACTAAATATACATTTATGCTTTTCTTTCTTATTATGTCAGTTTTGGTCCTCCATACAGCAGCATTTGTTGATACTTAAAAGAAATGTGATTAATAACTTTATGCTATTTACACATATTAATCTTCTCTTTATCAGAAGCTTCTCAAAATGTTGCACAGTGGAGAAACTTTCCAGAACTCCCAGTATGAGTAGCCGACAGCAGTAAACTAGAACTGGGATCTTGACTGTTGCTTTAACTTTGGAGTCAGAACTTGAAACCGTGTATGACACCACTTCCAGTTGAAATAAAAACACTGTGCTTAGTCACCATGCTAACTACTATTAGCCATACAAGCTAGTTAGTAGGTGATTTCAAGCACATTTGCAACATGTTGCTGTTTGTGATACATTTAATGAAATGCAAGCCATCAGGGCGGCTAATAAACTGGCTTAATTGCAGGTTATCACTGAGCTTATGCTGGGAAGCCATGATGAATTTTCCACTTGGTATGAGGCAGAGATGTGAACTTACAACTTGAGAATTTTGACTTGTGAGTAAAACAAACACAAAGCTTCAGGCTTGAGTTAGTTGTGCGGTGCTAAAGGATAAAAACCTTTTTGTGTCTTTTGCTTTTGATTTCTCAGATTTATGTCACAGTAAACTGATAAACTGCACTTCCTGTTTTACTACTTTTTTGAATGCCTGCTAGTGTTGTGATGCCAGGAATACTCAGTATTTTATCTGGTGATACTTGTTATAAAGGTTTTAATCTAAACCAGTGTGTATCAAAGCAAGGAAGGGCCCAGTCAAAGCCCAGAATCAAATCCAGTTTAAAATCTGTGGAAAGACTGAACAATTAAAATCTGCTTTAAATTAGAAGACCTGAAAATGAACATCCGGTTGGTGCATGTAGAGACCAGAGGTGGTAGATTCCCAAAAATGATTCTCAGGTAAGAATAGAACTACTTTATGTTTTTACGTAAGTAAAAGTACAAAGTAGCCGTTCAAGAAACGACTCGAGTAAGAATAGAAACATATTTGATGAAAGTACAACTCAGGAACTGAGTAACTGATCAAAACACCAATCATTCAATATCTGAAAATGACATCATCATGTGGACCAGAACATAAAGTCATGTGGAAACTTGACTCAGTGCCTGCAGAAGCTTTGGGAAGTCTTTGTGCTCGTTGAGCTGCAGCCTCTCCTCAGAGGAGATGTTGATTTTGTTGATCACATCAGCCTCCAACACAGATCTGCTGTTCCTGAACACACTGACGGTTCTTCCAGAGAGACCAGGGTCTGCATCCCGTCGTTGCTGCTGCAGCGCCGCAGCTTCCTGGGTGACCTACATTTCTCTCCAACAACATATTTCTTAATGTCCCTTCGTAAATCATATCACCAGAGAATGTTGATTCATTTCGTCATCCGGCAGATGTCAGAAATACACAGACGTCTCTGTACTGCTGCAAAGCCAAAGCAATTTCACAAACTCAGCGTCACATCAGGGCATGCTCTCTAACTCAGCTGCTGCTACTTTCCATGCATGGTTCTGTGTGTAAACATGCAGCAAGATGCTGTCATCCAGCAGTCGAGGTCAGAGGTTTTATGTGGGTCCACATGCAGAAAATTTATAATTTAACAATCTGAGTTTCATTTCTGACTTCAGTTTGTTGTGCAGATGTCATTCTGGAATCGTTCTGACACGTAATAAACCACCATAACACAACGCACAGCTTTACTCAGACATATTGCTATGGACAGTGGATGGATGGATGAAATAGAAATGTATTTATTGTCCTTCAGAGGGAAATTAAAGATGAATAGATGGTGCTTGTTTCATCTCACCAAGTTGGTGCACAACTTCACAGGTCGTTCAATCACTGCATCCTTAAAGAAAACATACCTGTGAATGTATGGATTAACAGAATGTAAATACTGTTAATCTGAAGATCTCCGTTTTGTTCATGAGAAGTTGGCACAAAGCAAACAAAACCACAACAATGGAAATGCAAAATGAAAATATCACAATACATTTACATGGATTAAACCCTGGTTTATGTATATTAATAAAACCAGGGGAAACATGACACGCAGTGCACTGGATGATTAGCATATTTAGAAATACAGCAAATTTGTTCTAGATATGAACTGTTTATGCACTTTAATGAATGCTGTTGAGCAATTTGCCTTTCCTGGTGTTTAACAAGAGCAGTAAAAATAATTAGGGTTTGTGGTTATGGGAGGGGGCTTGCCGAGGTTCTGGAGCGCCGGCCTCTCAGATCCTTACAGTAACACTGAATGTTGTTTTGGCTCCTCTGGTTGGACAGCGCCACTAAAACCTACATGCAGTTAATGGACTTTTTGGCAGGACTTGTCATGTTATACAGGCAATCCTGGGAGAACATTAATGTGTCTGAGTGTCTCCTCTGCTAATCACTGAGGTTAAGCATCCAACTGAAAATTGTTTGATGTTTCCATTTCAGAGAAATATGCATTATTTTACCAGAAAGTCCAAATTATTTCAAAGAATGAAGCTGCAAATGCCATCATGGTTTGGACTCAAAGTTTTCACATTAAACGCTGCAGACAGTTTGGATTCAGGTGGTTGTGAAAGTTGTAATCAGGATTTACAACATATGAATCTCAGTTACAGTGAATAATAAATCCTTGTGCCTCTTTGGACAAGTGAAACACGGGTTGCCTTTCTGGAACCGAACTATTTCATGAACGGCTCTGAAAACCCGTCAGTTCAGAACCGGGTTTCGTTTCTTTTTAGAATTTCAGTTCAGGTAAATGTAAAAACCAACATTAGAACCATTTCTTCCTGTTATCCAAGTGGCCTAAACATAATAAAAAAGCGTAATCTGCCGGTCAGGAAGAGCTGAGTCGGCAAATATTGACACTCCTCAAAATGGCTGCTGATGAAGGCTGAATCAAACCTGCTTTAACAGAAACACGTCTATGAAGCGTTAACAGAATTGTAACAATAAAAAAAGTAAAGTTTTAAATAACATTTCAACTCTTCTGCAGGTAGAAGGTCTGCCTTTAACCAAGTTCACAAAGTCACTCTAAAGTTTAGCTTCTCTGCACCGGAGAGAAAACTGACCTTTGACCTGACATTTAGGAAGACCAAACTCTGAACTCTGGTGAGGTTATTAAGAATGAAACTGCAGATCTGATTTGTAGTTTCATTCCAAGAGGACATTTGCATTGCTTTATCTTCTTGTTTCATAAATCTCATCTTAAAAATATATATCAGAAAAATGTTATTATCATAGATGGTGAGAATCTGTAGATTCCTAAACAGAGCAGAATGATGATCAGCAGCTTTTCTATTTTTAATATTTTGCATTCTTCAGTTTAAAATGTGAATTTTAACTCGGGTGTGTTAATTCTTCTAAAATGTTTATTACAAACCAAGAGTTGAGCTTCGTTTAGACTGAAAGTGAATTCCAGCAGGTCGGTGGTTGAGTCCGTCTTAAAGAGGAGGCAGCGATAGCAATCACTGCAGTCTGAGGCCCAGCAGTAAGCAAGCCATGCTTCCTGTTTGGCTCCCTGGAGGATTCTGTGTGCTAATTATTTACCGAAGCCACAAAAAGGATCAAATGGGACCCAGTATGGAATAAAGAGGGGGTACCCTGATGGGGCACCAGGCAGGAGGGGGAGGGGAGCAGAAACAGGCAGGAAACTTGAGGTGTATAATGGTGGAAGTAAAGTGGAGGAGTGTAGTTCACTGGTGAGTCAGGAAAGGTGGGGCCACTGGAGGACACGGCGGTATTAGATTTCAGATGCATATGAATGACCAACTGCTGGCTTTGCTCTAGCTTTAGGGGGAAATTGCATTGGCTATCCTTCAGCTGCAGTTTAGAATCTGGATGACTGCTTGTCTTAATCCCTGGGTGGGGAGGTAGGGGGTCATGAATGTCTGTTGTTTGTATCATTAAAGTGAAGAGTTCCAGGAGACTAGGCTACCTTTCTTTCTGTTTCGTGGGGGTTGGTTTCAAAGCTCGCTGCCATAATTAGAAACATTACCCTCATGTGACTGGCTTCAGACCTGCAAGGAGTTAAAATGATGTTCAGTTTCTTTAAAGTGGATTTCTTCATTGACCTAAGAACAACTAAAAGGTACATACAGTGGAGGCAGGCCAAACAAAAACACGACTCTGAGCTTGAAATAGGTGGGGGAGGGGCAGGCTTTAAAACTGTGGGTTTGAAATACAAGCAGACTCCAGGAAAAAAAAAACACTGAACCTCGACATCCCTCAGCTTTTAGAGCACAAGAACATATGAAAACTAACGAGTGAAGCTGCATGCAGAACCTGGTCACAATCCATGGATTTTAATGTGATTCCAATAGGAAGGATGTGAAGCTTTTGGTATTTTTATTGATGAAAAATCCTAAAAGTGTGGAGTGTGTTCGCACTTAGAGAGAAAACTCTTCGTAGGAAATCTTGTTAAAACTGCTGAGGTTTTGTCGGATTGAATGGAGAGCTTTCCTTTTATGTTACGCCACTGATTCTCATTTGGACATGGACTAGGCCATTTACCTCTGCAGTAGCAGGGTTCCAGTGAACCGAGTTGGAAAAGTCAGGATTTCAACAACATTCATAATTCCTCTTTTAAGCATTGATTTAAGCCTCAGCTTTAATTTCTGAAAGCAAACATCACTTTTAATTTGTTCAGTTTCATTTTAGATGAAATCTTACATGTGTATTTTGTTGATGCAAGAAGCGGCCATATTGCATCTGGGGGTTAAATCAGAGTGGAAAAAGCACCTTTCAAGGTGAAGTTCTGACTCCACATGGACGCACCACAACAACATGCCTCAACACTGGAGCTCTGGCTGTTTGTTTAGGCTGGTTGTCCTGTGGGAAGGTGAACCTCCGTCCTTCTGTCATCTGTGACCTCTACAAGGTTTTCTTCCAACAGCTCCCAGAGTTCAGCTCCAGTCACTTAGATAAGAAAAATCAAAAATTTCAACAATCAAATCAGGGGAAATCTACAAAGACCAGGAGGATCAGGAGACGTGCAACAGGACCTGACTTAACTGAGACATTTGAGCTGCAGAGTTGATTACTCAACAAGGAGCAGGTGGTTGGTTAGAAACTGGGTGCAGCTGTGAGGGAAACAAAGTAACTGAAGCTGAACTGAGAGAAAGGAGGGAAAGTCAGAGAAACAGAGAGCAGATTATAAATCCCAAACAAAGCAAAACACAAAGACCAAGCAATAAAAAACACACTTTTATGGCTTTCTTCAAACAACATTTTTATTTTTGCCGCTCTTCCAAAACGGCCTCATGCGGTTGTCTTGGAAACAGATTCCTCCACTTGAGCTGTGGATCGCTGCAGCTCCTCCAGATCTCCATCTGAGAAACGCTCTTCTTGCTCAGCCTGTCAGTCATGATGAACATCTTGGTAAGTTTTTGGTTGGTGTATTTTCAGACGATGGATTGAACAGAAGGCTGTGGGATTTTGAAGCTCTGGATGTTTTACAACTTAACTCTGCTTTAAACTTCTCCACAGCGTTCACACAGCAGGTAAATGTCATCCAAATTTAACTTCTCCACAGCAGTCTGAACGACCCAATTCTGATCTTTTTCCTCTGATCTGTTCCACTTCCAGGTATGGAAGTAATTTGGATGTTTTTCCTGACTGGTCCTGAAGACACACTGGCCTGAATGTTTTCCATGTTTCTCTGTTTCAGCCACACATGAGTTCAATTGATGGCTGATTAACAGGCGTTTACTGAAGGGCGGTCATCTGAATCCTAAGTCAGGGAATCATCTGGAACATGCAGGGCTGTGTGCCTGCAGGACCAGGATTGGGAAACGTTGACGTATATCTCATAGTTTTCAAACGTCTGCAGTCTGAGCAGTTATGTCACATTTTATCCGACTTTTGCATCGTTGACGTGGAACACGCGTCATAATTCTGCACCAGAAAAAGGCAGATGTACGTCAATCAGGACGTAAACAACGGCTGAAAATTATACTGATGAACTTATGAAGTGTCTGTCATCCCAAACCCACCACTCTCACCTCTGACTGCACATCCAAACAGACTGCTCTACTCAAACTGTCAGTCACAGAAAAAATGTGGATTTTAGCAAAGAATCAGAACTGAGCATCAGAGCCTGCTGTGTGAACGTAGCCTTCGCCTTCATGATGCTGGTTGTTCTTTAAAGAAGCTCAGAGTCCAGAAACAGAACAGCTGCATTTACTCTGAGCTTAAATTACACCCAGTCAGCCTCCACATGCTAACTGGTTGCACTGGATTTTGTTTAAGGACATAAATTTAAAGAGGCTGACTGCAAGTGGAAATCGCACTATACTTTTCTTCTGTTTGTTTGTTGAAACTGCGTTAAAATGCTTTGAAATTTATGGTTCTAAGCTGAATAAATGTGAAAATGTTCAGTTATTCTGACTTTTTTGCACCATAATGCAATTTTATAACCTTGTGATACTTTTTCAACAGACTGTTTGGGAGTTTTATGTGTTTTTTATCTTAGAACTGTGTACACATTGTGATTTAATTGGGATGTAAGCAGTTTTTGACCCTTCACTTACATAAAATAAGTTCCTTCTGCTGTAAAGCTTTAAGTTAAATATGGAGTTCAGAGTCCCAATTAAATCCAAACAAGGTAATGTAAATCCTAAACTGCCTGCAATCAGGCAAACCGGCTTATGTGATTCCACTCTAAACAGAGCTTGATGTCCTGACAAGTTGGCTTAAATTACACTGAAAAGGGAAAAGGCCCCTTTCATTTCCTCCCACTCCCGGAGCGGAGCCAGCAGCGGCTCGCAGAGGACACACCGAAGGCCCCACCAGCACAACGTCACCAGCCCGACTCGGCCTGAAGCAACTCAAACATGCAGAGTTTAGTTCAGAAAGAGAAGCAACCGAGTTTTTGACTTCAGCTCCAGATAAAGTGCATGAGTGATGTGAGACCTCCAGCAGCTCCTCACAAAAAAATAAGTGACCTTCTCCCGGTGAGATCTTCCCACGTGTCAGGAGGGATTCTGCTGGGAGTGATTGAACTGTTTGTTTCCGTGTCGATGGGACAATGCCGCTGCCTGCTTCAGCTGCGCCCGGCGACCTGCTGGGTGTCCTTTCAGCTCCTCCAAACTCTTCTCAGCTCCCTGTTGCTGTCTGTGAAAAAATGGAAGAAAGATCTGGAAACAGCAAACCATGCATCACAGCTACAGGGTTCTCATCCATTACCGCCCGTCTTCTACAGAACAGAACTCGGGTTTTACATGCGGGGAGCTTCTCATTGTGTTTATTGTGCTTTTCTCCCCTCTTCATTTGCTCTGAGTCATTACGTTCATGCATGTGTGCATGTCTGCCATGGTGCTAAAACACCATGAGGGAATTAGGGCTTTTGCCACCCCCACCTCTCATAAAGTGAAGGGATAGTAAATATCAGGCAGCAGATGGGGCTGATGCTCCCCCCTCCGCTGGAGGAGAGGGCAGAGCAAATGGAGAGCCATCAAGAGCAGCAGGAGTCGCCTCGGGCCAAGACGGGGGAGCAGAGGACACGGGGACCGGACCGCTGCTCCGCCAGACAATTTTAGAGACAAATTCTCCCTATCAGCAAGGGAACTGCACCCCATTAGGAAGCGGCGCCCATAAGGTCATTCTATCACAGATTTCATACACAGGCATGCTGGTTATAAACAGTGACTTTTCTGATGTAGATTTATGAGACAATAAATAACAACGATGATCTGCGTAGTTTTTGTTTGGAACAAATGCTGGTTTCACACTGGAACTAAAACCTCCAGTAATATTTTACTGGTTTAAATCAAAACAAAATACATTTTCCTTATTATATTCAGAAAACCTTCATATTATGTCTGACCAAAAAAAAAAAGTGTGTTGCAGGAATGTGATGTAAAGTTTGTAAGTATCTGGGCTCTTTGTGGCCTGGAGATCAGCCTGTGTTTCTGCCTTCAGCTCGTCTTCATTCTTGGGTCTGGAGTCTCTCATCTTCCTCCTGACAACAGCCTACAGGTTCTCAAACTCAAGGCCGGCGGGCCAAATCTGAGCCGCCACAGCTTTTTCTGTGGTCCTCTGGAGTGCAACTAGAACTTCAAAATAACAGTTGTGTGCTTAAATATAATTCTTTCTGTCAAATCGAAGCTGTTTTTATTTGCATATTGCAAATATTTCACTTTTAGAAACTTTTTAACAGTTTCTCGTCAGTACCTTTGGAGACTTTCATGATCCCGGTGTGGCCCGGATCGAAAGCGTGTTTCACGCCCCTGCTTTATGACGTTCAGGTCAGGCCAGTGTTACCATGGTGACTAATGCAGGTGGGCTGGTACCAATTTCAGCTGAAAAAAGAAACCAGCATCTTCATGAAGCTTGTCCAAGCATGGAGTGCTCTGAAATGTCCTGATAAAGCCCAGTGGACCAGAACCAGCATGACGTGGCTTCTCAAATCACCGCCGACTGTGGAAACGTCACACCGGACCTGAAGAAGAACTGAGGATTTCTCATTTCCAGATGAAAAGTTAGTTTTCTGAAAAGAAGATTTTGGACCACTGAGTAGCAGTCCAGTTCTTTTTTCTCTTTAGCCGAGGAAAACGTCTTTGTGCGACATTATCTCCAGTTCAGGAGCGGCCTAATTAAAGGAACGGTTCCCAGATGTTTATGTCGATGTCCTGGATAGATCTGTGTGTGTTGACTCCAGCTGTTGGCTTAAAGTGAACTCTGCTTCTGTTCGAATGCATGTGAACCCCAAGCTGACCAGAGACCATTCAAAAGGCAGGAAGTGGGCCACAGCACAGGGCATTCTGGGAAAATGCAACCAAAACTAACATGCTAGTCTTGTGCTAACGGGAGAAAGTTTTTTTTTTTTTTTTTTACCAAAGGCAAAAAGAGAAAATCCTACAACTGCTAAAATCTAACACCCCTCCATTTTTGTTTTGTTTTCATTTTGTTTTCGTTTCATAAAGAAGGAAGTTGCACTCAATTTCCTTCAGTGTTTCTTGGTGCAGCGCCCCCACAGGTGAGGAGGGGAACAGGTTGCTCAAATGGTTTGGATAGTTTGTGAAAAAGCTGAATGTAACCATCCATCCATTTTCTTACTCCCTTGTTGTCCCTGGTGTTGGTGCTGAATGTTACAAATGTTGCAAATTTGATCCCCACCTGTACCAAGTCTACCAGACTTTCAGGTGGAAAAACAAAAATAAAGGCTTAAAATGTCATTTGGTGATTAAATTAAGTCTTATTGTAATTAAAGTGGTGAAAAAAACAACTTTTAATGGTATAGTTTACTGAGATGCACAGCAAGCTTCTGATAGTCATAACTGATTACATAAATGTTGCTCTCTCATCAATTAACAATCTGTAAACAGGTTTAAATTTATGCAAGCTGCTTCGTTGTTGTTGTTATGAAACCACAAGCATGGAGAATATATGCCAGTATTCCCACAGCAGTATTAGGCTGTCTCCCACTGGGACAGGAGGAACACATGTGGATCAACGATGACACAACACGGAATTTTACTGCGCAGCGGCATGAGCTGAGCGGTGATGTAATGCATCCACGCTGCCTGGATGAGAGGCAGAGAGCACAGGAAATCATAACAGGCCTTATTATTACTGGATTTAGCATCCAGTCTGAGATAAGGCCTGGTCACAGCAGGGGGCGGGGGTGCCTCCACAGCCATGCAGAGCGGTTCTTTGTATAGATGTCACGTCCAACATTTGACTGCAACATCCAAGCTTGTATGAATGATTTAAGCGTTCAAGAGATTGGAAATGACTCTTTTTTTCCTCTGCAGTAACCCCCAGCTGCTGAGTCGCACGGCTTGGTGACTCACTCTCAGACCTCCGACTGATCCGCATTTGCATTTATTTATTTCAGGCGGAAATGGAGGCAAATTTCAATGGGTCACTAATTTCATTTCAATGTGTACCGGTGACATTAGCCCCGAGCCAATATTTCAGAGGAGCACAAAATCAATGCACAGATCCAGCTGGGAATAGTCCTGGAACCCATTAGCAACTTTGACCAATAGGTCAGGTAAAGTAATAGCTAGATAAATGTTTTATTACAGATTTGCAAACTGACTTAATGTGGAGGCTACTACCTGTGCAGCCACGCATGGCCAGCATGTGTCTGCTCTGTGTGAGGCGGGATCCGCTCCTGCTGGCCTCATGACACCCTGAAGACGTAACCGATGGAAACCGTTGACCCTGCTGCTAATTATATTCTGCATGACATCATAAACGACGGGGATGTCTTGTTGATGTTGTTGAGAGAAATCACAGGCATATCAGATCAGCAAAACCTCTTCACTTATGATATAAACAACATGAATCTAATTTGATGATCATGTTTAGCATTAAACTTGTAGCATTACTGTTTTATTATCCTCAGAGCCACTTCTTTCATTTATCAAGCAGGGATCGGTTTGGAGAGGAATAAACAGAGAACAACTTAAAATTAATTTAAACTTTGAGCAATTTGTTGCTATTTAAATTGACTAAAGACAAGCAAGAGCAGAGCCATGTCTGACCTCAACCCAACTAAATGAAATGTATCTGTAGTCAGTAAACCCACATGGATCTTTGAAAAAAATATAGTCAATTTTATAAATGCTTTTACAGAAAGTTTACATTTTTTATGATTACAAAAAACCCCCCACTAATTTTATGTTTTATATCAGAAATAAGGGTAAATTAACATATTTTCTTGGAAATTGAAGGGAAATGCTAATAGTTTTTGTGCTAATAAACATCTTTTGTTCTATTCTTTGAATATATTTCATGATAACAACAAACAGCTGAATCTAGACTTTTTTATGAGCTTGTATTTAAAACCAAAGCAGTTTTTGCTATTTTTACCCAGAATTATTTAAAAATGAGTTACTGTGGGAGGACTAAAAAGCAGCAGATTGCAAAACCTCGTCTAAAAAGTGACTCAAAATTAAGAAAGAGCGGATTTAGATCCCTTTTAATTTTCTAAGCAACAACTAAACATCCGTTATTTTACATTTTAGCCGTCAGTAACCAGCTTCCCTTCCCCCTGAGCTGCATTCAGACATTTCCTGGTCTGATGTGCGAGCTGCTGTGTACTGAGTGCTTTAAGAGTGGAGGGCTGGTTTTCTGAATGAAAGCCAGACAGACTGAGAGCTCCCTCACGCTGAGAGCAACAGCTCCTGTTTCCAGCTCTGTTTCCAAGGGGACCACCACGGCAACCAATCAGAGCTCTAACCACTTACAAGCGGGCAATTCAAGTTCTTAAAGAAGCCTCGTCTGTTTTTAGGCTAAGTGAAAGAAAGAAAAGAGCAGAGAACACCTCAACACTTCAGTTCAAAACATTTTTTTTTTCTTTTTCTCCTTTTTATTAAATGTGAATTCACATGTTAGTTTGAGCCCATCCATTTAAGATTTCCGCCTACATACAAAAACAGGCATAATTCTGTCGTCACATCCTTTTCAAAACCGCAAGAAATAACACATCTGTGTACATATATTCACAAACTGAAAGGACAGTGGATGGTGGTAGGTACTTATTTATTAAAAAGATGAGTCAAAGACAGATTCACACTTGGAATGTGAAGTAACTACTGCCCAGAACTTCCAACAAAACGTCTCGGCATATAATTAAGCCATATTCCAAAAAACTCGTAATCAAACAAACTTCATATGTAAGACCCACATAAAAAATAAACAATATCTGCTTTTTTTGTAAGTGCAAGAAATAAAAAATACAGGTTTGTGGTTCATGTCTTTAAAAAAAGAAGGCAGTCTTCAGTTTTTTAAAATAAAGTTTCATTTCATGAAACAGGACTATGGAATGTTCTTTTTTTTTGCTTGCTTGGTAAAATAAAGCCAGGCCACCACTGAATCAGACTTTGCCCCTTTTTTCTGTGGAACTCTTATTTTTCCTAATTTGCAATCAAGTGTGAGTTTTTTGCTGTCAGTTCTGCCCCATTATGAGATCCGAATAACATTCAAATTGATATATGTGTTTTAATAGCATGCGTCACACCACCAGGCCACATTACAGTTGTTTTGTATCAGTTCCAGCTGATTCTGTTTATTTCCCTGCCCAGAGAGGCTTCAGCATCATAACCCGAGATGATGTCGACAGTGCACGAGTCTGTTTTTCCATCACTTGCTACAATTGTTGATGGTCTGTATCTCAAGAGTATATATTGCACAAAAAAATGAGAAAGGGGGGGAAAAAACAGTATGTGCCATAAAAAATACCAAAAACAAATCCAGTTTCACACCTGCGATCGGGACCCATCCACATATCACGAGTATGATATACATAAACTCCTAACTTTACTATATTACAGTACATATACAATCTTGAAACTAGTTCCAGCTCTGAGGTATGTGTTCCCCATGATGCCATTGTATCGTCTACAAATACTCAACAAATCTGCTCTACAACTGTACAAAACCTAGTTTAAAATCACAAGGCATTTTTGATGCAAGTCTTCTGTTTAACTTAATCCTTAAAACCAGGACTCACCTTGCATGCGTAAAAACAAAGGATAAAGGGAAGAAGTGCCTGAAACTCACTGAAAGCACAGTAAGAACATTCCCTTTTCAACTGTACAAAAATATGCCTGAAAATATCTTTTTCTTTTAAAAAGATGAGGTCTGTTATGTATCAAAATGTTTCCTCCGCACCTGCATACTCTGCAGAGGTTTTAGGCTGCTTGATTTTTCCAAACCAGGAGGTAAAAGGAATCAGTTACAAAAAGGAAAAACCGAACCAAAAAATCAAAAAATAAAAACAAAACCATTTTTGCGGCATTTAGAAATTACACAAACCGTTGAAAAGTAGCATCCTGAACAATCTTCAGTTCACAGATTTGCTTTGAGACAGTCCACAGTCCGAGTTCAGCTCCCTGCAGTTTGTTTTTGTTTGTCTTGAAGAGGATAAGATGCATAGAAGTTCTTCCCTTTGCGGTCTGGTTAAGCTGAGCAGTAAATGCAGACCTATGAGGGAAAAAAATCCAGAAAACCCTGTCATGCTGTCAGATAAAAAAAAGTCTGCAGACCTTGCCGTTTGTTTTTTTTTTCTCCTCTCTTTTTTTCTGCTACCAGCTTCAGAAGCATCTCATTCCTCCAACCTCACCTCGGATCACGGTCCTCCTCTTCCTCCTCCTCCTCCTCCCTCTGGTAGAAAACCCACAAGAGGCAGGGCTAGGGACAATCTGACCAGGACATATAATTTCATATCTTCCTTCTCTGTTATTACTAGAGGAACAGTTTCTGTGTTTTTTCTTCAGTACGTGAAGACTAAGTCGGAAAAGTTCGCCTCCAGCCAGTCCCCTGCGATCATCTCGCTCAGTTCTGGCGTGCAGTAGTCTGGGAATTCAAAGTGGGAGCCCAGGCTGCCCTCACTGAACGAGTCCAGGTCCTTATCCACCAGAGACAGGGACAGGTTTCCTGAATTGGGGTTGCCCAGCTCAGAGCCCGCGGCGCTCGGAGCGAAATTCAAACTAAAGTCAAAGAGCAGGTCGTCCGCGTCCTCCCCGGACGAGGAGCCGCTGCTGCTGCTGTTGCTGCTGCTGCTGCTGCTGCTGCTGCTGCTGCTGGAGGAGGAGGAGGTGGACACCGACCTGGAGGATGCTGGTGAGACGGAGGCAGCGTGCAACGCGCCCTGCTTGGAAATGGTCTTGATGTTGTAAAACAGTCTGTTGTGGCTCCTCACCTCTTCGTACATGCTCGCCCCCTCCGACTCCGCCGAGGAGCTGAGAGTCGGGCTCGCCGGAACTTTGGCGACGCCGTACGGCCTC
This sequence comes from Poeciliopsis retropinna, assembly GCA_010277075.1. NCBI lineage: Eukaryota > Metazoa > Chordata > Actinopteri > Cyprinodontiformes > Poeciliidae > Poeciliopsis > Poeciliopsis retropinna. The sequence goes on from VMRM01000018.1 coordinate 1,862,539, forward strand.
AGGCGCTCCTCCTCTCCCGCCTTAAAGCCCATCCGGTAGTCCTCTTCATATTCGTCATCGTCGTCCTCATCGGTGAGCTCATTTTTCACAGTCTTTGCAACTTTTATGCTGGGAAACACGCAGTCATCCGCGTAGCCGTGAGCGGTCTTGGAGCCGCTCTTGGTCTTGATCTTGGAGCACTTCTTGCTGGGAGTCTTGGCGATCTTGCCGCACTTCTCCGGTGACGGCGCCGAGGGTTTGGAGCTGTCCAGCTTTGGTTTTTTCTTGGGTCTGTACTTGTAGTCGGGGTAGTCGGCCATGTGTTTGAGCCGCAGCCGCTCGGCCTCTCTGATGAACGGGATCTTCTCGCTGTCCTTCAGCATCTTCCACCGCTTGCCCAGGCGCTTGGAGATCTCCGCGTTGTGCATGTCCGGGGACTGCTCCATGATCTTCCTCCGCTCGATCTTTGACCAGACCATGAAGGCGTTCATGGGTCTCTTGATGTGCCCGGTGGCCGTCTTGCACCAGTCCGGGTTGATTGCCACGGGGCTGCATGCCATAAACTCGCTCTCCTCCGAGTCGGTGGCCTCCCTGGACATGCTGCCATCCGTCTCGCCGTGGTCCGTGTGCTGCACCATTGTCCACAGTTCGGAGTCACTTTGCAGTCTCTAACAGCTCCTCACCGCCAGGACGGCTCAGTTTTCTCTGGTTCATCCACGTCCTCTGCTTAACGTGTCTCAGGCTCTGCACTCTTTTTCCAGAGTTACAAACTGCCTTCTTAACTAGTTATCAGCTTTTTCATGTCCCCTGCGTCACAGCCCAGTCGTCCAATCCCGCTCCTTCCACTCCGCCCATCAGACTCCGAAGACTCCGGTTAACCCTTTTGGTTCCTGCCTCCTCTGCTGTGTGGAGGCAGGAGGCTCAGAGTGGAGGTGGGGATTTGTGCTACATAGTGTCTGGGGCAACACGCCGGGCGAGACGAGCATATTAAACACCCAGTCAGCGCCGCGCTGCGCGCAGCGGCTTTACGCACCGGAGCGCACACAAGCCTGATTTCTGTTTTCTAATATTTGTCCTCATATAATATCAGGAGGTTATTTTTATGATGACAAACCATGTTTTCCACGTGAATTGTGGGAAAATATTGACTTATTGTCCTTTCCTTCCTCCCTCAGGTTGAAAACTGAAGGTGGCGCTTGGACACTGTTCCTGCTGCGTCTGAGAACCTCTGTTATATTTTTACAGCTGTAAACAGCTTCATATCGGTACCGCCTCATGTATTTTACTCATGCATTAATGAGGAGCTCCGCTTTCTGAATCTTCACAGAAACTGATAGAACATAAAAAACTAAAAAGGAGTGTTTTTTTTTTTGTCTTCAGATTCATTTTAAAATATAAAAAGTATTTTCTTATTCAAAATATTAAAAACTTAAAATCACTGACCTTCTCTGACCCCAGTGACGTCATTGCGTTATGTGCATATTTTCACATGTGGACGCGTCAAAATACAGTTAAAAGCTGAATAAAAACAAACATATATTTATTTTACTTTCTCATTAACATAAAAACCATTCAGTTGGCCGCTTTGAAAAACAACTCATTCATATCCAGAAACATGTAATCTTATAATTTCTGTCATAATCACAGATTTTAATTAAGCTAATTTTAGTTCAGTTGCTGAAAGTATCAGGTCGTTGACTTTGCAGCAATCCCTCCTCCAGAGCAAGCATGTGGAGACAGTGGAAGGAAAAATGGATGAGTTAAATTTTAAATCAAGTTTTTATTATAATAGAAACATAAAATTAAAATCTATATTTTTCTCATATTCTGATACCACCCACAATTTACTGTCTACTGTAGTGATAAGGCTCCACATATTTACAGTAGGGTCATAAACTCGTCTTTTTTTTAGGATCATTTGTACCTTCACGCTCCTATTTGATCATTTTCTGCCCACATTTTACACCTTTAAAGAAAGTATTTCTTCCCCATGCACTTAAATCATCTTATTTTTACTGTGGTTAAGTGTTTTCATTAATTATTGAAATATAATATAAGGCATGACCCTGATCTGACCCTGATCACTCCAGTAAATAACTTTTGTTATTTGCTGGAGTCACAAAGCTTCATTTGCAGGATATAATTAAAATATGAAAAATTACTTCAAGTTGTAATTTGTTAAAGGTGATATGAAATGTCCAGCTTTAGTCAGCTGCTTTACTTATGATGATAAGTTTGGACCGAAATGAGCGAAACTACAAAGGTGGAACATGACAAAATGGAGGAGGAAGCAGAATTATGGGTCTTTTGAGGTAATATCACATTTTTAAAGTCTTTATTAGAGTTAGGCGTTTGTTAAGGGTCATGTTTTTTTTGCACCTTTGGAGGTCATTCTAAATTTTAGTGTTTCAAATGCTAATTTAGTCAACATATATGTAGATTTCTACTTATTTTTTATTTCAATTTAATATGTTACAATTGAAAACCAAATCCAAGATATGCACTTGTTTTTTTTGAGGTGAGAATATTCATTAAATCACCCAAACATGCGCTGACCATAAGTCCAGGTGGTGCCACATATATTCATTTGTTTTTCGAGTGAGTTCCTGAGGATTTTCTCCTGTTTGTTTCCATGCCTTCATTTGAATGAAGAAAGTAGGTCAGTAGCGCATTCTGCTCACTTCCTGTTTACAGTGAGCAAACACCTGCAGCATCTCCTGGAATAACACGTCTCATAAAACAGATCACCTCATCCAAATGGGTGATTTGTGTGAACTAAATGAGGCAATGGATGAATACCAATATTACAAGATAAACAAGCTGTTATTTTTTTATTTATTTCCTTTACAATCTGAGCGTTTTCTCGTGTGGAACGTAGAGCAGCGGCGCTCATTCAGATGGCAACGTTTGCCTGTGCAGCCGCTATCTGTGCCTGTACTGGCAGGAGGAGATGGAAGGAACCCCGCTGAGTCTGCTGTGTCAAGAGGCAGTGTAGCATCGAGCTGGCGTCTCCTCCATCCCCTCCACACGCATCCCCCGTGGCTCTGGGTGGGAGCCAGCAGTGCTATTGGAGGCTTGGGCGATAAGGCGTCCTGCTTTTTTCTCTCTGCTTCGTCCCCTAGAGGGCAATCACTTACCCTTTTGAAACCCTTCCCCCACCAAGCCGCCGTATTCTCCCCCAGCTGGGGCTTAAGAAGTGCCTCAACTGATACCGACCGAGCCCAGAAAGCAGAGACTGGATAGCAGGGAGAGAGAGAGGAAGAAAAAAATAGAAAAGAAACACGGGGCTAAAAGAGGCATGGCTCAGGAAAGTGGTTCAGATTAAGAGAGAGAGACATTTTGGGGTATAAACAGGGGCTTATTCCTCTACATCCCTGGAACGTATAGAGACAAACCTCTGACTCACCCACCCAGACAGAGACAGAGCTGAAATGCTTTATCATGGCCACCCTGTGCTGATTAAACTTTATCAGATGTTCGCTCTCAGGAGGTTCATTTATGCAAATACAAATCACAGTATTTTCTGTCCTGACGGACGCATCAGAGCAGCGGTCCCGTTCCTTTTCCAGATGAACTAATGATCCTGTTTGGACTGGATGCAGTCTGGGTAAAAACACAGCATTTTAGAATAGAATAGAAATATCCTTTATTTTCCCAGAGTGGGGAAATTCAGGTAACTGTGATGATGCATATTAAGAAGAGACTGTACAACATAGGAAAGAATGAAACTGTACTGTTATTAATAAAAGTATCACACTCATATAAAAAGAAATGTGCAACTGATGATGATCTTTAAAGAAACAAGAATGTGTAATATGTAACATGTAGAAGAAACATCTCACTTTTTACAAGAAGTGATGTGCAAACAGCAGCAGGAATGTTACTTGAAATGAAAAAAAGTGTAAATAAAAGCAGATTTATGAAGATTTGTTGAGTTTGTTTGAGGCAGTGAAGGTTGTAAAGTCTAACAAGATCCTGCAATAATTCGATGAGAGATGCATTTCATCTGTAGGTCATTTTGTTATAAAGGGCTGAATACAGAGCACTGTAGCAAAACCCAGATTGAGTTATCAACTATTCTATAGATTATTCTGATGATTAATTGATTAATCAGGTAAAAAATTGGCACATTTAGCAGATTTTTCCCTTATCTTTTTAAGCCTTTTGTATGTAGAATTGGACATACATTAAAATAAGCAAATTTACAAGTAATACAACTCCTTCTCAAGTAAGAAAATAAACATTTTATTGCCTGAAATGCAGTAACATCATCTCTATAGTGAATGCCTGATCATAGCAAAGGAAGCATCTGCAGCCAAAATACTTCTAACATCAACATGTGCAAAGCTCAGATCTTACTGATTGATTCATCCATACAGTCCAGATCTGATCTGTTGATTATTTTTTGAATTAACCAATGAATAACTGGATAGCAAAAGGTAAAAAGGTAGGAATTATTTGCAGACTTTCAACAAGATGCTGCCAAAACTACCACTTGAACATATTTACTGACAAAAGTTTATAAATGTCAGATAAAAAATTATAAAATTTTTACAGTTTCGATGTACTACTCAGTGCATTCTTTAGCAAATTTCCTTTTTCTGACTCTGCATACTCCAATTGACAATTGCTAAGTTAGCTGACAATTATCAACAATCGATTAATCACAATTAATCGTCTCAGCCGTCGCAGCACAACAAGGTAAGGCTCTGAGTGGAGAGCAGAGTCACGCTGCGTCTGCAGAGATACAGTCAGGGATGAGCTTCGTGCCACCTGTCCTGACATCAATCAAAACGCTGCTTAATAATGAGCGCTGGGGTGGCTGTCCCACTCATTAGCATGTCTCATTATTGGCTGGGAATGAGGCGCTGGTGCGGCTGGTGAGTCATCCAGGGAGGGTCTCACACTGACCCACCGTCCCACCACACTGCATTTCATCTCACCCCCAGTAACGCTACTTCATTCAGTGCCTGGAAGTGTAGGCGTAGCAACGAATAGAGGATAGTTGAGCAACACTGCAACATGTAGAGTTTTCCTTTTTATTTCCACTCTGGAGACTACAGATGATTAAACAAGAAAATCCAAAGAGCTGCATATCGTTGTGTGATTTCCAATACTCGTTCCAGTTCCCTGAAGGCAGATGTTTTAATGCTTATTTGCTGATTTTAATGTCAGGGGAAAGGACATTTTGTTCTAGAGCGATGGAGTGTTGAATTAAGTGATGGTTTTCATGTGTGCAGGCTGAAAAAAAAGAGGTTTTAGGAGAAACAATTCCCTTTGCATTGCTTATCTAAAAGCCCCCGAAAGCAGCTGCTGCTCTCACAAAGGCCCAGTGAAGCGTTAGATCAATACTAACCCTTGCTAGCGGCTATCTGATGCTCAAAATGCATGCATCCATCTCCTCTGCATAGCCCTGAGACAGGTGTGGACCTCTGGAAGCCACTATCTGATGGCTTCACAATGGGGCAGGCCAAGAGGAGGCGGGGAACTAAGGGTGAGGAAACGGGGGTGTTTTGGTGGCACATGAAAACGCAAATTAACTTTTCACTTGGCAGACACGTCCTCAACTATCAGGTTGCAATGTTTACTGCCATTCTGTAAATTGGAGTTCTCAGCTCCATATAGAGGAGTCACTCAATGGTAATCTGGCGCTATACATAGGATTTATGTAACAAGTTCCAGCAGCAGGTAATTTAAGACAAATCCACCCATGTCTGCTTCCCAGAGCAATCTTTGTCCAGACTTTTTCTGAAGGTGAAATCTTATATCAGCTCTGACTCTGAGGATTTATAGTTTGCACATGTATGGCGGTTACTGAAACCCTTTTTGTTATCTTAACTTGTGAGATGATACCAAAACGAGCCCTGTCAGCTGGTCCAGCATTTGTCTGGCTGCCTGTAGCTGCGTTGTCATTCCTCAGAGATCAGCCTGTCCTGCTTCTCCCTCCACAGATAAGAAGAACTTTGACAATAAGGAAGATTTTACAGCCGTTTGGAGGCTGTTGTTTTACCACTTAGGTGTTTGCTGCCTCAAAGGCATTTTTATGCCCTGCTGTTGCTTTACATTCTCAACTCAATGCAAATGTATCTCCGGGGTGTCGGGTTCTTTGTTGACCTCCTTGATGTGGCCTCTATCTCTCAAGGTCCAGTGCTTAGCAGATACTTGAGAGCGGAGGATCTTGTCGTGAATGTAAACAGCTGATGTTTAAGGAACCGTGCTGCTGGAACTGTTTATCTCAAGGATACAAACAAATGGAATCAGAGGCCCAAGTTTATGTCTGCACAGGCAATTCTCGTTTGAAAGGAACAAACTTGAATTTGAGGCCAATGCAAAGTTGAATATTTCATTCTGCAAAAAAGATGCAGAATGAACTGAAGTATTTGAATAAATTATAAAGGTTGTACCTGGGAAATAATGTATTTTGTAAAACTGTTCAATTTTTTTTTTACATTTTGACACATTATAATCACAAATTTAATGTATTTTATTGGGATTCTATATGATAAATGGACACAAAGTAGAGCTAACTCTGATTCTTGAAAAGAAAAGAATAAGTTGCAATTGTTTAACAAAAATGTTTTTGTCCAGCAGGAGCAGAGAATCTGATCAGCATTGATGAAAAAATGGATGGACAGTAAAATGAGAAAAATCCTGGAAGAAAAAAAGTTAGAGACAACAAAAAATCTGAGACAGAGGTGGAGGTTCACCTTCCAGCAGGAGAAACACCCTGAGCATGCAGCCAAAGATACGAAGGAGGGGCTTAGATCAAGAAATATTCATGTGTTCAATGGCCCAGTCAAAGTTCAGACTTGAAAATAGATTTTTACAAATCCTCTGCGCTTAAGCTACTTTGTAGAGAAGAATAGGAAAAATCTTCAGTCTTTATAAAACTCCTATAGCCTTAAAGATGTAAAGAAGTTTCAACATGATGTGGTTCCTCAAAATGTTGACTCCAGCAGGATGAATGGAAATACAAACATTTATAAAACAATATAGAGTTAGATTATATGGGATTTTATTACAATCTATCTCAATAAACAACAAATAAAACTAAACTGGCATAAAATAGGTAAGATAAACAAGTATAGACTGGTTTGTTTATGGGAATGAAATGGAAGTAGGAAGGAACTAAATGGTGATAGTGAAGTGTGAAACAGGAGTTTGGATTGTTGGCCATTTGAATTTATAGTTTTGTCAGTATATTTAGCCACAACTGGCCCTTTGTGTTCATTCTTGATACTGATGTGGCCAAAAGTAAAAATGAGTTTGACACTCCTGCTTTAAAGAATCCAATGCTGTTAAGTTGTTAAGTTATCCTTTCTGAAGGCTCCAGGCAGTTCTGTGGCGTCACTCCTTCTTTAGCAGCTAGTAGCAGAAAAACGTACATGTCTGAGTTTTAAATAAAGCTTGAAAATTGCTGAGTAATTATGTCGTCATCATATGATTTCAGTCATTTCATTTCAGTCATTTTTAATGGGAATAAATGTTGGGGTTATATTCCACAACACAGAATTCTTTTCTCCTCATTGTATGTGATTGTATAATTTATTATTTCCGACTAAATAAATGTTAAAAATTTTCTACATTTTTAACATCTTGTGAGATTACTCTGTGAAAAAATGAATTTATTTTCTGGACTTTTACTCGTCTGTATACGGCTTGCCAATAATAGGATGCTGGTTCTTGATTTATTCTTGCCTTTCACTCGCCTCACACCACAGACGTGGATCCACAACGGCCTGAAGAAGATGACATCATGCTGGAGCAACTCTTCTATACACGGTACAGCATGTTCCACAGTAATCATATTGCCATGTCATTCCCAATAAGCTCAGGCCATTTAAATCCTTTAATTATATACCAGAAGCACTGAAGTGATGTTTACTGTAAAAGTCCAGCGTACCCAGGTTTCGTATTGTATTTTGTGTCTTGTGTTAATAAACTTGTGTAGAAGAAGAGCCCTCTGGGCACTCGCAGCCACTGTAATGAGAGTGTGTTTAGTCTGGGGACTGTGTAGGACTAATGCTGATGGATTGTATGGCTGCAGGTCAGGTCTTGCTCTCTCACACGCTGCTGGAAATAACAGAGAAACCAAGGAAAACTTTACATACTTTGGAAATGCAATGCTTCACGTGCCAAGATGAAATAATTTTTTTTTTACCTTGTTAAAGCAAACGAGATGAAAACCACATTTTTTCTGGCACAATAATGAGTAGAAACTATGTTTATAGTTGTTTTCTGCTTGGTGCTACAAAGATAAATTAATTAATCATTTGTGCTGCTGTGTTCAAACAAGCAGCTTCAGAAAAAAAAAAAAAAAAAAACTCCTGATAAAGTTGCAATCAAGGACTTGATTCCTAAGAAGTGCAGAGCTGTTCCCACTGAAGCCACCCCAGCCAGCCCAGACTTGCCTCCACTTAAGATAAGATTGTTGACTGCTAGCCAGTGTGTGCAGAGACTCGTGTGGGGCCGCCACTGCATATAGCCACCCTCATCTGTATCCTTGTGCTCTGAGGTTTTACTGGTTTATGGGGTTTGCGCTACCATTTGAATGGTGACGGTTCAAAGCAGCATGACAAATTGAGAATCCATGCCCTGTGGACATATCTCAGGCACAATATGGTTAGGTCCAGTAAAACTGGTTGGATAACCCAGAATCAAAGTCACCACTCAATAAGTTGCACATTGATATTATTTATTTATCTTTTTTTAAATCTTTTTTAACCCTATCATTTCACTTATTTTACATTTGATACAATAAGTATCGGGAGACTTCTCCTTTTTTGACAAAGTGAATATTTTCTTCAGAGACCTGGTATATCACATTAATATGTCGTTATAAATATTTAACACATGCAAAATGTTACGCATGCCATTTGTTTTATTGCAAACAAAATCTATTTTACAGGTCGTGATACTTACTTGTCCACAAAAAATACCAATAACAATACAGAAACATGCATAAAATCCAGGCCATAGTAATGATAGTTTCTTGTGTCAACTTTAAAGGATTAAGTGTTCATAAAAAAAACAAAAAAAAAACAACTAATTTTGCGACTGAAAAACTATTGTGCCAAAAAAAAAAACCACTGATAAATTTTAGCTTCTATGATTCTATGCTTCTATACCATTACTGTAGCAACATTATATCAATAATAAATTAAAACTACAGTTTTAGGATGTTCAAAAGGAAATAAAAAAGTATTTTAATAAAAACACAACAAAACATGAAGTTTGATAGCACAACGCCTTATAATTAATACTCTGCATTTATTGACGTCATGTAAACCGGAAGTGAGCGATAGACCGGAAGTGAGTAGCTGTGACAGATTTATTTCTGCCTTTACCTCGGAGTGCTTCCTGTTACAGCCAGTATGACTTCATCTGGTGGAGTAAGTAGTTTTCATAATTAACCTGGTATGATAGAGAACGCATTAAGTTTGGTACCTTGTCTGTATAAGATTCTTATTTTGAAAGGACCCAGGAAGTTCCGGTCTCTGCCAGTTGTGTGGGGTTAGCTAAGAACAACGTCTCGATCAGCTAGCTTAGCAACACCCGGTTACATCTAAAAGCAGAAACGGCTTCCACAGCTTTTATTTGATATTCATGTTTAATGGAACAAAACAAACTTTGATAAAGCGATACTAATGTTAGAAATGCTACGAATGATTGAAATAAGCTCACGGTTAGCTGCTAACAATGCTAACCTTGACTTGCACATATGAGCTTCCTGTCAACAATTAAAGACAGTTTCATAGTGTTTGTAAAAACAAAACAAAACAAAAACTATTTTGCTAATGCACAAGAGACGCAGTAACTTTCTGAGCTAGTCAGAAAGTTACTGCATTGATCTTGGCATTTCCTCTTTTAATGGCTTTCTCATCTAAATACCTTCTCCTAGCAGTTGTAAAAACAATGAGTCCTGCTAATACCTTTTATGTTTCATGCGTATTATTTTTACAATATGTTAATCAAGAGTGTTTTTTATTTCATGATTCGTCACATGTTCCAACAACAGTAGAAAAATAGCCTCGCCCAATCAGCTAGGTTTTGCCCTTGAAAACAAAAACAGGAAGAAACGGACACATGGAGAGACAAACACCTGAAGCAAATCCGAGCATTCACTCTTGTTTGAACAGAAACCAGATAAGATAGCTCAAAGTTATCAGCATGAGATGGATCCCTGCTAGTGCTTCCCCCAGGAGGGGTTTCATCAATGTAGTAGGAGGGAGAAAATCAATCCCTCCAATCACATACTGTGACAAATAACCTCCAAAACTGAAGCGAAATTAGTTGAACCCCCAACAGTTTTGCTGTTTTACTCTGCTAGAAACCAGTGAATTGAGAAACAATGCAAGTGAAGTCCTGACATTCCTGAATGATAAAATAGGACAAATAAATCTTTGAGATCATAATATACAGTGATGTAAGTAAAAAAAAAAAAAAATTAATAAATAAATGTATTATATTTTATGTGACAGAAATGCACTTCTGACAGAAAAGTCCAGACTTACTCTGGATATTCATTTGGATTTTTTGTTCCTGTTTACATTTATTATTTATATACACAAAACTGAATGTGTTTAAACTCTGCGGTGAAAACATGTAAAATTATTAAATGTAATGAAATAGAGGCCAGCTTTGCACATGCATTTTAATGCTGTGGCCCAAGTCTGGGCTTTTTCTGCATGCAGTTTGCACTTTCTGCATGCACAGGTTCTCTCTGGGTACTCTGGCTTCCTCCCAAAGTCAAGACATGTATGTTGGATTAATTGATTGGTCTAAATCCCCTTTAGGAGTGAGTGTGTGCATATGTGGTAATTTGTCCAATTTTTTTAACCTGTGATAGACTATTGACCTCTCCAGGGTGTCTCTTGGCCAATGCTGCAAATAATTTACTCCTTCTTCTCTGTCATTAACTTCATTTTTCCATTAGATAATTGCAAATGGACAGATGTGGAAACGCTATTAAAAATGTCACTGGTGTTGTGGTTTCTAGCAGAGAAAGCCGAACTGACACTCCAGCTGATTTGAATTAGTATTTTTTGGATATTTAGCCCAGTGTTTACACCATTAACAAATATTTTAAATGTTTTCACTCTAGAAAGCCTTTCTGAAAATCATCTAATTCTGATGGTGTGTAGCTTTTTGGTACAAAGGAAAATATTGAAAATATTTGCTTTTCAAAATATAAAGAGTAGTGAGTCATCACCATTTTATCACAGTTTCTTTGTCTAAACTCTTTACATTTTACTCTCTAAGTTTGTGTTGCACCTCCTTCCTACATTGCATGTGTACACAGTCCTCTGCTGCTCAATGAAGGTTTGAAAGTTTGAACCATGACTTTGCTTTAGTCGTGGTTTATTTGGGCCAGACGTTAGCTTTAGCATCTGGGACCAACACATCTGGGGAAGACACAAAGAGCGTTTATTTACAGGATATAGGATATTAACTGCTTCTAAAATTTTAACCTCACCTTAGACTATGAGAACTATTTCCTGAACAATTGCTCAGTATCAGCTTTTATAAACTAACTGAATCACAAGTTAATGTTCCCAGCTGTGCATTTATATTCTCAGTGGAAGACTTGAGACCCATAGTGCCACAGAAAGGTTTTTTATTTTTTATTTTTTTATGGACTCCTGTGACTTCCTTTTTACTTTGCATTACATATGCACATATAGACTGGTATTTTTCTCAGCATTTCATCCATATTAGATTCTCAGTATGTTCCTTCCATATACCAACTCCCTGTCCTTTCCTTCATGTCTCCTAAGGATTTCTAAGAGAGGCTTCAGGATAGATTTTCATAAATGTCCTCTTTTACAAATCCTCCACATCCCTCAGTGTGCTTTGAGAGCTTTCTTTATCTTAACAGTAAAGGTCACTGGAGGAGACTTAGGGACGTGGAAAGGCTAAGCTGTGTGCATGGGAGCCTCACTCCCACTAAAATCCATTTATCTATCTATCTAAAAATCAATAACAGAAGGTTTGGTAATGAATGTGTCAAATCACAGCCCCAGATCCAGTCAGGTAGAGCAAAGCTTGATCACACTTTGGTCGCCTGGCACCTTTATGAGGTGAGCAAGTTAACGATGTGACTTTTAGAAACTCTCGTCAATAACAGTCACATGTGAAGTTAAGTGTCAGAATGTCAGTAGTCACAGCCTCTCACCCTGCAGCTCTATGATTAGATTCTGATTATGCTAATAGGTTTGTGTGATTTTCTTTACTGATTATGTTAATCTCCCAAAGCAGAGGGCTTTTTCCCTTTGTGTAAATTATTATTACAAGTCTGATATCAACACAAAATCTTTGATTGATATTAATTCCAGTCCTTTTTTGCTTGTTTTTGAGTTCAGGATTACAAGATGAGAGCTGTAAAACAATTCAGATAATCACTAGGAAGGCAAAGTTTTGCAAAAACCATGTAGAGAATAAATTTAGTCATAAGGCTGTGAGCGGATTAGCGCTTCTCTTATTTCCAACATTTCCTCTTTGATACGTAGCTACACTAATCTCATTATAAGCGTCTGTCAAGCATACATGACAATTCATTTTAACAAGGTAGAATTTCCTGCCCTCTTTAAATTCAAAGAGTTTCTGCACAAATGAAAACACATGAGGGGGCTCCTCAGCTGGCTCTGACTAACAAGCAAAAAAAGAGGAAAGTTCAGAGTTTCTGATTCGCTCGAGTCAAATCCAACAAAAATTGTTAAAATAAAAGAGCTTGACTAGAAAATAAGTTTGCTGCAACATGACATGGGTTAGTGCTCAGGAGGATGGAAAAGTAAAAGTATTAAAATAAGGTTTTTTTCCCCCATTTCCAGTCAGGTTACTGTCAAATAAAAGGCCAATTGTGCCACAAAACCTTTAAGTGAATAGTCAAACTGCTTGTCGCGCCCACAAAGAAGCTCAGCTGCTCTGGGTAGTTAGGAAATGAAAAACCACTAATTCTTACTTTTCCGTCTTTTATTTTAAGATGTGCTGCAGATTAAGATTTTCTCTGAACTATTATAATTAACATAAAAAAAAATATATATATATATATATATATATATATATATATCAGGGTAATTTTGCAAGTTTCGCATGAGAGTATTGGAAAAAAAACAGTAAATAATAAACATTGTCCTCCAGATAAAGCCGTTGAAGAAATAGCAGATAATTATTGTCTTGTTAATTACTGAGAACTATTAAAGCGTGTTGAGTGTGATTATAAACTAAACTGTTTGCCAAAGTAAAATGATGACTTTCATTAGAAAGGACAGTTTTCTTTAAATAAAATGTAAAACATAACCCAAAGAATTACACTGACAACTTAAGTATTACATTTGTTCTCAGTCTGCAGTTTGTTACACCCCAGTTATGCCTACTGATGCAGCTTTAAAAACTTTCCCTTGTCATCAGAATGGCTGCCTAGAAATATTGCAACCCTTGCGATCTTTATCGGTCGATCACTCAGTAATCTGACCATTGTGTATAAATACTCTGAGCTGCTGAAGCACCAGGAAGAGCAGGATCTTAATCATGTCTAATCCCTGTTAGCTAGACGTGTCTTAAGGGGACATGGGACTGTACACATCACCCCAATTAGCAACAGCTATAGCTTTAAAAACCGTCATTAGGAAAACATAACCTTCCTGTCACTCAGCGTAGCGGCTGCCTCTGCTTGGTGCCCCGTTCAAGTTTTCACAACAGCAATGTGGCAGGAAAAATACCTTCTGGCTCACACTCGTGATAGAAATGCATGCATATGAAGGGTACTGACAACAAAGCAAAAACAGAAGAAATCTGTATGAGGGGCAAATACTTTTTCATAGCAAAATAAAGGAAATCATTGCAGATGCAGTATTTTAAGTGAGGTAAATTAGACCCAGACTATAATGCATGAGGGCATATAAACATGACATGCTGATTTATGTTTGAAGTTCTTCCAAGTTTGACTGAAAATACACAAGGAATATATAAATGTTTGATTTCTATATATCCTGACAAATTAAAGTGATTCATGTATATTCGCTGCTTTTCTTTTGGCTGATTAATGACAGAAGAACATATAGAGATACATATATATGTCAGTGTAGCATGCAAATAATGTCCCTGGTGTTTTATTCTAACATAGTCTTCTGCTTCAAGACAGTGAAGCATTAACTGTTATCTCAGCTGAAGCACTACCATTAAGCCTGCAACAATAAGACCAGGGTCAAGGATGAAGTTGAATGACAGCTCTGGATGAATATATTTTCCGGCTAACTGATAAAAGGGTCTTGTACTCGCACTAAAAAGCAGAATAATATTTTTTTTCACCAGCTTGTCCATTCTTTCACATTTTAATACTTTGCTGGGTTTTTGATTGAAGAGGTCAGATATGAGAGGACAATGACCAAGAGAGTGAGATTGATGGCGAAGCCGAGCAGCTCCAAACTAAATCAAAGCCATTCACTGTTAATGAAAATAAGAGAGAGACCGCACTGTAAATCATTTTATGGGCTAATGTATTAGTGATAATGAATTCACGCTGCCACGTTTAACCTTAGTTTTGCAATTCATTATATTTGAGATTAACAAGGGAGGGAACTTAAGTGAACTGTCTGTGGGGAATTACAGCCAGGGCCTCATTGTCAATCAAGGATTGTGTTTCGATGTCTTTCATTAGGGCTCAAGGAATTAAATAAGGCTTTTCTTTTAATGGTGAACGGCTCTGCCATTTAACGCTCCTCTTGCTCTCCCAAGATGGTTAACTCTTCATTACCCAAATTAAAGGCATCCATCTCTCTTGGCTCCTGCCACATTGCCGTGACCTCTACCTGTCAAAACTTTCGTGTAAGCTGTTGAGTGATGGATGACACCCCCCTGAACTCTATTGTCAAAATTATCCTGTGACTGTCCGACCCTCTCTGATCCATTCAATCCGTCTCCCCAGGCCACACGCCACCAGCCACGATTCAACAATGAAGCCCAGCTACTAATTTACTTCTCATAGAAATTAGACGCTACCTTTTAATTATATGCCTGGGAGTGTTCTAAGAGTTCACAAGGATCACTTGGAAAGCTTTTAACTTCACTTTGTGGGGGCTGATCATCTATATTCTTTCAGTGTGTTATTTCAGGGGTCTTTCAGCCTGCTTTGGTCTGGTGGGAATGAAACCAACCAGTTAAAGACGAGAAGGAAAGTGTTGAAATCCATGTTAACATTTGAAGGTCATTGCTGCTGTTAAATCATGTGATAAGATGATAAACTTCAATTAACCAGAAAAAACAAAATGTTTCGGTAACTGTCCTCATTATATCTGAAAGAAAAGAAATCAGCAGGTTATAATGAAGTGGTTAATAGTCTACAGAATGTTAATATGTGTTTGCTTAAGGCGGATCAATAGATTGGAAAGTTGCCAGACTTGCAGGTTGAACTACGACATTGCATCACACTGTTTACCCAGAGACTTTGTTGACAAAGGAAGCAGAGTTCTCTGAACTTCTTCCCCTTGTTTTCCTCACAATTTGCATCACCTTCAGACACATGTAAATATTCAAACACATGCCACATGTCATACATAAAACATGATATAAGTGGTCCCCTACTTGTCTGACCTCTTGTCCTCCTGCTTCTCACCCGGAGAGATGTAGATAACGCTCCAGACACACCTCACTTCCTGAGAGGAGAGTTATGGCTTCCTGGGAGAGGCGCGGCCGTCCCCGGAGCCCCCAGCAGTTCGACAGCTACCTATGGAGAGGGCACAACTCTGACTTGTAGACCTGCTCCGAGGCTTCTCCTCTCTCTTTGAGATCCTCCGTGTACCTGTCAAGGGGTCAAAAGGGTACACTCGCTGGAGACAACAGAGCTGTGTTTGTGCTTCTGAGTGGCTGTGTGTGTGTGTGTGTTACTCCCTCCTGCTGTGACAGATGCCAGGCTGTTTCTGGGTGAGATGTGGGAAGTGTGTGGGCAGGAAGGTTGACATGCACGTGCATGTGAGAGGAAGTGTGTGTTTGTGTGTGAGCGTGCAGCACCTGTGTGAATTTGAGAGACTGTACCTTGTCAGAATGAGCATACATGCATGAGGATGCATTTGCATACGCTGGCATATGTATTTGCATGTGTCTTTCTTGCACATGCTAGAAAGACACATGAGCTTAAATAGGTGCTCATTTTCAGGTTATGTAAACAACATTTGAAAAATATGTCAAGCTTGAAGCAGTCTAAATTATGATGGGGAAAATAAGTATTGGACACATCAGTGTTTCTCTCAGTAATTAGTTTTCCAGTGGGGCTTTTATGAATCTCACACCAGATGTTGGCCACAAACCAAGTAATCCAAACAACAGAGAGTGATTTGCTGGTACCCTACATGGAGAAACTAGTCTTAGGCACTTCTCAAGTTTAATTTCACACAAATTGTCTTCAAATCTCTAAAGTTCTGGGTTCCTTCATTTGTACTCTGATCTGCAGTTCATTTCTTTTCAATTGATTTTTGTTGGGCCATCCTAGCAGCTTTATTTTCTTTCTCTGAAGCCATCTGAGATTTTCCTTTCCTGTATGCTTGGGATTGTTTCCTTCCTGAAACATCCACCCTCTAGAATATCTCGGGAAGATTCCCGGTTCATTATCGCTTCAGCTTTCTGAACTCTGCCAGTTCTACATGCTGAGAAACAGCCCACATCACGATGCTCTGACCTCCTAACTGGTGGGATGGCTTTCTCTAAACATCAGCAGCAAATGTAAGACACATCAATATTTTTCTTCAGAAGTGGAGTTTTGCATGTTGATTTCTGCATAGAGGCCATTCATTCGTCCAGATTGGTTTGCTTATTTAAAACACACCAATTTTGAAACAAAAACAAAACGCATTGTTCGATTAAAACGTTTTTGTGCTATAATAAGATGGTTTTTCAGCTGTATCAATATCTGTATTTTGCAAAACTGCAAAGGAAACATTTATTTTGCTTCATGCCGGCAGCAGTACAGCAGCAATGCTTTTTATTTGTGGACACTGGTCCTATTGGATGATGCACAGCTGGCTCTACCAGCATCACTGCCCTTCAAAAGTTAAGTTTATCAATAGAAACATGTCTCCTCTGATGGTGAGCGCTAGTACTGTGGCAGAAATGTGAATATATCATGTAAGTGTCATGCGTGATTTCTATTTCTTATTTAATGAAATCACCACAATTTCAAAGTTGTTTTTTCAACATTAGCAGAATATGAAAAATAAAAACAGGAAACAGACACACAGGACAAACGGTCTTACACATTCATAGGGAAAGTTTTCTTCCTGAGAGAGGAAGGAGGGGTACGCAGAGAGAAACCTCGTATGTTCAGTCCTCAATTTGACCCTGGACGTTTTGCAGCTAGGCAACAGTGCTACCAACTGCATGACTGTGCAGCTGTGCTTAGAAGCCATGGCATTTATGGTTCTTGGCTCTTACAGCACTCTTCCAATTATGCTGTTGAGTCGTCTGTCAGAAACCTTGGTTTGAACACCTGGCTGTGTCTGGTTCACGGTGAAATGGTGTTCTTTCCACTTCTGCATGATTCAGAAGTGAAACAATGCTTACTGGAGCATCCAGACGTTTAACCAATGCCATCAGTATGTATCCCAACAATAAGGTTGTAAATGTCTTGAGAGAGTTCTTTACTTAACCCATCATGAAATTGTTCCTGTGTGTTACCTTGTTAATGAGAAACCTTTTTATAGTTCATCAATTAGGACTAAAGCAGCCAATGTTAATTGGGACCACATTAAGAAAGTAGGAATTCTTTTTGAATGCTAACAGGTGTCAGATGGTTTCTACGCTTCTAATGCCTTTTGTACTTGTTTTTTTTCTCTTCTTCACACTTTCAGTACTGGTGTGCAATTCCACTTTCTTACGCATAACTTGATTTGTTAACGTATTTGTTTTGATTACTTTTTCCGTGTGGATTATTTTGAGTTGTCACCAACAGCTGGTGGTGGAAATTTTATGTCAACAAATTCATTAGGATTTTACTGGACAAAACCATCGACACGTTCAATGATTATTTTCTCCAACGCATGGGGGGCAGACCGTTGTACTTGCAATCATCCAGGCGATGAGCTAATTGCAGCTAAGGAGGTGACCACACAGTTTATTTAGGATTATGACTCAATCATGGGAGATTATGGCTCTTAGGTAATTATATAATCAAAGAGTGGACATGCCAGTAGAATTTGACTAATGATTAACTGTAATTTGGGTCTGACTTAAAATAGTTGTCTTACTGGTCTAGTGTCACATGAAGCAGACATGACGGGATCATTTGGAGGGTGAGTGACAGCTCTGTTGGAGCAGGAATAATTACGGTGGCATATTTAACACAATCTGACTCTGAGCATGCACATAGATCAATATGGTGCTATCCTTGATTAAACTGCTTAATTAGCAATTATGAAGTCAGATATGAAGATAAGGAAGGGGAATCTGTTACATCAACCGGTGTCCTGGCAGCTGTTGCTCTGAATCTGCAACAGCTTTTTCCTCCAACTCACTTTTTATATTATATGACTGCAAAACCATTCAAGCATGTTTGCATGGGGGAAGGTGTGTAAGTGCTCAGACCTCTCTGACAGTCGTAGGACAGGCAGCAGGCGAGGAAAAGGTGTGTGAGTCACCAAGCCTATCTTTAGTGACCTGTCATTATTTATAGCAGCTTGTAGGAGGAAAAAGGGCAAAGCAGAGTTTTCTCTTTGTGATCTGGCTCCAGCTTTCAACTAATAATTGTCATTTCTTAATGTATAGGAGCTTTTATGTAGAGGGAGTGGCTTCAAAGATTGCATTAGTCTTAAAACAGGCTGCTCTCAAATTATTCCTTCACTTCAGACTGATGAATTGACAGGGAAACTATTAAATTTAAAACCAGCTCCTGGTTTCTCTGGCTTTTATGTGTAATTATTTAAAGATGGGTAATTGTTTGTAGGACTGAGCAGTCAATGCCTCCAATGTGATGGAATAATGTAGTCTAAATGTAGGTCTATATAGGGCCTTGTGAAATTAGTTCAAATTTAGTAACCATTTCATTTCAAATCAGCAGTTTAGTATTTGCAGATATTCCTGTGGAATGTGCTGTAACCCCACATCATTCTTGGGGAAAATCTGCCTGTTTGTGGATTTTTCTCTTGGAGCATTTTTTTTAAATATCCAAAAGAAAATGCAGCTTGGGAAGCTGAAATATTTTGAAATATATTATGTAATCCAGGAATGCCATTTATTTTCATTGGTGCTGATTGGCTCTAAGAGTGGAGATAAGAGAGACTGTTAGCTTCAGCAATAGTCTTAAGACGATTTGCACTGTGTATTAATGTACATTTAGGTATATTTGGTGATCAAATTAGTAAAATAGGGAGTTCTAAGTGTTTCTAGAGGGTCTGAAGTATTCTGTGGTCCCTAACAGCCAAATATCAGAGGTCCACTGTATTTAGTTAAGATATGGAAATATATCACCCATTCAATCCAATTGTGAATAATTGTGTCTGAACCAGGTGTAATATCTAGAGAAACAAGGTGCTATATCTTTGCTGAAAGATAGAAACAGATGCTTGTGACCCTGTTATTTTGCAGTTGGTTGTTTTTTTTCATGGAAAAAGCCAATAATTGAGTTTTTTCTGCTACTAACTAAATGTAACCAACCAAAAAGAAACCCCAAAAAACAAGTATTTGTTTTTTCTTTCCAGTGGAAAGTATTACTGTCCTACTGTCTCTATTAGTTGTGTTTTTTCTGAATGTAGCTGTTGATGGAGCTTTTGCTGCGTTTAATTAAGTGTTTTCACTCATAAAGGGTACTCATGGACCAATGCTTCTGTGTTTTGTGTGTCTGCTTTCAGTCCTCTCAACCCCAGAAAGTATGTGCAGTGATACTGAGCTTGGTTCTGCTGGAGGTTAAAGGTGAGTCTTTCCTCCCCACTGTCACTAAATAATGTGTTGCTGCAAAGTCAACGACTTGCTGGGTTTCTTTGAATTATGTGCTACCAATGGTATTATAAACCTAATTTGAGTGTATTGTGCTAATTAGAAAGAAACTAACTTGTTAACCAAATTGGATTGATTTAAATTTGGATTCTGAATGAAGTGACTATGAAGTGGATGCATTTTGTTCTGAACTGGTTCAACATACGTACATTAACTGAAATGACTAAATGGTGATATGAGATCTATTCTTTTCCACCCGGTTCACTACACTGACCAACAAAGTAACCTAACATTTCTGGCATTGACATGTCAGCGCTGCAGACAGGGAGCTGGGCTGACGTCCCAGCTGGTCGGCCCAACGGACAGAGGCACCTACTGCTGTGTCACTGCGTAAACAGACACGGTTTGAGGGTAGCTGTTCTTTGGAGAAACTGTACTTGATTCTTCGAACAAACGCCAACCACAGTTTGCTTTTTGTGGCTTGCATCCATTTGATGCTCTGAATGTGTTAAGTCTACTCTTTCTGGGCTGGCTTACAGTAACTCACCTCCCACATGATTTCAGCACAGACTTTTATTTTTTATTGGGCATTTATTGACTCTCATATCATAACAGCAATCCAACTTTTTAGGGGCATACGGGTGTGTTGATCCGCACTGAAGATACTAGAACTTGTACTTGTTTGACATAAAATCCTAACATACGTGGGTTCAGTTAAATAAATAACCTTACAAATAAACATGTTCAATCTCAAGTAAGTCATCTAAACATTTCAGTCCTCTGACCAGTCTTTGTTCACAAGAGAGGATTCGTGCTCTGTGGATTGTGGAGCATGCTGAGTCGTGGGATTCCCCTCCCTGTGTTTTACTGAGTCCTGCTGTTTTGTTTGGCTGATGGAGAACAGGATGTGAGATTTACACCAGCAGAGACGAACGGGAGCAAGTTCAGACACAAGGATGGACTTGGCGGTTAACTCCCTGATTGTGTCACCAGAGGAGAGAGATAAATGGTGCAAAGAAAACAAACGAGGGGAAGCTAACTCTTTTTCCTGAAGCTGCACGGAAGTTTCTAATTATATCAACTCTGAAGCCTGCAACTTCTTGTTCTGAGACACTCAGCCACCCACTGACTAATTCACCAGCACACACATGCAGATGGACACAACCTGTATCTAGAATATCCACTACCCCAAAGAGTTCAGGAAGATTGTTACGGCCCTGGGCCTTAAGGGCTGGGTTGCAGGTGTCTTGTCTGTTTTTGTGCTCCTCCCCTTTACAGGTGCTGCTGATTTGTTCATTTGGAACACGGAGTATTTAAACCTAGCAGTCTCCACCTTCTGGGTCGCCTTTGGCGTCCACTCTGCTGCTTGATGTTTGTGGTGATCTGCTGCCAGGCCTTGGCTCCCCTCCTTTTTGCACATTTGAGTTTGTCTTTGTTTTTGCACCTCAACACTTCTATATGCACTTATACCTCGCATCCAATCATTTGCACTACACCACTGATTCTGACATTCAAAATCCATTGTTGTTTTTGTTAATAAATATTCCTTTTATTGCACTTTAACCACTGCATGGTCTCCCGTTTTGTTATGACCTTGAGCCAGTCGTAACAAAGATATTGATCAAGATTTCTTCAGAGTAAAATGCAGCTTTTGATGACTTCTTTGAGAGTTGAATGATGCAGTAAAACTGATATGTATCAAAATATGTTTTAAGACAACCATGCCTTAGTTATTTAACCTTGATATAATGCTGTTTTTGTCAGTTTGTATGGGTTTAAGAATTGATTATTTCATCAGGCCCTTGACTATAAGATAAAAAAATTATTCTACAAATAACCCTTAAAACGGTAGAAGTTGTATAATGTTTTATCAAGTCTGAATACTCCAAAGTGCTTTACACTAATCAGTCATTCACCCATTCACACACTGATGGAGGTAAGCTACATTGTAGCCACAGCTGCCCTGGGGCGCCTCTGAGCCCTCTGACCAGGCAAAGACAGACTTTTGACCAGAAGGAACATTAAAAGTCAGCTAGAAATGTCAGAGGGAGTTTACAAAAGACTAATAAGTTTAGGAGGCATTTACATGAACTGATAAGTAAATAAACTGAAACTGTTTGGATATATAGCTCATAGGTATGTATAGTGTACAAAAAGCCATGTTTATGACCAGAAGAGTACTTTCTTTATGGTCAGCCATGGAGTGCATCGTTGATGACGTGGGGATGTTTTACTGCAACAGGAACTGGCAGTCTTGATCTTCTACCTGCTGTAATTAATTTTACATAATGACTTTTGTTCATTTGGGTGAATACTGGACTCTCCAGTAATGGTACATCCAGGCAGTGGTTGAGAAAAATAATGTTACACATCTGGAGTGGCCTTCTCGGTCATCAGATTTGACTCTAACAGAAAATCTTTAAAGAACGTAGTAGCAGCCAGAAGTTATGAAGCAACACTGAGCTAAATGCTTTTGCACATGCAGAGTGGGTGATTCTGATGCTCATTCGGAGCGTCAGCCAGCCGTTTCCCCGTGTCTACAGGTCTAAATGCTGCGGCTGCATTTCAGGTGATTGTGGAAAGTTAATTTGCTCTTTGTGTCAAGAAGCTTTGAACTGGTTTGTGATTGTTTGCATAAGAAATATTTGATGTTGTTTCATGAATTTTTTTGTAATTTATCCTTCCTTGACATGACTACAAAGTCTCTGAGGTGTTGGGATTGCATACTTCTGATTGCAGCTGCAGCCTTTTAACGCCTCCTAAATAAGCACCAAATTAGAGAGAGAGAGAGAGAGAGAGAGAGAGATTGTCCTTCCTCTTTGCTGTGGTTAAAAACCTCTAATCTATCACTTCAACTGACATTAAAGAGAGACATGATTCACTCTGACATACTTCTATCAGTAAAAAGGGAAGAGAAGAAAGAGAAGTGGAGGTGTGTGTGTTGGTGTGTGTGTGTGAGGTTGATTGAGGGCAGGACTGTCATGCCTACTAATATGGAGGCTAAGCCACAGAGCCCCCTCCAGCCCCAGGCGGGCAGATGGAGGGGTGGGCAGCACAGGGCTGAGGGTCTGCTATCTCCAATTCTCAGCTGCACTTGTAAGATATGTGCTATGTATGAAATGTGTTGGCACAGATCCATGTCCTTCAACTCCCTGTGCACCCGAACAGCTCCACCCAAGCCAGCTGTGTCAGTGAGAGCTCACTGGGCCCTGACAGCAGGGATCAAAACAACTGTGACACAGACCGCCAACAAAACAAGAGAGCACCTACGATAAGCCTCCCGTAGCTACATCACACGGGCTGAGGTGTGTTCTGAGCGGCGCCGGGGAAACTCTGTGTGTGTGCGTTTCTGCCTCCATCAAACACGGCGATGGCTAATGCATTAGTCAGTCATTGTGTCACCCTGTGATGTTGCCGAACACAATTAGCTCCTTAAGCTGAGCTGGAAGCCAAACGTGAACTAACATGAACCTCAAAGCTTCGTATCCAGATCAAGAGAAAGCTCAAACGCATGAGAAAACTGTTGCCGTTCAGCGCGAAAGTGAGTACACAAACTTCACAGAGACGCTGGGGAGTAAGAATCAAACTAAACGACTCAGCGCCAGAGTCTGTGAATGTTACTTTTCAGTCCATATGGGCCAAAGACAGGAAATGTGTGCCTTCCTGTTTGATTTTATTGGAATAGAATCAGCCCAAAGATAGACGTGAGCGAGTCAAAATAATATACAGCTCTGCTTATTTTAACTGAGCAGGTGTTTTCAGTGAGGAACCGCAGCGATTTAAATCTCCATGAGAGTAAAAATTGGAATAAAAGGGGAAAAGAAATGAGTAAAACATCAAAGCTCTGACACATGGAGTCTGAATTCATAAAGTGTCTTTCATGTGCGAGACCAACACAAAGTAGCAGATAATTGTGAACTCGAAGGAGAAAGGACACATGGTATCCCAATTTTTCTGTACAAATAAAATCTGAGGAGTGCTTTGCATTTGTGTTGAGCCCCCTGAGGGGAGGGTTTTATAAAAGCACCTTCATTGCAGCTACAGCTGTCTTATGAAGCGTGTCTCTACCAGCTTTGGAAATTTAGGTTCAGACATTTTCTTAAAAGAGCCCAAGCTCAGTCAGATCAAATGAAGACTGTCTTTAACACTCACTTTTCGCATCACCAAAGATTCTCAGTTAGATTTAGCTCTGGGCTATTTTAATTAATGAATATATTTTGATCTAAACCATTAGATCAAAATATATTATAGCTCTGGTTGTAAGTCCAGGATGGCTGTCCTGTTGGAAGGTGAACCTCAAGCCTTTACAGCTTCTTGTGTTTTCTGACAGAATTGTCTCGTTTATGTTCTGTCCAGCGGGTTCACGCCATGCTGAGGAAGACCTTTCAGAGTCGTGTGCTCTGTCACTGTCCGGGTACGTTTGAGATGTGTACCACTTCCTGCATTTCACATACGTTCTGCCATTGGGATGAAGGAGAGCACTGGATAATAGCAAGTTCAATGATCTACTTCATCAACCAGTACCATTTCTTTGCCACCAGCACCCGTTGCTCACCTTGTCAGTTTGGTGGAGAGTAGCCATGGTACCGCTGAGCGCTGTATCAGCTCAGTGTCGCATAAATACTAGTCGTCGTCTTCTTCTTCTTGAGTTAATTGGTTGGCAAACAGCTATTTGACATGCATTACCACTGGTAACTGGTGAGTGTGGGTCAGCGCGGCAATATTTTTCAAATATTATCAAAAATGTTGAAGTTAAGTGAATTATCTTAGTTTTCAGAAGAAATGAGAAAACTTTACATACAGTACTCCAAATCGAGCTCCAGTATTATTATTCTTCTGATTTATTTTCAGATATTCTACAAATTGATATATTTTTTTAAAGTTGGGCTTTTGGTTCTGTCAGAGCAGAAAAAGCCTTAAAAAATGAATTGAAGCATTGGTAATGCTGCTCCTATGTAACTCTGTTTACCAGTTGCCTACCAAGATGGCGTGTTACCAGGGCAACCGATTTCTGGTCTGATCTCTTGGGAACTATCGATACAAATTCTTGCCACACTTTTCTGACTTTTATGTGCGACTTCTAGCTCTAATGTGACATTTTAAAGGTGAATACTTATGAACGCTTTTGCAATGCCTCGGTATTCAACCAGAGCGTCTGAGGAGACTGGATATATCCACATGTTCCCTTTGCCACAGCTGAACCGTGTTGCTCTGTCAGCAGTGTATTTGTGGGTGACTGGAACAGATAATCAGCTGTTTGGTCGTCCTGTTCCTCCCACAGGAAGGAGCTGACAGCTTTGGGCCATCTTTCAGGTCGCGGATGAGAGGCCCTCGGTGTCCGGACACTCACACCGACACGCCGAGGTCGGTGTGAGTTCTGTGTGGCACACACAGCAGATGGAGACCTGAATGGCCCGTCCTGGCAGGAGAAGGTTACATCATGTAAATAATGTGATGCTCTGCCAGACTTTAATGACATCAGAATTTAATTCAGCCTCTGTGTTTAATGCACACCTCATTCAGCTCAGTGCTGCTCTGTGCATGCATCTGTAAGCCTCAGCTGGCACTAAAATCTCATTTATGTTAATTATAAACTTGATTATAATGTTTTAATTCAATGTATTCTTAGGTTTAATATACTTACTTGCTAACTGAAGTATTTTGGCAATATTGTCCACTTTACAGTGCAGCCCTGCTAACCATATGCTGTTTAAAACCGATTATCATATTTGATTAATGTGAATTATACAGAATTACTACAGTATAATTGAACACAGTGGTCGTTTCTGGCTCTGCTCCCCGACAGTGGACATGTGCTGACATGACTAACAGAGCTAAAAAAGGCCAAGCAGCTGCTGAGGCAGACGTGACTTCTGCTTGAGCCAAATGGGGAAAAAAGTTGACTTTTGGAAGAACATGTCACTGTATTGTTTACTTAGAAGTTTGCAGATGTTGCAAACATGTGGAAGTTTTATGTGGTAGTTAACAGCAGGCCACGCTTAGCGTGCCACTCCCTCAGAAACAATTAACTGTAAACAGCTTAATGTCCTTTCCGCTGAGTATTAAGTTCATGCCGCTTCCATGCAGAGAGGAAAGCAGTGAAAATCCGCCTTCGGTCCAGTGGGGGGGGGGCAGATTTTCTTTAAAGTTTTTACAGTTTCTCTCTGCGGAGTTGTAGCTATATAAATAAGACGCTTCATTTGACCAGCAGAGCGGAGATGTTGCAGTGACGGAAAAGTGATCACGATGCTGAACTCTGTGACTCGCTGCCTGCTGCTCTGGCTGTTTGTTGCTGCATGGAGACTCCCAATCAGAAACGGAGCAGTAGTTTGTTTCGAGAGGGGCTTGCTCTGACATGATACGAGTAAATATAGCTGTTGTCTGGTGGCGCCTGATCTGATCAGTGTGTCATGAAAGGATCCATTGAGCGCAGGAATCTGGTTTGTGTAACATGCCTAATTATAACTGTATAAATGGATGAGTGGATCTCCTTTAAAGGCAGATGGAGAATTCACGACACTGAGCAAGTCTGAGCAATTTAACTACTGTTTGTACTTTTCTGGTTCACTTTATGTATTAAAGGTTATAAATACAGGTGCAGCTCAATAAACTAAAACAGCGTTGAAAAGCTTATTTTATGTTAGTAACTTAATTCAAAGCTAAAACTCTTGATGTAGATTCAGTATAAGCAGATGGATATATTTTCATCCTGTATTTTGATCAATTCAGATAATGAGAACATCAAAATAATTAAAAAAACATTTTAATGCTCCAATATGTAATACTTTGTTGAAGTTTGAGTTTGGTTTATTTTGTTTATATTCTTCCATCTTGTGCTTCGTTTTATTCAGTGTTTTAGATCTCTAGTGTTGCTTTTCCCTCAGTTCCTCTGTTTTCTTGGTTGGGGTTCCTTTTGCATGAATTACTGCATCAATGCTTGGAGAAGATCGATCTCTGGGTTCAGGGAGCCATGGCTGCTTTAAAGGTAACCTTCAAGATGTGACAGTGGCGCAGGGGCAAAGCAAGTGACCAATGCACTCGGTCGTCACAGGTTCAAGTCTCGACCTGTTGACCTTTTGAATGTCTTCCCTTTCTCTCACAACCAACTGTCCTGTCCAACCTCTGTCAAATAAAGGCCACTAGAGACAAGGAAATTCTTAAAAAACACGACCTTCAACTCACCTGGATTGTGTGTTTGCTGCCTTTCATCTTCTGCTTGGTAAAACCCCCAGACACCCTGATCCAAATCTTTCTATGGGATTTTTGTCAGGCTGGTTTGCTAGCCCACCATGAGCAGGTTTTGGTACTTTTGGCAGGAAGGCGTCAGTCTTGCTGGAAAATGAAACCAGCATCTCTATAAAGCTTGTCAGCAGAGAAGCGTGAAGTTCTCATAAATGTTTCTTGGTAGTGAACCGCTCTGGCTTTGGACTTGATAAAACACAATGGCCCAAAACCAGCAGATGACGTCGCTCCCCACAGTATCACTGCCTTTGGAAATGTCTTAATATTTTCTCAGGTAACATGGACTTTGTGCCTCTCCACTCTTCCTCCAGACTCTGGGACTTTGATAAAAAAAACAAAAAAAACACAAAGTTTACTTGGATCTCAAAAGAGGACATTGAACTACTGAGGAACAGTCCAACTCTTTTACTCCACAGCTCAGATAAAAGCTGCTATGGTTGTCTGTATGGTTCTGAAGTGGCCTAACTAAAGTAAAGTATCTGGGACAGTTGTAGACCACATCCTGGATTCATCTGTGTGTGGTAGCTCTAAAAGAGTCACACTACAGACGATGGCTTGCAAAACTCTGCCAAACTCACAAATGGCTTTTGCTTTGTTGCTTGAGAACGTTTTTTTTTTTCTTGCACACTTTTTCCTTTCATTCAACTTCCCATGAATTTTCTTGGATACAGCGTCCTGTGAACAGACAGCTTCCTAATCAGTGACCTTCTGTGGCTTACCCTAGTCGTTGAGGGTATCTGTGTTTGTCTGTTGGACAACCCTCATACACGGTCGTGTAGGCCATAACATTACATATCTTCATTCTGATATAATTTTTTTTTTCATTAGCTGCAATAGAAAGAAACGCACTGAACTCCTAATATAACAAAACCTTTACTAATTTAAGTTGCAACTGTATTTTTAAAAAAAATCAGAAAAATGTCAAGTCCAACAAGTGGAAGTACGTTTGCAGGTTTGTTTATAACTCGGCTGCTGGTGTTCTCAGTTTCATCTTCGCAGATGGCTTATCCCTTCCTCTGGATCCTCAGTCAGAGGTGAAAGGTCATCCAGCCATCACAGGAAACCATCACTGAGTAACTGACCCCTCCTGCGCCCCCCACCTTTCATCTGTCTCTCCGATTCGTTTGCCCAAGTGACGGGTAGCAACTTAAAATGAAATACCCTACAGTCACACTCCTGGGAGAATCTCTCAAGCAAGATATATATACACACATTCTTGCTGCTTTGCTAGTGAGTGCACATTCAATTACAAGAACAGGGTGGGCCTTTAGATGTTCACTTCTCAGAGATCTGCTGGGTCTCTTGACTTCTGGAGAGTAAATCCATCCACTTGCCTTCAGCGGCGTATCAGGTGTCCTCCAGCTTGTCTCTTATGTGTGATTAGTGTGAACCTACCCTGCAGCAACAGATGGGGCTCTGCTTGATGTGGTGGCATCCAATGCTCCTTCAATCTACAGATTATGTAACGGACGGCTAGTTGCGGTTTGAACTAAAACCCAAAAGGAGAAAACTTTGATTATGGCTCCTGACAGATAACACAACACTTTAAAGAAGAAGAAGAAGAAAAAAAAACTATATTGGCTCGATTTAAAAAAAAAAAGCACTGGTAAAAGGTTGCACTTTTAAAGTTGTTACTATTTAAAGTTATTATTTTAAATGTCAGTAAAAGCAACAAGATCCTGGTTTTATGATCATAGAGAAAATAAAAGTTAATTTTACAACTAAAGATTTGACTATGCTAACCGTCTAAATATTTGAGATCCTCTCTCAAAATGCCTATAAGTGCCTATTTTAATCGTTCAAACGCAGTGAAAACCATCTTGGCACAAGCCAATATCTACAGTCTTCCATATTTCCTATATTTGGGAAAGCAGCCAATCAGCGCCAAAGAAAATACCTGGCGCCAGCCAATATAATGTCATGTAGAATTACGCCTTGTTGCTTTAGCTTCCCCAAGCTGCATTTTCTTCCTAACATTTTGCATAAGCGTTCCAAGAATTCTGCAAATACTGGAATTTACTGCAGAAAAATCTACAAATACTGAACTGTGAATAGGCAGAAGTATTTAACAGAAATTCTAACCAGAAAATGTGTTACAAATACTTAACTCAGTTTATATTTCTAAAAAAATGATATAACAAGTTAACAGACACATTTTTGAAATATCTATCATATAAAGACAATGACAGTGACCACATGGGGGCATTTCAGAGGCAGCTGGCAGACCAGCCAGGGCTGTAGCTGGTGACCCTCGGCCGAGTCAGGTACTTCCTATACCAGCATACCAACTTACTCATTGCTGCTTGGTGAGTCTCAGTTTTTACATGTCAGTTTACATGGAGGTTTGCATGTTTTTGTTTCTGTGCTCAATTCCACATTGATTAGGATGTGCAGAGGAAGTGTTCTTAGATCCATGTGTGCACACAGTTGCACATATGGATGTGTTCACACATTTTTGTTACTTATTTCAGTAGGAAATCCATACTAGTGTTTGTCCACGAGGCCCAAAGTTTTTCTTTTCTCAGGTTTATAGGAGCTCTCATTAAATTTCAACAAACTTCATATTTCCAGTTGTCAAATGAAAACAAAACTTGAGTATTTTATTGGACTAACATCAACTCTAAAAAAAAGTGTTCATACACCTGTGGATTGGTGGCCTTTCCCACCACTCCAGTAAATCTTTTTTCAAAGTGTATCGCTAATGTGCTTTCCATGTTGTTCTTTTCGATATATAAGCTGAATATGCATCCCGTGTATGACTTCATAGTAATATTCTGTAGTCCTGAGTAGAATAACAGTAAAGGAAATGAAGTGCGGCATCGGCTGAACGCTCTCTTTGGACAACAGGTACCATTGTAAGAGCTGATTTCAAGATTCCACCTCGGCCTCCACTTAGTGAAGTGTAGGCTGCGTCTTGATGCAGTCATTAGAGGGTGATTTGGTTGATATACGAGTAGCCCTAATGCTCATCAGAAAGCTATCCGCCATGCTGATTGAGTCATATGTAGAGCTGCTGGGATAATTTGTCACAGGGCTGTCGGGTCAATGGTCTTTGATTGGAACACGGTATGAACTGCAGGATTTCCACTGAGTTGAGTACTTTCATACCATCACACTCTGGCTACTGATCTCTCCTCTCCTCTAATAACTGATTATTGAGCTTAAACTGCCTCCTTATTTCTTTCTTTAAAAAAAAAAAACAACTCACTTTCATCTTTGGTTTCTGTGCCTCCCAAAGCCTTTTCTCCCTTGATTTTCCCGGCCTTTGCCTGGAGGGCCGCTCTGCTTGCTGAAAGGTAACAGAATCTTCTGGAATGACCCGCTGAAATCGCTGGGTTGATTCACTGATGTTTTCTGTCTGAGTGAAGCACAAAGTACAGGACTGTATTTCACCCACATATCTGGGGGTGTCCATTACAGCTGGGATCTGTGTAAAAACAAAAAAAGGGACACTCTGGTCCCGAATGACCTGTTTTAGTGCGACGGCGGGAAAAGGAGGTCGCCACATATATGAGTATAAGAGAAACCTTGTTTTAAACACCTGTTCATTTTGCTGTTTGAAACTTTAAAACAGGGGTGTCAAACTCAATTTCACCAAGGGCCACTTCAGCATATTGGCCACCCTCAACGGGCCACATTGACGGTATAAATCAGGAATGCCCAAGTGCAGTCCTCCAGACTGCAACTTTTAGATGCATCCCTGCTAAAACACATCCCAGACTACAGGTTGACTTCCCTCATTAACAGCAACTCAGTTCTGAAGAGGCCTAGTGATGAGTCAATGATCCAGGAAAGCATCTAAAGTTGCAGAGTGGGAGGTCTGGAAAACTAGATTTGGGCACCCTGAGCATAAATGTATGAAAATACAATGTTAAAAATAAATTAAACAACACCTCATATTGTCAAATAACTCATTTTATGTATTCAAGTTTTAAATATTACATTTTAGTTTACATGGATGTAAAGTTACTGCTCAGTTTAAAAATTACAATACTTAAATTAGTGTTTAAAGGTAAGCAAGCAAATAATAAAGACAAGTTTTG
Organism: Poeciliopsis retropinna; assembly: GCA_010277075.1. Classification (NCBI taxonomy): domain Eukaryota; kingdom Metazoa; phylum Chordata; class Actinopteri; order Cyprinodontiformes; family Poeciliidae; genus Poeciliopsis; species Poeciliopsis retropinna. The sequence goes on from VMRM01000018.1 coordinate 1,893,723, forward strand.
ATATTAACTCTCAACTTCATTCACAAAACTTTTTTGTTATTACACAACCAACATGTATTTTCACATAAGAACAAAACAATTAGGTGATGTTGCCTGTCCTCTTCACCCTGACACCAACTCACACACATCCTCATTCATCGGTCCTGTTCTGTAAATAAACACAAAACACAAGCAAAATCAATAAACTATATGCATATTCTAGAATACTTAGACTTGGTTTTACATTCATTCTATTTTAATTCAGTTTGTGCTTACCGATGTTTTATGGCCGGGTGTCTGGCACCGTTTTCCCTTGGTCAGTTCGTCCATGTCTGGTTTTAGTTCTTGTGCTGTGGCAATCCGCAAAACGGCGTGCAGGTTTTCGTCAGTAATGCGCGATCTGTGTTTGGTCTTGTTTAAATTCATTATTGAAAACATCTGTTCGCACAGATAGGTGCTTCCAAACATGGACAAAACACGAGCTGCATGGAGTCGGAGCTGTGGCATCAAATCAGGGGGCAGTAGATGGTAAAAGTCCTCGATTGAAACATCACGGAACTTCGCTCTCAGGCCTCTGTGGCTTTGAAGCTCAATAGCTCCATCTGAAGGCGGTGGGGCGCACTGCAGACATAGGCGGTGAAAGGATTGGTAAAAATCAGGTCAAAATCAGAGTGCTGCGATTTAAAGTCAGAAAAGCGCCGATCAAACTCGTTTATTAACAGTTAGTTTGGTAGTTAACCGAGCACATGAAAAAGCACCGGGAGCCCGAGATGATCTGAAAAGCAGGAAAGTGAAGGAGATTGTTTTGTACCACCTGGCGCTTCCATAGGTCGAGTTTGCGCTGGAAAGCTGTGATCATGTCGGACATCTGGGTGATGATTTGTTTACGTCCTTGTAGTTTCTGATTTAGCTGAGCAAGATGCTCGGTGACGTCACATAACGTTGTAAAGTCACAGCCATTTCGGATCGGACAGTTCAGACAAGGGTTTCCTTTGTTCTTCTTGAAGGCTACATTTGGTGTACTTAGCTCCGTGTTTGGTTTCAAAATGCCGACGCATATTGTTTTCTTTCACGACGGACACGGTCCCAGAACACAAAAGATACTGGTTTTTCACCATGAAGTACAAACAGGTATTCGTTTTCCCATCGTTCATGAAACAGTCTTCCTTGTAAATCGATTTTTCTTTTCTTAGACATTTTGATGTTAGCTTGTCGATGTCTCAGTTTTATTCGCTGGGAAAATTAACAATGAGCTTGAGGTGACTCTGCTGCACTCTAGTGGAGAGAAGCCGTAATGTTGGCTGGTAACAATCGGAATGCATTATGGGAGATGTAGTTTGTAGTCAATTCGTGCTCAAAACCTATTTTAAGTCAATCGTGGGCCTGTAAAACGGTGGTGGTGGGGGGAGGGCCACATGAAATGACGTGGCGGGCCACATGTGGCCCGCGGGCCTTGAGTTTGACACATGTGCTTTAAAACATGTGGCTTAACAAGGCTCTGTAATGCTGCCAGATGCATGAATATACAAGTTCAGCTGTGCTCTGGAACTTTTAACACATCAGAGTGGAAATCACAGCCTTGGCACTTTAAAGCCGAGCAACTCAGTTCCCCTTCATTACCTCGTGAAGGGAAAAAAATGAAAAGGGAAAAAGGAGGAAAGACAGCAAAGCTTGAAAGGAAAGAAGGAAGCATGAGAAGTTCCAAGGAAATATGGCAAAATACCTGCAGTGACTTTCGAAACTACTAGATCTTTCATCTGACTGTTTTGGCATTGCCAGGTGGGAGCTTCAGCACTGACCATAACACAGGTATGCCTAATCCTCTTTCATCTACAATATCACACAATGGGAGTGCCTGTCCGAGTGAAGCAGGAGATTCATGCAGACATAAAAGGCCGTGTGCATGTCGGTACCAACATTGTCCTGGTCCTTATTATTCTTTTCACATAGCTGTAAGTCTAAACAAGACCCACTTCCTGAGGAGGACTGCTGTGCACTCGCTGCACCCACGCTGGCCCTGGTGTTGTTCTGCTCCAGCGTTTGTGTGTGTTTGTGTGTGCAAGGCTGCTGCGCCTGAGATGACCCTGCTTTCCTTCTATAGGGGCTTTCACTCTGCAAGAGCTCAGCCCCTGTTAGAAGGAAGCCCGTGCTGGTACCTCTCTCTGCCTGTCGTTCTTGTGCAGACGTCTCCCCTCTTTTCATTCTCTCGTTCCCCTCTCACCACAGCAGCAGCTTGAGTACTTCCAGCTGCTGACACAAAATACAAACTCCCGTCCCACATGCACAGTCTGAAATGAGATTTACAAAGAGGTGGTATGGCTGCCCTCTGTAAACATGCATCTATCTATATACCAGCCACATTATTAGATACACCTGTTCAAATGCTGGAATAGCATGGTAACAAATTCAAACTAAGCATTAGAATGGGAGATGAAGGCGATTTAGGTTACTTTGAATGGTCTGAAAAAGGTGCAATACCCAGTGTGTGATTGAATAAGCATTACTGGTGCCAGAGGTCACAGGAGAATGGGTAGGGTAAGGCTCAATTAACTATCAGTTACAACCAAAGTAACAGAACAGAATCTCTGAAGCAAGAGAAGCAGAACCTTGAAGCAGATGGGCCAAAGAAGCAGAGAACTAATGCCTGATTCACACCGTAAGTTTTTAAAATTGTTGGCTGATTGTCATTTGAGAGACCACATATGACTAAAAACATCTTCAGTATAAGAGGTTTGGTGTGTGGTGTTGAGCTATACAGCAGGAAAAATGCACCAAACACAAACCGATTTCACTCGCCAACGTTCAGATGTCAGACAGGAAGTCTCGCCAAACCTCTTGAGACCAAACGTGAGTTCAGCGTAAACAAACATGACTGACTGGGAAGAACCAACGGCGATAATTTGCGGACTATCTGTGACAGAGAAAAAAACAATACAAAGACAACAACGTCCACCGGATTATCTGGTGCGTCATGGCAGTTGTTTTGTCTTGTATGTATTTTCGATTCTCCTCAGTTTTCCTGACCTCGTCACATTCAACAGATTATGTCTTCATTTGTCCTCCAAGAACACCCACACTATGAAATTAACCCAGGACAATCTAACATGTTGAATATTCCTGGTTTTAAATTGGAACCATCCCAGCGTCCTTTCGCACATGGCAGGAATAACCCGTATGGTCATCCCAATAATCTGGACATTCTTAAGACTGTTGGAAGGGGAAAATCTTTGGAAAAATTGGCATATAAATCTTGCCGTGTACCATAAAGAATTCTGCCTTGAACAAGAAACACACGTTAGATTTCATACAGACAGACCAACACTTCACAATAGATTGGAAAAAACATTTCCTGGTTCAGTGAGTCTTGCTCTCAGCATCAACATTTAGGAACAAATCGCCTTTAGCCAATAATTGTCTAGATCCATCATAGCTGCTTCATCACAGAGGCTCTGTGGAATCAAATCACGTTGCAATGTGTGGTTCTTCAATCAAGCTAAAGAAAAAGAACAAAAACAGCAGATAACTTGAAGCCAAATCTGTCAAAGCACGACTGTGCCACAGTCTGAAAGCAGCCCGTCTGAGACAGTGAACTGAACACAGATCCGCTGCACTTGTGCTTCTTCTTCAGTAGCAGCACTGTGTCTGTCAGTCCTTTCAATGTGTAATAAAACAAGACGAGAACACCAGAGGAACCTGTTGCTGGGTTATAAGACCAAAGAAGCCCAGGGAAAAAAATGGTAATGCAAGTGAACGCAGTAGCAAGGACCTACCGGGGTGTAACCATAGCTGCTAAACTTGCATTCAGGCCTTTTTCCAAGCTGGGCTCAGGGTATGCAGACAACCTAGGGGCGAGATACTTAGGGAGGACTTTAAGCCTCTTTGTCAAGCTCCTTGGAGTTCATTCGACTGCTGCAAAGAGACTGAGGCATGCAGCTGTCTAGCAACAAGAACCCCCTCATACCACAGCCCTGTGGTTAAGAAGGGTGAGTATGAAAGTGCATGTGGTTCATACTGTGTGACTAAACATGTGGGTTTAAATTTGTGAAGGTGGGACACTGAGTATCATAACAGGTGAGTCAAATCAATTTTCAAAGACTCAGAAGCACATTCTTGAATAAAATTTTAGAAATACTGTAAAATTAACATGTCTGAAGTGATACATGGACCCATCAAAAATAACTTTGGAAGCACATCAAATTACAAGCCATTGTCTTCCCCTTATCTGAGATCTGGTCGCGGGTTAGCCGGTCCAGGAGGGAACCCCAGACATCCCTCTCTCCAGGGGCATCCTCCAGCTCATTCTGGGGCATCCCCAGGCTTTCCCAGGCCAGATGGGATATATAGTCCCTCCAGCAAGTTCTGGGTTTTTCTTGGGGTCTCTTCCTAGTGGGACATGCCCAGAAAACCCCCAAATTGAAGCAGCCAAGGGGGATGCTGGTCAGATGCCCGAACCACTTGAGCTGACTCCTTTGGATGCAGAGAGGCTTGCAACATAGATGGACCAGTAAATCAAGAGCTTTGCATTTTGACTCTGCTCTCTTTACCACATAAGATTGGAGCAACATTCACATTAGTGCAGACGAAGCCCCAATCCATTTGTCCATATCCTCTTCCATCCGGCTATTTCTTGTGAACAAGACAAAGAGATACTTAAAAGTCCTCTGCTTTAGGCAAAGACTGACTTCCAGCCCAGCAGGGGTAGTCAACCTTTTTCCAGTCGAGAACCATGGCTTCTACTTAACTTGCGGCCCACTGTCCTTTTCTTAAGCCTCTTAATCCTGTTTGAAAGTATCACTTTCTGGATCTCTGGAGCTTCACATCCTCTGCTGAAACGTGGTTTTGCAGTTTATAAGTTCTGAATTCAACCCAAAATTTAAGTATCAATATTTCTTGTTTTCATTGAAATTCGTAACCTTAGAAATATATTCCCTCATGTGCAAAGGTAATCCTTTGGACAGAAGTGGTAAGAAAAAAACAACTAAAACAACACAGCAGGATGTTCCAGTTTGCTATGTGTCTTTTTGGTTCCCTTAGAGCGCCACAATCTGAACTTTGTAAAAGTGCTGACTTGTTTTGCTTTTTAGCAATAGATAATCAACAGAACTATATGAATGTAACATCATTCTATTATCAGAGATATATCTGGTTGAATCTTAAAAAATGAAGACCCAAATTGGTAATGATCACATCAGAGATGCAAAGATAATGAAATTAAAGTTAGGTTCATTATTACAAATTGAAAGAAAATTTAATGTTACATTCTTTAATTGCAAGTTAACATTAAATTACCCTCAACAAAACTGCAAAGTTAAAGAACTCAATATTACTGTCCTGCTTGGCAACGATGAAGGTAAGCTAATGCTAAGTCCTTTACTCTCTCCCATTAGTTGCCCAACAGCAGCGTTGCAGAGCCTTAATTTCCCTTGAACGTTTAGTCTTCTGTACAATTTGAAAAATCTTACACGTATAATAACACGTCGGTTAAACGCTGGTTGTTGTTTATGGTAATTAGTAACACTGAGAAATCACACAACCAAATTGTTGCATCCATGATACATTTTCCTACCAAAAACCATAATTTGCTAATTAAAAACAGATTAAATGACTCCATATTACTCCTGAATACATTATTTCAGTCATAAACCTTTTTTATGGTCACTAAGAACCAGAAGAATATTGGACCCATCATTAGCTTTTTCAGTGTACGTTTTGCATCACAGCTGGGTTTAAGTTTTACATTTAAAAAAAATCTACAGTTGAAATAATTACGGTTTCTCTTTGAGATGAGATTTATAATAAGTCCTAAAAATGGGAAATTATTTCATGGAACCAGGAGTAACCTGCATGTCTGAGGTACATTCATTGCAAAAGCACCTGAGCACACCTCTTGTTTCCTTCCTGGGCCTGTGACATGCGCCGCGAACAGAGTCTGAGACAACAGACGACACAGTAAAAGCTATGTGCTGTCTTTCCATGAGACTATTATCAGTGAAACTAACACCTTCTTTGGAATGCCACAAACCTGCCTGGAGACATGGAGCAGCTAGTTTTATGAGGCCAGTCTCTGCGCTGCTCCAAATGAGGCATGGTGAATTCTTCACTGCCAGTCAATCCCTGGGGAGGCAGTCAAGAAAACCCTATTATATTTGGGGGCAGGCAGCGCTCAAACTGACAGCAACTGCTGCGACAGCAAAGCTCACAGAGAGAGGGAGAGAGGTGTGCTCCCCATTTCTACATGACAACAGAGTAAATTGCACACGACTTGGTCTCATTTGGTTTGAATGTTGGTTCTGAACAAAGAACAATGCACTTAAAATGCAGTTAAAGTGAACGGACTGCCTCATTATGCTAACAACTGAAGATCTGAATGACTTTGCCTTGTAAATAATAAAACATAAGCCATAAACATAAACCAGCTGCTTCATTTAATTTCAACAGTGCAGAGTTAACTTTTTATACAAACCCACATTCATAAAGCAACACTTATCCAGATGTTAAATCCATCTGGATTCCAATTACATAAGTTTGCAAATTGCAATTAGTTATTGAGCGTATAGTCAAAATTGAAACTTGTAATAAGAGCTGTAGATTTTAAAGCTAAGCATTCTCAAGTAGAGTTTTACAACATGGGTTCTCTCAATTCCAGGATCTGTGTTGATTTATAATTCAACGAGAAAAATGTAATATGACCAGAGCGGAAAACATAGGAGGACATGAGTAAAGCAGTGTTGGTTTCAGTATCGGGGATAACATGGAAAAGGTCAAGCCTGAGTCGGCAGATCTCACATAATCACCTCTAACACAATGCAGCTACCCTGTTCTGCAGAAGCCTCCTGATGAGCGGGGGAGATGGAAAGATAGTGACAGACAGAGAAAAGAAAGGAGGATGGAAGACGAGAAGGGAAGAAGGGCAGGAATAAGAGGAGAATGTGGCATTATCATTCCAAGCATCAACCATGTGGCAGATGGGCTGCTTTGTCTTAAGCTGTGAAGGAGTGGCGTATGACCCTGCTAACCCTGAGCCTAATGAAAGATTGACTGAGTCACCTTGGTATGCCAATGTGTGTGCATGCTGCTCAAAATACCAGTGGATCTTGGATACGATCTGCTTGTCATATAATGGAAATGATACTTTTAACAGCCCTGTGTGAATGCAGGACCATGAAGAGAACTAGTCTGACGAGCGTTGGAGATTTCTACATGTCACTAGATGTAGTGTTTGAAGTTATTATAAGGTAGGATGTTATAAATAAACACAGAGTCATGCGTAATTCTGAAGTGGAAGGGAAAGGATAACTGGTTTCATTTATTTTTATTTTTTACAGTATGAAGCCCAAAAACTGCACAAACCTTGACAACAATAGAAGCTGTAGGTCTGTTGAGTTTTGTCTTTCAGAGACATTGATTTTTTCTTCTTAGCAATAATGGACAAAAAAAGGATTGGATAGAAATGTGAAATTCAATTTTTAAGTCTTACAGATTCTTAGTTAGATTTAGATCCTTACTTTGTCTAGGCCATTCTCTGCTCTGATTTAAACATTTCCATTATATCTCTGGCTGTATGTTTAGGGTTGTTCCACTGGAAGGTGAACCTCACCTCAGCCTCAAGTCCTCTGACATGTTTTCTTCCATGTGTGACCTGTGTTTATCTCCACTTACCATCGTTACATGGCTTTTCTGTCCCCAGTTTTGCATCTCATCTGTCCAGAGCACCATCTGCCATATGTTTGCTGAGTCCCTCTCCTTTCCCAGCCTGTCACTTTGGGTGGACGTCCATGTCTTGGTAGGTCTTCAGTTGGTCCATCCTCTCCTCTCCTGTGGCATTACATGTATAATTCTGAGTCTGTCATGTTTGTACAGTTGGAGAGAGTCACAAGGATTTGCTAGTGCTCTGTGAGATCTCAATGAATTTAACACATTAATTCTGACTTATTTGCCAGAATTCAACATTTTTTGACAAATTCTTACAAGTTCTTAACAGTGATGTTTAGAACTGTAGGTTATCACAGACTCTTGTTGCGACTAAGTATTGTATAAGCAATTAGCTTCGGGGCGCATTTATTTTTTTCCCCCCCATCAAGCCATTGTTGTAATAAATTTAAAAATAACTTTAAAAGTGCATTCTGTATTTTCTCTGGGTGTGTTCGTCTGATCATTTGTTCAATGATCTGAAAGTGACAAGAAGTAAAAGTAGTAGAAATCTTTGAGGGGGAAAATCATTTTTCGCAGCACTGCTTTATACTTTAGAAAACTCAGGCTATATGAATGTATTTCTCTCCTAAAAAACATCAGCTGTTTAGGTTTTAAACCAACCTTACTAAATAAATTAGGTTCTAAAAACAGGAAATGGAAAACTTGAATTATTTTGTGTCAAAAATAATGATAAAGTTTTTCAGACATGAAGACGAGTGACTCTTTCTTCCGTAACCAATTAGTTCTTCAGTGCCATATGGGTGCCTTTACAGTGTCAATCAGCAGGCAGTAAACATTGTCTTTCAGCAGCAGTCTACCTCGGGGGGACTGTCTTTAAACAACAAAGTCAGCTCTTTGATACCGCCCCTCCTCACCTTTCAGCACAGACATCCCCAGACGGAAAAGCGCACCTTCCCATAAAACACAACCACAAAACACTAATACAGCCTCTTTTCCCATTTTATGGCCTCTCTTCACACAATTACCCCTGATCACACAATCAACGTTTGCTTTTAAGACTGGAGCAGTGTGTATGTATATGAGAGTTGCATGCATGCAGGGATATAGACAAGAGAAAGGAGAGCAGCAGTGTTGTGATTGTCTATGTTCTTACAAATACAACATGTTTTTATATAGACGGTCAGACTCAGACTGGAGAGCTGAGGAGACAGATGAACCCAAAAACAAACATCTTCCCCTGCCGCTGTCTCTGCAGCATTTCTCTCCTTGCCCTTAGCCGTTTCGCAGATTCCAGATGACATCCTGACAGGAGGGCTGAGTGACTCGAGGTGAGGCTGTGTGATGACAGACCAGGGCCTTTATCAGTGACCAGCACACTGCCAGCTTGCTGTTTGAAGATTAACTGGCAGATTGAAACCTAAAACTGCTGCCATTCCTGCTTGACTCTCAGCCTCTTTACATATGTTTTTTTTCCTCTTTCCCCTTTAACCCCTCGCTCTCTGGCTGCAAGAGCTCGCTGGGTTTAATGTAATTGGCCTATTTCCTGCATATGAAGTTCCACGTTTGTCGTAATTGACTAGGTCTTTTATTGGCTGTGAGACAGGTTAAATGGGAACCAAATGGAGAGGCAACACAGGAAGCCCGGCCCCACTCTATCTGGTGCTCATCAAATCAGCCAACCTGGGCGTAGCACAGCAAAGTGCTGAGAATGTGGCTGCAGTGATTAGCAGCTGCATAAGGTTTACCAGTATGCGATTGGCATATACGAGTCCATGTTGGCAGTGTGAGGATGTTTGTCAGCTTCGCAATCTGGCATTTATTTGAGAGGGAAGCATCCTGAGCTCTGAGGAATCCGGATCAATTAGAACCTCTCCAGTGTCGTAGAAATCCCTCAGTGATTTCTTCTGCTTGTTTTAGATCTTCAAATAAACGTCCAAATCAGACAAATGTAACCCAAGGACATAAAAAATATCAATTAACAAATAAGGCTTTCATTTAATAATTTAATTTAACCTCTTTGTCATACCTGAAGAAAATAATTGTCAATTTACAATCTAGATCACTGAAGGATTTTGGTCTAATCATTTCAGAGTTGTTCTAATTTAGCCACATTGGACCATGAACAAGCTGCTTAAACTTATACCACCTCATGTCAGTCAGATTTATATCTTAACTTTAACTAGACCATGCCAAATCCAAAAAGTCACAAACTGATGGCCAGACATCATCTTGCAGATCAGTCCCAGATCATCACACTGCCACTACCATGTTTGACTGTTGAGAGAATGTTCTTTTTTTTGCCAGATGTAGTGAAACATGCACTTTCCAATAAGTTTCACTTCAGTCATATTGCAAAATATTTTCCTAAAAGTCTTTAGGATCATAAATGGTAGATTAACTGAATTTATACAGCACATTTTCAGTCATATTGACCCCTAAAGGCTCTTTCCACTAGAGTCACATTGACTCATGCAGAAACTCACTCACATTCATACAGGGGCACATCGACATGTGCATGTTGAACCTACACCTTTCCGATTGCAAGACAAATGGGCAAATATGAGCCCACAGATGCCATTTTACCCAGCCACTCTTAATCAGGGCAGAATGTTTTGCTTCTTGTGATTTTGCCCTCAATAATTGAGAAGTGCTTTCTGTGTCTACTCGGATCGTTTTGGTTTGATAGAAACATTATTTGATGATCTGAAACATGACAAAAAAAAATCCAAAACCAAAGAAATCAATAAGGATTTACAGCCTCCTTTAGACTTATTTGGTTAAATTGATTTGTAGCTCCAAATCTTTCTAATTTCTCCACAGCTACCTCTTAGTTCAGACCAGGCGTGTAGATAACCTCATTCACGTTGTTTCATCAAAACATCTCATGCCAAAATAAATGACATTCAACAAAGCTGCTATTCTGCTCTTTGATGTTTGCCAGAGTAAATGGACTATCAATGCAGCGCATAAACACTCCTGTATGCTAATGTTCCTCTGGGGGTCTTTGATGGCACCAGTAGTATATGTGAAGTGTGTTTTGAAAAATTGCATAGGTAAGCCATACAAGCAGTGAGAATGAGCCAATATTCACTCAGTGTATCTCTTCAGCAGGAGGAGTGTGTGAGGCGGGAACCAGAATTGGCAAACGTTGATCCAAAGTTGAGGAAATTGAAGCATAATTGAGGTGTGTTTGAAGTGACTTACAGCAGACAGGACAAGAAACCCAACCAAGCCACGGCTGGCGGGGGTCCAGTTCACTGCCAGGTGACATCAGTTGGCGTTGTTTCACCACTCCATTTATTTTATTGTGCTTATTGTCCTGCAACATTCACTCAATCAAGTGGGTGTTTTTTTGTTCAGGCAGTCCAGGTGCAGCGTGCTACTGGAGGCTTCCTGTCTCCCCACAACTCTTTTCAGTGTCTCTCCTGCCGCGGGTATTGTCATATCCCACAGCGCGCTTGAAAAGAGGCAGCAGCCCTGCGCAAATGTCAGAGAGGTGACTTGTTTTTAACTCTTAGCAGGCACTGAGTGTGCTGTCTGGTGTGTGTGTGTGTGTGTGTGTGGTGGGGGTTGAGCTGTTCTGAGTGTGTCTGCAACAGCATACACACTGTTGCAGACAGTGTGTATGCTGTCTGCATACACACTGTATGCAGACAGTGTGCATACTGTCTGCATACAGAGCCGCCTTGGAAAGAATCTTCTTGCGTTCCTGTTCTGTAAAGAAGGATTTACAGCATGGCGCCCCCTGTTGATAGGTTGCTTCCTTTTTTGATATAGTGCTGAGATTGTGATTTGTTATTCATATTGGCCTGCTGGTTCAGTTTTCACCATTTCAGAACCAAAAACTGTTCCACCAGAAAGTTCTGGTGGTTTAAAGTCTTTGGAAGTTGCAGAGGAAAGTGGCAGAGAGCCTGAGGTTTTCTCTGGCATAAAGTAGCAGTGCTGCACATTCACTGTTAGCTGGTAGGAACTTTTCCTCTGAATCCCTTACAAGAAAGAGAGATTCAGCTATTTGTGAACAGTTAGGTGCCGACAGTTTTGAAGTGCCACTCTCATGAAGATGGATGTGATTTTTGAACGGCCGACAGTAAGCTCCACCCGAGCAGATAGTCAGATTAATTAAGCGTGGTATGGGAACAAGCCTCCAACATGGAACCATTTTGCAATTGTTCCATTTTGTCCTTATTAGAGATCCAAGCCCACAGAGGCAAGATGGCAAAACCCTGAAACTAAGCAGGCATTGCTTGAAAATGCAAGAACATAAAACAAGATCAAGAGACAATCAAACTGGGGAAAGGATTGAAAACGTTTTTTTTAACTCAAACCCAAATAATAATTAAAGAGAATAGCTCTTAAAAGTCTAAATGTGCAGCCACTCACAACCGGCAAAAAGTCACAGACTGAGCAGAAAGTTCAACACAGCCTCCATTGTTGTGTTGTTTAAGTAACCTACAGATCACATCACCCTACATTTCAGACTCGGGAACCGTATACCTTATGACGAAAACCATCCGAACTGCAGAGAGTAGAGACGGGTCGAGCTGCGCTGCTGGAAACGGGCCAGTAGTTTCTTACCCACAGCGAGCAGTTAGAGAGAATAATCCCAGGGCAGGTCATATGTGAAACAGCCGGGCTAATGTGATAATACCACGGTCCCTGAGTTATCATTTCTGAGTGGCAGGGATAGTTCCTAAACAAGAGGCAACCTGGGACCAAAATGGATTCCAACTGCGGCATTAAGTTGGCTTTCGGTGTATTTGTGGAGATTTCACACCTTCCAGCGTCTCTTCTCACTTTCCAGCTCAAAGACAATTTATGTTTGATCATAGAAGTACCACTGTATCACTCACAATGAAAGCCTTATTAAGTGTTTGCTTTCTTTCTCAGGGTAGCAGGACAATGAAACAAAGCAATGACTATAACATGAGTGAGAAAACAGAGTCCAGGCCAAACGGGAAGCCCCAGCAGTAAAGCCACGTCAAGCTCAGTTAGAGCATCTGAGCAGTTTAATGGACAGAACTGACAAAGTCCAATTTCTGCGACATATTTCAGCCCACCTTTCCCACATGTGTCGCTGCTGATGGCTTTCAGCGCCGTGTTTACACACACATTCAAACTTTCCCACACAAACCTCAGAGGGCAAGGTGTTCTGCTCTTTTATATGTGGGTTAAATTTATCTCTCAAAGCGTCAGCCAACTTTCCTGCACATGTAAGTTAATTCTCCATCTGCACCCCAACTGACAATGCATCTGAGAATGGAAAGAGAAGGGAGAAAAAAAGAGTCACACCGCCGTCCTGCCTGGTTTTTCCTTTCTCCCGTCTCTGTCTCGCCTTCACCCACAGAATGTATTGCTGTTGGACACAGAGAAACACACAGAGCTGTACCCTGCGGTGAACGTCTCACATGTGCCATCCCTTTAGCGGGGTATTTTTGTCTGTGTGAGTGGGCAGCGGTGTCACTCAGCACAGGGAGAGCTGTGAAAGCCAGTCACTAACAAGCAGAGATTCCCTCCCTGCATCCCACAGCCAGATGGCTAATCTCAGCAGAATCACAAGCATACTTTATAATCATATCTGAAAATAAATAATTTAATAAATAAATACGGCAGCACCATAACAATTTAAATGTCTTGTGGTTGCAGGCTCCCTGGAATGAGGTGACAACGTCATAAACTAAAGTCTTCTCTTGTCAAAACGGGCTCATAATTAGACGCAGCGGTGTGGCCTCGGTTAGCTTGCAAAACACACAACATTGCTCCGGGCTGGCCCTGCAAATTGGAATCATTTGTGTTTTCAGGGCTGGTGTTGGGTCAGGGTGCAGTCGATGATGGCTGAGAGGAAAAGCAACACATTCTTATTTATTTATTATTTGTCTTCTTGTAAGAATAGGGAAGTATCTGTGCCTCCTTCCAGCCTCTGAGAAAAAAAGAGAGCTACACCAAGAACTAAACAGTCTCCTTATGACTAGCTGTGCCTGTGGCCGGGATGATGACAGGCTTGATTCCTGCTGGTGCTGTGCCAGTGAATTGCCCGAGGATGCCCGCGGGTGTCTGAGGCTGCATATCCATTAGCTACCTGTGTAGACTGCTCCTCTGAGATATGCACAGACTGATGTTTGCTTTCCTTCTTTTGCAAAGATTCCTCACACACACACACACACCTGAAAGCAACCATCTGGTCGAGAGTGGAAAAGCGTGCTGCTGTGGCGCTTCCTGTCACTCAGCCTCATCAGCCGACGCCGTCAGCACAACTGGCATTCCAGTGTTCCTCTCCTTTTGTGGGAAGAACAAACTTGTGCATGTTGTTACGCTCTTGGCTTTATAGACACACAGTGACTAGAAAAAGAAAGGCATCCGTATCCTGTAATAAATGTCCGGGTGAGATTCAGCACTGCAGAAATTTATGACGATCCGTTTGTTTTGTGCTGGAATAAATTACGCAACAGCGCTGAAAAATGATCTCATGACAGAGTTTATTATTTGTGCTGCATTTAATCATATCAGACACAGAATTACATATTACATACATTTGATGGATGCACATGAGAGGCAATAAAACCTAATGCAATCCTGTTTGTTGCTATTATATTACACTTTTGACAACAATGAAACTGATGTTGTATACAGTGCCTTGTATATTTTCAGATTTCTTCCATGTATTCTACTGGGATTGTATCTGATGGAGCAACACAAAACCAAATTTAGATAAAAATGATACTTATTTTTTCCTTTCACAATTATAATTAGTACAGTGTGCATTTGTATCCAGTTCCCTTTACTCTGATGCCCAGCTGATTGAGACACAACCAGAGCTGTTAGCTTTACTAACTACTAACTTAGGTGCCCGGAGTAAAAACCACATACTTGTCATTCCACTTCATAATTTATATTGTGATATATTGTGTAAAATTCCTCAAAATATATTAAAATTTGTAACATTTAAAGGGTATGAATATTTCTGCCCCATCTGGGTTCTTGGTAACTGGCAACGACCAACACACAAACACACAGGAGGAGCAAATAATCTTGTTTCATTTAAACCATGCAGTGCTCAGTTCTCAATATTTACACTGAGCATAAAATCAGCCATCAGATTTTCCGAACATCCGGGAAGAGGAACATCTGTTTGATCCACAGAAACTAATGATGTCATGCCCAGAATGTTCAGCAGGAAGCGCAGCGCTTTGAGAGCTGTCACTCAGCCGCAGAGCGCGGGCAGCAGCACGGCGTCTGTTCAGACAAGACACTTGCCAATCATTTCACAGGCTAGTGAGGAAGCAGGTGGGCTGGCCAATGAGAGCAGGTCCCAGAGCAGCAGGCCCCAGGAACAGGAAGTGAAGCACCATCTGGAGTGGCGATGAGCTATGAGTGGGCAAGGGAAACAAAGTGATGACATTCTGGAAAGAAGCTGGTGGAGTGTGCTGCTGGATATAACAAGGGTACTTGGACCCGTTCTGCCTGTCACAGCACGTTGTTGGTTCTGCTAGCTTATTAAGGCTGCATGGGAAGCCAGTCTTCTCAAACCGCCATGGAGGAGCGCAGGATAATAGTCAACCAGTAGTACCATTATTAGGGAGCACATGACATGGTTACCCACTACTCAAACTGATCAGTGTAGACGAATCTATGGCACAGACTCAAGCTGCATATTTATCCCTCTGGGGTTATCTATTATTAATTTCACTGCGTCACTTTGACAGTCTCTAATTACAAACTCACACAAAATAAATTAAATTTATCATGAACTGAGAAACTTCAATCTGAAGAAAGTACCTCGTTCCTCTTTTTACTTAATGATTTTCTGGTAACAGATATATATAGTCAAAGTTTATATGCAATAGTTTAAAAGTATAACCATAATTTAGATCATGGGTGCCCAAAGTGGGCCCTCGAGGGCCGGCATCCTGCATGTTTTAGTTTTCTCCCTGGTTTAACCCACCTGGATCAAATGATGGCTCGTTACAAGGTCTGAGAAGAACATTGACAAGATGAAAAGGTTGTTCCTAAATGGTGGTTCTCTGTTGGTGGAGAGAACACGGCGGTCTGACGCTGTTGCTGCTGTACGCAGGTGGAAACCAGGCCTGACTTCATTATTTCCAAATGTTTTCAGTTTCAGTTTGCGTACACGACTGGCATTGCATTTCTACAATGTTTCACGCTGGAGCCTGTTGTCAAACCTTTGCGGTTTTTTCCCCCCCAGTTAAAATGTTGTTACGGTGTAAACAAGAGGCTGAAATTCAACAAAGCATTTGGATTTTACTGAAGTTAACAGGGCGAAACATGAAAAGCCTGATAGCCTAAAAAACATTCAAGTATTGCTTCAGTTGAAATCCCAAGCTGTGAATCAGTACGTCTATATTTTCTTACAATTGACTAAACATTTCCGCAAAAAAAACAAACACTTGTTTAAGGTACAAGCGACTGCTTAATTGTTGCACACCCAAGTTTATGCCACCCTGAGCAGTGAGCCACACTGACGGTAATAAAAGCTGCCACTGTCTGGGGCAGCAGTGGCTCCAACACCAGGAAGTGTTTTTGGGTGTTTGAGGAGAATCTATTGATTGTGATAGTTTATTAAAGTGGTGGGTTGGAGCTGAATTTCCTCATGCGCAGCATGACACAGTAACCCAGAGATCCAACTGCAGCAGAACGTCTCTCTCTCTCTCTCTCTCTCTCTCACTGCATAATCATCATCTGAGTTCATCTATTTTTAGCTGCGCTGCATCACTCTGACAGTTATCAATTTGCAAACTCATAAAGATGAAAATATGAAAACTAATGTAGCAATAAAACCTGACAAATTAAATATTATGCAAAGTGTTTAATTTGAGGGAGAAAAGATGAGAGAAAATCTATTACAGCAATTCTGCGAGAAAATGATCTCTTTCTGTCGCTCTTTTGTGTTTTTATGTAACAATGATCTTTAATTCTTCTGATAACAGGCAGATATGCAGACAGATATGTCACAGGAAATGAAATCAGACCCATTTGTTTTATTTTTTTGAGATAATTTGGCTGAATCATCAGGCTGATTAATAGCAGTTAACACCTCATAAAAATAGAGACACAATTATGGTGGAAAATCGGGGGCCAGCGTTACCATCATACTAATAAGGACTGACTATAATTACATTTATTGCAGCGTTGTCCCAGAGATTGATAAATTCACTCCCAATCTTGTTAATCTCTCAATAAGATCCAGGAAGAAATGTTACTATTTTTCTCTCCTCGCAGTAAGAGGGAAGAGAATTTGGAAAGAGAATGAGAAATAGAAAAAAAAAGGTAAACGATTACTAGAAAAGTGAGTTGGGAAAATGGAGCGAGGGATTGAGAGAGAAAGAAAGGAGATATGCTCCTGTCCATCTTGAGTACTTTTCATCCTATTCCCAGCAGAGGGGATATAACAGATAATTACCAACTCTAAAAACTGTGTCTTTGTGTGCAGCTCTGAAAGGAGAAACTCTCCAGCACTGAAGAGATAAAGCTGAAAACAAAAGCAGCCTGAATTGGACCAGGATTAGCTTTAATGGTGGTAATTACCAGAGGGGATAACAGCTCAGCCCTCTCTGCCCATCAGTGAGGCCCAGAGCAGAGGACAGTGGGGGTTTGGGGGGCAGACCTGAATCAGGGCCGTTCGCTGGCTGCCTGTGAGGCTGCATGGTGGCAGTGCTTTAGCACATTCAATTGTAAAACACTTGGACAGCCCATCTAGGTCTGGCATCTCCTGTGCTAAAAGCCACTACTGCATCTCACTGCCCCAATAATGGCTGTGCATAAAAAAAGACCTGGCCCTCCACACTGTTGCTTCTTGAATTACAATCTGAGCTGATGGGATGGATAACAGTTCCCCTAAATTACAGCAACGGGGGCACAGAGGCCTCTTCTTTTTTTTTTCTTTTTCCTTTCTCTGTTTCTGTCTTTATTGCGGAGCAAAAGCGAGCTGCAGTGTGTGCGCCAATAAAAGGTTTTTATTTGGGATGTTGACATTGATGGAGTCTGCGGCCCTAAAACAAGAAAAATTAAAATGCAGCTTTGTGCCACCTTGCTGCCGCTAAAGCAGAGGGGGGCTCACACATCAGAGCAGAAAGGAGTGAGAAGAGCCATGTGGAGGCCTTTGAGCTGTTTACACGCCTTTAATTTATCTTATTTTAAATCTCTTCTTGCAGACCCTCATTTGAATGTCAGCCCTTTTGGCCTGAGAGCGTCGTGTTCTGCATCCAAATCAAATATACTGTCTGAATGTGCAGCTGATTGCCCCCATTCTCACTTCTACCACCTGGATGCAATATTACATTCATAGTTTCTGTGTGGTTGTCTTACCTGCAGTCTATTTGTTTCCTAAAGCTAGGATCAATATGAAACTACCAGGCAGAAGATTAATCTACAGCTGGATCTATAAATCTTCTTAAATTTCTACAATATCTTCTGGCCAGCTGAGCCAGACTGCTGCACACAACCGCAGTAACAAATTTCACACTTTCTTGATCTGTATAAATGCTCTCTCTGTGGTAGTTATCTTCCTACTGATCATACCAAATGTGCAAAGTGTATGAAATGTTTCTTGGTATGAAAAGAACAAATGTTACTTTGCTGTCTGGCTCCCGGCATCATTAATGGGAAAGCATTAACTGGCTGCATACCAGATCAATATGTGAGCTGTGTATTGGGCCACAGCAGCTCTGCAGACCTGATCTCTGCCTGTGACTCTCTACATCTTTGAATCTTAATGTCCTCTTAACAGCAAAGTGTCAGGAGTCAAAGGTTTGAGTTCTGTCCAAGTAGCCAGAGGTCACCGGTTCAGTTCGGTCATTTTATCCTCAGCAACGGTTCTTCCCCCAGAGCTTCATCATATTCTCTTCTTACTTTAGACTGCTGCAGCGGAGGCAGATTTGGAAAGGGGGAAAAAAAACACCAAAAAATGGAAATCCAGCACAGCATTCAGCATTTGTTTGATTGCCTGAAAGACGTTTTAAATCTTAATGGCAGCGAAACTATTATTTACACCTGGCTTCTGATCCAGGTATGGATGTTGACTCTTTATAAAGAACTAAGCCAATTTTGTGTAAAGTCGATTCCTGTCATGTCTTTGGAGTACGGCCATCAGTACTGATAGAGCGTGGATGTTGGGATCCTGGATGTTGGGATCCTGGATGTTGGGATCATGGATGTTGGGATCATGGATGTTGGGATCGTGGATGTTGGGATCGTGGATGTTGGGATCATGGATGTTGGGATCGTGGATGTTGGGATCATGGATGTTGGGATCATGGATGTTGGGATCGTGGATGTTGGGATCATGGATGTTGGGATCATAGAGTTTTGCTGTTTTATTATGCAGCAACTTGCAGATTCACACTGGCATCATTTCTCTCTTTATGATTGTTGTTGGGCTGCTTTCACTGATTACATCAGCACTTTGGTGAGAGTCAGCAGGTTTACAACTGCTCTATAAATAGCTTTGTAATAGTGGGCTCAGCTCAATATTTTTGTTTTTCACAGATATTTTACTTTGTGCCTTTAAAACGATTCAGTTTTTACATATTCAGAGATTTTCTGTGGAACATAACCCCAGGCACAGGAGGTGGAGTGTTCTAGTAGTAAGCTGCATGTTTTCAAATAGCATTTCACATCTATTTACCGTACTACATTAAGTCACCAGCTACTTTATCATGTACAGCCACTGAATTAATTATTAGTGCGAATAGAAAGCAGCTTTCAAACCCAACCGTGTCTCAGGTTAGGAGGAAATATCCTGTAACAGTTGTGAAAATAAAAATGTATTAATGTCAGATGAGAATGTATAGACAGATTTGAGTTGACAGAACTGCAACTATACACCTTAATTAACTACTCAATACAGCCAAGGTACACTGAGCATCTCTGAACACGTGGAACCTGGAAACAGATGGGCTGGAGCAGCAGAGCAGGTGTCAGTCCTGTAAGCCAAGAAAATGAGGCTAAAATTCACACAGGCTGACCAGAACTGGACAATAACAGATTGGAAAAACATTCTGTGGTGTGACGAGTCTCCATTTCAGCTGCAACATTCAGATGGTCGGGTCAGAGCGGCACGAAAGCATCTCTGTCTGATATTTGAATATTTAATTCTCTTTTATCGAGCACAAAGGGAAAAGGGAACAAGACAAAACATGCAATTAATCTATTAATTAAAATATATTTATATAGGTAAAAATACTTTTCATTTTCCAATTTTTGGCTCCTCTAAGAAATTTCCCTAGCCAACCACATGTAAAGACCCACACCTTGCAGGCTGGTTTATGTCTTAAATCTAATGATTTATTCTGGGCTTTACCAAAAAAACAAGCACTAACATGAAAGAAAAGAGCTGCCATTCAAAGCTCCACCTGTCACAACAACACTCCACCGGAGGCCAGCCTGACAGCGCCGCGGCTCTTCTCGGATGGATCCAGATGAATCATCACATTTGTCGGCGTCTTAAAGCTCCTTGTCGACTCCTTGTGTGAAGATTTCTCTTTCTAATCGTTCCTCAACAGCCCACAGAAGAGCTCCTTCCTGTTCACTTGATATTTAATATGGATTTTTCAGGATAGATCCCTCAGCGGTGTTGCATATGTTTTACTGAATTCCAATAATGATGTCAGTGAGTGGATCATGCCAAGACGTTAATGCAAGATAACTCAGCATAGCTGACTTGCAGTACAGTCAGCATATGAGCCATTTGTGCAAACAAATTCCTTGAGGCTGACATCAAACGTCCGACCACATGTCTGCCTGCCCTTGTGAGGAAGTCAGAATGGAAATCCCCCTCCTTCCTTCATCCCTCCTAAATACGTTTGCGGTTAGCGTCTTTTTCTTGCCCTCATTTTTAATCCAAGAGAAATTCTGCAGATGAAAGCTAAGTGATGGTGCTAATGTGTGTGATAGTTGCAGCCGCAAAACCCCTCAACGATAAATTAAAGACCACAGGCGTTGAGCTTGGCCTCATGTGACCAAACCCCCCAGATACAAACAGGCAAACAGTCACACATTGTCCTCCAACGTCCTCCAAACCAGAAACAGCCAGCAGGCAGACAGGCGCCCACATTCCCCTCTGCAGACCTATCTGGCTGCGGAGATAAAACCATACTGTAAACACAACATTTGAGTCATCTCTGTGACACGACTAAATGATGAGAAAAATCTGGCAGCTTTTCTTCACCCAACAGAATGCTCTGATTGACCTGAGGGCGGCCAGGTTTGAATAACTCACCTTTTAAAAGTGAACCTGTCCTTCCATATGAGTAAACATGCATGGTTATCAATTATTTGTATGCTTTATGGATTTGTGACCATCTGAATTCTGCACACTTTCCATCTTGCACATTTTACGGTACAGTTGCAATCATAAACATTTCACATTTATTAATTTATCCATTGATGGAGCCAGATTCTGCTTTTGGCTGGCAATCACTCAGATTTTAGAGAGTTCAGTGACACATCAATTCATCAACCACTTCTAGTAATTAGCATAATGGGACTTTGAGGCTCGTAAGTGATTGTCTGTTTGCTTCAGCTGCAATGCATTTATAAATTTCATCCATTCGAGGACTTTCTCCTTTGCGTTTGTGAGAAAAGCAAAGAAGACATGGGAATGTTTTATCACACCTGAAGGGCCTTGGATATAAAATACACTAAAATAAAATTGACAACATTCCCGGATGTCGATTCATTCAGGAGGGACTCAGAGTAGAGCCGCTGCTCCTCCACATCGAGAGGAGCCAGTTGAGGCTCGGGCATCTGGTCAGGATGCCTCCTGGACGCCTCCCTGGTGAGATGTTCCAGGCACGTCCCACCGGGAAGAGACCCCGGAGAAGACCCAGGACACCCTGGAAGGACGATATCTCTTGGCTGGCCTGGGAACGCCTTGGGATTCCCCCGGAGGAGCTGGAAGAGGGAAGAGGGGAGAGGGAAGCCTGGGCCTCCCTTCTTAAGCTGCCACCCCTGCGACCCGATCCCGGATAAATGGAAAAACATGGATGGATGGATGGATAAAATCGACATAAAGGGAAGTTTAAAACTTATAGAACAGCTATAGACTTATCTGGATGCAGAAGAAAACCCATAATTATATCAGCAGCCCAATAGCAGCTTGGAGTATAAATAAAACCGTGAGGATCACTGGACTTTTGAAGGTTGGTTGAGAACAAGATCCTGGACTTGTTCTCAGACACAAGGTTTTAAGACCTCTGGTGGGATTTAAAGATGGCAGCTGCAGCATGGAAGTTATCAATCATCACTGATCAAAAAGGCAGAGGAAGCTTGTCAGCACTTATATCAAAGCGTTTGTTAGGAGCTCCAACATCTGCAGGACGGTCCAAAAAGAACCAAACAAAGTACTGCACATGCATACAGGTGGAGTTTCTTTATGTAAACTCTTAACAAATCATCTCAAACATGCATCAGTAAATACAATCTGTTGTTTTATCATAATTTTAGAGCATTATAGTAATCATCTGTTCTCTACATCAGTGTAGTCTCATTGGAGTTGAGCAGTTCTGATTGCAGCAATATATAGAAATATAACCCAAGACACCTGCACTGACAGACAATATATCCGGCCACCTCTGTCACACACAGCACCCATAAAAACTGCCTGTTTTTCCACTCCATCTTTTGTGAGAGCTTATTGTCCTGGTTATTACCTCAGGTATTGTCACAGAGAATTGGTATGCTTATCAAGGCCCGGTAGTCTAAAGCTGATGCGACAGTGGCCTGGCAGCTTCATTAAGATTGATATCCTGCCACAGTAACACCCAGATGAGCTGATCTGGGACATGCAGCCAATGGAGTTAGAGAAAGAAACGCTGGCAGAGAGGGGAGAAGAAAGAGACGGCAGGTTCACCTCCCAAGTAGCTCCACTGCTATCTGTCGGGCCACTTGAGCTCAGTAGAGGCCAGACATGCATACCTTTCTTTTGAGGGGACGTCCCCCTTCCTTGTAACCTCACCCTGCCAGTCATAAATTACCTCCTCTTCACAGTGGATGCACAGAGGCCCCTATAGCCTCTCTATGAGCAATTACGGCCTCAATGGGACGGTATCAAGCCTCTCTGACCTCATCTAACCTCTCCTGTCATTGTCACCTCCTGAAAGGTCCACTCTGCTTTGTCCCCAGAGTGCCACAGCTCTGTGTGCACCATCCACTGGCCATAGTTGTACAATATATTGAGGGTCAGAGGTCAGCTGGACTGGAGGGTTTCTTATGTATGGAGCAGAGCTGTGTTTACAGCTGCTCTCTCGCAGGGCGCCTGGCTCTACTTTTGGCTTTACGTGAGACGACCACTGTCTCATTTAGCAGATTATGTTCATTCCAGCTGACGGCCTCTCCAGCCTCTCCATCATCTGAGTCGCATTCACTCTGGGCAGCCAAGTGGAAGGAAACTTGTTCTTCATGAGAAAACTCAAGTGCCAAATCCAGCTTGTTCAGGTCAGGGAAGATTGCAGTGTGTGCATTAACCTGGCACACTGGCGTGTCTAATTTGCTGCACTGGAGCAAACAAAGGCTCTCGTTGATATCTCCTTATCAGGTCCAGCAAGGATTCAGAGGAGGGTCCTGCTTTCTTCAGACCAGACCTGATGATTTATTGCATCACTGGCCTGCCTCCATCATATCTGATTGGAAACACTGAGCTCCATAAAGAGGCATATGCTTTTTTAATCACTGTTTACAACATCAAAAACTCATTTCAATCCATTTTGCATGCGATGTGTCAGTTGGAAGCAAATGCTGTCACTTTAAAATAAATAAATGTTAATTTCTTCTTCCAAAATATGCTAACTTTGCATCTGTTGTGAAGCTCTGTAAAGCTTTGTTAGGAAAAGTTACAGAATATGAATTTGTGTTTGAATAAATCAGGATGCAAAACATGCTTGTGCAAAAAATATGTATGGAAAATAAAATTAATTATGTTTGTTTTTACAAATGTCTTGTCAAGGGACTTTAGAAAACAAGCAGATCCAGTGCCTGTACAAAAATGTGTTTAGTCAAATCAATTTAATCATATAGACAGATTATAATTCTATTTTATAGATTAGTAATCAAATCTAGTTATAATACAGTGCAATCAAATTTACTGTTATTACAAAAAATTCAATCAAAGTAAAACAGGAAGAACCCTCCAACAGAAGCAGGCGCAGAATGAAGTGAAATATTTTTAAATGTCCGTCTCTCCGAGCTCAAACACACGTGGACAATTTAGCAGAGTAGGAAATAATTATCACTACAATTCCAGACTTTATTATGAATCCTTGAAGACCTTTAGAAAGATTTTGGAAAGTCAGAAGATATGTGGCTGAAATATGAATAGATCTCCTGTCACTGCTTACATCCACGATTTTCAGTGACTTATCGCATGAACATTTTCATTCAAGTGTGATTTTTAATTGCATTTCTTGTTTAATGGAAGCATCGTTTTGCAAAATTGCGTTTTTTGGCATTATCAGAATATCAGAAAAGGTTTTCCTCACATTTGTGATAGAAATGCAGCTACTGTTCATGTTGCATGTTGTCAAAGCATTGACTCATAAGTGACCAAGCTCGAGTCAAACTGAAGGGTTTCCACATCCTTCGGCTGTGTGTTGGTGAATATGATGGTTTTTTGTTGTGATCTGACACAAATTCTTTATCCCCTGAGAATGTGGTGCCACCCTTTAACCAGGAAGTTTATTGAAACTGATGTCAATCAGCACAGTCACTGAGCCAATGATCAGCATAGATCAGGCTGTGGGGAGTCCTGGTCATCAACAGTCAGATAGAAACGACAAAACGTACAGGGCACAGACCTGGCAGTTGCGCAGACGGTAGAGCTGGCTGGGAGGCATAAAGTTGCCCTTATGGTGCAATCATATTGTCACAACACTGCTATCAAAGCAGAGAATGGGATGATATGACCGCATGCTTTATACATGTGCATTTGGTGAAATGTCAAGCTCTGTCAAGCCCGCTGGCCAAAGCGGTGCACACAGAGCGGTATTATGGGAGTGGGGGCAGTTGCAGCAGGCCCGTCTGATGGCCTATAGAGTGCTCTCTATACGCACACAGAGTCATTGGACAGATGTGACCTCGCCAGCACACAGAGGCTCTTTGTGTCCGAGGGATTTAGAGTCCCCCGGGCCTCCTGACTCTAAACATTAACAGACCTACTGCAGAAGGAGAGAAAGAGACCCTCACTCTGCTGACATGCAACATTAACCGGGGCCAACTCCCCTCATACTTAAAATATCAGGAAAGTAAAGTGTGGATGCATGAAGAAACTTTTGCAGCAGCTTGGTATTGAGGCAACTGCACCAACTTTGGCAGACATAACAACTAGAGGCTCAGACTCAGAGAAACTCTGCTGCTGTGGAAACATCGTGACCGATGACAGAATTAGCCTCTTCTCCTGTTTGTCACATTGAAATGTTCCAGATCAAACTCATTTTCTATCATTCAAGGATAAGTTAAATAAATGTAAGATAGTTGTAAGTGATTTATAGTTGGTGTTTCACACTTGGTAACAGAAACTGACAACTGTTGCAGTTCCTCACAGTAAGACTTTGACCTCATCATGGAGGAGTATAATCTGACTCTTCTTTCAAGAATTGTTTCAATTCAGCCACATTGGCAGGATTTCAAACATGTTACAGCATCTCAATTAGGCTTAAGTCTGATCTTTGACTAGGCCACTCCCAAACTGATGTGCGGACATTTTCCTTCAGGATGGTCTTGTCCCAGATCATCATAGTACCACTAAAATGTCGGGATAAAGTGTTTTTTTTTTCTAAAATGCAGCAGATTTAACAGGAAAGATATCTTCCAAAAAGTTCCTGTTGTCTTAAGACCAAAAACTATTTCACTAAAAGACTAGAGGGTCTATATACTTTTACTAAAAGTATATAAAGATAAGTATATAAAGGCCTGTCGCACTTTTAGGAAAAGTGCTACAGGCTTCGGACTGGTTTGGTCTGGTTTGGTCTTGGCTCTCTGCTTTACAGGCCATTTTTTTACCAGCCTCCCTTTCTTATAGTTGAATTATGAACTTTGACCTTAACTGAGGTAAGTGAGACCTGCAGTGCCTCAGATGTTGTTTTGAATTCTTCTGTGACCTCCTGGATAAATCAAAGATGTTACAATTTCTGTCTGACAATGTTCTGCACTATTCCATGTTTTCTCAATTATCTGAGTCCCAAAATCCTAGAAATGGATCTTTAACCCTTTCCAGACTTCTTTTCTCATCTCTTCTTAATTTTTTTTTTTTAGATCTGACTGTGACGTTTATCTTATTATGATCCTTTTTGCTACTTTTTACTGCCAGGTTCTATTTATGTGATTTCTTGTCTCTGCGGTTCTGGCGGTAGTCAGACTGACTGTGGTTAAAGAAATTAAACTCAGCCTTCTAAAAATGTGGCTAATCATGTAACATTCATTATTTAAAAAGAGGAGCTATTATTATTTCATACAGGTTCAGGTCAGTTAAGGTAGCTTTTATTCCACTCAATGAATAAAATAATCTGAAAATTAGTCGTTTTACCCATGTTGTCTTTCTATGATACATTTATTGGATGATCTCAATTTTTTAAGTGTGAAAAAAGAATAAATGTGAGTATCTGTGACTTATGTGGCATGTTTTTACTATTTTGTCTATTATTATTTCTTGTGCAAAGAAAGCAGAGGTCAGTATCCATGTAACGTTTCAACTCGTCTAACAATGTGTGGCTAAGACGCTAAAGTTTTCAGGTTTTCAGGAGATGTTTGGTGTTTTCTGCCGGGTTTTGACTCTAAACATGAATTTATCTGAATTCTTCAAACATTCTTTCGTCTCTGTAACACTGTGATTATTCACTGCTCTAGTTAAAGATGCTTTTTGATTCATTGATACTCTCATAATTTTTACTAATAATAATGATACTTCATTTGCATGAAGGAAATGAAACAGGTTACATTTGCATACATTAAACATTTAAATGTATGCATATGATATGTTTGCTCATCTCAGAAAACCAGGCTAGATAATAGTAAAGCTAAGACAGGAAATAGAAGCAGCACAGATCCACAGTAAATATTGGCCTTCTTTATCTGCCGTCCCCTCAGACAGGAGGCAGTATCATTTTTCAGCACACAGCCCCCTGTTCTTGAGGACTAGGCCAGGCCTTGCTTTATTAAATTATCTCCCTTGCTCTGCAAATACAATTTCCTGCATAAATCACTCAAATGATCCTGTAGACTGTCAGGTCCAAGACAACGTTTTTCTATCCTATCTTCCTGGGACCAGGATATGCAAATCCCCACCACTCTGCGTTGGATTACTGTTGACATGCTTCCACTGCGTACATTTGGCCTTAAATCCTTTGCTTGCCCCTATATTTACCTCCATAAATGTGACATTGAAGATAAAGCCTAAACCAAGTTGATAAGCCATTGTCTAACAAAGAGCATGCCAATATAACTAAGGTAGAGTCACTGACCCGATGACCTTCACCTCGTAAACATTACAACAGTTTGCACACTGGAGATCTTCTCAGCGCAGAACCAGGAAGAGGTTGCAGCGTTCTCCAAGCTTTGACTCAGTCCAATCACACTTGAGATGGGTTGAGCAGAGAAATCGAGACAAAGGGTCAGCTTGGTGTAAGACCCCAATACCGAAATACAGAACGGAGGAAGTCGGCATTATCATTCCGCCTGCAGCTCACGAGCAGGAAGCGTAATTGTGAAGGATAAACATCTGTAATGCATTGGCTGAAATGAGAGCCAGCTTAGCTTGACTTCAGGTTGATCCCAGACAGCTGTTTGTGGAGCAGCTCTGTCCTGAGCGCGCTGGGGGTCTCGGTGGATGTCCTGAAAGGGGGACCTCCAAAAATCCAAAGGGACAAAGGAATCTGCCGAACAATGTTGTTGCTGATACAATGGCCGAGCACAGGCAGGAAGGGGCAAAAGAGCACTGCCTATTCTGGGGCGTGAATGACCAGTGCATTCCTCTGCAGTCGCCAAGCAGTGAGCACAGTGACCAGGAGTGACAGGCCTTCACTCTGTTTTGTTGCTACGCTGTGGGCTTGACCAATACATTCCTCCATTCTCTCCTTTCTCGCTTTCTGCTTCCTTCCTCCTTTAGCTGAAAAAATGCAGCTGCCTTTCTGCTTTAGCCATGACTCAGTTCTTCTACACAGAGCTACAGCCACTTTTAAAACTATCCACACTCTGCAGCCTTTTCCTCATTTAGTCACATTCCAACCACAAACTTAATGCATTTTACTAGATTAAACCACATAAAATGGTGCATTTTCTGGAAATGGAATGAAGGATACATGGTTTTCTTTTTTTTTATACAAATAAAAATCTTAAACTTGTATCTCTACCCAATCTATGCATCTGGACAGATTTCTGATGATTCTTTGCAAAATATCTCAAACTCAGAGTTGATGGAGAAATTTATGTCAGGACTTTAAGTAGGCCGTTCTATCACGTTAATATGTGTAGAGTTATACCCGGGAACCATCCACTTTGCTCTTTAATAACTGGCCAAAAATAGTAAAATAAACTGAAGAATAGTATAATATAAAGGCTGCTTTAGCAGTCTTTCCACAAGTGGCATAAATGGTGAAAGTAGTATTTCTTTTTTTAACTAATTTTCTTGTCAATATGGTGCAGACCATCTGCTTTTTAATGTAGTTTTCTATGTAAATCTAGTGTTAAAAATGTTTTTCTTTCATTTAAAAATCGAAACACATTTCCTGTAGTGGATATTGTAAAAATAATCAGTTTTGATCTAAAAGGTCGTGGAGGTTTTAGCTCTAGCTGTACTGTGGGAAAAATGTCTCTTTTCCCACAGCCTTGCAGCGTCTCCTACGTGGCTTTTAACGGCTTTTCTGCTGGCATGGATTTGTGGCTTCCACAACCAATAGCTGCTATTCTGCCAGCTCCTATTGACGGTGTTTAATTACCAAACACTGCTTTAAACTTCTTCACATCTTTTTCGCTGACCTGCTGCTGCATCTTCAAAGACCTTCGGCTGCATTTCCACAGAGATCCAGGTTTTATTCACACCCAGCCGAGTCTTTTTGAAAACAAATCTGTTGTTTGAAAAAAATGATATTATACACATGAAATAGTTTTTATCCACTTGAACCCATTGAGTGTTGTTTTACACACGTCAAACCCATAGGGGGCAGTATAGCTGACAGCTGATTCAGCCAATCAGAATCCTTCAAAACAACCATGACTTCCTGTTAGGAATAAAACATGGTGAATGGAGCTGCATTATTAGGTCAATCCCACAAATTAAGCAAGCTGTGAGGAGGAGTTAAGTTTTTTCTCCCATGTCACCAGACGGACTCTGTAGTGGACGGAGGTATAGGTTTAACTAAAAAGTGCTGCAGTAATAAAATGGGAATCGTGTCAAAGCAAGTATGTGGACATATTGGCACACTATTTGTTGCAAACTGTAAATGTGTGGGACATTAAATCTCAGTTTTTCCATGAACACATGAAAAAAAAAAAAGTTTTCTCTAATCTCCCGCGGGGTCAGAGGTTATAAAGAATCATTTTTGGTGATGAATTGAGTTTTTGTGTAGATAAATGGTGCTTAAGTCCAGTCCTGCAACTTTTAGATGCATCGTTTCTCCAGCAGACCAGGATCAGCTCTGAGCAAACATTCATTTGATTCAGGTGTGTTGGAGCAGGAAGCATCTGAAAGTTGCAGGATGGTAACTCTGGAGGACTGGACTTGAGTTCCCCTGGTGCAGATGAAACACCCCAGATATCCACACCTATGGAGTTTAGTTACTTTTTATGCTACCTCAGAAGGAAGCTAATCGCAGTGGATTTTATTTTGGGGTATCAGAGTAAAGGCGACTTGATGCAAATCCTCCTAACTGTGATGATTCATATAAAATCATTAATTACTTTGAAACTTGTGATTTACAGATTTCAATCTCTGTTTTGCTAAATTTGCAAGAGTTCAGGGGGTGTGAATATTTTCTGCAGGATAGGAAAAGGACAGAATGAGGCGTGTAGGAACCAGGCCACCGAGCGGCGTCACTGACACCCAGGTCATTCTCCACGCCGGCTACACTTCAGCCGTTTGACATGGGAAATGGGCGAATGTAACATATGGGACACTTTCCAGGGTTCATGTTGAGGACAGGGAGTTATGAGCTTCTTTCTCTGCTCACGCTGCTTGTGCTTCTCATTCACAAACACAGCAGGCAGGCCGATCAGACCAGATACTCGCAGCATTCCAAACACTAAAAGTATTAGGCAGAAATACCCATCTGTGATAACCTTTCCACAGCTGCACAGAAGAGAAGAATTCATTTAGAGAATCAGAAGAAATGTGAAGTCAGGGTGGGAGGACGTCTGGAAAAGGACTGAGTTGTGTTTCTGGGTTTCAGCTTGGCTGTTTTCTCATTTGCATGCAGCTGCTTTTGTGGGAAAAGAAAGACGATGACAGAAAAAAAAAAAAACAGACAGTTCTGGAGCTCGGTCTGTGAGAAAAGCTCATAGTCCCTAATTGATGAGGTAAAGTCTGTGATAAAGCCCAGTGAGCTTCAGCTTCAGCTCATCCACACCTGTGACAGCAGTGCAGGAGTGGCAGGGCTCATTAAAAACCTGACTCAGATCTTCAGCGGGAGCCCTGTTGAGTCGCTTTACAGAAACCTGCTCACTGGAAAGGTAGCTGGCAAATACAGTAGAGGGAGAAAAATGGACTTGAAAAGGAATATCTGTCTCTTCATTTTTTAAACCCTTCCTCTTAATAATCTGCTTTCCTTTGTACTCCCAGACAAAATGGCTTCTAGTTGTACACGGTCCCTTTGAAGGTGAGCTGTGATAGGCGCCCACAGATGTCTTCTTCCTAATTTGATGCCTGCCGTATCTCCCTCATGTGTTTGTTGCCTCCTTTTGAAGCGAGGAGACTTTCATTTGAGCTAAAGTAAACTCCATACATTTTTCATGTTCTTGTCCAAAAGACAAGGACTGCAGTTTCCTTCGTCAAACGGATAATTCGAAGCGTACTGTGAACTGAATTCTGCGGCTGATATCTTAACTCAGTCTCAAGGCAGTCACAAAACATCATTTATTGATTTGTATTCTTGGATAAAACTTTTTTTCCCCCTTTCACACAATCTTTAAGCATTTTTGCAAAACAGTTTTGACAGGAGAGTTTAGCAGGCATGAAAATATAGATGCTACATATGCAGCTATTTCTTTTTAGCTTATTTATAGACTTAACTATATTTCACTAATACAGTAATAGATGTTATTAGAAATTGTGAAGTTTTCCAATCTTTTCCTAACAGTTCATTTAAAATAAGTGCAGCCATGAAGCTTCTTGACTTAAATACTCAAGAAAACACAACTAAAGTTTCACTCTGAGGGAGAAGTGCTTCCTTCTGTTGGAACACATTCAAACTTAAGATATGAAGGAACTCAGTGTTTATGAAAATATTCTTTTTTAGAGTCCATTCAGACAAGTTACAGAAGCTGCAGATGAAAGAGATTCAAGATTGGAAGTATTTTCAGTTTCAGGCGAATCACCTCCAACTGACAGCAATACATAAACACAGAAAACACACCCAATACACTTTTAACTCTTAAAAAGGATCAGTTGGAATAAATATATGTGTGCATCAAGGAAATGATCTGGTTTGACACGCATCCAAACAAAGATAGAACCAAGTAAAATATTTTATTTATTTGTTGTATGAGCAAAATTTTTAAGTAGTGATTTGAAGTAGAGAGGTACTCACCTATATGGATATTTTCTTGTTTTTTTTTTTTTTTTTAGATAACTGAGATAATGTTTGGTTCTTTCATGATAATTAGATGTTTTCTCAGGTGAAAAGGCTTCCTTTTTTGGCTTAAAATATAATTATAGTTTAAAATAAGTGGTTCTTTGCTTCCATTCTGTTTAATCCTTCAGTATTTCCGTGTTTCAGGCCACTTAATCCTTGTTTTTGTCCTCAGACATGCAGACAGGCTGCTGCATTCAGCTGCTGGGTGAGGTTTTCCCCTCAAATCAGAAAACTTCAGTTCTACTGAGCATTAGTTTGATGAAGAGATGAAATCTCACAAAATATAAGTTTCATGTTTACTGTTAATGTGTCAAAATGGCCAAGAATGATTTAAAATCAAAATCCAGTGTTGTGTCATGAAAAATCAGGGAGAAAATCAAAGAAATCTTGTTTCATTTGAATGCATTAGTATGAGTAGTTACTTTCATAACTACCAATCCTACTAAAGGCAACTTAAAGTTTACATGGGGCCTAAATCGAAGCCTTGTGGAACTCCACTTGTTAGCAGTGGTGCAGTTGACCAATATTAACTTTGTTAGTATTCTGTCTTTTTTTTGGGTGCAACAGTTTCTGCTGATTTGTAAGACAATGTTGTGGCAAAACTATAGGTTCAATGCAACTTTTTGAAAAACGGTAATTTTACAAAAACAACAGCAGCCACATCCTGGAAGAACCGATTAATGTTTGATAACTTGAATCAGTCGGAACTAAAATCTCTTCTTTGTAAAAGTCCCTTGAGGCGGCATTAATTTGCTGTGAATTAGTGCTATGTAAATAATTGAAATTGAAATGTGAAAAGCCCCATTGATTCCCTTCTGGATATAAGAAACACATTGATGTCCTGGCTATGAAAAAATGATGGTTTCATGACCCTTGGTGTGACCTTTGGCCCCGTGTGGACCGAGCCTCTGTTCCAGTGGAAACGAGGCTGTTGGTGCAGAAGCAGCAAAGCTCGGTGGCAGGAGCGACTCAGTCTGAGCTGCTCTGACTGCTGTTTGAAGGCTGCTGCCTTCATCTCTGCTGTCTGTCTCAGTCATGTCACTGCTGGTACTGCCGCAGGCGTCCTCACCGCTCTGCTGGCAGAGGAGGCTGCAGCACCAAAAACGCTCATATTCCTGAAACACCTTGATGCACCTGCTCTGATGGGCATTTTTAGTCCTCTAGATCTGGTCATAATGCTCTCTCTATCGCTGTTTAACCACCTGTGTTTAATCCTAATATATGTTATTTGACTGACAGAAACACACAGATGGGGCAGGGAAGCTCCTGATTGGTTGACCACAGTAGAAAAAGTCAGATGCGATCTCACCTCCAGGGCATAAGGGAGAGTTTTTTTTGACAAGTTTTCTTCTCCCAGTGACAGCCTTTGATTGTATCTGCTCCTGCTGGCCGTGTTTTCCTCCTCCTCTCCAGAAAGCTGTGGGCGGAGCCTGGGCCCAGTCGGAGCAGCAGCACACCTGGGCCGGCTGCGCTCAGCAGGTTTAAATTAGACCAGCAGGATGCTGTCTCGCTCCGTCTTCCCTCGCTGCCAGGTCTTAGACCTGACATCCATTTAGTCAACACGCCGTTCATGCATACTAACAAACACACATACTGGGATATTTATCATTTTGATTAAAATCCTTAAATCTGATTAGAATCTAAATGTTTTTGAGACTTATTTTGATCTATGACTTCGCTTTTAGATTTTTTCCTACTACCTGACCTTTTGTCACCTTAATGCCTCAGACTTCAATGACTTTCAAAGTTTCAATTAAGCTATGCATAAATATGATGTGGGATAAAAGTTATTAATTCTTTCAGAATATTTTCTGAGAAGAAAACATCTGAAAAGTGAACCTTTAATTCTTAGCTTCTGAATTGATACTTTGTTCAACCGCTTGTCCCGACTCAACCCTAAGCTATTTAGTTTATTCTTCTTGTTGACATGTAATAAAATGTCATTTATGATTGGAGTTTTACATCAGACCAATAACAAAACCTTTTATTAATACAGAACTGTGAGGTTAATATATATAAATGCTAAAGGAATACATTGACATGTTTTTCACTCTTGGTTTTTAATTTGTTTTTATTTACATTTTACTGTAATTGTATATAGAGTTATTTATATATTTCTGAATAATGTAGAGAACATTCTTTATTGGTATTACATTGAACCTTTTTTATGATTTAGAGTTTTTCAGGTTTTCTGTGGTTGGAAGGCCTCCTTCCCATCACCCTAATCTTTACATGACACTCGGGACTTTGACTGGACCCAAAACATTTACATTACTTCCACCCAGAAGAAACTTCTCAGTACAATTAAAATGTTTCTTTAGGCTTAAATCTTCCAGGGATTTGAATTCTACTGGACTTAATATGAAACTAAATATGAGAAACTGAAACTGCTGCGTTTGCCGGTTATGCAGAAGCGTCTAAATGACAGCGGATGATGTGCTATATGCATCCAGTTCAACTTATGGATCCTGTGATGAGAAATGTTCAGGTAGATTATGACAAAAACATAATTCATGTGATAAAAAGAGGGAAGTATTGCATATATAGGGCAGATTATTGGGCTGAAGGCACAAACCTTCAGGCCATGAATATTTGAACTACCCTGTGTAAGAGATAATAAGCACCAACTTAATGGTTTATGAATCTCATCTGATTTATGGTTATTAACCATGAGAGAATTATGGTGCTGATGGACAGGGCTGTTTCAGGGAGCGGCTCCTGTGATTGAAATGGTTTTACCTGCAACCTTATTCCGACAAGAGAAGAAGAACGGTTCACTAAATTCTAAGATAACCAGCAGAAAAAGTACATTTGTGTTGTTTTTATGTCTCACCATTCTTTTATTCATTAAAAGAAATAACTCTGTGCGGCTTAGAAGTAGCTTCAAGCCACTCATCCGTTCCTAGATATTTTTTTGTTATGGATGCTGGAAATATAAAAGGCGAGAGAGGGAGGAAAAAAAAGGGTGGGTTTTATCCGAGGGGGGCGACACCATACCCATCCTGCACACGCCTCCGAGCATCCACATCCCCTGGCCGCCCTCCACCCCCACCCCACCTCCACCCTTAAAGAAGAAGAAGCATCAATAAAAGAACTGTGGTGCAGACCAGAGACGGCATGAGCAGATTTTCAACGGGATTTCAGGAGAAGGCATAAAGGAGGCAGAAATCTTCTCTTTTGTCTGCCGTTCAGATGGGTCTGATGAGGCTCCAGCTGCGGCCTGCGCTTGTCATAGAGGTCCTGATCTCTTGTGAGAATTGATTTCCATCATTTCAGGGGAGCTGTAAAAGAGACAAAATATAGCTGCCTGGGAGACAAAGATAAGGGCCAAATGAACTCAGACCAACTTACCGGCTGCAGAGAAAAAATAAAACATAATGCAATAAAATGAGATAAAATAAAACAACAAGAATGGCCAGGAGGGGCTTTTAGGGGTGATAAAAGAAAGAAAGCAAACAATGTTAAAAAAAAAGAAGAAGAATAAAGCTGAAGTTGTGTTGTTCATTCTTAAATCTCTGATTAGTTTCCAAAGAGCAGAAAGCCACGTCCTGTTGTGACGTCGTCTCTCTGCCAGGCATTTCATCTGATTATGAGTACTTTGCAATCTGCGACAGCATGATTGATGCTCCACTTTCATGAGGGGAATTTTAACAGCACCTCTTCAGCGCTCAATGCGCACCCAATTATGCGTCTGAGCTGGTAACCTTGAATTTATGTCACCATGGCAACAAAACCCCCGGTCATGCATTATGGATTATCATTGAAATTCTACACCCCTACCTAACATAATGAGAGCCCAGGACTTAATCAAATCAGCCCATTCTGTGTGACACAAAGTGAAGAAGGAGCGCTCATTGTATTGGAGCTGAGGCTGGGAGAAGGCGGGCGAGCGGGCGGGCGGCGGGCTGCGGGCGGGTGGCAGGCTGGGCCGTGATGGCCCCAGCAGCTGCAGGGCTCGCAGCCTGATAGATGGCTCCCATATACATCAGTGAGCATATAGACAGATGGCCCTCAATGCCTGGAATTTCCAACCCAGGAAGCAGCTGTTCAGCCTAACCTCTGCTGTCCGTCTCACCTTGTTGTCATGGAACATTGAGCAGGGAAGGAGAATGTGGACGGTGTCATGGAGCGTGCTGGAGCCTCGCAGGGCTGGAGGAGGAGAAAGGTGCTCAGTCTGGTCTGGAGGAGGGTTTACTGAATTTACATTAGGTGGCACTATCTGAGCCGGAGTCCCCGCTCACTAATTCATCCCCCGCGCAGCTTCTGGACGGCACTCCAGTCTTGTTTTCTGGCATAAACAAAGGAGGAAACCTTGAATTATTTAGCTCCTCTCCGACTCTTCCCCTGTTTATCAAACAGATGACATAATTGTTGTAAATCACCGCACAAGATTAATGCAATCTATTTTTCACCTCCGCCATTGCTTCTCCCCCCGTTCAGAGCTGCAATCCCAGCCTGAGCTGTTGTATAAAATATTGATTGCTCTTGTGTTTTTCTCTCAATGTATGTAAGCATTTTTATTAGCTAACAGGCACACTACCACTAACAGAGTACCTTTCCCTTTTCATTTTCTAAAAAAACTTTTAATAGCTCAGCAGAATTTGCTCTGCCCTCATCTGTTTTCTTGCATCATCCCAGTGGAGAACTGGGAAGCCCTTAAGACTTCAGCTTGGGAATAATGGAGCTGGAGAACAGACAATAAGGAAATACTTTTTTTTTATAATCTAATGATTAAAAAAACAACATGGACGTAGAGCAGCCAAGCATGTAAAAAACATCTAGTACTTAGAACAAAGTCATCTTTTCAACTGTTTGTAGCTCGTTTTACTTTATTCATTTCCATTTCCAAAGCTCATCATCAAACCAGTTTGTCCACTGAATATTATATTCATGAGCCTGCAGTAGTTTTATGTTTAATGTGCAAAACATAACAGCAGTTATTGAAGAAACTGAAGTTCCAGCTTTTCTCCTCACAATCAGGTGTCTGTTGTTCTAGAAACAATAGACTTTTAGGCACTAAAGGTTTCCTCAATCTTTAGCATCAAAAGTCACTTTATCTGATTTCTGCACACAGTGGAGCTTCATTTAGCTCAGACACAGAGGAATATGAATCAGTGTGTATCTGGTGATCTTTGTTTTTATTGATACATTACACATAAATGTAAAAAAACTACAGTAAGACTAAATAATAAAGTATTTTGTAAGAAGTGATGAGAAGTTTGTTGTTTTCAGGATTAAATCAGTGAAAAGAAAAATAATCAGAAGTACTTTTGAAATGTTTCTGCTAATGTGACAGTAACATTTAACCATATTGATCATTTCTAAAATGCTTTTTTCCACATCAAATTAAACTGATGGAAATGTTGGGCATGGTGAACTTTTTAAACGAGTGAGGATATGAAGTTCATAAAAATATATTTTAAGCACAAGAGTGAAAAATGTCCATTTATAAACATCAGAATGAACAACATCCTGTGAAAGGAATAAAATATAATTTCAAGGAACAGAAATGAAAATCAGAACTTCGTTCACCAGCAAGGTTCACTGCAGCACTAATGTATCTGTGTATTTTCAATAAATATAACAAGGTAATAAATGTCATTTTCCCAGAGTGCATCACAAGTCAAGGTGTCATCCAAAATGTATTTGTGATGTGGCTGATGAAGCCTGCTCATCCCCTGTAATGACACCTCAGCCTCTCATGTGTTATGCATCACATCTTGTTACCATCTTCGCTGCTGTCATCATGCGTCTTCCCAGGTTCCTCCGGAAGCGTCGCATCGGCTAAGGGATACATGGCGGAGCGGGAGGGGGGCGGCGTTATTGGATGCCTCTTCAGCTACTCAAACTCCACAAGATGTCATTCTCATCTACATTTGCTGAGGCCACCTTTTCCCTCCTCGCCACACTATCTCATTACAAAGCAGAAAGGTGACAGAGGAATCGCTGAAGGACTCGAGGTGTGAGCGCAGCGTTTTATGAGAATGTATTTTTGATGCTACATTATTTTAAGATGGAATCACCTGGGTTATGTCTGTAAAGGTTCACAGAAAGAACCTCTGTTTTATTGTTTTCCCAAATATAATATGCATCAAAATGTGCTGACCTTGACTTAGGACCCGACATACAAGCATGTGAAGCGTATCGAAGTATTTTCACTGACTGTGGCTCTAGATCTTGCTATTAGTTCTACGCTTTTTGTAATAAACTTTATTTATTTCCACTGTAAACCAAAACTTGGGATTGTGTCGCATCATTTTAAATCCTGATCCTTTGTCACCGTATTGTTTATCTGCTTTTCATTCCAGTGATGCAGGGAGACATGATGGCGGGTAAAATACTGCTCTGGCTTCTCCTCATTATGCATTCGACACTGCAGGATGTACAATTTTATCACCACATAAACCAGGCTGTCACGGATTGTTTGGACATGTTGAGCGAGTGCTGGCTCTCACACTCCACATATGTGCACCACAGCGAAGGAACCAATGCAACTGTGACCCAAATAACACAACAATACCCAAGTAATAAGGTTATTTAATCTATTGTTACGCTGCGCTGCCTGCGCTGATGAAGACTGTCTCCCTGTAGCTTAAAGTGAAAGTGAAGCCTGACCTACTTTTGGATTAATTTGGTTAATAATTATCTGCCCACTTGATGCACTGGAACCTAATTACCGGTTGCAAAAAGACCCGGCCTGACGTAGCAGAACACCGTCAATTCCTCGCCCTTGATCCAGATAAACATGCCCTATTCAGAACAAGGACACACAGCAAGTTCAGGTTTACAAGGTAATGTTGACGGGAACAGAAAAAAATTAAAAGATATTTACCAGAATCCCAGGACTTTTATTTTGTAACTTTTAAACATTTTTACAAGAGCATGCTATATAGCTTAACCAAAGAACATTTGGAAACATGTTAAAGCATGTTTAATATGGAAAAATGTATTTTGACATACATTGTTCTGTTTAACTCTGTATGTCAAAATAAAATGTGAAGTGGAGGTTGAACTGGACAACATGGGATATCAGTGGAACTGGAATATCTCACAGATTTGGAGGGAATTTGGCTGAAAAAGCAAAAATTGATATTTTATGACCTTTACCAAAAAATCATGCTGAGGGAATCCACTGGAGATTGTGTGGAAATACACAGAAAAATACACAAAACAATACAACAGAGTTTTGGAAAGTACATTTTATTTTTGGAGTCGAGCCTTAAGGGTGAGTTCTGTTCATTATTTACTTGGTGGCAAAAACAAAAATGTTTCTGAGGAGAGTCCACCTCCGAGCGACAGACTGCAGGAGAACTGAAGTCTAGAAACAACACAGACATTATAATGTCAGGTAGATATCAGAAATCATTCAGAAGAAATGTTTCCAACAGTCGCTTGTTTCTGGATCTACAGAGTAAAGTTGGACTAAACATCCAAACAAGAAAAGCTTCATTTCCCCCCAACTCGACCCGACCCACCAGGTTAGGTTTTGTAATAACCGCTTCACTATTTGATGCAGCCGAGTGTGACGAGGAATCCGCTATGAAAACCCATAACAAAGATTTTATTAATGCATATTTGTTCTGCTGCCAAATATTAAAAGTTTACGTCGACTCGGCGTTCCAATTGTATTCTTCCATTTGTAAAATGCCAAAGAGTCTCATGTATCTTATTGTGTAGCTTTATTTTGAATGCATGGACATGACCCAGAAACAGAAACACACACAACACATCACAACGCTGAAAAATGACCTTTTGCACAACAGCTTAATTAATCATTGACACTGAAGCTGGATGGAGACAAACTAACGACTGTGCTTCTCTTCTAACCTTCCTCTGACTGCTGCACTGTTGGGTTACATGGAAAGTTACACTAGCGCAGTCCCCACTGGCTCATTTGCATATAATTAATGATGCATGCATATGCAAATGAGCATTTTAAACAATGTTGATTAGTGCCTATGCATTCATAGGCCAGCAGTCACACATGTCTGACATGCCACTTCTGCACATAATCTGCATGGCAGCAGAGGGCAGGCGGCGGCGTCTCTAATGTCGCCTCATAATGGCTGAAGGCTCAAAGCGGTGATAAGTGCTTATTTTGCTGCTCGCCTGTTTTACGGGATCTGTAAATCTGTAAATTGCAACGTCAGCATAATTAGCTGTGTTGTTCAGCAAAATACGTGATTTGTTTTCATTCTTAAGATTTGAAACAAAATATCAGGAATATCTGAGGTGTCACAAGTTTTTAATTAAAACCTCTTCGTCTTTGCTCATTGGTCTCCGTCCTGCATGACAGACATAAATCTCTCCGTCTGTATTAAAGGAAGACGAGTTAGAAGAGGGTCTGTCATGAGAATGAAGATGATCTCAGCAGCGGCTGTGGACCCGTCACGGCCGGCTTTGATCGTGCTTCTGGACTGCTGAGGCCTTTCAGAGCGCCGCTCTTATTTGGTTAAGGGCTCTTCAGTTATCGGCCTGCAGAGCCTCAGCAGATCAATGCCTCCCTCTCGTCTTTTCTCTCCCCTGACCCTCAAGTGTCAGCCTCAAGCTTACGCTGCTGCGTTTCTGCTCAATATCATTTGGCTTTTCGCTGTCTTAAGAGTGAGAATAAAGAAAAACTACATTTAAAGGGAAATAAATCAGATTTATTTTAGCATAATCCTCCTGCAGAAAGGTTGGCGGAAACGAGATAAACTAATGGATTATCATAAATACAGTCCATAATAAGTGTTTGATATGACGGAGCAGGGTTATGTTTTTAAAAATAAGATTTTAGTCTTAATATTATTGGCTTGTGAGAAACTTCGCATTGATTTAAATACTTTAAATAGGAACTGGTGTGGGACAATTCAGAAGGGAGCTAAACATTTACCTTTACCTGTTGGAGCTGGGTGTGACATCACACCTGAGGTAACAGAGTTCCAGTTAGCAGAAGGAGAAGTCAGCAGTTCAACATGGCGGCGCCAGCAGCCATTGTTCACAGTGTTTCTTACAAACATCGTTTTCAGATTCAAACATTGTTTCTGATTTGTTCAGTGAGAGTTGTCGGCGCTGCAGGTAACATTGATTTTAGACACACCTTCTCATGTGTCTTGTGAAATAAACTTCCTGCTCTTGATGCGAGGAGCGGCCATTTTGAACCTTAAATTCATATTTTACACATTTTTGTACTTCCATTCGGGTCTCTGCTGATTCTAAAACCCAAGAACTGAAAAAAAAACCCCATCCATCTGTTTCTTGGCAGTAAGTAAATCTTTTTAGTGTCTTTAAAATGAGCCATTTCAACTTTGCGTAATGTTCTTGTTGATTTCTTTGACTGGGAAGTCAGAATTTCAAGTTGCGACTAAAAATGAACCCACCATAAATCGTCATTATTTCCCAAAAATGTTTGATGCCATTTTACTGCGTTACCATTTCCCGCCTGCAACATGCAGTAACTCATTTTTGGACCAACTTTGCTCATGTATGTTTGCTGTTAATATGAATCATTTATTCCAGAGTGGTTGTAAAGTGGATCTCAGGGTTTTTATGCAACCTCTTTTTTCTGGCACATATAAGAAACCGTATCAGAATCAATATCCTCATGCATTTTTTCTTCTATGTTTTATTTGATGTCTACAGCCCGACATAAAATTGTAGTGAATGCTCAGGGGATGTTTACCCCATTTAGATTTCATAGAGCTTGGTGTCTCCATTGATTAATGTGTCTCTGACCTACGTTTTCATTAAAGGAGGTGGAGCTGGTGTGTGTGTGCGTGTGTGTGCATGCTGGTGACAGGACAGCGGCTGGTTGGAGGTGATGTTTTAGGGTGGTGTGATTGAAACCTCCATACCTGCATGTGGAGGTAATGACCCTGAAGACAAGCAGTGGCAAGCCGGAAATGTCATGCAATGAGAGAAGCAGGGCAGGTATGAAGCTGGCTCGGCCGTTTGTTATCATTAATCTTTATGTTTATGGCAGCAAATGTGTTATAGGAAGGTGTGCCCTGAGTATTTCACTTTGATTGGTCTGCCTTCACTGGCATATTGATTAGGTAAGTTGGAAAAGTAGAAGGCAAGAGGCAAAAGTGACCGGAACCTCGTTTCTAGACGCTCTGAAGATTAACATAAAGACTTCCAGCTAAACCTCATTCATCTGAGCTTTTATGCAACTTATATCCAAACATTTACTGTCCGTTTGCCAGTTTTTAGGCATTGCATGTGTCTATGGATTATGTAGTTGTACACATGCCTGCTGCAGCTGGAAAACGGATGCAAGAGACAGCAGGACATTGTCTTTAGATACTGCTAAAGTCTTGACAAATGCAGAAACTTCCATTTTATCACCAGCTGTTTTTATTTTTCCTGAACAGAAACAGAAGCTGCTCCTACTGACCCAGGTTCTGGTTCTGCTGGATGTTTCTTCCTGATAAAGTGAAGTTTTTTTCCTCTACTGTCGCTACCTGCATGCTCAGTATGAGGGATTGCTGTAAAGTCAATGCAAATAATTACCTACTGTCCGTGACTGGATGCAATCTGCTGGGTTTCCTTAGACAGATAATTTTTTAAAATGATTTTGAGTCTTTAAAGTATCAAGGTCACAATCATATCTGCTGTCAAATTAACACAATAGAAATTAGGAGGCTTAATGTTTGCTATTTTCTGCTTAAAGTTTCAAATCCCCTGATAAAACCAACTGTGGCCTCTAACATGCAAAAAGAAAAATGGCATTCTGAGTTTATTAATGTACGGTGGCCCCGCTTGCACCATATCCATCTTTGTAACTCAGAAAACAACATGTCATTAGTCACACTAATATTCAGGGCTGGGAAATTTCCAATTCATGAAACAGGTTCAATATATTTACATGGATCTGTACTTTTAAGGGCAACGATGTGGAACCCACTGATCAGAGTCTGGTGGAGGAGACATTTCTCTCTGTCTGCAGTTAGACTAATGTAAACGGGAAACTGCACAAGAATGTGTTTGTGAAGGTTTGGGGATTTATGAAGACAGACTGTTACAGCAGAAAATGCACGATCTTGACAACATTTCTTTAAACTTTTTGTTACATAAATATACTGGGATTTTTGAGATCTGCTGAGTGAAATAGATTTATGTTTAACTTTGACTCCTAATAATGGAGTCAAAATTAAGGTTGTTGAGTTTGATGTGGATGATTTTTGTTATATGAAACATCATATATGGCTTCATATGGAGGTGAATTTCTGCTCCTTTCCACGTTTAACAGGAACGGAGTTCAACATTTTCTACATTGGTGTTAATTTAGAAGATAATTAAAAGTTTAGAAGCTAAATCAGTCAACGCCAAGGACAATTGGCTGCCTTGCTAACATCAGCTAACACAATGTTACTCAAGCAGCATTGCACCTGGATCAGAAGATGGATCTCCTGTCAAATATTTTAGAGATGCTACAACAAAAAATCTGTAAACAGGTGAATTTTCTGCAAATGATTTGGAGTCACATTCAACAGAAAAACCTGCTAATGGTTGGAGCTCCGCAGTAATACTGTTTTAAATGTATAAACTGCCATGTGTGAATGTCAGTGTCGTTAATGGAAAGACCAACATTACATTTATGGAAATGAAAGTGAAGCGCTTTGTAAACCACGGTCTCTGCTAATGGGTTTTATGCACCTTTATGGCATCCAGTGAATGGAGATCAGGTGAAAACATGTAGGTCAACATGCATCTGGACTCCCAACCTTCCTCTCTCCTCAGCCACTCGTCTGCAGCACCTGGCTGTAAATTAGAAGGACGAGTTTTGTGCGACAGTCACTGTTTATTGCTCTGTTTAAATTCAGGCGCTATTTAAAATGGAAGCACCTTTAAAAAAAAAAAAAAAGAAGGCATTTAATATAAATGATCTGGCGTTGATTGTGATGGATATACTGTGTAGAGACACCTTGCCTTCAAGGGCATCAACGGATAAGCTATCATTTTCCTCCTCTTACGCATGAAGGGAAGAATGACAGAGGGTCCAATGTCATTTACAATAACACAGCAACTCACCACCTGAAAGGCAACAGTAGGCTCCACCAGCAGTGTCTGTATGTTCCTCAGTACTTTCTACAAATAGAAGGTGAAGAATCTTGAATTTAGCAAAGACAACCTGATGTGTTTCTGTGTAACAGAAGACTAAAGGATCCTTGGAGAGAGACTATGACCTTCTTTTGCATATTTTAGAAAAGCAATTACAGGTTTTAGTCCCAGTAGTGTTGCACCACATCTAACCTTTGCTTATATTTCAGTAAAAGGAGCCAAAGTGACCCAGCTTTATAAACCTCCACTCAGCATAATAAGCCTTATGTTACGATTAATGAGATACCCAGGGCATTATTTGTTGTCTTACATATCTTATTGATTGCATTGTCTTTCATCTTTGCAGAGCCTCTCTGTCTCTCGGTCCTCCTCCGCCGACTCATTCCCACCCTCTTGCTGTCTGCTTTGCTCTCTCTTTCTGCGACTCATTGTTTCATTTTCTCCCCAGGGCTCTCTGGTCTCAGTCATGCAGGAGCTGGTGAAGGTTGAGTAGTCATGGTATGCAAAGTGCAAACTTGTATAACCTCACTGCAGCATGTGTGTGCTAAGATGTCATCTTAAATCAATGACCTGTGCATATGAAGCTCCTTAGAGCAGACATCCAGGATCATGCAGGTTCCCTTAACCAGCTCATTTATGAAAGACCTCAGAGGTTCTGCTGATGCTTGATTAGGCCGTCCACTGTGAAAGGTAAAATCCAACAGACTGCAGAAACACAATCCGTCACACGTGACAATAGATTTAAACCAAATTAATGTTTGAAGTGTTTACCGACCTTGTCTGAGTGCCGGGATGTGACTGTGATGTCTGCAGGAACCTGGAAGTTCTGCGTTTCCCCCAATCACATCCAGCAGATCCCAGAATCTCATTTACCGAAGGAAAGCTCGTCTGTTCAAAAAGAAAGCAGAGGGGATTGAAAGTGACACGCCATAAACAGAAACCGTCAAATAATTAAAGAGTGTAAACAGCAGAGATGAGCCACTGGTGAACCGGGCTGTCGGGAAGCATTTGCTGGGCTCAGTCAAGTTGTTTGAAAGGTGCTCTGTCCTTTTCTCCATCAAGGAATGGTACACTACTTCACAATAGTTCTCATTTTATCAACGTTACAATTAAAAGGCGAAATATTATGTTTTATAATTAGAAAACCTAAAAATCTGAAAAGTCTGAAACAAACAGGATCTCAGTTTTCAGTGACTTTTCACAGGAAAGTTCTAAAATATCTGGATGGTGAAAAGGTGTCCATGGCAACACAAGTTGAATCATGTCACCAGCTGCGTTTGCGTCACAAATGTGCTCAAATCTTTGTCGATATTCAACTAATGTTAAAAA
The DNA here is from genome assembly GCA_010277075.1 of Poeciliopsis retropinna. NCBI lineage: Eukaryota > Metazoa > Chordata > Actinopteri > Cyprinodontiformes > Poeciliidae > Poeciliopsis > Poeciliopsis retropinna. The sequence goes on from VMRM01000018.1 coordinate 1,938,512, forward strand.
AAAAAAAAGACAATTTTGCAATCGCAGTGTTTTCACCAAACAAATGAAATTAAATTCATTAATGATAAATCATTAAAAATCATGGCAGTGATGAAGTGTCCTAGTAAAAGTACTGATGTGAATTTGATTTAGATACTGTGGCTGAATTACAGCAATTCTGCAAAGATGTTAAGTGATGTGACAGATGGTTGCCTCGGATAACATTTTGACAGCTACATCGTTTTAGTAACAAGGATAATTCTCTGGATTTCTTCCTCCTCACAAAATAAATAATCATATAAAATTAATGAATGTAAATTCAAACTACCAGGCTTAGTATATTTTACCTGGGTGCCACAGAATGACATCTATCTTCAGAAATTTTTGCTGCCTTCTGATTTTTTGTTTCTTCAACACATTTTTAAAAATATTTCTCTGAACTCAGTGGAAAATGAAAAGTTGTGAAAATGATGAGACATCCCTTTAAATAACATGTAGCGCAGTCTTTTAGCCTTAAATGGCTCCAGGACTCGCATATTGAATTTTTAACAGCTGTATTTTTGCACAGATGCTCCAATCAGAAGAGTGAATGTTCTTCATGGCTGGTAGGGCCTGGGAATCTGAGAACATGCTATGTAAGCGCTATTACCAAGGCTATTAACCTTGACACTAGTATGCAAAGAAGTGAAAAATGAGACCGACTTGAAAAACACACACTTCTCATAAAAACATACACAACATGCCTGCAGCAAGCGATAGTCATTTGAGTAAAAACAGCGATGTTAATGGAAATGGATTCAAATGCGGGGTTTATAGTGGATGCCTGGATCAGCAGTGTGTGTTTATGATAAATGCTCCTCCAGTCTGTGTCGGAGTCTCCTGACCGACAAACAGCCTGATGACATTTGCTAATGTGTGTGGTCATGAGGTCTTCGACATCCTGCTGCAAACAACACCTGAGCCTGCAGGGCTGCTGTTCGGTTGAACTGTACAAACATATTCATAGTTTTGAAATTGAAATTGTGGATTTTAAGCTTTCCAATTATGTTGACACTCAGGAAATTGTTTATTCTGACCAGGCAGAGTTTGATCCATCATTTTTATGCTCAGATTGATATTTTAAAATCCAACATGACTGTAAATCTATGGTAAAGTAACACCCACAACATCTCAAGGTTTCAGAGTTGAAGATCTGACATGCACATAAGTACCTCATAAACTTTTGGATTAACTTTATAATCTACAGATGGAATATAATCCACACATAATTAAAGATGTTTTTATGAAGAAATCAATCAGAACATTAGAAGTACTTGCCAAAGATTGTGTTTATTTCCTTTCTGCTGCCACCCTGACACATTTAACGTTTTTAGCACTAGATTCTTTAAATCCTGCAAGTTGTTGGATCTCCATTTATAGATCCAACAGAAGCTTAAATAGTTCTAGATCATTTGCATGATTCAGTGCAAATGGTCTACAACAATACATAGAGAGACAGCGTTGTAAATGCATGTGAAACCTTTCCAACCCTGCAGCCGTGCTAATGATCGGACTTCTCTTCCATTCTTACCCTTTCACAACTGAGAGGCCATTTTAATCTCAGGTCAAACAGAAGATCCTCCGTCTGCAGGAGAAAGGTAAGAATCTGCCAATATTACTGAATTCATGGATGAATTTATGGAGGATCAGCATCTCTACCTGTCCACCAACAGAGTTCCCAGTAAGATTCGTTCTCTCAAACGAATATTTGAGAGAAAGTGTTAACATCTGGCTTAGAAATGTAGAGTAACTATGTCATGTTTGCAGGCAGAATTTTTAAGTGTGAATGCAGCTTGAGGCGCTTTGAGCAGGAGAAGGGAGGTTCACACCTAGTACATTAGCAGAGACGAACATCTTCCTGCTCCTCCCCTGAAGGATGCAGCAATGCACTTACACTGTATGATGGAGCACTAATTCAATAATTAATGGTGATAACCATCATCAGCAGCCCAAATCGATTCTTATCTTTGCCTGTGTTGAGCAATGCTACATTTTTAATGTTCTTGTCATTTTGATTAAGATCATGTCATTGCCTTTGTTCTCATTCATGAGTCAGAGTTCCAAAAAAGGCCAAATGTTCTCCGCACTTCTCCAACTGAAGGTGCTGTCACTCTAAATGATGCAAATTAGTCCTGGGATACTCTGGACTATGTATAAATGCATGCAGGAAAATCATTAATGAATTATGTTTTTCTACTCTGCATCACATGCGAGTCGTTTCCATGAAAAATCCCCCACAAAAAGAAAAGGATGGATCATCTTCCATCTGCTGATCGCTCACAGTTTACCCCAAAGCTCTGAATGCCCCCAGCATCTGGTGTTCTGCAAACTTTGATTTGCATTTCCTGTGTAGGAACATTAACTGGGATGCTTATCTGACGGGATGACGACAAAAATCCATGTTCCACAAATGCAACTTTTTAACAGCTCAGTGTCAAAAAACACTTGAATTTTAAAGTTCAAATAAGTTCATTTGTAAATCACCAACTGACAACAAAGATCATGTACAAGAAAATGTCTTCAGTTTATTTATAAAGCACCAATTCACAGTTTTACAAAGCAGTCATTTCAGTTCAATCACAAAAACATTCAAACTAATTATCAAACTGTGCATTAAAATCAGATTATTATTCAAATTAGTTTAAAATATCTTTGTAATGGTGGGACCCATTACAAAGGTGACAGTGGAGAGGAAAAACTCCCCTTTAACAGAGATCCTCACATAATGCTGTCTGGATTTTAACTCTTACGTCGAGTCTTTGATGCAGCGTTCCCTCCTCCTCGACGTAGAAACAGAGAATTATTCTTGCTGTCTTTGACTTTACAGCAATTCCTCACACTAAACATGTATGTAGTGACAGTGGAGAGGAAAAACATAAAGTTAACGGGTGAAATAACAGAAAATAATGCAAATTAGAGAATGGGAGAAGAAATAAAACGGTGGCAGAGTGAGGAAAAGTTGCATAACTACCGAGGTCACCCAGGATAACCTGAGCCTTTAGAAAAGTGTGAAAAAATGATTTCTAAAACAAAATGTCACCAAAATGCAAAGTTAAAAAATAAATAAGCAAATAACAGTGAACATGCAGGTCACTGATATAAAGAGTGAAGGCAGATGGAGAGAATAATTGCAAACATTGAAGTTGGATACAAAGAAGTGAAATTGATCCTTATTGGTTGGTTTTAGTAAACATTAAGATGGATGAGCTGTGACCTGATCAGAGGCCATCGCTCCATGGAGCCTTTCTGAAACGGGTTCAGTCGGTCGATCGCCTGCGATCCACAAACCATTAGAATCTCATGTGACTGTTATTGTCAGAAATGGTACAAACTATGATTTCCTTTCTTTAAAAATGCCGTGTGGGCCACCGTACAGCTGCTGCAGCATCTGCTTTTACATCCCATTCATATTCAAACACGAATTTCTCCACAAGCAGCCAAGTTAAACGATGCTGTGCCGACTCCTGAATTGTATTCTGTGTCTGGATTTTAACCCTGTTTCATATTCATAAACTCTCCACACGACACTTTCACACTCTTGTGTGAGATTGTGCGACCACGCAGCTCTCCTGTTTAGAGTGCCTTTTCATCCAGGCTCTAATTCCAAGCCTGAAATGATGGTTGAGTTAAATGTTCTGTTCCTAATGCACTGAAATAATGCTAAATTACAGATGGCTGCTTTTATTTGTGTGAATAAATTTCTGAGCTTAATAGTTTGTAAAACATGTTTTTTGTGAATATTTCACAAACAGGGAGGGTTGCTTAAATATGTGTAAATTGCTAAATGTATTCACTAATAATTTAGGCAGCACTTAAAGCATAAGCAGTTGTGAAAACTGGATATTTTCCCTGTGAGTTTGGAAATAATCCTGTTATCAGAGACAAGTGAAGCTTTTTCAGATCTCAGTGTGGCTCAGATTCAGGCGATGAACTGAAACGTAAACCATGATCCAGCTGCAGCCATGTACATCAATACATACATATTCTCTATTTAGGATAATGACAGTAAATGTGCTTTATGTCTGATAGCCGTGCCTGTAATTATATCTAGTCATAACAGATGGTGAAACCCACAATTAGCCTGCACACAGTGGAGATCTGTCCATTTCTGGAGAGTAAAGCTGACATATTTTCCTGCTATCTGCCAGAATCTGACATTAATCTGGCAGAGGAAGAAAGCGTTTGGCCCGGCCCGGCGCCCGGCCCGGCCCGGAACTCCGTCAGGAACATCTTTGATTCTAAACAGATTCAGAACTGATTTTGATGTAAACATGAAGAGTGTTATGAATTTAATGATTTCCATTTGCATATTTTAACAGCTCTTTGGGTGTGTTACATTACTAAACATACACAGATATAAAAAGGTTTGTATGATACAATGCCAAATTTTTGTAATGCAAAAGGCCACATGGATGATTTAAAAACTCTTTTATGTGAAACTTTCTTTATGAAAATGATAAATTCATACTTTGTTGAACTGTTTTTGAATTTAAATCCAGGATTCAGCCTCCTTGTTTCACAAATAAAACATGAACTGAAAAACCTGCAGACAAAGTTCAGCAGGCAGTTTTGATTTTTCTGACATTTATATTGTTTAGCAAAAGCCGTGTTTGCTAAGAGGTTACAAAGATATTAGTTTGAAATAAACAGAGGCAGAAATGGTCCAAATATGGAACTGAAAGTGGTCAGAAGGTTCTGGCCAGTTTGTGTGCCAGCGGTGTCCTGTGTTCTCCAGACAGTTCATAGTAAGAACAAAAAAGTGAGATAAGGTTGTTGATAAGTGCAATGTTGCTGGGGGAAAACATCCGCAGGTTAAAGGTGGTGGCAGTTCATGCTGTGGCTGTTTCTGAAGATGAAGAATTCATTTAGTTGATTTTCCTCATTCCCTTTCAGATCCTTTGAGGTGTTTAGATCTTTAGAGCCTCTGGAATCAGGCGACACATCCAAGGCAGGATGGATCCATGCTTTCATATGTTTTACTTTAAGTTTTGATCTTCACATCAGAATGTTGCTGCTGGTCAGTTTTGGTCAGTCTGTGTGATTTGTAGCATCAGTTTCCTGTTCTTACCTGACAGGAGTGACACTCGCTGTGGTTTTCTGCTGCTGTAGCCCGTCTACTTCAACGTTCTACCCTGAAAATGTGGTTATTTAAACTACTGCTGCCTTTCTGTAATCCTGAAACCATCTGACTGTCCTCTGACCCCTGATATCAACGAGGAGTTTTCTTCAGACAGTTGGATATTTTATCTTTTTTCACACCGTTCTCTGGCACCAGCCTTGTTCAAAATCACTTATTTTTTTCTTCTCCAGTTTGATAATCAGTTCAAACTTCAGCAAATCCAAATGCTGGATTTGCTGAAGTTCAAACTACCAGTTTATCGGAATAAACTGGTAGTTTGGAGATTCAGACACTTTTTTTAAGGATGACATTAAAGGAGGTAATAAAAACCCTTTTTGGGGATCAATCTTAGAAGAGGTTACTATGACGACACCAATACGCCATCAGATTATTTTAAAGGGACTTCTGATAAAAGCAGTTAAAAGAGGTGAAAGGTCAAATCTGATGTTCTTGTGGGCGTTTCAGCAGCTGTTTGGTAAGAGTTCTCCACTTGGTATTTTTCTCATAAGCCTCATGCTGGAGCTGTCAATTTACATGAATTTACATGAAGAACGATGGGAGGATTATCGGGCCGTCTGACATGCTAAATGTGCAAAGTTCTGAATGGTAACAGTTCAGGAGATGGGGACGGCTTCATGAAGATTGAGCACAGCAATAATCAAACACCATCGGACACAACACCTGCTAACACGTCTCAGTCGTTCCTGCACCACATCGAGCCGCGACACGCCGCGCCGAACATCCTGAACAACACGGCGAGAAAAAAGGAAAGGGGCGGATTCTGACGACCAAGAGGAGTCTTTTATTTTTAGTTAATGATTGAGCAAACAATCGTCGGCCCAGAGCGGTGCCCTCTGGTGGGTGTAGCCATCCCTGAGGTCACAGAGCTGCTGTCTAATAAGCAACCCATCACAAAAAACCCAATATTTACAGAGGAGCCGCTGGGTATAGAACGCTATGACAACACGCTTTTCCACAGAATAGGGCTGCATGTGTGGCAGACTGATGGAAAAGCAAGAGGGACTGAAGGGGAGGGCTTAGCCAAAGAAAAGGAGGAAGGGGATGGAGTAGTGGTGAGTGCTGATGGTGGGGCAGGGGGCCTTTTCTGCTACATATAGCACTATGAGGAACAGATGGGGCCTGATAAATCCTGAAAGGGAAGCATTACCTGCCCAAGTCACCAAGCAGCCACAATTATCACAGGGCTCTGGGTTCATTGTCAATTAGAGTGGCAGTTAAAGCCAGGCAGCAGCTGTGGCAGATGGCCGGGATCCAGAGAGGCTGGGGGAGCCGGGACAGAGGCCAGCCCCCAGGCTCTCTCCTTAGCTCCGCCCACTTCACTGCCCCATCTTGATTATATCTCTCTGAAACAGATCAGTGTGCTGGAGAGCTGCAGGAGCTTTGCTTTTACAGAAAAAGGAAATGGAAGAGAACGAGAAAGATAATGTTTCTCTGGAGTTTTTATGTTGCTCTCTGTAATCCACACTACCAGGATTTTTCACTTTTTCTCCTAACGCCTCCAAAGCTCAACGTGTTTATGAGGATTTCATGAAACAAAAAAAATAAAAACATAATGCATCATTATAGTGTTAATTTTGACTGTACATTTTTCGTATTGAAACCTTTTTATGATCTGAAGATTTGAATTGTGGCTCATTCTGAAGCTCAGTCATGTTGTATGAAAAATATCTCAGCATCAGTTTTCAATTCTTGCCCCAAGTTCTCAATTTTAAGCATTTGGACTTTGACTACACCATTCTAACACATGAATGTTTGCATGTTAATGTGGACATACATGTCTTGGTGACTTTGTACCTTTGCCTGCATTTCAGATTTTTTTTTTGTAAAAAAGGTTTACAAGATTTGCAATAAATGTATCACTTTCTTCCTCCTGCTTGGTGTTGATCTGTTGGATAAAAACACCCAAAAAGTTTAAGACTTTTACTAAAAGGCTTAAGATGTGTCAATACCTTTTCCAGCCATTGTCTCTCTCCCACACAACCATCAGGTTTCTGCGAGCTTTTCAATATTTGAAGAAGCAATTAGTAAAATCCCCTTTTGTGGTTTTCGCAGCAGTCTTGGCTGATGATGTGTAATAAGCAGTTTGAGGAGGGATGACTGATCAATAACTAATGAGGAAGCTTGTCTCACTTGATAAAACATAACATTAGGGACGCTGCAGAGAAATATTGCACATGCAGCCATAAAGTAAATGCTGTTTTCAACGAGGTGCAAGAGTTGCAAACATTTGTCAGATTTCCTCAGTCAAAGGTTGATTTCGGTGGATGTGGTGTGTGTGACCAGCTTCAACACGCTCTAAAGATTGAAAAATCTGTGATTCTCGGCGCTGCTGTCACCTGCAGTCTGTGAGCGACTGAAGGACAGCCTTCGCAGAGTTTGTCCCCGTGATCCTCCAGGCAGTCTCTCTGTGCCAAGACTCACCAGCAAGCTTCACTTTCACCAAGTACCACCATTCATCACCACACAGGGGTGCTGGGGCAGGATGCAGGGGGTGGGCAGTGTGGCCCCTCATCCCCTCCTTGTTTTCTATGAGAATCCAGGCCTCTGCCACAGACAGCAGCCACACTCCTGCTTTACAACCTTTACAATGCAGACCCAAATTTATTCAGGGGAGGACAGACCTGCTCCCTTCTATTGCTCCTCTGCTCCATCACCCTTGTCTCTTGCCCCCCCTGCTATTCTGCTGTTTTTGTCTCTGACGCCCTTTTCCCCTGACTCCACTCCCTCTCCCTCCACTCCGTCTTTCTGCTCCCTCTCAGCCTTTTTGCTCCCCTTTGGAGCGCCATTCCTCCTACTTTGTTCCGCCAGTCCTGGACCCAGCGTCTGGGCTGTCCTGATAGCGGAGAAGAAGTCGCAGCCATCCATCTGCCTGCCCCGGGCCTGCCAATGAAGAATCAGGAGCAGAGGTCCTCATTCATAACAATAGCCATTAACAATGCTAGCAGCGCTGCTGCTGCCGCGGACGCCGCAGATCGAGGGGCAGCAGGGGCCAGACTGGGAGCCGGAGCGAGAGCGGGGGCCCGAGAGGGCCTGTCGCCAGGCAGAGTTTCAGATCCCTGAGATCCAATAGGTTCAGAAGACAGACAGCAGAGAAGCATGTTGTTAGGGCCGGCCAGGCCTCACCGTCTCCCACGCCTGGGAAGAAATATTGATTTGTGCTTTTTTCTGCTGGTGGTCAGACAGCATTTGAAGTCCTGTCCATGTGAAGCCAGACACTCTCTCACATTACCTCATGGCTTCATGCCCAGTTACTTAGCAGTCTGCACTTCAGCAGTCCTTATTTCACTTGCTGTTGTTTGTGGAAAATATTTTGAAAAGCAAATGATGTCACATTCAGTCTGGGAAGATAAAGATGTGACTTTCTAAAAATAAAAAATTACAATCTTTAAACTTTGATTCTCCACATTTCGTCCAAATGAGTTGGTGACAGGAAACTTTCACATTATAGTTTAATTGTTTTAGATTTATTTTATTTTATTTTCATAAAGGGGACAATGCACATGAATCAAAAAGTAACATAAAGTTACTCATTGTAACTTTATGTGGACGGGGATGGCTGTGGAGGGTCTGCTATAGCAGCCAGTACTGCAGCAGCTCTAAATAAGTCTCTGACTGAGGACACTGTATGCTCAGGGTCGAACATAATATCCTTCATTGTATGAAGAATCCCTCTTGATACAGTCATCTGCACATCCGTCACCTGAACAGCTTCAAATATTCAAACAGCAATTAAATAGAAATCTGAGTTTAAAACATTACAGACTAATAAGTTTGAAAACTTACAAGAACCCTGCACCCAAAATGTCTCCCCCAACTATCCAATAGTAACTAATTAACTAAATAAAGACTAAATGAGTTAAAATCCTGTCTGTCTGTTTACTGACAGCTGCATAAAAGCTACACTGATGCCCAAGTAGGCCAAATTTACCTCCAGTTTTCCGTCTGCTTCCCTCCAGAGTTTTGACACATTTCCACATTTATCAGGGATGCCTATCCGTCTCCACTAACAACAAAAGGCCCCCCCTCCAGGAGCCACTCGGCATGGCGTCTCCTGTGAAAATGGTTACAGTAGGCCCTCCCTCTCCGCGCTTCTCATCTCCCCAATCAAACTGTCAAAAAAGCACAGACCCTTTTGTATTGAGAGTTTTAATTAGATTTGGATGGATTTCAAATCTTCTCTTGTTTCCTGGAATGAATCCGAGTGAAAGAAGAAAGCCTACAACAAGATTAAGCACTAATCTACCCTTTTGTCACAGCTACTGAAATCTGTCCATCTGGCCACACATTTAAACACACAGTAGATCTGTTTTCAGATATTTAAACTTTCTCATAATCTTTTTGTTTTCTTTATACACGAACATACATCTTGAAGCAAAACCATTGTGTAGGTTTATTTTAACACATTTGAATAAAGTGTATTTTTCAGTAACTCACTTCAAAATGTGACACAAGCTTTTTGTTTTTGTTTTTTTTGTGTACAATATGTTAATTGTAATAATAAATGTTCTAAACTTTTAAAGCTTAAAAGAAAATATAGGAAAAAGTGAAACTCTTCCTACAGATATTGATTACACACAGAGAATGATGTTTAAAATGTTCCTGTTCCTCTTTTCATTCCTGCGTTTTCACATGAATCATGACGCTAAACTGACTGTTGCAGCTCCGACCAGCCGGTTAGCGCCTTGCATACGTCATCTACCCAGAATGCAGTGCAGCGTAGGCAAAATGATTACAACCGTGTGACAATATTTTATTTAAATTTATAAAACTATATAACCTACAGTATCTTTACTGTATTGGTTTTACTTATAATATCAATATTTCTTTTGAATCCAGTGGTGTGAAGAATAAAGATGAGTTAGTCAGAAGATTAACTTACCGAAAACAAAATCTAATCAGTGTTTTTATGGCATTCTGTGTTTTCTGTTTAAGAAAAGTTTTGAAGAAAAGTTGGTCCTGATCCGTCGTCCGTTTCCAATCATTTTCCCGAACGTCTACCAGCACATTTACCTGTGTAACGCTGCGTCCTGCGGGGTGTACCGCTGCACACGCAGGCCTTTCAACTCGCTTCTTTCACAGGAATTGAATTTGTCCACAGGGCGGTGAAACACTGGACTCCATCAATGGTTCTGATCAATACGGCCCTGTTATAGCAACTTATTGCAGGTGGCATAATCTATACCACACATTTTGAGCCATGCTCTTTCACAAACTCACAGTCTTCAATATCCAGTGAACTTTAGCTATTTCTGGCCAAGACCTTTAGGAAATGAGCAATATAGTGTTTGAGTTCATGAAAAACTATAAACTGATCTCTGTAATGCACCAAACGACCAATAAAGATTTTTCTTCTCATAGTGTGTTGTAACTGGTAAACAACTTAATGGCTCATGAGGAAATTGCCTGGAAACATGATGCAGACTACGCATAATTTGCTTACAAAATTGTCAGTGAGTTAATCATCGTGGAAAATTTGGCAGAGATCAGCAGCTTTTCAATTCGTCTGTAATGTGTTTGTTGCTATTGGCAGGAGCTGATCTCTGTTCCTCGTGGTGACAACAAAGACTGCAGACAAATGCAGAAATTACATCTCAGATGGGTAATTTCCCCTTTAATCTATGGAAGAAGTTAACATATGAAGCGGGACTCCAGCATGGGGAGATATTCAGACTGAATGAAGCTGGGACAGGCTGTTAATGCACCTCTGAGACAATGAAACACTATCCAGGAAGTTTAGCTGGAGCAACCAATTAACATGTTTAAAGGCTTATTAGAAGCCCAAACTATGCACAGCTTAGTAACAGTAAAACTGAGTTTTTTACCACTTAGCTTTTAAAATGAAATCTCATGACCACAAAAGCTCCCTTAAGTAAATAAAAAAGTTTCCATCTGTGTGATACTGAACTTCAAACCCCATTAGTTTTACATGGTGTGTAATACACAAGTGGCTTGTTTTTTCCTGCACCTGACTGCTTATCCACAGCTCATATCCTCAAAGGGAATTTGTGGGATTTAATATTCAAATACTCAGAAGATAATTATTTTCTTATTATTTTCCGTAGCTAAAAGCATCATTTTAACTCGCTCCAAATCAGAGGTAAACAAGACCTTGGCCGTTCCTGCAGGGGAGGTGCCGTTTTCAGGATGAGCTGCAGCTGCACCATGGCCGCTCACTTTACAGCAGGCCAAGGATTAACTACAGACGGTCTGGAGCCAGAAAATACAAAAAGTTGGCACAGACAGCTGGAGAATTGGCAGCAGATATTGGCTGAACATTAGAATCAGTCTTTGCTCAAAGTATTTCCATTTTTATTTCTGCTTGAAATCATCTAACAAGCCTTTTACTGTCAATTAAAGAAAGAAAAAAAATATGTATGTTCAATATTTTTTACTATTAAAGGAGGACAATGTGTATTTTCCAGGTAGATGGAGTATTTTTTATAGCATGTTACCTTAAAATCCTGTCAAAAATAACTTGTAATTTGACACCTTGAATTGATGTCTGTCTCTTTAAGAAACTGATACTCTTTCCAAAGCTCCTCCTTCATATTATCACAATAATACTCCTCCGTTATGCTGTTTTTAACTGTTTTAAGAGTGTTCATATGATCATTTATGAGTTAAATAGGCGGCACATTGTATGAGCAAGCGTTTAGGCATCCCCAACTGGTTGCCATGGAGATCCAAGGATTTCAATCGTATTGAAGAATCAAAGCAACACTCCAGGTATGTTTTGGATTAGGGAATAACATTATAACATGATATGAAGCTCCAAATAGTCGTTTCACATAACAACCCCTTTAATGACATTTCAAATGCGAAAGCTGAAAAATGTTTTAGTTTTTAAAGCAACGATTTTTTCTGAGTTTTATGTCAGCAGGGAACCTTTAAGAAGTTTGGAAAAGGGCAAAAAGTGTCTTGTAAAGGTTTGGGAAACTAAAAATACCTGATTAGGTTTACTGTGAAAAGGTTAACATCATGAATCCTGCAGAAGTAAAGATAGAGATCAGTTCATACCTGCAGAAATACGGTGTGAACAGAATCAGCAGATTCACAAACACAACCTGGCAACATTCCTATTGAACCCAACTGTTCTGGTGTCACAATCAGTGCAGAGACTTTATAAGAAATCCATAATAAATAATTCATTACTGCATCCACTAATGCACAGCTAACATTTTACAGACATTTTATACACAAGATCCAGATTTATTTGAGTAATGATGCTTTTCTCTTTTTCACATTTTGTTAACGTAAAGGCATAAACGTCTTTACATTTTCTAGATATTTTATATAATAGACTAAAATAAAGCAACTGGATGAGACGTTTTGTGAAATGTCAAGCCTTCGGATCTCTGGGATGTTTTTACTGGATTCACATCCAGGAACTGAACATTTTTCCAAGTTTTCTTTGCAAAACGACTCAAGTTTGATAAGATCGGGTGAAATGTGTCTGTGAAAATCCATTTTTATTTTTAAAATGTTCAAAACAATTTTATGGTGCCGTATTTTCAGGATATTCAGACACACACAGTTCCAGAAAACGACCTGTGGCAGCCTAAATTACATCTGATCAAGCACATTAAACTAGATTAGTCCTTCTGCCGGCGCTCTGAGCCAGCTGTTGTCCAAAGGTGACTTATTTCATGCAAATTCACACAACACACAGGTGCACAGAGAATGTGCATGAACATTTTCTAAAAAGGTCACAAATTCCTGTTTATCCTTCCCTTTGATAATGTTTTTGTCCTCCCAGCATGCATAATTCAATTCAATCCCCACTTCATGGAATAAAACCTGTAAAAAGTGCAGCATTTCTTTGTGCAGCTATAAAATATTTGGCCTCTTTTAGTCAGTGTTGCTCCAGCTGGCATCAAATGCGTGTGCAGAACCCTCCAAGCAAACAATCAACATGCTTCAAGTGTAGAAAAGTTAAAAAAAAGTGAAAATCTGTCATTTTTCAGCCAAATCAATCCATGTATTGGATTTTGCACAGCAGCTGACAATACTCAATAGCTTTAAGCTCTTGAAACATGTCATAAAGCATGAACTCTGCCTGCTGATAATGAAGCAGGTGACTGCTGGATGGCTCCAGAATGGTCTCAAATGCACACTTTAATGAGTGTGTGTGTGCTTGCGTGTGTGTGCGTGTCATCCATGTGTGGCTCCTTCACAAGGCTCCTGTCAGGTCTGTAATTGACAGTCTAAGTGGGGCAGCAGAGAGGCCAGGCCCTGTTAATTTATTTTCTCAGACTCTCTATCCATATTTATGAGCTCCTGCTGTTTTGTCTATCACCGCCGATCAAACTTTCCGACGTAATTGTTGTCGCCAAAGCAAGAGAACCGCGAGCGGAGCGGTCACTTTTCCTGAAACGTCGACATTAGTGACGATTATTTTATGAATTCTTCCCCTCAGACCAGGAGGGCGAGGCGGAAAGGAGTGAGAGGGATCAGGAAAGATGCCGTTGGTGAGAATGATTAGAATAAGCTGCCAGAATGGGGTCATTATGCCAGCAGCCTCTGATCTGGCTCAAACTAATTGCTGTGGCTCCGGTGGGTGTGGGTTCCATCTCCTTTTAGTCCTAATAGCCGTGTCCATCATGGTGTGGCGCAAACTCATTAATCATAAACCATCATTAGTGCAGTGATAGTCTACATATAACAAACCTCAGCTTCAGGAAACATTTAATCACCTGCCTTGTTAAAACTAACACCATCCTAAGGTTACAAGTGTTTAGAATAATTGTAGATTATTTAATAGTAAAAATCAAAAGCGCCTCTATGCTTCCATACAGAAAAAAGAAATGCACAATCTAGTGTAAGTTAAATGGAGAAAAATTAAGAAAATTATTTCTCACCCAACTGAAAGTGAAGGGAAATTAGAATATTTATGTTTATTAAGCTCCGTGGGCATCAGCAGCATCAGCTGTTCCTCCTGGGGTCAGTTTGCATAAAAAGGTTACAATCATGTTACTGATGAAGTATTAAAACAATACCCTTCTTTTCCCATTACATTTAAAGAAACACAAAAACGCGCGCATACATCTGTCGGAGTGAATTATTTTTCTTGCATGTTTTCAGTTCTTTCTTAGATCTATTAGCAGAATGAGGCTGTTCAGAAACTAAAGTGTCTACATTCTAAAATATACTGCATGAAATGATCAATTCTGAAAATATATTAACGGATGTTTACCTATAAAACGTTATTTTTTAGGACTGTGAGTCCAAAGATATTACAGCCCAGAAACATGAGAGAACGACCCACAACAACAAATACTTAAAATCCACAAATACTTCAGGATTCCTCTAAAAATGATTATTGATGCCAACTTTTAACAGTGCAGAAACCAGATACTCCTCATTTGTCCAGGCAGTGGATTTCCAAGCAGGCTGACTTCTTCTGCAAATAATTTGGAGTTTGTTCCACAGAAAAATCTGCAACGAAACAAGAGTCTCGTCGCTGAACTTTCCGTTTTTTGGTTGTGAATCGTAATCAGGATGTTTCCCGTCTTTCCCGGGTCGGCAGATTGGACAGTGGAGTCCAATCAGCCTTTCAGAGAGGACAATATTTACTGCAGCTTAGTGACTCCCAGGTAGAAACATCCCATCAGTCTGGTGTGTAAAGTTGGACTGCTACGCCTTTGAATACAATTGCACATGATGTGTTGCTGTTTGCCTCCACTCACCCCCCTTTAATGAATTTAATTTGTTTACAAGTCAAGCTGGAGGAGATATTTGCTGGTGGGACCCCGGTGTTGGCGGTGTTAGACGCTGGCTTACCTGGATCATCTGGGGTAGAAGAGTAATTATGTGCTATTTTGATCCCACAAACATACACTCATTTCCATTCATTAAGACTTGTTAGGCTTTCATCAAAACAACATGGCAGCCTGATGTAAGCATGCATAATGGAGATTACTGTAAGTGGCCCTGTGCCAGTCGGCTCCGGTTTCTGCTTCTGCTGACTTCAAGAAAACTTTGTGGGATTAAGTTATGCCTTCCAGATTCTCCTTGGATCAATCACATCTTGTGGGAAAAAGCCTCGTTATTAAAATAAGGGAGGATTTGTGATAGCTTCAGCAATTCAACAAACAATCCTTAAAAAAAGCAGCACTTAATAAGCTCCGGATGAATAATTTAAATTGTTCATTTACTTGTGCTAAAAGCTTTAATTTGCATGTTGTTTCATATTTTCTTTCCTCTATCTTTTTAATTCTCTGACTGAGTGAAGTTACTAATGGCTGCATTGTGACTTATAAACTACAAATGAATTCTCTTCAGTCTAAAAGAAAACTCATTCTAATAGAGTCTCCCAGCATGCACTGATGATTATAGAAACCCTACCAGTAAAATTGCCTTTGTAATTGTCTCACAGCTCATACTAAGTCAGCTACTCCTCTAATAAACCACGCTGAGCTGAAACAGAAGGTATTAGATTACCTCGCAGAAAACAATAGCTTTGTTTTATACAGGGATGTCCTGATCCAGACGTTCTGCTGCCAGTACCGATCCGAGTCATTTAAGATCAGGCATTTTCTGTTACTGAGTCCTAATCTGATACATCATCACATCATCGCAATTGATATGGTTGAAAAGCCTAAGGTTTAAAGTGAATAGCACAATTAATTTCAATTAGGTGAGTAAACATAACAGACAGTTTTAACTCTCTACAATGACGTTCCAGACGCAGCGGAATCAGTTATTCTTCATATTTTGACCCAAACAATTTCTTCAGACGCCGCTCTGCAGAATCAGTGATTAGAGAGTTTAGTGTTGGTTGCTGTGGTGGAAAGTCAGAATGTCCTCTGGAGCAGTGAAGATGTTTCTCTGTTTTGAAATGCAGCGGTGAGTCTGGCTCAAGTTGAGTTCAGTGAATTTAAGTCTTAATGTTTCAGCATGTCAAGACGTTTTGGACAAACATGATCCAACTTTATGGGAAGAGTTCAGGGAAGCTGCAGCAGTCATTGCAGTCTTTCTCTTTTAATGTCATTGTAAATGAGTGAAAAATACTTTGAATGTTTCGCTGTGACTGTTTTATATTTCCTGTTTAATCATGTCTGCAGACATGTTAAAAAATGCAACACAAGTTCAAACATGAGAAAATAAACGAATCCTTTCATGTCTTTGAAATATATACATTTTATTAAGTTCCAGTTCAGAATAGTGCAGGCATATTGGGATCTGGTATGTGGAAATCTGTGATCTGTTCATTGCTTTTGCCTAAGATAATTGTCTTATTTATTTTTTTATTTTTTTATTTAAGGATCAACTGACTTTGTGGGAACATAATTTGACTGCTTCATGCAAACCGACTGAAACAAGAGGCAGACAGCAGCGGAGTGTTATCCACCTGAAGGAAGAGGAAAGAAAAATACACTTACTGCAGATTTTCCTATAAGGTTTTTCAAGCTTTTATTGTTAAAAATCAGATCCACAAAATTTGTATAAAAAGGTAAGAATGCTGAAAAAATTTAGATTATTTAAAAATGCCTTGATCAGGATCTTCCAGTCCGATCCCAGGTATGGACTAGGACATCCCTAGTTTTACAGGTGGTTGAGTTTACGACTGTTTTTATTTGCAATTTACCATCATGTTTTTAAGGCTGGTCATAAAACATGTTAATTTAAGACATGTTTCATGAATCATAGACTTTTATGTTTTATAATATGTGCAGATCTCAAGTTGTGAAGCTTTTAATGAATGTAAAAGTAACATGTTTGAAAACATGGGACATGAAGTGCAGACGTTTCTGCTCTTCTTGGAAACGTTTTTCATAGTATTTCAGAAAAAATAAATCAAAGGAAGAACTAAACATGAACATATTGAAGCATGCACACAGCAGGAAGAACCCAAAAAAGTGAAACTACAGATTTGAGCCAAAAACACTGAAATATTCTGAGGACAAACTCAGACACGTCTGTGTCCGGCTCACACTGTACGCCCTGTGCCATTCAAAAAGAAAATTAAATACGCCGCATTACCAAATTATCTGCTGCATAATGAAGTCTTAAGATTTTTATCAACTACTTCAGTAAAAAAGGGGATGAGATAGAGATTGAGGGAGGATATAAAGGAATTAATTAAGGAGAGGAAGCAGCTCCCGACTCCTGGAATGTGTCCCAGGTGGAAACGTGTCATTGAACTGACTCCTCTGCGAACAGAGGTTGAGCCTGCATGCCTTGATTAATCAATGCGCCGTGTTTTCTCCCCACTTGAACCCAAGGCCGAGCCATATTTCACAGGAGCAAACCGTGCAGGGTACTGACACGGGTCTGACCATAAAACCGAAGGTAATTAGGAACCACTGGAAGACGCCCAGTAAAAGCCGGCAGGTCAGATGGATTCAGTGTACCCTCTGGAAGCTGAACACAGACTAAAAGGCTCCTAGAAAGAACAAGCTGAACCACTTGGAGATATCAGGAATTTACGGCGTTGGACGTGTGCAGAATTTGACAAATATTACTTTCACATTGCTGCAGTAATTGGATTTTCTATAAGATAATCTACACAAATTGACAGAGGAATTGAGCGAGCCGCACACTGATGGTAAATCTTCCCGGCACAACGTTGGCAGCCGGTTGTCTTCACCATGTCACCGTGGAGTGAATCCATCACCTCAGGCCCGGTGACACGGCTGTCTGCTCAGATGAGACTCTTCCCTGTTTTTTCTCTTCTGTCTCCAGAAAGGCTTTTTATGAGCACAGCATTCAACAGTGTGCAGAACAATGATGAGCAAGGAGAAAAAAGGCAGTAAAAAATCTGTAGTTGCCACAAAATGAAGCATGAGTTGCAAGAGAGAAGAAGAAAAGCCAAGAAAGGAAGAGGCTTATTAGTTTAGTCATTTTGGCTAAGTGCCTTGGTTGCAGTCCACCGCTGGTTAGAGGTTCCTTCTTTATTATACTACTGTTATGAAATCTGCCAAAGAGCATCTCTTCTGGCTCTGTGCTTAATGTAGCTCGAACAGCAAATGGCCAGGCATTTATTCTCCTGTGCTCTGCTCATTACCGACAGAGACAGAGGCAGATAGAGACGGAGCTTTCATTTCAACTCTTCGGATGTTTATATGCAGAGTGTGGGAGGGAAGACGGAAGAGCTGCAGATTGCACTGTAAGCATTTCAGGCCGCTGTTATTAAAGCTTTATTTAGATGTATGTATATCGCAGCCCAGGCTCTGTTGCGTGGGGCCGGCTTGAAATATTAATGTTTGGTGATTTGATCAACTCCAGATTTGGAGCATTTGAGCAAGTGAACATCAGAGGAAAACAGGAATGAGGAGTTTTAGGACAGGCTGATCAAAAAATGGTTCGTCTCTTTAAAAATCACAGCCGTGACATCATTCACTGCACAAACATTAAATGTTACCTTTTCTCTAGATTCCAGTGCAAATATGTTGAGACATTTGAAATAAGACAAAAATGAAATCACAAGTGACTTTTCATCACGACGTTGTTTGGATAATACAGCACAGCTGCAGGTTTTAACTTTTATTTTACAAAAATGTTTTCTGCGTATTTGTGAAAACTGACATCATGTTGGCAATAAAATGAGACAGAAAATCTGAGAACATGTTGAGCTACTGTTGCCGTCTGAAGAAATGCACAAAAACGACCAATCAGAGCCAGGAGGCGGGGCTTAGTGCTGTCAATCAAGCTCATGAACATGCTGCTAAATGTGCTAATGACAGAGAAACAATTAATTGTTTAAGCATTCACACCATCTCTGCTGACGGGGAGAAGATGTAACGTAACACAGAGAGGGGTGAGCAGCACGCACACAGCAATGATTGACAGCGCTGTAGAAAAATATGTTTTATAAGAGTTACATACTGCAGCTTTAACATTGATAAAGTATTTCACTGATGAGACATTTTTTCTATGTTGTATTGAAATAATCTGCCAGCAGAACCACAACTTTTTTTTAAATTTTTTTTATCAATATTAAGGAATTATTTACTTAAAATAACTCCTATGTCTGCTGAGAAGTTACTTGTAAGTTAGTTTTGTCTTATTTTAAGTGTACAAATTTATTTGCACTAGAAATTAGAGAAAAATACTTGGTAAGATTTTGTGCTTTTGCAGTTTTACAGCCTCAGTTCACTGTTTTCCAGTCAGCATTACTGGCTTCTATTTATTCTAAATTGTTTTTTAAGATAAAAAACTCATATTTATCTTAAAATCCTGCTTCTCCCTGCAAAGATCTCCACCTGTATCAATTGTCCTTTAACGTATTCTGAACAAACAGCCTGATGTCAGACAGGAATGGAGGTTTTAATGAAAACCGTGGCAGACAGGAGGGGCAATGAAACACCGCCTGCCCATACAAATCGCTGTAATAACCATTTCTACATTAAAGCCTCTGTAATAACTTATATGTTGGCTTATTAAGAGTGAGAGAAGAAAATAAATGCCTATCTGTAGCAGTGCTGAATTAATTTCTCATTTTGGTTGTGCATCATCATTTTTTGGGTCTCATTTCCAAAAGGCAGGGGATTACACACTAATTACATATCGCATGGTGGGGAACGTCTCCGCCGCCGATGAATAAAAGTCCAGCTGCTCACAGGGAACCTTTCCTGTTTCATTAAGGGTGAATTCTCTCTCTAATACTAAATCCCGTTGGTTTCACAGCAGAGAGAATAATGACTTTGAGTAACACCTCTCCGGCTTGTTTATTTGCGATCGTCTCTGTTTGGTCTGTAAGGAAAAAATAATGAATATCAGACGTTTTCTCATCCTGAAATACAGAATATCATCACTTTATTCATTTTAATTATAATTTGCCCAAATCTTCTCCCTGGGTTCATTAAAATGCTTCTCCATGAGGTCCCCAGTTCTTACGTGTTTGAAGGTTTTTATCTGCCTCTTTCTGCTCATACTTAAAATACAACTCTATAAAAATAAAATCCTCCATCGCATCCTTCTGCTGATTAAATTGCCTTCTTTTCCTAACGTGTGCATGCATGCATGTGTGTGCGCCCAGGAGGTAGGCAGGCAGCGGATAGCCTGAGGCTGCGCTCCTCGCTACGTATCAGATCCGGGCGTAATGAAGCCGAAAGCCTGGCAGTGGCCGGGCGCATCTGCACATCCAGAGAGTGATGGGCGTCTCGTTCTGCTGCGGTTCCCGGGGGAAGCTCACACATCTGAGGACCCTGCCTGTTGTTTGCTCGGCGCCCGCAGCACCCACGCTGCAGAAGGTCAGGCTGCCGATGCCATCTGGAAGGGCTGCCTGTCTGCACCATCAGCTGCATATGCTGTCCAGGATGGATGATGGAACACGCTGTCATCGTACATTACACCTGCAGGTTTCTTTTTCTCTCTTTTGGTTTGATACGTTTTTCTCCAAATGTTATCCATTTCAGTGTTAAAGGTGACTTGTGATGCTTCCTTAAACAGGTTAGGATAGGTCTATGGAATATATAAAACATGTTCTTTACATTTTTTGCACAAAATCATTCTTAGATAAGATTTCAGTCTGCTCATTGATTTTCATCTGTTTTAAGGTGTCCCGTCACTTTAAATCCTTGTAAGCTGCTGCTGGCCACGCCCCCCAACTCAGAACTGGCTGCAGTCAGTTGTGAAATTATACAACCATACATCTTTGAAAAGCAGAAGTGGAGCCTCCTGCATAACCAATACGAATGCAGCAACAAAACACTTGTGTTTTCCAGCAGCCATTGTACAGTGCATACCGCGGTAAAACCAGCTGATTAACAGACTGACGCTCCGCTTGGGTTGCTAGGTGACGAGCTGGGCTTGCCTGGGGTTGCTAGGAAACGAACCAATGCCCGTCGAATGTGTCGTAAACAAATGGGAGGTTTCTGAAACGGCTTATTTCACTCATCAAGTGAAATATGTAAATCACTGAACAATGAAACACAATTTTAAAATGTCGCCGTCTTAACCGGACATTATTGAGGTCAGAGTTCATGATTCTACAAAAATCTTGAAGGAAAATATCTGAACATCTGAGTTCTGCAGAAGCAAAGCAAACAATCAACACTGCCTCAAAGTGGCTAAACAAACAAACAAACAAACAAAAAAGAATGAAAGAGAGCTGATGGAGTGACCTAATCAAAGTTTTAAATTAAACTGAGATGCTTTAGCACAAACGAAGGAGACCTCCACGATGATAAAGACTAGTTACCACAAATACTTCATAGCAGTTGTTTCCACCAAGGTTTGAAAAAATACTTATCAGTTATTATGTTATTACTTTTTTATTTTATTTTATGAAGGGCCAAGTTAGATGGGATAAACTTTTTCACCTTTCTGCATGTTTTATGTGCCTCCAAACATTCCTCCATTATGCAAATTGTGTTTTAGTTTTCCTTTTAGGACCCCAGCGTCGACTTCATGCATCACAGATTAAATATTTTAATTAGACAGGATCCACATCAAAGCGGTCCGACTCTTGCCTGAAAGGGTTCAAGCGGAGATAAATGAGGAGTGAGAGCAGAGAGCAGAGGAGAATTATCAAAATGTGATTAATATGAAGAATTGTACTTGACTAATTGTGTTTAAAAATCTGTCCAATCTATCAAAAGGCCGGCAACAATCTGTCTTAGTTTGAAACTTCATCAGGAATTCTGTTTGACACTCATCGCTTTGAATTCAAAACTTAATATTTAACGGCATGGCCTAAAGCGCAGCGGTCCCAGCATCAAACCGTTAGCTGAAAACGTCCCATTATTCCCATCATGCATGGAGCTGCCAAATTAATTCAGCTTTTTATAGAAATAAAACATTTTCAGCAACAAATTAAATTCTATGCCGTCAATAGAAAATAATTTTGTGACCAGCAGAGATCCGCATCACGCATTAGAGGAAAACCAGCGATTTTGGCGCCGTATCAGGTGTGTAATTACGCATGTGTGTTATTGTGTGAGTGTGGCTGGGGGTAATAGAGGCTGGCTATTAGAGAGAGGGGGGGGGGTAAGGGGGGCAATCAAGGGGCTTCAGGAGAGTCGGGTCATCCTGTTGCCTGGTAACAAGCTTCAGATTGACAAAGGAAGACCAATTTAGGGCTACTTTCTCCAGAAATCAATACACCAGCCCGATGTGATGATGTGAGATTAGCCAAGGGAGAGAAGCCAACATATTTGGCAGAGGTTACTTCATAACCCAGAGAAGAAGGTGAATATAAAGATAGAACGGCCGGCGCGCCTCGCTGCTGAAATCTCGCTAAAATGAGGCTTCTCTTGGTCTCGCCTCCCTCAGGTAATGATGACTTTAGCAAAGTGAAAACTCATGCAGAGGGAAGAATCTGATTTGAGCTGGGTTGTTTAATACCATCTGTCAGAGCGCCGTTAATATTGCCCCGGGCGAGGGGACCCTGGGCAAGGCTGTGATATTAGAAAAAGTTCAAAAATGCAGTAAGATACAAATGTAAGCTGAAGCCAAACTTTAGGCCAGCTGCAGACATGAAAACTCTCTATGCATAAAACATGTCCAGCAGCAGCAGATGAAAGTCAAAGATTCAAAGTCAGGAAAGTTGGAAAACATTATTCTGAAGATTTAATTGATGTTACAACTGCAGAGGTAAAGGGAAACGATTCTATTCAACACATTCCTACAGATTATTACGTATGTTTTTATTTATTTATTTAGTTCTAAATGTAAAACTGACTCCTCCATGGCAGCAGTTTGCATTTGTGTAACAGTGAATCCTGCAGTGGCGTCCCCAAGGAGGGCTCAGGGGGGCCCTGGGCCCCCACAGAGAATCATGCTGAGGTCAGATAAAGGTGAACGCTTTCTTCAGTCAGACATAGAAGCAAAACCCAATTAATAAATAAATTAATATATTTATGAAGTGAAAATAAAAAGTATTTATTTCTTAAAAATATATGTTAATATAAATAAATAATAGGATTTTTATGTGTGTATAAATATATGTAAATTCTACTTTTTATATATTTTTTATTTAATAAAAATAGTTATATAATTAAAAATGTATATTTCTAAAAATATATATATAAGTAATATAAATATTAATTCTATTTAATCAATATGGTGTGTGTATTTATATAACATATATAGACATATATATAGACATATATATATATATATATATATATAAGTATCAGAATTGGTTAAGCTAAATGAAAAATTCTAATTTATTTTATCATTTTATGTTATTTTCCATGATATTATATAATCATGACATTTGTAACCACATTACAAATGTCATTTAGTTGCTGAATTTTCTGAGTGTATCTCATTATAAATACATTTCAGCTCTACTCTTCTTTACTTGCCTTCATCTCAGATTAGCTCAACCTGGACTGATGATTACGCTCCAGTTGCTCGGCTACATTTGATAATTGTGAAAACAGTATGCTGCCTCTCAGGAAATGTCAGTTTGATAAGCAGAACCCAACCTGCAGAGAAAACCCAATTCCAGGGAAACTTATCACTCCCAAAATGTCTTTGTGTAAAACAAAGATAATGACTGATGTCTGTGCATGAAATTAAAAAAATCCTTTGGCTGAATTAGAAAATGTAAATAATCAAACCGTTTGTGATGAGTCTTTGACATTAACTGTATTTATTTATGTTTTAATCCTTTACTCTGATAAAACAACCTGAACATGTTGCTCTGAGCTCCTTGAAGATGTTTGTTATTAATGCTGATTTCCACTGAACATGTTTAAATGTGGCTCTGACTTCATCCTCCTTACAATCAGCTGTTTAATGCTGAATCAGCACAAAATCATTTCACCAAAAATATTTATACATGGTTGTTAAGCCTCTTTAAGATGTTTCTTTTACAGATCAAACAATATAAACGCGGTTATAAAATAAACATAGTTTATAAGCTATTAGCATAACAGCCACTTTAAAATATAAACCGTTTGAAAACAAAGATTTATTTAAGAACTCATTTATTTAATGTGAGAGTTTATTTTAAGATTTTAATTTTGGAAAACATATATAATCAGCAAACTAAACAAAATAAAAAACGTTCTGGAGATTTAGCCTTTTGACCGTCTAATAAACAGTGTTCCCTATAAACAGACCTCCACAAAACCCTTGGAAGCTGCAGAGCCTTCAGCCTTTTGGAGATTATTCACATTACAACCACAAACTACAGTCTGCTTCATTAGTATTTATTAGATGCATCAACATTAGGTTGTGTGATTAGAAAGTGGAAGGATGCACAGACTTCATATTTTCTCCAAAATAAAAGAAAACAATGAAAAGAACTTAACTGTGTGGCAGGAATTTGTAATCAGCCAAGTTTCCTCCGTTGGAGAACATTAGAGAACAACCAGCAGAAAGTCAGCAGAGAAAACAGATTAGCAGAATATGTCACTTGTACACAGCACTTTTTATGTCAATATTAAGGAATTGTTGACTTAAAACAAGCTATAAGTTTCTCTTTAATTCATTTTATCTTATTTCAAATGTACTGAGATATTTTCACTAGAAACTAGACAAAAATACTTGGTAAGATTTTGCAGTGTAGTTGGATATAAACAGCAGTTTTTTGGAATCACATATCAGTGCTTGTGTGCTGTTACTGATGCTGTATTGTGTTTAGAAAGGTTTATTTTCTAAACTGCGTACGGTAAGTCACTTACTGGGCTTTAATTTCAGGTTTTATCTCCCAGCAGAAAGCATGAACCCGTCTGTAACACTAGACCTGGTTTTGTTGCTAAAATTCAAATACATCTGTGAAACATAAGAACTGATATCCTGAAAAGTGACAGATGACATTCTGACGTCCCTCTGAATAACTGGGTGTGCAGTGACAGCTTTAAGGAGATAAAACTAAACAGACTCTGTTACAAGAGAGGGGGAGAGATAAGCAGGTAGACGAGGAGAATAAAACACGAACGGTGGATTCTCAGGTCTAATCTGGACGAGAAACTTTCACACAGGCTTTTCTTCCTCCACATTTCAGCGTAACCAGACCCTCTAACGCTCGACACTGAGAGCTCTTGATAGGCAGGAATGTGGATCCTGAGAACCTCAGGAGGAGGCTGGAGGGAGGGGGCAGGAATGCAGCAGCTCCAGAGCCAGTGGGAACCGGGCAGCCGGAGAGGATCACCTTGACCTGCGCTGACACCTCTGTCATCGCAGGCCCGGGTCTCGGGCCAGGGGAGGGCAGGGAGGGCCGGGTGGTGGTCCTGTTCACCTCTGACAGCAGGAGGCGGAGTGTGACTGCCCAGAGCCGCTGCAGGCTGCCTCCATTTAGACCCGCAACTGGTGAACATAATGCTGAGTATTTCACCCTCAACATTATTTTAACAGGATTTCTCTAATAATTTTGATTGCATTGGAATGTGCAGCTGAGAGACAGAAATAAGTCGCCCGACGGCGACCAGTGTGTTTGGACCTGTGGCTGTTAATATAAATGTAATATCAATGTTTTGCATTTCATTATGTTTTAAAGGGGCAGTGCTATGTGTTTCCTACTCACATAGAGCCATTCTATAACTCAGAAAAGTAACTATATTATCTTCATTTGTTATAAGAATCTTATAAATATCTAATTTGACTTGAAATTGGGCCTCTGTCTCTTTAAAAACTCTGTCTTTCTGAAGTCAACCCAAAATGGCTCCTCTGTTAACCCTTTAATGTTTTCACCATCATTTCACTGAGAAGTGGCTCCTATAATGAGCTCAGCTGGTGAACAGTTCCACCAGGTGTTTGCTAATCACTGCTGGCTAGTCTGAAGGAGCTGAGTGGTGGAGAGGTGCTCTGGAATGTGAAAACTCAGAGGAGGAGCTGCGTCTGTGGTAACTAGGTCCAACCCAGCGTTTTACACAGCTGAGTAGTTGCCATGGAGATTAAAGGACTTCTCAAACATGCGTTAAAGAACCAAACAACACTCCAGGTTTGCTTTTGATGAGGGAATCACATTATAACACGATGATTTTACATGATGCTGTCCCTTTAAAAGTTCATTTCTTCCTGGTTGTTGGAGGCGATCGAGTGATTTCAGTCGCTGCCCCTAAAATATCTGAATATTGTGTTATAGAATCGTGTATTTACTGGGGTGTCATAATTGTTCAGCATTTTAAATTAGTTAAAATGATTGGACCAGTCTCAACAAACATTTCTGTATTTCACGTTGATCTGAAGATTTAGGAAAAAAGCCAAACCCAAGTGAAATTAATCTGACTTCACAGGATTTCATGGCTGTATATTAATAAGGTGATCAGTCTTTCTCCTTCCACCTGTCTGTCATTTTCCAGACTAACGTTTGCCATCATTTATGGTCTGAGTCATTAGCATGCCTGGACTGGCCCCTCTGGACTTATTTCACAGACTGGAGCTGCTGCTGCTGCACACCGAGGGTCAATGGAGAGATGAAGCCAGCTGACTGTTAGCTGCTCAGCTTGTGTTTGGGTCACAGAGGGTCACTGCTGTTAACTAAAGTTCTGTCGAGAGGAGGGAGGAAAGAAAAATGTTCTGGTGATAAAATAATTTGAGCCTTGAGTAAAAGACAGAGATGGTAAACGCTCAAAAATCCTATTTTTAAATAGCTTCTGTTGCATTCAAAGCCACATGTCAACATTTAAAAGTGTAAAAGACAATGAAATAAATGCATGTTTTAGTTTTATAGTTCTCTGGCTGTTAAACAAGCCCTCATCATCACCCCTCCACCACCATGCTTCTATGCATTTCTGCCTTAATGTCATTTGTTCAAAGGATTTTATACCTGAAGTCATTTGGTTCAGGCACACAAAGAAGAAAGAAAACATTTACTCCTCCATTACACATATTATATCTACTTTTTATTTTAGTGGAACAGAAAAACGCAACATTATTAAACGACAACCTGTTTAATGGAATTAAGATCAAATCAAACACTGAAATCTTCTGGCATTAGAGCGCTGAGACAAAACTGATTCAACACAAATATCACTCCAAAAATAACACAATCTTATGCACTCTCACCTCAGCATGCCGGGTGCTTGAAGTTGAAAGTAAAACTCAAGGAATAACTAACTGATCAGTTATGATTTTGAATTTTCTTTTCATAAGATAAACATAAATCAGGATATTGACGTCAAGGAAAAAGTAACATACCTGATCGTGAAGCAGAACATTGTGAATTTCATTCCTTTTATCGCTGAACATTCAGGATTCAGAAACATATCATAAGCAACAAACATGGTTTAAAAAGTCAGTAAGATTGGAAACAACATGAGGAAAGCTTCAGCTGGAATGACTGACTGTCATAGGAACATGAATGCATTTATATACTGGAAGAAAATCACATTAAACCACATTATATGTTATTGTGATGCATTCAGAAGAGGTCACAGAAAAAGACACCCATCCTGATCAGCTATTCTAATGACTGTATACATAACAATAAACATTAAAACAAACTAAACAATCTTCATAATGGTTTAGGGAAGTGTACCTGCAAGAAAGCCATTAAACAAAGACATTATTACATAATGGCTCCTCTGCAGCATTATGTCCCCTCAGAGAAACAGCAGAATAACCGAGGAGGCTGCTGTGAAATGAAATACGTCTCATTTTATATTCTTTAGATGTTTCTGCCTTCAGACTTTAAGCAAGCCACCTGTGGTGCTGCTTCAGATATGAGACACATATATGAGAGATAAAAATGCATATCAATGTCAGTGAAGCAGCGAAGCAGCAGTCAGTTCGAGCGTGTCTTGTAAGACAGAGCAGAGCACAATTTAGAAATGACATAACAAGCATAGGGAAGCATCAAGGCATGCCACCACAGAGGGATCTTCCTAACTTGCTGAGAGGAAATGGAGTCATTCACAAGTTTCTGTCTATTAATGATTCTTTCTTGCATCTGAGACAAAAAAAAAAGTCCATTGAAGAACCGGGTGGCTCATTGTTGGCTGGCAGTTTCTGCGACTCAAATATCTGTTAACAGACTGTTTCCTGGCAGAGTTACATCAGCTCTGGCACCAGACAGACACACAGAGGGAGACATTAGTCAGCACTATCATCTCTCCAGCTGCAGACGCTGTTGCGCATCCTGCTGGGAGTTTACACATCAGCTACCAAGTCAGAGTTAATGTTTATCCTGATGTAGGTCACTTGCAAAGTTGTGCTCACTGCAAAAAATGTCAAATCTTATCAAGTATGTTTGTTCCAGCTTCTAGTGCAAACATCTTAGTACACTTTAAATAAGACAAGGTAATTTACAAGTAACTTCTCCGGAAGATACAGTAGCTTGTTTTAAGTCTATAATCCCTTAATAGGGATTTTAAAAAGTGCCAGATCTATTGGCAGATAATTTCACTTATTACAAAACATTTTCCCATCTTATAAGTGAAACTAGTACTTTTTAAACTTAATAATAGGGGATTATTGACCTAAAACAAACTTCTATATCTTGCTGAAAAGTTATTTATATTTACAAAAGTTAGTAGATCAAATATACTTGGTAAAATCTGGTGTTTTTTTGCAGTAAGAATGCTATACGTCTGTGTAGAAAGTGTACAGGGTAACACATTTTGCTCACATGCACCTGCCTTTGTAAATTCACATTTACAAATTCTGCACATGCAAACACTTGAAATGTAACATGGCTGCTGCACAAAGCTAATCTTTGGCCGGTTTCCTTGATAGAGGCCATCATTCTGTGGCAAATTGCTAAAAGCTAGCATTGAAGGCGAAGTGACAAGGAGAATGCAAGGAATGAATCCTCTGCTTGTAATCTGAGGCTGGATGTGTCACGCTCTGGAGTTTTATCACCAACGCAGCATGGGATGAATTCCTCCATTTTCTCTCCACAGGCCCATGACAGAGCTCTTCTTTCTCGCCGGCCCTGCAGGGGAGGTGCAAGGAAAGGGAACCCAGAAAGCAGAGTACAAAGGAGGAGGAACGAATAGACTAGGAGCTGTTGATAAACTTGCAGAATAGTTCTCTGCTGGAAACAACCCAGCAGAATGATTGTGAGAGTGAGGAGGGAAGAGGAGCAGACTGAGAACATGATTGAAGGGTTTCCTTTTCCTAATCAGAAGCAGCTGAGTAAAAGGGCCAACAGCTCAGGAACAAGTGTTAGCAAATACTTCAACAGGGCCGTGCAAAAGTGTTTATACCATAAGAAGCTCTTCCTGTTTCAACCACAAACTAATTTACTTTACTGGGATCTTTTGTAACCGTAATGCACATTTATATTCATCCACCTGAGTCACTGCAACTGAAGGGCCAAATGTAACACTGGGATATGTTTGGACCCTAATCATCCATTAGAACTCTGGATATATCTTTTGGGTCGTTGTCTGCTGGTTTAACCGCCACACCAGTCTCAGTTCTCTTTCTTTTGACTGGTTTTCTGCCAGGATTATCTTCCCTACAGAGACTTCCTGTCCCAGAGATTTTCTCCCCAGCATGATGCAAAACACAAAACCTTACTGTGTATTTTTGGACTAGTTTATAGTACAAATATCTTAGTGCACTTGGAATAAGACCAAACTAACTTACAAGTAACTTTTCAGCAAGATTGTAGTTTGTTTTAAGTGAATAATTCCTTAATATTGATTTTAAGAAAGTACTAGTTCACTAGATGTTTTTCCCAAAACTGAACTTTTTTATAAATCCTTATAATATTTTTCTCATTTTTATATGTGAACAGTTTTGAAAAATCATGTATTATTTACCTGAAGCTTCACTGCTGGTCTTTACTGACGTGCAAATTTGAAGAGCTAAGAAGAGTTTGATTTAACCCAACGATAACATGCAGCTCATTTCCAGTTTTTCACTCAAACATTAAGTGACTTGTCAGAGTTATATTCACCAAAATGAGTCATCAGAGCTGCTGCCATCGATCAAAGACATTTTGATGCTCTGGTCATTCATAGAAACAACGACAGGGTCTAATAACTCAACTTCACAATGTAATTCTTAAATAATGACTTATCCTGATTATAATGGCTGAGGAGTGTTTTTTTGTTTTTTTTCTATAGCAATTTTCTAATTAGCATATTTTCATTATCTTGGCAAATGAATAATTTAGAGTCTGCAGCAGACATGAGGAATTAGACTCTGACACAGTGATGGATTTCAAGTGTCACCATAACCAATTTGTGTTTCAGTCTCTCCCAGGATGACATGAATAATTAGCTAAAGAGGAGACCTTCTTCAAGTCTTTGCAGGGAGTTACCAATATCATGATAAAGTTTTGTCCCAACATCTTATTCCCTCTGCTGCTTAATTTGATTTCTACAAGGTCGACTGTTTTCAATCAGAAACCACGACGGTTTGGAAAACATATTCATTTTCCCATCTTAATGTACCGAATCTGTCTGATGACACATTTTCTTGGTGTCTTTTTGATCAAAACAAACAGTTTTCTTTCTCTGTTGCTCCATATGTCCGACTTTCTCCTCTATCTTTCTCTGGTCCAGCTCAAAACAGACCAACCGTTAGAATTAGATGAAAATAAAATGATTTATGTTGTCGTCCCTCCCTCCCCACTTGTTCAAAGTAATGAGATTTCATACTTCAACTGGCCTGACAGATGGATTGGAAATTAAAAACCTTAGATAAGTAATGCCTTTTTGATGCTGGACTGGGAATAACTCACAAGATCTGATTGATTACAAAACTCTTGTGACAAAGTGCACATGCTGTATGCGGCGGCATGCCCATACCACTGCATGTCACACATTAGTTAATGTGGCAGGGCCGTCTGTGAGAATTCACTTTGAGCAAATCCTTATTTTCATTCATTGTAGCGCGTCAGAACATTGATAGGGTCGATTTTTACTGGACCGATTGTTGTCAAACCGAGAGCAGAGGCAATGCATTATGCAGAAGTCGACATTTCACCTTCAGAATAACAGCAGTGCAACAGTATGAATTGTGTTTCCTATTGCAGAGATGCATACAGTTGAATTTACCTCATTTATTGCTGTGCAAAAACTTTAAGGTGCAGAAATACAAGCAATTCAAAGAGCATGTGCAGCGATGTTAGATGTAATGTTTGCACTGCCATGTTGGATCTTACTAAGATTGAACCGTTAGTAAGAGCAAACATTAGCACATTTCTAACAGATTCGTCTAATTTCAAATATCACAGCAGCAACTTACTTCATGAATCTAAAGTCAGAGGTCATGACCCTTCAGGCTGAAAGTTGTTTGAACGGTTCTGTTTAGTGTTTTCTTCTGAATGTGAGTGAGGTGTGTTTATCGAACCGTTACTTCGTCACTCCAATCCAGCCATTTTCTCAAATTGTATTTATTTATTCCTTTATTTTGCATTAAAGCCACACCTGGAGCTCTCTTTGTGTTCTAATAACTTTTTGTTCTCTCTGTTTTCTGTTTTTATAGATAACACACTTGACCCTGTGATGTTGTACTAAATCACGTCTCTTTCCTGAACATGTGAAGTTATTCCTGCTAATAATGATGTGCAGCCTCTCTTTCATCGCTTTATCAACACACCTGGCTCAACACGTCTGTTTCTCTCCAACACAAAGATTCTGCTCTCACTTTTATAGACAGCTGGTTGCTCCTTTCTGTTGAAGCAAGTCTTTCTGTCCTTTTGCCAAAAGCTTGTTGCAACAGAAATGACTTAATGTAACAGACTTGGCTTCTTTATATGGATATTTTATATCCAGTCACATTTCATGATCAATTGAATTTGACATAATATTTGATAATTATGATTAAACTAGACTGAATGTTACTGAATCTGATCTGATTGGATTTTACTGCTACAAACAGGATTGATCTAATAATGTATTTTAATAAAACTGGAGAATAATTGTCTTGTAAAGTGCCTTGTGATTAAATTTGCCATCAGCTGGTGCTGCATAAATGAACTGAACTGATTTATTATATACTTGACTGCCTTTGTTTGAAGTTTGGCTTTGGATCAGAACCGTTTGCTGTTTGAACAGACAAACTGCTGTTAGTTTTAACACTTCAGCAAATTCATCCAGAAACAGAAACATTGACATGAGACCTGAGTTTATCACTTCCACAACGCCAGGAGGAAAAGCCTCGCTCCAATTATCCCTCCACTCAGCCTGGTCTTTTAGACCTCCGTTCTGGTTGATTATTTCAGAAAACAAAAGGAAGGAGGTTTAATTTGTCCTTCTGCTGATTGTGCAGAAGATAGTTGAGAACAGACGGTAAGGAAGTGAAAACAGAGAACATTCATATCCTGGTAAACATAAATCAAGTGATCCTTTGACATAAGTTGCATTAAGGTTGGAAATTAATGCTTTCCTTCACACAAACCCTCATAGTTTACATTTTGAGTTTATCTTAAGGACTAAATATTCATCTGAATTCATCCATCTGACCAATAGACTTTCTTTTTCTAATTTCTGTGTTTGACCTTTTCATTTGCAGCTCTTGTTCTGCCTTGCATTAGATGCTTTTCATTACATGCAGCCAGTATTTGTGAACAGACAGCTGTCTGCTGCCCTGAAGGAGACAGAATGGAAATATTGAACCGGCTCATTCAGGGAGAACACAATGCCACCAACACAGCAGCGATTCATCAGAAAAAGTGCTCGATGGACAGAGTCTTCACTCCACATTCAATTTTTCATCACATATTTAGGACATGAAAGTGATTCTCCTTGTGAGGCGAAGGTGCACAGTCATCTGTATGAAAAGTGTTTATAGTAATGCAGAATGTCACCTGCTGCTGAAAGACAGTTTTTAAAAACAGACGTCTTGGTGATTGGTGACGCCAGCGTGTTTTTAGGAGTCATATTGATTTGGGTGGTAAAAATAAAGTTACTGTCTTGTTGTCTGGCTAAAAGCAGAAATAGTAATAAAAACAAAACATGTAAAAGCCAAACAAGTGGAGGATAAATGACATGACAGCAGAACATAACTGAACAAATCCCAAGTAGTCGTGGTTCATAGTTCCTCTTTTGAGTCATTTTAAGCTGAACTTTCCTTATGCAAACGCCACCTTTAAGTTATTCAGATTAGATGTGACATTGATTTTATTTTACATTGATTTCTTGTGAAATAAGTTTGTTTTTGTCACAGTATTTTTTGTTGTTGTTGTTGTAAATGTGAAGAGCGGCCAAGTTGGTCTTAAAAATATTCTTTCAGGAGGCGTTCCAGTTGATTTCAAAGTTTTGTCTCCAAATTGCACTCATACTTTGATTCAAACTGTTACAAAACTCAACAATATCTTACCAAATAAAGCTAATAAATGCTAGCTCTAACAGTTCTTAATTTTGCTTTCATACAATATCTGTGTAGATTATTTGATTTTACTGCTAAATCAATCAATCTGACATCAGGCTTGTGATTAGCTGGAATGAATCATCTGGAGATTATGAGAAATCACAAATCTATTGTTCACCAAACTACTTTTCATGTATTTACTGATTAGAAATATAGATAATAAACCAACCAATAAACACAGCAAGTAATAGAAACATTCATACTGTGTTTGTCAATAAGGATATTCTAAAAACCTTTAAAATAGTCCATGATAATATTTAACTTTGGTTCATTAGTTAGAGCTTGAAACCACTGAGAGAATATTTAATAGCTTCAGCTTCATATTTTAATTAAATAGATTTTTTTTTTTAGTTCATATGTCTGAAGTGACACATTTTGGCATTTTTGGTTCTTGTCTCTGTCCAATAAATTAAATTTAGAAAATGTAGCAGAATATATTTTTCCTGGCTGAATAATGTGGCGTTATCCAAAGTCTGTCCTGATTGGTCGATGGTTTGCTGCTTCCTTCTGGTGCTTAAAGCACCAACATTTTCAATTCCTCCTCTGTGTCTCCTCTTGTTGTAAAATCTAATTTTCATCATAATAATTTAAAAACATTTCTTTCTTTCAAAATGAGTTGAAAATCAACACTAACCATTTCAGAAAAAACGACAGCGCCAGCTAACAAGCTCACTGGGCATGCGTGTTTTTCTGATTCTCAATAAACGAGACTGTTAATTAATCACACAAACAAATACGTACAAATGAATAAATAAAGACGGATTCCAGGAGCTGCCTGCGCTGCTTATCTCTTCCCAGTGTCTCTGAGAAAACAGTGGGCGCTCTCATTAGGCACAGGGACGACATCTAGTGATTCATTACCCGCTTCATGCAAAACCCTGCTATTAAAACTCCAAAAGCCATTAGAGAAATCCATAATGAACCCCAATAGCAGCAGGTGCACACGGGGGGCTGGCTCTGGGAGATGACACAAACAACCCCGCTACATGACAATGTGGAATCCTGCAGGCCATTAGCATCACTCTGCAGCTGGCGGATGGCATAAAGACGCTAACTGCTGCTTTTTAAAGTTAAGTCCGGCTCGCTTCATTTGCAGTTCTGTACATGTGAGTGGAGCTCTGTTTGTTGCCGTGGCATCGAGGTGTTAGTCAAACATGGCACGGCAGTATTGACTGCAGCCCGTACAGTGAAAGGAGTTCAGAACAGGATCAGCTTAACATGCATTATGGAGGATCGATACTGGCTGCAGAACAGAGCAATGGGCTTAATATTGGTCTGGCTTCACTGCCAGCCTGTTTGGCCACTTAAAACTTCCCTTCCTCCTGCCTCAGAGACCAATAACAGCTGGAGGGGAGTTACTCTTCTGCACAAAAACAGATTGATCTGGTGTGAATTTGGTCCCAGGCTAAATAAATAAATATCTTGAGACCAGCCTTAAAAAAAATCAGCAAACCTAAAACAGACAGCAGAGGAGAGACGGAGAGAAAATGTGCGTTTGGTCTCCTGGGTTTCAGCTCCTCGTCATTATAACCTTAGTCATACTTCAAACTTCCTTTGCTTTTATCTTTGACACACTCCATCTGCTTCTCATCATGTGAAACCCCAATATAAATACAGTACCAGGCCTGTGTGGTTTATAAGGCACTGCACAGCCCAAGTGCATGTTACTTCTAAGCATTCTTAGAAACATGCACTGCGATATTATTGGCTTAAAACGACACATCAGGCAAGAACCGTCCACATAAAAATCATTTCCAGGAATATCTGGATACAGCTTGTGCTTTTGAACCACCTGAATCACATAAAGGTGCTTCTCAATAAGTTGCTGTAACTCAAATTAAACAGCTTAACTGAGTCATCTGTTCATTTAATATTTGTTCATTTTTAATGATATCAAAAATGCAGTTTTACAATTTTCATTGCAGAAATGTGAGACTAGAGATAATATATCTCCAGTTTCTTTTCTTTGGGGCTGTTTGTGTTTGAATTATCAATCCCTGGAGCCTGAAGGAGATCAGCCTGTTGCTCTGCTGAGAGGCTCAGGAAGCCCAGGGCGTTTTTAACATCAACCTTCATCTTATCTAATTATCAAACAAGCAATAAACATTACATTTTGTCAAATATTATCAAAATCATTAGGCTATACTTGAGACATACTTGAAATATGTTGATAAAGGTTCCAGTTACTGCTCAACTCAAACAGTTTGTCTTCAGCCTGGATTTGAAGGAACTCAGTGTTTCGGTTGTGTTGCAGTTTTCTGGAGGTTTGTTCCAGATTAGAGGAGCATAAAAACTGAATGCTGCTTCTCCATGTTTGTTCTTCTCCACAGGTCGTAACAGAGCAATATCATGACATTTAATAGATATATAAAAAAAATCATTATTGTTTATCTTATGTAATTTCTAATTTCCAACCGTCTAAATAAATAGAATCACTTAAAAATGTTATTTATAACTAATAAAACTTGTTGAACTTCCATTTCTGACTCAACATTCTGACTCTTGGACTGCAGAAATTTCAGTCGGTGGTGGCAGAGAGTTGATCACACTGAACCAGATTCTGGTTCTGGTTCTGCTGGAGGTTTCTTCCTGTTAAAGGGGAGTTTTTCCTCTCCACTGTCACTGCATGCTCAGTATGAGGAACTGCTGTAACACAAGCGGTTGTCTACTCAATGTAATCTGCTGGGTTCCTTTAGAAACAGTTTGAATAATTACCAGAGCTTACTGTCTTGATTGATAACTAGCACCAATTGATTGAAATGTTTTTTGATTTTTGGTTTTTTTACCTTGAGAAATAAAACTGAATTTCATTAAAGAACATCCACACTCACCTTCCAGAGGAGATGGCTTCCACACCAGCTGACCTGCACCTTCCCATCAAACCCAGAAGCAACAGAAAAGTCTTCATGCAATTGTCACACCTCTTGGTGAGAGTTTCCCTGCCTTCCGACAAACTACCCCGCATGGTGTGCGGGTAGTTAGAGGACGGATCCGTGGGGAGAGCGGCCTGGAAATGGAGTATGTCCTGGGTGGCAGTGATTGCCCTTCCACTGTGTACCTCTTCCCTTCTTCCGGGGTATGCAACCATGAAGTCAATCAGCACGACACCAGGACATCAATCATTCAAACTCCCTTTGGGGTGACCTGCTTGCTCCAGGAAAAAGCTGTATATATATTTCAAAGAATGGGAGTAGCAATGAGGTAGATTGTTCCAGCTCATTTCTGCTACAGGCTGCACAGTGCAAGTTACAACTGCATTGCATTTATCATTTTTAGTGTGGTTTTTAATCTCACGGCTCTCCCTTGTATTCAGTGATTCAAATGATGCATTCTTTTTAGTCCCTCATTTCTTCCATTTCCACTTTCTGCCAAAGGGGAGAAAATAAAATTTTTCCTGGTCGATTATCCCACATCCAGTTTTGCATCCTCCTCCAAACAAATCTCCTGCTCCAAAGGGCCCTCGCCCCCATTAATAATTCCCTCTCTAATCTCCTCTTTCCATCTGATCAGGTCTTTTCTTCGCAGCCCCTCTCCATTTCTCACCTGCCCAGAAACTCCATCAACACCTCCTCCCCTCCCTCTGTGCAAGGTTCACTGCTTTTGATGTCCTGTTGCTAGCTTAAAATGAGTTTTAACAACTGTATAATCTGAAATAACATCACCCTAGTCAATTCCTGAAAGGGTGGGGAGAGACTAAGAAGAGGCGAAAGAGAAGAAAGAGCATGTTCTGAGCTAATGCGTGTTCCCAGGATGTGTAATGTAATCATTTTTGTGGAAAGGGGCAGGAGAGTGTGTGCAGAAAATGGATGGATGAGAAAGTGGGCAGGGTGGTGAGAAAAGGGAGGCAGATGGAGTTAATCTATTCAGAAACCTGGAGTTGCTCCTCAAACCACTCTGACAGGCAGGAGGGAGTCGGTCAACAGATCAAAATTATATTCTCCTATGATTCTCACATTTCATTGGCAGATGGCAGGCATGTATTCCCACATGCTAAGGATGTAATATGTGGTGAATGATCTATATACGGTAAATTCTGACTTTGCAGATGTAGTGAAACTTTATTGCCTTACAGAATGGAGAAGTTGTATTTAAAATATTCTAAATATGAATTGTTGATGTGCCCGGAGTTTAAAAGCGCTGTGAGCTCGCATGCTTGGCTGGAAGTTCCTCTGATATTTAATTCATAGTCATTATGCAACTCAGCACCGAGCTAGCCTTTGGTCGACCTCGGTATTCTTTGAAGATTTCATTATTAGAGATAGCAATCGCCCATGCTGCAGAGGAAAGAGGACCACAGTCTAATTCACTCTTCCATGACTCATCATTACACTCCAGAGCTTCGGAAAGTAGCTGCACCACCTCCTTACTGTCTTCATCATTACTAATCCCCATTTCCTTCTTCCTCTTCACCTAGCATTAAGTAGCCAGCCCTCCTCCCTCGCACCGTTCCAGCCCTTGGTATTGGATGTCACTAACAGCACTTATTCGCCCTACAACACGTTAAGAAGCCCGGGCTCCCTGGCTGCCAGTCCCTGGTGTGGTCAGAGTAGGAGGCCAATTGTGGCCAAATCATTGATCGCAAGAAATAATGGATCTGGCGTTGGCTGATAATGCATGATGTAATTGTCAAAGGAGTTTAATTATATGCTTATTACAAGGCGCAGTGAGCATTCGCGTTCTCGTCCCATTTACGTCACACTCTGTGTGAAGGCCTCAGAAACTACAGAGGGAAACATTTATTTCAGCAGAAAGAGTGAAGGTCTGCATGCATTGTGCACATCTATAGAAAATAAAACATCTGGAGGAAACGGTTTGATTTGATCACATTTCTAACAATAACGTAAATAAAGCAAAAGCAGAAAATGTTGAGATTCTTTGAACCAACATGTTGAGTTATCAAAAAGCTGCAGTTGATTCTTTAAGACCTTCAGCCACAACATTTAGAAAATAGTTTAAACCAATGAAAAAACTAAAAACTTTCATCTAATGAGCTATATATTTCTATTTTTAAACTTTTGGCCTCATCTTTTGATATAGTTCAGTGTCAGTTTAAGTTAATCTATAAACCACATTTAAAATAACCAAACTGCTGCACAACACAAGAGAACGAAGAGTTGATGGTACTACTGGAATATCCAACAATACTGAGAAACATCTGGGTTCTCAGTTTGAATTCAGTGGCGCTGACATTGGTGGTGGAGTTCCACAGGGTTCAGTACTTGGTCCCGTACAATTTAATTAGTGAATTTTCCTGTTTGTTCCAGTTATCAGACGCCTCATGATCTCATCAGTCATACAAAATGTTTTTTATTGCCACTTTGGGAAAGTAGGCAACATAATTTGATGCTTCTCCTCTGTCAAGCACTGAATTTGAAGGGTTTTCTTAAAGCTGCTTCTCCATGCACAGCATAAAAACCTAAAATATCGAATTAATCCTCCTTCATAGATCAGGAATTATGGAGAAATACTGATGGTGTTTAGGTAGGGAATGAGGGATATTAGACAACTCTACATGTTAATGTCATATAAGTCCATCCAGGTGTAACAGAGCCTAAGGCTTAGAGTAAGAATGTATTTTTGACTTATAACAACAGCTATCAACCGTTGATATACGTCTTTATACAAGATCAGCAACTGACTTTGAAGTAATTGTTAAGGTCCTGTTAGTCTGAAATTTCAATAGTAACACCCAGTCACCCCCCTCCTGCCCCCCCGCCTCTCCCTCCAGGCCATGCTGAACCGTAATGGTGGCCTCATCGCATGTCTGAGTGCATACGCTGCAATGAGCAATGCTTTTCAATTACCTGCGCTGGAGCCCCAGACCAAAACACACAGCACATATTTTTGAGGCAAAATGCTTAGGTCAGAAGCAGCGAGAAATAAAATATACCTCCTGTCATTTAATTTGACAGTTGTCCTTTCCCAGCTGCTGCATAGAGGTCGTCAAATGTAGAGCTGTCACTCTGCAGCTGTACACAATGCGCTTTACATGCACATTCAATGCAGGCATGTTCATGAATCAAGATGTTTGTGCTGGGATTTAGATTTTAAGCAGTTTGCATTCATAAACAATAATATCCTGTATACATTATTTACGCTAGCGGGAAAACGGAACGACGTTTTTTATTACCGAGTCATATGAGCCTTTGTGTTTTCTCAGCAACACATGCAGCCTTGGAAACCAGAGTGGAGCATTTAAAGGCCACTTAGACACTTCAATTTTAAACTGATTATTAATTCATTTTAATTCATAATATATTTTTCCAGTAATACAAAGATATTCTTAAGAAAATGTGATGGTAAATGTTTAGCATGAGGGGAAGTAAATATTAATATTTAAAAAGCGCAAAGCTCAATGGCATTTTTCAATCATTCTACAGCAGCAACAATTCCCCACTGGACATATTTCAAATCTTCTCAAAATCTTATTAGACAACTGCTTACATCTGTATTCATGGTCTCATCTGAATTCTCCTCTGCCGATTAATTACGTGTAACAGAGACATGTGTCTGCTGTCATGTCCAGCATGCTAAGACCAGTTTTATCTGGGACTCAGATTGCTAAATAAATGTCATTAATCATGTTTTTGGGGTTGAGATGAAGAAAAGCAAAGTGCAGGGGGGGTTAGCAGGAGAGGTGTTGTAAATCTCCTGGTGTCCGCCCATGTTGAGCTGCATTAATGAGCTTCAAGTAGGGAACAGAGGCTCTGGTCTGCTGCGTAATGGTGTCCTCCTGGAATACACCGCGATGTGTGTGTGTGTGTGTGTGTGTGTGTGTTGCTACAGGGAGGAGGAGAGCTGGGATGCACGGGGTTGTTTGTTAAGGGTGAAACTGGATTCCTCCAATCATCGACTCTGAATGCTGCAGCCGGCTGAATGTATCTGCCACATAACATCCAGCTGGGCAAAAACACACAGACACTGTGCAAACACTGCAAAACACTAAATCTGACCCAGTAGTTTTGGGCTAGTTTCTAGTGCAAACATGTTGAAATACACTTGAAATAAACAAAACTAACTTTCAAGTGACATTTCAGCAAGAAAGAGGAGCTTGTTTAAATAAATAATTCCTTAATACTGATGAAAAATACTAGTTTTCTTAATAACTAGTAATTTTCATCAATGTTAATGAATTATTAATTTAAAATAAGATTCTATTTCTTGCTGAAAGTTACTTGTGAGTAAAGATATTTGCACTAGAAACTAGACCAAAATCTTTTGGTTAGATTTTGTGTTTTTGAAGGAAAATCCCATCAAATGACAGATTCAAAGTTAATTTATTTATGAATTTCAATCATAAAGTGACAGACAATATATTGATCCATTACAGATAAATTAATGTTTACACATGCTGTGCTGATGATTATGGCTTACAGGCAATGAAACACAGTGGACTTTGATTTCTTAGTGCAATGCAAAACTTATTTTGGTCTGAAAAGTCGACTTCATTTGATGACTGATCAGCAGATCATATTCTGGATTCGTCTCAGAGTTCAGACCCTCCACACTCTTTAATGGGCTTTGCTTCACAGTCCTTACTCCTACTGTTCCTGAGATTTTCTCATTTTTTCCTTCCACTCAACTTTAAAACGCTATGCCTGAAACCATCACAGAACAGTCAGGTTCTTTAGCAATGTTCTTTTTGTAACAATGTCGTAGGAAACTGTCTGCCAGAAGTTTAACCCCTTACTTTAGTTAGTCGTAACGAGACCAGAACAAAACATTTTGTATTAAAAGTCACTTGCTTTGATCCATAATCTATAAAAATAAACTATTGAACAGAAACATCTTTAATTTTTTGAACTGGTGACTGAAATAAAAAGACATTTTGAAGATGTTTTAATGACTCGAGATGCACCTGTGATTGTTCCCTGAAAACACCTGAAACCTCTGTTTCCTCCTGAACATTAGTTTGGAGGTTACACCATGATGCTATTTTGCAGCATTTAGTAATTAGGTAGAAATGCTCAGATCAAATATGGAACAACAAACACCAGCAGTTATCTTTTATAATCTCCTGTATGGAAATGAGTGTTTGATTTTCTCCTCATGCAAATGAGATTTTCAATTAACTAAAGAAAAAAAAAAAAATCTGGGGCTTGGCAGAGCGTTCAGTGCTTGTCTATTGTGTCCTCCCCACACACAGAAATAAATTATGAATACCTAAATAGCATTTCACAT
The DNA here is from genome assembly GCA_010277075.1 of Poeciliopsis retropinna. Classification (NCBI taxonomy): domain Eukaryota; kingdom Metazoa; phylum Chordata; class Actinopteri; order Cyprinodontiformes; family Poeciliidae; genus Poeciliopsis; species Poeciliopsis retropinna. The sequence goes on from VMRM01000018.1 coordinate 1,980,018, forward strand.
TTGAGTTAATTATAGTGCGGAGAGAGAGAGAGAGAGTACAGAAGAGAAAGAGAGCATCTTTTAACATGCAAATAAAACACACCACTTTGTTTTTCCTTGCAAAGATCAGTCATAATTGGGCAGGTACACACAATCACTGGGATAATTTGATGACCCATTTTATTTTTGGATCACGCACCCAAATCTCTCCGCTCCTCTGCGACGTGTTCGGCTCTGCGCGCGCGTCGCATTCACTCACTGCGGGAAAAGAAGAATGCGGCTCATTATCAAAGGTTTGCAGCACACAGCCACGCTCACGAGTGCAGGACGATCCGCCATGCCGTAATTCCTGCTCATATTCAACGTAATGTCAACTCATATTTTACTTTCTGTGTTTTGAAGTTTGCCTGCTTTTAAAATAAAGGAGGACACTTTGATCCCAGTTGTTCTGAAATGCTGCCTTCAGAGTTAAAGAGATGAGAGCTGAAAGTGACTCATGACTGATGGTGGATTGTTCAATAATGCACCACAGAAAGCTTTAACATGAACCGCAAACACATAAAGAAAACATGTACATAAATGCAGAAAGTGGATATTAAAAGAGCACAAAGTTTCAGCCTGATGCTTGTCGGCTCTGCTGCTTTCTGCGCAATCCCTCTGGGCTTTTTCAACACGACAGAGATGATGCCCTGGTTGTAAACATCACATCAACTTTGTCTGACGGAAGATGTTGGAGTGAAAAGATCATGGAGAGGTCTCAGGTTCAAATTCAAAGCCTGTTTCTTTAAAGTGTAATGCGTGAATGCCGCTGCATGTTTCCACACACATGCAGACGTCCTGAACGCAGCAGGAAGTTCAGTTCTGTGTCTCTGTGGGATTAGAAGTGCTAAAAGCAAAACCACTTCATGGAACCCGGGCTGCAGGAAGAGTCAGCATTGTTTGGATTGATTCAGCGGGTAAAACGCTTACAGTTATCAGTGTGTGTGTGTGTGTTTGTGTGTGTGCACAACAAAACAAGAGAGCTGGGATTGATATGAGCGCATCTGAGAGCTGCTGGATGTGTTTACCAGTGGATTTCCATCGTACAAAGAACTAATTCTGCGGGCTTTTACACACAAGTATCAATCTTGTCTGACCCGGCCCGGAGCTGCGTCCTCCCCAAGGAGCCGCTCTCTTGGATCCCCTTATCCGTTTCCCTCCACTCTTTATTTCACCTCCTTCTTCGTTTTTTCATTTCCTTCTAGACTCGCCCTCCCGTTTCTTCTCTCTCCTTCCATCTCTCTTCCTCTATCTGACCTCATCCCTCCTCTAAATCTCTGTCCTGTCAGGCGAAGCACCAGGAACGCGGAAGTTGTGAACTTGTGAGGAGTAAGATCAATAAAGCAAGGACAGGCTGAACGATCCGCCCAGAGACAATGCGTTTTGTGCAGGGGACGGACGCGTCGGGCCATAAATCCCACCATCTAGGATGTCTGCTGGGCACAGAGTGCTGCTCGTCATCGTCGTCATCTGCTGGGAGCAGAGAGTCACTGTAAACAGTTGCGTCAGACCTCCCATCACTGCCAGTGGAATGAATAAATCCACATTAGCTGGAGTGATGAAAGAGACTTTGATGCATGTTTGCAACTAAGTTGCATCAATGAAATGTGAGTGGGTCGTGCCATATATGTCATGAAAGCAAACTGCAGACGGGTTTCATGTGAAGGAGCTCATATCCCGGCTGAGATGATCTTTGAATCAGCTGCTGATGATAACAAGGAGTTACGACTGACAAGAAACAAAAGCACCTTTCTGTGAACACAACCACAATAACGACTTTAGGTGACTCCACCTGAAGAAGAGCTCATTTGAGAATGCAGATTGACCTCATTACATTATCTGCTTTGGATGCAAGATTCTACTGGAACAATCAAACCTTTCTTCATTTTTAATTTTTTTCAAGGTTAGAGATTAACTGGTTGGTATTTGGAACATAATCTGCAGCTCAACAGAAACAATCCCAGACCAACATGCCGCCACTACCGTGTTTTAGCACAGCGTTAATTATGCTCAGTGTTATCTTAGTGACAAATATGCCAAAAGGTTCTTCTTTCATTTCATCAGACCTTGCATGTATTTCTGTCAACTCTACTTCTGAACTCTGTTCAGTCCAGAAATATAAAGAACACAGCAGAAAATCAAATCCATATTTGCTGGAGAAAATCTGGAATATTTTTCAACCTTTCCAGGATTTGGTGGTTCAACCAAAATTAGGACGTCGCAAATAACAATCACAAATTGGAGAGTAATAAAAAAAGAAATGAGCAGCGTGAAGAAAAGAGTCAGTTTGTCCTGCAGCAGCATAACTGCAGATATCTGAGGATGCGCCAGAATAACTGTAAACTTTATCAAAGAGGAATGTTCCAAGGCCAGAAGCACCAAAAATAACAAAATGTCTGCTGAGGCTGAACTGAAACATTTCTGCACAGAGTGAATCAGTGGAAACATTACCGTGTGTTTACTCGTGTTATCACTGGCAGTAACATTTCCTTCATGATCTGAAACATTCAGTTTGAACTCTGGAAAGGGGCAAATGCTTTTTTTTTAAAAAATTTTATTTTTTACATCGCTGTTTGTTTACAACCTCTCAGAGCTGAAGCCCATTTCTGACCTTTTCTACGACTTCCTCTAAGATCCTGTGTTATTAGAGATGCTTCCTGATCTGCAGAGATGTGACAGACATGTCAGTCAAAGTCAGAATACACAGAAATACACATGCCTGGGGTTAACAATCAATAACAGAAGGAGAAGCAACTTTTTGGTAGGAGTGTTTAATATGTATGTGTGGGTTAGCAGCAACCACAGAGCAAAAAATGGTTTGTATTCCACACATAAATATCAGGCTGTTTGGTCCCATCCCAGCAGTCTTCATATTTCCTGGTGACATTATCAGCTGTCTCCATCGTGTGCAGCACGGGAAATAAATTGCGTTTTTGCCGGTGGTTCTGTGGCTGCAGACGGCAGGAGGAGCATTATAATATAAAACATGAATAAACAAAATCACTCATGAGCAAATGTGCAGGAGCATGGGGAGGTAATCTCCTTTAGGCATGGCCCTTGAAATTAACTCAAAGAATCTGCACATGAAACGTGTTAAGAAGATTAATCAAATATTTCTCCTCTTCTGAACGCCCCGACCCCCAACAGTCCTGCTTCTATTCAAACTTTTTTTTTTTCCAGCCCCATTTTTCATTTAAGCATTGTGATATTGACTTATTATTTTGCTTACTTGAGGAAGATTGCTTGGCCACAGGTGAATCAGAGTGAGGCAAAGGATAACGCTGTATGTGTGAAATTGCCGTATCTATTTTGTAATGTGGCTTAGAGTGGCATGAGTGTCCCAGCTGCATGAGTTGTGCAGTTATACGGTGGCAGTGGACTTGAATGAGCTAAAGAGCCGGCAAACTAGACAGATAATACTTTTAAACTTTATAAACTGTAATTGGAAAACTGCATGCAGAGGTGAAGGCAGAGGAAGGTTTGCATTGATACAACAGTGGGAATAAACCAGTTTTCTCTGGGAACTCGGGCCAAATGTTCACATATGCAGTGGATCCAAAGAGTGTACTCCTGCATTTTACTGCCTGCTTTTTATGAAAATAAATGGTTCCTATTTGTATTTTCTCCGTTAATGAGAGTCATATCTTGCACAATTTAAGAGAAAACAAACAAATCAGTTTACTAAATCTTGATTGTTGGTGAGTTCTGTCATCCATTGATGCACAAATTAAATGTTTTCTCCTCTGGTTTTTCTCTTTTGTTTGCTTGGAATCACAGCGACAGTGAAGAATAGAAATTGTTCTAGTTTCAGCTTTTTAGCAAAAACATTCGTATCCTGGGTCAAAATTGACGACTTTGGCTTCATTTGAAAATGGAGACAAAAAGATTACATTTGAGTTCATCAAAGGGGACTAAAATGTAATCTTGCAGTTCTTATTTTTTCAGACATATTGAGGAAACAGGCGACTGAGATCAAATCTAGAACACAAAGAGTTTTTTACCAGATCCTTCAATGTTCCTGATGGTCTCTTGGCAGCATCCCTGACTGGTTTTTGTCTGGTGTTTTCTCAATATGTGATAAATGTCCAGTTTTATGCTCTAGTCTAGTTCTTTATCCAGTTATGTTGATAACTTTGTTTGAATTTTGTCCTTAAATGTCCAGGAGAAACTTTATGTTGAAGTTAATCAGATTTGTTTTAATTTATGGTTGTTGCCAATGAATGCTGTAACATAGGATCCATTTCCACCAGCCCTCTTTAGCCCGCTTTAATCAAACTCTGGTTTGTTTTGCCTAGAAAGTCCGGTTTGTTTGGGGAGGTGTGAATGAGTAACTAAACTCTGAAACGGACCAAAAACCCAACGCTCGGTTTGATTGAAGTGAAGTCTGGTGTGTTTCAAATACATATGTGAACTCCAAAAACAGGAAGTGGACTACAGCACAGGGCATTATGGGTAAATACAACCAAAACAAGTGTTTGTGTCTAGCTGACTCATGGCTGAAATATCATGCTACTCCATTTTTCTACGTTTCATTGTTGCATTCAGAGTTTTCTTCAGAAGTTTTTGTGTTGTTTTTTTTCTGTGATTCTTTGTGCAGCGCCCCCACAGGCGAGGAGGGGAACGGGTTGGTCAAAGGGCTTGGCTGGTTTTGGTACAAATCCTGACCAAAGTGTTCACATGGAACTTTACCAGCTTATAGCAACTTTTTATGTTTTGTTTTTCAGTTGGACTGCATAGAATATCTATTATTTTCTGTAATGAATCCATTTTTTAGAACCTATAAAGCTTCAACACCAGTGATTAAATCTTTAGCTCCACTGTAAAACTGTTAAAGATGCGTCTTAGTGATTTGAATCAAAATTTACAGATCCTGGATCAGTCATTCTTGGCATATGATAATGCATCCTTGTCCCTGCTGTAAGAATTGTTGGATCAACATCCATCCCTGCACCTTGCACCCTGTTCCTGTCATGCATGAATTACAGGGCATGATGGAGGCTCTAGTTAAGAATGCAAGATCAGATGCCGCTCACACATCCTTTATCAAAAAAGCCTGTCAAACATGAACTCAGGTAAATCACTCATCTGTCCATGTAATCATGCAAATTGCTGTTATACCTGATGTTCTGCAAACCTCCTGTCACTAAAACATGCATGTGTTTCCATACTTTACCCCCCATGTCATGAACAACTAAAAATTCTTCAGTATATTGAAATAGATAACTTGACATTTCAGCTATAAATGACATATTTGAAAATCCATCTGAAGAAAGACCAAGGATGGCAAAACACATTGCCAGAGGCTTCAGTTTCTTCTACAGTGACAGAACTTTGCAAGTCAAAGTCACAGTCAGACCTTGGAGTGTGTTTGAGCGGAGCGCATGGATATCGGCATGGAAGCGGCGCCGTGTGTGTGAAAGTCCCCAGTGACCAGAGTGTGTGTACTGCTGATCAGACGGCGGGCGGCCGGGGCGGCTCTGCAGTGACTGATGAGTTGGCAGTGGACCTTGGAGGTTTGGGTGATAGCCTTTCGGTGTGTGATTCACGGGAAGCGCCGTGTGCACTGACATCTTCTAGCACTGTGATTGAGTTCACAATCATGCACCATTCCTCTAAAATGTATACAGACCGATGGGAAAATCTTGGAATTTAAACCAAGATACTGTAGCTGTAAGAGTCATTCAACCAATATCACTGATGATTTTGTCTTCAATTTTTCTTTATTTGTATTTAAGAAATACTTTAATTTCTAGTTGCACGTATCATGGAGTGCCACCAAACAATATGTTTATGTTGCTTGAAAGTCGTATCAAAACAACAATACTATCATCCATTGCAATAAATTCAGGGACAATTTAGCGTTGAGGACAGTTTGTTGTGGCGATGGGTCCAGAGCTGTGCTGGCCTCCAGTCTGCCTGATTCCCAAACAGAAACAATTTGTCACATAGTGGAGTTTGCATTTAAAATTAGATTTATTCTAAAAGAATAAGGGGGAAAAAATAGCACAAAAAGAATCAAAATTAAACAATCTCTTTCTCTGCCCAAATGCCAATATACACAAGACGAGCTTTATTGATCAAATCCAGATTTGCAGCATCAACTCTCTGATCTACTTCACTTTGATAAACAAGAACAATAAAAAAAAACAAAAAAACATTTTGACTGGGAAGACGGTGGATAAAAGAAGCAAGAGGATAATAACAGAAGGACTCAACAACCTGAAGGCAAACCATTAATCCAGACAGCTACAAATGTCTCACATTTGCTGCCAGATGTGAGAAATGCTGGTTGCAACAGATCTGCTGAAATGTAGTAACTATGGAGGGTAAAGCAGGCCCTGAAGAGGCAGATCAGTGGTCAGAAGGAGGTTTGACATAATAACAAATCATTAAACGATCGCAGGTTTCACTGCACATTCTGGACCTGCAGACTGTACAACAGCAATGTCAGAAAAATTCAACAGAACGATTGTGAAGCAGAGGACTCTACTAAATAAATGATTGAGGCAGAACAAACAGAATGAAGAGCAGAAGGAACCATCAGCTAACCATAATGATGCATTCTCTGCTTAGTCTGATCATATTTTCTGAGCTCCCAGAAGAATGCCTGCTGAAGAAGATAATAATAATTTATTGGCACTTTTCATTTTAAAACATAAAAAATAAACAATGCTGTAAAATATATTTATTTGAAAAGTGAAATGAGGGAATCATGAGACCAAAAACCAGCTGTGACTTCCAGGTTGATAAACTGATGGAAATTAAGCAACTGGACTTTACTGACTGGCCAGAGATGGTAGAAGGACTGGTGGATGTTAAAAATGAAAAGCACCAACCAAGGAATATAAAAACCTCGACGTTCACCTGGATAACAGACTGGACTGGAGATGCAACAGCGAAGCGTCTGTAAGAAGGGACAGAATCTGAATTAATCACATTTAATTTCCCTTTGTGATTAATAAAGTATTTTTGAATTTGAACAAATGAAAAAAGAAGATTCTCAAAAATCAAGCAGTAAGTTTCTATCAACCTCGCCGTCATTCTGTCTGTCTGTCAGCATAATAACGATGAGATCACTGAACTGCTCTTCTAAGCACTTCCACAAAGTTGCGGCCGGCTGACCGTCTCCTCCTCGCCGGACTTCTAACAGAGCATTTGATACCATGTAAGAAGCTGATTTTCACAAATAGCTCTATAATCCCTCACAGCCAGTAACAGGGTGACGTAACTGTTGCTGTTGGTGAATAACGAGGCAAGATGGAGGTGAGTCATCCCTTAGTGAGAATAGGGTATTAGCCAAAGACTTTAAGTAGATAAGCTTGTTTGGGCTAATGAATGGGCAGTTTCTGAGATGTCATCTGAGATTTCTCTCCCTCTCATCAATGGAAAAGGACAAGCTGAGGAATGGCACACAAATGCACCGACATAAAGCCATTAGAGCCAATAAAGAAAATAAGTAGCAATTAATTTGATGTTATTTGTTGTTCTGAGTCACTTGAAACTTTATTATGAACATATCAGGCATGCCAAAATGACATCTCTCTGTGTTTGTTGTGCAGAGTAAAAGGATCCAGCTTGCATGACCGTCCAGTTACTGCTGCCTTGTATCAAAGCACCACTATCAGCACAGGACCATTTGTTTTTCTCTACTGCGCCCTTATTAAGGGTGAAATTAGATGTGCTGGAAATGACTGAGAGCTGCATACTGAGCTGCTCATGTTGCTGGTTCTGCAGAGAGCGATAGGAATCAGACAGAAAGCAGCACACACTGTCCGTCCGTACCTCACATGTTCAATGTGAGAGCTTCTTGTCTTATCAGTCCTCCTGAAATGCTTTTCTAATTGAGGACATGCCTCGATGAAATGTGTGTAAATTGAGTGTAATTGCTTCTGCATGCATGGAAATGTTCATTTTTATCCATAATGGCTTTCAAAAGAAACATGTAAACTTGTTCCCTGCACTATGGATGGAGAAACAATAAATAACTGCAGTGCATACATACACTTCTGATGTAAACCAAATGCAAATTTGAGATGGAAATGCTAAATCTCATCCCTTTGAGTGCCACAAGGGTAATCAAACACTAAGGCCTACTGTAGCCGCCCCATCTTATGTCTTCTCTCCAGAGAGTGGAAAGCGGACATAAAATGCCACATCAGAATACTTTTCTGAGGCAATGCACCCACTTGAGATGCTGACTGCTTGTGATAACTCCTGGGTTCAATGTCCCATAGGCAGAGCTTTGCGATAATCCATTCTCCATACAGATTTCTCCCACGGAAGCTGCTTTATCCCATTATCACAGGCATTATACAAATGTATACTGCTGTAATCCACACACTTAGAGCCAGATGCTTTTGGAGACAGTCATGTTTTCAATGACAAACAGCCCAGATACAGTAGAGCGCAAACTGAAACGACTCGATGCACGTGCATTAGAAAGGCTCTCTCGGCGACGTTCAAATTATGACATGTCCGTGTTTCTATAAGTGCTAGCGTGTTGCCAAGCAGACATGTTTTATAAGCAAACTATTTTCAGAGAGAGATGTTGGTCTAGGCCGTATATGGGAGATGTTTAGCATATCCAAAGTCTCCAGCAGAGACAAACAGAGACACAAGCGGGTCATGGGGGATGGTTCCACCTCTGTGAACTCAGCAGGGGGCCGAGCTCCACATGTCATAACTAGATGTTCTGGGAGATAACAGTGGTCTGTCCCGGTGTACAGCGCTAGGCTCAAATAACGCAACAGACCTGGTGTCATTAGACGAACACACAAAGCCGTATATGGATGTTCTTTAGGTCAGGTGACCTATGAAGGACAAAGAGCGATGCGACCTGTTCCCTTGATAGCAGTGAATTTTATGGCCGGACTGTGAAGGTAAAGATTCTGGTGCTGATATCAGATTGTGTTTATAAAGGTCGTAAATCAAACAGAATCATAAATGCTTCTATTAATTAAACTACTTGGTTAACCTGCTTATCGTAAACGCTTAAATGCTAATAACTCCTATGCTAAACACAGTTGACACAGCAAGTACTGCAATGGATGTAGTTAGTGTTAGCATTAGCATGTAACTCCTACCAATAAGATGCCTTATATTACAGAGCGTCTGCTGTTGTTGCATCAACCTTTCAGAGCTGTCAGGTCTCCTGGTTCTGGTTCTGCTCTGCATCCCAAGAACCAAAACCAAAAATGAAGAAGCAGAGTTCAGCACCACAAATCTGGAACAAACTTACAGAAAACTGCAAATCCGCCAAAACACAGAATTCCTTTAAATCCAGACTAAAAACACCAGCAGGTTAGAGCTGCTTTTGAACCATCATAAATGAACCATTGACCAACATTCTACTGGTTTACTGGTTTTCTTAGTTGTTAACCCCATGGTGTCTTTTATGAATCTGTATTTTTGTGTTTATGCAATGCAAAGCACTTTGAACTGCCTTATTACTGAAAATATGCTATACAAATAAACTTGATTGATTGATTGATTGATTGATTGATTGATTGATTGATTGATTGATTGAGGATCAGCCTATCTGTGGCCATCTGGTTTTTCTGTGTGCCACATTATGTAGTGTTATTTTTTCTATGGGAACATGTCTTCCTACTGCGTTTAAAAAAAAAAATGGTGACAGGGATAAAAAAATTACCCAACAATATAAAATTATTGAAGCTCCTCCTAATTATAAATAATGATGCACACCGGTTCTGTTTGGATGTTTGGCGCTTTCTTGCAGGCATTAGTGGGAAGCTGAAGCTTGCCAAGTGATGGTTGAGCGTTCTGCTCCACTGGATGGCGGCGTGCTGGGGGAGACATCATCGGCTGGCAGATGTGCACAGCTCACCACTCTCTGCCACCTCTGTAATTGACATCTGCATGTAGGAGAATGGCAGCAGCACCAGCCTGTGCCATGTTTTTGGGAAACAGGGCAGAGAATAAGCAGAGCACATCCGGAGAGGTTTACACAAGCCGTCTCTCTGATGCCTGTGAGTGCGCTGGCATTAATGGAACATATTATGCCTCAAATTATAGAATCATATACAGCAGCTGTTGAAGCAATTTGAATGTGGCGTCACAGCTAAAACAATCCCTCCAGGGAAGGACGTCTAGTTTTGGTTGGAAGTGGGATCTCTGCAGATGGAGTCCGTGACTGATTTCATGACTTTAGGTAAAAATCCTCCATTATTGCAGAGAGGATGAAGTCCTGCTTTGGAGGATTGAAGGACAGAACTAATGCATAACGGAGGAATAAAAAGAATAACCCTTTCATGCATCATGGTCACTACAGTGGACAGTTTTCTAAAAGCAATTTTCTTGTGCTTCTTGGGGATTCTTATGTTATAAATGCACACAGACCACTGAAGTGGACACTAATGCGTCATAAAATACACTATCAACTACTGGCCATCAGCTGCAAATGCAGGGAATTAGTTTGTTAAATCCAATATGGCCGACCATCCACTGTGTACATGATTTTTATGACTGGAGATTAAATCTCATTCAGAGAATCTATAAACTCTCTTCATTTTTACCTCCAACTTTGAGACGGTCAAACATCAGACAAAAATAATCATCAGGATTATTAAAAAAAAACATTCAAATCATCCTTCATTTTCATGGTTGTGCAATAATTTTGGAAACAAACTGTTTATTTTTATTATTGTATGTAAGTGTCCGGGTTTTCATAACTCGCTGTCAGTGGACATAATCCAGGAGGTCAAAGGTCATAGCAACACAGGTTCCTGCTTCTTTATGCCACCTGACTACTTTGACACCAGGGAAAATTCTGATTTAATAAAGTCAATCACACAATTTGAACACCAGATATTTTGTTTTGGAAAGTAAAAAATACTGATGAACATGGAGGAACCAGTTTCTTGTATGCTTGGAATGCAGAGGCTTAAAATAAAGAGAAAACACAAAAATATTCTCTAAAAGTTATTGTGATCATTGTTCGGATTTTAAGAAAATAGAAAAAAAAAAAAATCATCCTAAATGATCAAAAAAATTAACACTAGAGTTTGTGTGATAGATTATGGTGTCTGTAAACTTCTGGTTTCATTTCTTACACTTTATGATTCTGAACAGAACAGATTCATTTCTATTCAATCACATCCAGATTTTGGTTAAACAAATATTACAATAATTCAACACTGAGACATAAAATATCTGACTTCTATGATTGTTAAAGAACATAAACAAAGACTTTAAAAAACCTAACACTTAATATTATAATCGCTGTTGACAGTAAAATATTTTTTCATGGAAAAATTGTTTATACATAAGAAAATGTGTCCATAAAAGAGAAAATCTGTGTTTAATAAAAAAAAGGTTGTTGTGATTCTTCAACCCTGTTATCACAAAAAAGAGCCGAAACATTTCTGCCCTCACAGAGAAAAGAGTTTATGCTAACAAACAAATCAAAAACATATTATCAAAACCTCCAGGTGTTTCTTTTTCTTTCCTACAAACTGTTAAAAAGGATACGATTCTTCATCATATCCTGAATTTTTGCACACACACTGGACAAAATTAACTCTACCTTTAACTGGGTTTAAGTACAGCCGCCGTAACTAATCAGATTTCTGCGACGGAGAGGCTCCATGGAGACTTACAGTGGCATTTGGGGTTAATGAGTGTCTTGCACAGCCTCCTCGTAGCTATTTCATACCTTGGGGATTTGAATAATTCCCCATTGATAGTTTCTAAATCTCAAATGAGAGGATTAATCAAAAGCAGAGAAACTAAAGCTGATGGGGGAGAGACAGGAAGTGGATGAAGAAGTCCAATTTAGGAGGAAGTGGACCGGTTACACGCAGTGACAACTCGTTGTTTCATGGGCTGGTGGAGATCTGCATGTTAGTCAGTGTCTGACCTTTAGAGCTCCAGTTGTTTTGCATTTTTAATTAAAAGATAGCTTTGCTACAGCTGTCATTTCTATAAAGATATCTCCTTGTATCGTGCTGTTATTCACACAAAATGATGATTCACATACAGGTTATTCCTTATTACGTTGTTCTGAAATATCAGTTTCTATGAAAGTTTTCCTTATTTTTAGAATGAAGTAAAAAAGGAATGTTTTAAAATAACATATTTTCCTGTGAACATTTTCAAATATAAACTTTTGGTTGATATTTACAAAAGTCCCTCTAAAAATATTGACATTATTTTTAAATTATTTTCTGTTAAAACCACAAAACAATCAGCATTGTTTTATTGGCATTTTATGTGAAACATCAACACAAAGTAATTCATAAATATTAGGGGGAAATCCACCATTTGTTACAGTTTAATCCATGTAGAGCAGCGGTGTTCAAAATGCGGTTTGTGGGCCGTTTGTGGCCCTTTGAGGAATTCTAACGGTCTTTATTTATCTTCTTTGCACAAAATTGATTTAATCAATTCATCCATTTATCATTATTTGTGTTGAATTGAGTTTAAACCTGGATAATACGCTTATTTATTCAGCTTTAAAATGTTTTTCTCGTCACGCTCTTTCTCTCTGAGGTCACTTGGACCTGCGTTGCCATGGTAGCGAGCCCGCGTGCAGCGCTGACAAGGAGCTGGTGTGTTCAATCAGCCTCACTGGGAGAAACCTTGTTGACTGGAGGGGACTGAATGTGTTTGGGCTTTTATTGTTTCCTAGCTTTGAACTAGAGTTGTTTCATTTGAATTTAAATAAGTAAATAATGTTTATGTTTTTCAGAAATTTAATTTAGTCAAGAGCGTGTATGCATATAAAAATGTGAATTTTGTGTCCACCCCTTTTAATTAGCAGTGGAACAGGCTGTGATGCTTTAAAAGCTGGGCGGTCAGTTTCTCCTTTTGGGTGAGGAACGGGGAATCCATGTCACTTTACTGACAAAAATCCAAACAGTTTAAACTTCACCTTCAAAACCTACACATCCAACTGCAGTTCAAGAATGAAACAAATATGGCCTTCAAGTAAAAGGGTTAATGGAAATGGAAACTTTTTAACTATTGCAAAATACTTGACAGACTCTGTAATTCTTTCATAGTGAACAGGATCACATCTATCCATTGACTTTTACGGAAAACCTTTCATTTACCTTGACTAAATGGTGTAAACAATGAGTCCTGTTCTTACTGATAAACTATTTTTTATTCTATAATTTTCCTTTTGTCTTAAATAATTAACCCTTTGAAAGCTTTTGGATCTTTTATGTACACATTCCTTTTCTACTAAAGAAATCTGACAACTTTTATTGGTTGAATTTTTAAAAAGCATGCTAAGTTTGTTTTTGAGAAATAGAAAACAAAATATTTTTTGGCTCTTAAGTACCATATTTTCCGGACTATAAGTCGCATTTTTGGGGTAAATTTATTTGATAAAATCCAACACCAAGAACAGACATGTCATCTCGAAAGGCAATAAAAATAGAATAGAGGCAACAACAGGCTAGTGCGGTATGCTAACGCTACATGACGCATAAACAACGAACTGAGAACGTGCCTGATATGTTAGCATAACATATTAAGAGTTATTCAGATAACTATAGCATAAATAACATGCTAAGAAGTTTACCAAACCCTCCGTGTCGCTCCAAATCACTAAATCTTCATCTTCGGTGTCGCTTGTAAACAACTCGGCTAACTCCGGACGTAGCTTCTGCCACACACATTATCAACACAGGCCTAGAGCGCCCTCTGGTGGTTTGGTGTGAAAATAACATGTGATATGATATAATAATTTGTTAATAATTTCACACATAAGTCGCTCCGGAGTATAAGTCGCACGCCCGGCCAAACTATGAAAGAATCTGCGACTGATAGTCCAGGAAATACGGTACCTTTGTTTTGATCAGCGGAGCTCAAGTCCAGTCCTGGAGAACTGCTGTCCTCAACTCATAGTCTCCTCTAACCAGAGCGACTCTTTAAGTGCATAAATTGTTCTGGAAAACACTGCAAACAATATATGGCAACATGTAAACAAATACCATCCAGATTTATTTGCATACTCCGTCTACCTCCCTGCGTCCTTCTTGTTAAACAAGTCGATTGATTATGCACAGCAGGGCTGCAGAGGCGCCGTGTCAGACTTGTCTGTGCCGCACCGCCTCTGGTTTCTACGTTCCCTTTGGATACATCTTTTACATCAATTCACTTACTGATGAGGCATGGATGCATACGGAGAAATCTGTTCAGACAAGATTTATTCTAATATTCACTCTGGGATCAGCTATTGCACTCCTGCAGAATGGGTCACTGAATTAGAAAATGAATGCAAAGGCTCTAATTTGAAATCTATTTGCAAATTCTGGCCTGTGGGATAAAGAGGTGGTGAGCGCATGTAGACGTCCATCCAGTGTGACTTCAACTTGCCCTAGACTGGAAACCAGTCACCTGGTTGCGTCGCGCTCTCTCAGGAACACTTTGCTGCTGTGAGGGAACTCAAAATACGCTGCGCCAAACGCACGTCTCTTCTAGAAACGAGCAAACACATGTGGTGTGAGGTCAGCAAGTGTGTGGCACGCCTGAGGCTACTTATGTTCTGGATTTCCGAGGCTTCATTTCCATGGATCATTTAATACTTTACCTCATCTACTTTTGGGAATATATCACTGGAAGCTCCGCCTGGCAGTAGCTGCTGGCAGTGACCCCGACTCAGCCTGGGAGTTTCTCAATTAAACTTCCCATCATACTTTGTAATCAAAACAGGATTTTAAACGGCTATTTTGTAATATTACACGGGTGTTGCAGTTAATGTCAAGACCAGCCGTCATCCAAACAGCTGCTTGACGTGCAGCATGTGAGGAGAAAGAAATGATGTCAGATCGTCAACTCTTTTGTTTGAGGCTGTTCCCAGAAGATGAGCTCTCTGGTGACGTGTCATATCTGCTGGCAGACAGGCCAAGACCTCACAACCTTGTCTGACAGGTTCGATCTGGAAAGCTGCTCTTTCACATGGCCTTTTGTCTTCTGTTGTCATCAGTGTCTTCTCCACTTTGATGTTTCATACAGTTTGGGACTGCAGTGGGGGGTTTTTTAAGCCAGAGATTTGCTCACAGATCTTCCTTTAAACAAAAATCATAAGTTGTAGTTTTATCTGCAGGAAACTTTTCGCTCACATGTCAAAATGACTTTTATTTTTCAAAGCGATAACATCAATGATGTTTATGCAAATGTTAACAATGTGCTGAATAATGTATGTACATTGGGATCAGAGGTGGAGATCACACACTGAAGACATCATTGAGGCAGTGTTGGTTGTCATCATCTAACATAGTGTTACATATTCTGACCATCTAAGAGTAGTTCAGTGCTCTGAACGCCCCCAAGAAAATTATCTGGCCAAGTGGCCAGATAATTAGCAAAAAAATCAACATCAAATTTTATTTGTGTAGCACATTTCAGCAGCAAGGCGTTTCAAAGTGCTTTACATCATAACAAACACAAAGTCATGCAACACAGAATAGACAATCATTATGAGACAAATTAATCAGAAAGTAGGTCATGCTGCCAGTTTTACTTTCAAGCATCTGAGGCCTGAGGTGAGAAAATCTTCTTCGGTGCAGAAGGAGCATATGCGTGGTGTTGTATGAGATTAGAGAAAGTTAACACTGGAGACACGACACAATACATAGAGTCTGATTTAAAATGTTGATAATGTGAAATGGATTTTTATGATTTAAGTGTTTTCTAACGCTGCATAGTTTGTAAAAGCTAAAGTGCAAAAACATTGACTTCAAGTCTGGAACTCAAATCTGAGTCTGCAGCTTTGGTTTAATGGGACTGGTATCTAATATGAAATTAAAACTATATTTAAACTTTTATACACACACACATATATATATAAAGTGCTAGCAGTGGGTGTGTTTTTGTTCTAAACTAAAACTGTTAGATCAAGAGATTTTATTGAAGTTTTTGCATACTGAAGTATTTTTGCTCACCTTTGCTATGATCATCACACTCATTATCTTTCATAACATTTTAATAAAGTACTGAATTGCTGTGATTTGAGCAGATTGGAGTGAATATCAGTGGCTGATATTCATTTGGACGGCAAACAAAGCTGTAAATTTATAAACTGTGTACTGAACCAGAAAATTCACAAACTTGATTATTTCTTTAAAGTTACGACGCTGAGAAATGAAGCCGTTGTGAAGATGTCACAAATTATTCTGAGCTCCTCAGAGAAACTCCAAAAGCTGAGATAGATTTTCCTTCAGAGAGCCGATGTGTGTCAAAGCAGGAACAGGAAAATGCTCTCAAACTTTCTCAGAATCATAACTGTAACGTTACATCTGTTGTAAAGATGGAAAAAGGGAGACACTAACTTTCTGTTTAAGTAGTTCAATAGTGACTTTAGAAATGACTCTCTAAAGTTATACGATTAAAACTATATTACACTGTTGAAGAGAAAATGCTTCATGTGAGGAACACGGCCCAGCTGTACGCGCCGCACATTAATGGTTTACAAAAAATGTAACGTGAGGAAAACAGGAGACCACAATGATGTGTTTGGAGACGAACCAGGAGCGATTAAGAGGATGTTAATACAGTTATGAGCCACAAAACCATGAAGGTTGAGCTGACTGAGCAGCTGGAGTTTTCATTATTATGAGAGATGAAACTAGAAGGAAACAGTAACGTTGTGAGGATTGTTCTCCTTCATAACAATAAGACTGAAGAGAGAATAGATTGTAAACAAACCAGCTAACAGAGCTGCTAGCCAGGATAGCTAAGCTAACGCTTAACTCAGAACTAGTTTGGAATCAGGAGAGTTTATTGATTCTGACGTTTTTGTTTTTATTAACATTGTTGTTTAATGTTCCCACAAAACTAACAGCAGTTCAACATTTTGTCATGTTTCAAACAAAACAAGCAAGTGATATGGATAAACATGTTTGTGGATCCTAATGAAATAATCCCAGTCCTTCCATCTCTAATAAGTTGGATGTTTTTAAATATATTTTTCTAAACTCACCAAAATTTTGAATGTGTTTATTGTATTTGTTCCTGCTCATTTATATTTGTTTTGTTGGGAAATGCTGGGAGAAGGTGATAAATTGACGAACTTCTAAAATCATGTTGCGTGTCGACAAACATTCATTTGTTCATTTTTCACTTTAGTAATACAAGAATCATTTCTTGATAACTGTTAATCAAAAGCAGAGTGACTGAAATAATGAGATCTCGTTTTCTGTTCCTCTAACTTTTGACTTTAATTCATAGTAGAGACACAGAATGATGAAAATATTTAGATAATTTTCCAACAGGAGAGGAAAAAGAAACCGACAAACAACAGCTGCTTCCTTGAGTCTGTTTAAAGGTTTCTGTGAGTTTTGCCCCGTTTTGAGAGATGCAGGAACTTTAGATCCACCACTGGCATCTGCAATGAGAACAAAAGATAAATGAGAGACGGACAATTGGAAAAATTAGTTGGAATGCCATTCAAATCTAACAATAAAAGGCAGAGCAAATCAGTTATCCAGTTCGTTCTACAAAAAAACCCAAAAACATAAAGAGTCGGACCACATCCGGCCTTCTGAAGCCAACATTTTATAAACTTACAGTGGGAATAGCAGCTGTGATGTGAACTGGTGAAGGAGTTCATGGTGAAGGCGTGACTGACTGCATTTCCATTGACCATATGATTGCACAAACTGGACTTACGAAAACAAATTTCGAAGTGAAGTATTTTGATAAAAAGTCTTTCTGCCAGGATGAGACAATATTTCAGCTGCATCAAAATTTGTGTATTTCACAAAACTGTAATGGAAACATGTTTTTTGCATCACACATCATGTTAACAGGATGTAGGAAGAAGATGGTGCTGCGTGTTTAATGACTTAAACGGATTTTAACTGTTTATTTAATAGAAATAACACAATTACAAAATTGTGATTTTTGCGAATTTTACAGGAATAAAGTTTTGCACACATTTGCTACTAAAACACTAAAAGTGTTTTCTTTGTCATGAAGTCAAAGGTAGTTGAATATGTCATAACCTGTTGACTAACATTACGTTTCTTTATTATTTGGAATCAGAAATCAGCATTTACCCATTTCTTGATTTCTTGTGCTGATATAAAGCCTGACTGATGGCGTTTAGGTTTTCTGAGCTGCTGTGGCTTTCTCTTCTGTTCCACATTTCATATCTTGTGATTGGTTGCTAGACAGTGCATAATACAGATATAATATCTAGGTCGCCGTTGTCCCAATACAGAAGACAAGTTTGCCGCATGATAACCAGTAATCCACTTTGCTCTGGCTCCGGCCTGACCGCTGACCCCTGCTGACCTCGGAATTGATTTTGCGCATGAATTGAAAGCCGTCTCAGATTAAGCCGAAATATCAGAACGGAAAGACGACGGGAGGGAGAGAGAGGAGCAAAAGGAGACGGAGGAGGAGCAGAAGCAAAGTGATATTGGAAATTTGTGAAAGGCTGTATTTAGCCAGAGGAAAGATAGATGGCTACAATGACTTACTTTGATAGAGCATCTGTAGAATAGCAGGACAAAATGACGAAGGCCTTGTGAAAATCTGTAATTTAATAGCCTAATTTCCTGCCTGGCCTGGCAGAAATAGCTGCCTGACACTGACAGCTGATGAAAATGCACCAGAATTTGATTCTTTCTCCCAAGTGATGAACAAGTTCAGACCAATCTCTTACTATGAAAAGTCCCGCTGGCAACAGACAGTGTGTGTGCGCGTGCGGGCGGGCGTGTGTGTGTATATGGAAAAAATCCAAATATCCTGGCTGTGGTGGCTCCTTCCTCAGGGCTAATGACAAATTTAGTGATAATCGTCATGTTTTAATTGATGTTTCTGCACCACTGACTTAAACCACCAGTGGATTACAACAGGGGGGAAGATCTGAGTAGTTCTGCATCTGCATGGCTTCCTCCTTCTCTTCCCTTTTTCTGTGTTTATTGCTGCACCTCAGATCTGTTGAGACCCCCAGGCTATGAAGCACTCCTCTGGTCACACACTTCTTCAAAAGCTCTTACTCACAACATGAAGTTTAGGGCACAAACTATCCAGTCCCCATGCATCATCTGCTGAACAAGGCAAAAATAAATACTAAACCAACAGTAAACTGGTGTGATGGGTCAGTGAACCCTCCACAGACTTAACCTTGCTTCTGGGATGAGGTCAGTTAATGTATTTATAACCTTCTGATATGTGCAGAGGGAAGAAATTAGGCTGGATTTCTTTACAAAATGAAAGCAGCATCATTTTCAGGAAGTAGCAGAAGAGTAAACAAATTCATGTTTAGAACAATATTTATTAACCATATTTTACTCTTTTTATTCAGTCAATTAGTGCCCAGTAGTTCTGGAGATTCATGACAGGATGGTATACTAGCATAGCTTTGAAGTTTTACCTGACTGACTAAACCTTTTCTGTGACGCTCAATGGCTTCTTTTCTTCTACTGTGGAGTGCCTCAAGTCTCTTTGCTAGGTTATTTGTTTTTTTTCCTTATTTACGTTGCTTCAGTCATAACCCAGCCCATGGTCAGATTCCACCTCTATGCAGATGACTTGCAGATTTATTTACCATTAAAATGAGGATGCGTTAATCCACAACGTTCCACTTTGTATTGCATCTCTGCAATCAGTGGTTTCGCGAAAACTTTGGCTAAACCACGCTGCAATTAGTAAATGTCCCTTTCAAACAGGGACAGTTAACTCTAACTGTTTTGCTCAGAGGAAAATCACTTGAAGTTGGGGGAAAAAACAGATATAAAACAATGACTGCTGGAAAAGACAAGTGTCTTGTTGTTGAATTCCATCCAGAAACCACTGGCTGCATTATTGTTAGTTGTGCAGGAGGCTCCACTTCTGCTTTTAAAAGCTGTAAAGTTGCACACATCTGTTTTCAGCTAGTTTCATGTGGCCAACAGCAGCTTATTTGGATATAAAATGAAAAGATGCCCTAAAACAGCTCAAATTAGGCAGAACTGAACAAACTGAAATCTTATGATTTTGTGCAAAAACTGAAATGAACATGTTTTGTGTTGCTCATAGATCAATCCTAACCTGCTCAAGGAAGCATAACAGGTCACCTTTAGTTTTTTTTTTCTTTTAAAAAATAGAAAAAGGTTTGAAATCTCACTGTGAAATTATAAAATTTTTATATAAATTTGATGTAAAAACCCATAACTGTTATAAAGAAGATTCCTATCTCCAAGTAAAATCTCTAAATTGGACAATCCTGCCATTTCCCGTCCCACAGATGAATCTCACTACATATATGATCTACCTCTCGTCAATGTTTGTGTTAAAAAACCTTTTCAGTGTGACAGAGAATGTAACACTTTAGTACTTCACATCCAGACACATTGTCTGCTCAGCAACAAACAGTAAACTCTCTATATATGTAAATCAGATCAATAGGATATCCATACAAACGGCCTGCAGCTGCGTGTTGCCATCAAGCAGCTCACCTAATGTAATAAGGAACATCAATAGTTGATTTTCAAACCTAGTGGTGCGGAGACACAAAACGAAGATGATGAGATTAGCACAGCTTGCCGTCAACGCTCAGCTCCATTTTATAAACAGGGACAATTAACACAGACTGTCATTATACAGAGGACAATGACACAAAGTTGGAAAAAAACAGACTAATAACTGCATGTGCTGCATGAGTCAAATTATGTGGCATTAAAAAGAAAGATTTCTATTTGTATGTCAGAGACGGCGCTGACATTTGGACATTTGGATATGATAATTAATGATGATAAACTGAAACGCTCCGGTCTGCAGACAGAAGGCTGCAGCGGCTTATGCATCCGTTGTATGTTATTCTTCAGACAGGCATAATAATGCGGCTTGACAATCGCCGCCACAATATAAGAACACAACGTTAGCAGGTGTGCTGCCTGGTGAAAACACCTCCATTAATGGTACATCCTGAGATATGCTCCCTGAGGTGGATTAAGCCCCGTATTAACTAATGAGCTTTTTGCTTGGAAGCGACACAATTTTCACTGAATCAAAACAGAAGAAAAATGATTTTCACAATCAGATGCTGACGCTGTGACACAACAACATTAATTCAGCCGTTTAGCTTAGTTGCAGTCGGTATTTACTCTTGAATGAAGAATGTTGAACATGTCTGTTACTTTCAGTGTTCATCTATAATTTTTAAGTCCTAATTACAGCATACAGCTGTCACCTCCATTAGTGCATGCCATGTATACAATTACCATGCAGGTGTTTACATTTTCATTATGCAAAATTAGCAGAAAAACTACTGGTTACTTTCCAACGCCACGCTTTAATGAACCCTTCACTTACATCAAATTACTATTGAAATGTTCATTTTTTTTCAGTTCGGTTTAGTTGGGGAGTAAAAACTGCTTTTCAAAGTATCTAAGTCCAAACTCAGAGTTAATAAAGGCGTTGAATTCTTCAAGCTGCATGTTGGAAAATAAGTTTTGTTGAGTCTTAAAGCAGTTCATTTGGATCGTTAAAAGTTTTCTGATGACCACAGACTACGACAAGAAGTCTACGGTTGAATAAAATCATAAATATATGGATTTATCCGATTCACTGCAAGCATTATCACAAGATTCTTTATGTGACAAACAGATCTAATTTATATCCAGACCTTTATAACAGGATTAAACTTACATAATCTAATTTTAAGGACAGATTGAAATTTGGTTACACTTAGCAGTGTGGAATTTGTCCCTGTGCAGATTACATCTGTTTTTGTCTTTTTCACCGCGGGAACGTTTCAGTATCCTGTACACTCATAAAAATGCATCAGAGTGAATGATGGCGGCGTGGTGTTATCGGGTTACGGACTGTAATCTGTCCCTGTTGTCGTTTAAAACCCAGAGGCTGCTGTTAAATTGTTAATTTAGTGGTTTTCATACTGGTGAAAAATGCTAGAAATGATCCTGATGCTCTGTGCTCCATGAGTTACAAACTGCAGACAGAAATTAGACAGTTAGCTCCTAACACTTCTCAATAGTTGGTGTACATTTAATTTAAAAACATAATCTTACTAACAAATCTGGCTTGGATTAAGCCTGTTTTTATTTCATTGGAGTAGAAATAGCAGAAAATGTATAATTACATGAATGTTTTGCTAACCACTCTGATTTTTCTGCATCATTATTCATTTTGTTTAGACTTGATGAAACATATGACTGCCTCAAGTATTCACAGATTTTAGCTGTTATTGTGGTCACTGTAACACAATAACAGTTCAGTTTATTTATTTATTCAGAAAAATATCATCTCAGACAGAAAGTCGTCAATCTAATCATACTTACAACGCAATAGATAACCAATTTAATATTCACATTTGGTTCAAAAGGAAAGCCAGCAGACTGCATTGAGTCACTGACAGTAACTGAGCCTGCATGTAGTGACAGTGGAGAGGAAAAACTCCCCGTTAGCAGGAAAAGCCTTCCAGCAGAAGCAGAACCTGGTTCAGTCCAGCAGCAATCTGCAACAAAAGACTGAAACAGACACACAAAAAATGGAAGAACTGATCCAGCAGTACTTTCTATATTAACAAAAAGTAAAAAGCTCAGAGAAGATTTAGTTGTTGTTCAGTATCATCGTCTCAGCCGAAGCAGGTGCAGCTTCTGCAGAGAGAACGAAACTGGGATTAAAGTTAACAGTTAAAACAACAGAAAATGATACAAATCAGAGAGTAGAAGAAGAAGAAACAGCATGCCAGATATACAAACACAAAATCTTATCAAGTATTATTTTAGTTTCTAGTGCAAATATCTCAGCTCAGGAGCTTGTTATAAGTAAATAATGACTTAATATTGATGAAAAAAATTCTTGTTTCATTGGCAGATTATTTCATGCATAATACGGGAAAAATGTCTTGCTAGACTTGAAATAATCCGACAAAGGAACTAGTTCTTTATCATCATTATGAAGGAA
Source organism: Poeciliopsis retropinna (assembly GCA_010277075.1). NCBI lineage: Eukaryota > Metazoa > Chordata > Actinopteri > Cyprinodontiformes > Poeciliidae > Poeciliopsis > Poeciliopsis retropinna. The sequence continues at coordinate 2,002,923 of VMRM01000018.1, forward strand.
TTATTTACTTATAACCAAGTTACTCATAAGTTAGTTTTCTCTAATATCAGCTGTAAGATATTTGCACTAGAAACTAGACAAAAATACTTGGTAAGATTTTGCGTTTTTACAGTGCATTTTTTTATTATTTGTCGCATCTTGAGAATAAAATATTACTTCTAACACATCTAAATCACATTTCAAGAAAACTGTAAGAACATTACAATGCAGTATAATTTTTCACACGTTACTCATGTCTTTATATTTTCATATTATTTCATATCTACAACACATCTTCTACTGTATGAGTTAAGCTTTCCCTCAGTTTGACGGAGTCAGAACCACCAGGCTGTGTTCATACGCCTCACTTCCTGTACGGCCGGCGGCGGCGGCGGCGGTGGCGTTTGGTCTCTTTTACGAGGGAAAGGTGTCTGAAGGAGACGAAGCTCTCAGGCTCGCTCGCTCGCTCACTATCTCTCTCTGGGTTGCATTTAGATTAGTCAGAGCATGATGACTCAGCCATTTGTTACTGACACAGTAACAGCCTACCATAGGCTTTTCCAGGCACCAGGTGAACCAATAAAATCTCAGCTTTGGTGTCTGCAGGCCAACAGAAACACAATTTATCTACAAACAGCAAGTGTACGGGGAAAAATCCTCTGTGAAACATCCCACTAGAGGGCTGTATCAGTTTCTGTATCTTATTTAATAAATCTGCCACCTCCACTGCAGCCAGTTACATATATTAAAAATGACCCTTAAAGGAAAAACACGTGCATTTTATGATGGAGGGAGAGACCCAGCAGCAATGATGGAGAATAAACTTAGTTTAAAATTAAATATGTGCAAGGCTGCTAACTGTGAGTTAGTAGCCTTGCATGTTAAAGTAGCATTGTCTGCTTTTATTGTGTTTGGTAATGTGTTTTTGAAGCGCTGTTATTGCTATTCATGGTTTTCAGGCAGTAGCAAATGGCTCCCTCTGCCCATGTATAATAATTGAGAGGCCTGAGGAAGATTACTCCAGCATAGAAATAAAACAGATCTGGAAGAAAGTAGCTAGAAAAGTGAAGGTGGGGGGAGAGAGCAGTGGAGAAATGTTTGGATAGCGTTCAGCCACATGTCTGCAATTCATAATTAACATTTTAGGACCTTCAGAAAGCGAAGGGTTCGTGCCAGCAGAATTATTCCTTTTCACGAGCAGATGTGACTTTTTACTGTTCCATTATGTTTATTTACATGTTTTTGTCGGTGCCAGCCACGTTAGAGCCAATCTGAGGAAATACATGCGACTGAACAAGCATGCACTCTGTTAGCAGGGCGACGCTGCAGTCCGTAAATACATGGATGTTAAAAACCCATCCTGCTGCGGTGTTTAACATCCACTAAGTAAAAACAACTTATTAAGATTTATTTACCAGTTATTCACTCAGCAGTCTAAAAATGAAAAAAAATCATTGATAAAGACGTTACGTTATTATTTGAATGAGCATTTAATAGCATTTTTTTCTTTACTTTGAGTAGGCCTTTTTCGTTGCTTAATCATACATTTGGTTTTGGATCAGAACTCTAGTGCTCTTGTGTTTAAGCTGAAAAGATCATCACACTGAACCATGTTTCACTGTTGCTGTTTCTTATTGTAAAAGGCAGAAAGGATGTTTTCCCATCTGCTCGTCCGGTGGACTCCATCAGGGGCCACAACAGCAACATCTGCTCCGTCTCCAGCTGCTGCTGCTCTCTGTCTCTCTGCTCCCAGTCAAATCAAGCAAAACCTCAGAGCAAACTGTTCCCCTCCTCATCTGTGGGGGCGCTGCACCAAGAACCACTGATGGAAACGACACTAAAACCTCTGAAGACGCTGAGAGCAACTACTTTCTTCGCAAACTGTAAATGAAAATCTTGCGGAGTCAGATTTTAACTGTTTTTGTGATTGTTGGAAAAAGCGATGAGAGATTTCTAATGCAAGCACTAGACTTTCCTCGGTTGTTTTTACCCAGAATGCCCTGCACTATAGTCTACTTCCTGCTTTTAGAAATGTTCCCATGGAGACCATTTTTACCAGTTAATTGGATACTTTCTCTATCCAATTGTTGAATCGTAAACTTTGACCTTAATCCATCTCCAGGCTGATCAGCAGTTCTTGAATTTATTTAGATTTTGTTCTGCTTTTCCAGTTACTTTTTGCCAACTTCATGTGCTCAGACAGTTTCTAGTTTTCCAAAAAAATCTATAATAATCCCAGCTGATTTATTATTTACCGAAGGCTATGATGGTCAATAGCTGAAATGCTCGTTTGAAAAGCTGCCTTTAATTACTCAGGTTATCTTTTTTATAGCGATGAAGAAAAATTGAGCACTAAATGTGCAGACTAGACATTGTGGATTTATAGTGAGGTAATTATTGCCACCTGTTATTTAATGTTGGTGAATCACCGTAATGATGCTGACCCATTCAATTTAGCATTTTTCTTTTTATGGAGGAGAAAAGGAGATTTCCAAGCTTTTCTTTTACTGATGATATAGCTGTTATCTACTTTTCACTGTACAAAGAAAGGAAGATAAATAATTCAGTCTTTGGGCATCTCCCCTGTCTGGAGACCTCAGTTCAAATCACTGACCAGTGGATGCTGAGTGGCGGGCGCGCGCTCCTCCTAATCCTTCCCCATTCTTTGCTATAAATTATGCATCAGAAAAAAAGCTTTTTCCACCTCAATGAATGTGTCCCTTAATCCCTGGCTCCTAAAACCTGTTTAATCTGAACTAAGTCATTAAAACAGTAAAAGGATATCACAAAGGACTTTCAAGCGAATTGGCTTAACGGTAACGTGATTAGATCATTGATCTCAGCAAAGCCTTGAGCTTCCAGGTGCGAAATGACTATTTAATGAAATCAGAGAAATCTCGTTACTAGAAAATTACTGATCAAAGTTAAGACCAGGTGACTGGGTGGTGCTGGTATCCATGTATGTGGGCAAAAGTATTTATTCTCCACATCCCCTCTTGACACGATGGAGAACATTTGGTGCTTTAAAGAGAAATGATGTTCCTAATCCCTTCCTGGTAATTATTTGTACTGTTATGCATCTTTAACAAGATAATGGATATTCAAGCACAAGACAAGGTGGTTGAGTTAATTTAGAGGAAAATAAGGGAACAGATGTAAAAAGATTTACATTAATAGAAGAAAATATTGAAAAAAAAACCTAGGATACACAGATAAAAGCAAAACCTATTAAAGCGCTAATTTAAAATTAATAGAGGAAACAACAAATGGTAAACTAATATTAGACCTTAATGATAAAGCTGCAGGAAACTGTTATGTTTCCAGTTGTGATTTAAAGGAGCCACCAGTTTTCACAAACCTCAAGTTTTCATTGAATTTGATTCAGATTTGAAAAAAAAAACATGGAAAACAGATTGTGGCTCTGTTTGTTTATGAGCCTGGATCTGCATAACTCATAGCCGACATGCAATGCGAACAAGTATTTTAGATTAATAAATGTTCTACTTATAGACCAATGAGATTGGAAAATCAACCTATTTTCAAACAGGAATTCATGATCCCTTTTCCTGGTGTTAGGAGTTTTTTTTTTTTTTTTACAGAAACAAGTAAAAGCATCATGAAAACAATTTAACTGACTAAAAAATGAAATCATACTCCTGTTTTCTGTCCTGTTTTGAAAGGAAACTCTATATTTGGGCAATCGGAAGTAGGATGATTCTGTATTTTGATTTTGTATTTTGTATTTATTCTGTATTTTGATCCATCCAGTTGCTGATATTATGAACTTGTTTATTAACTGGTGTGTGTAAGAGACTGTGATCTCAAGGAAATTTTAAATTATGTATATTAACACATGTAAAGATGCAGTATTACTCCATATTCTGATATAGGAGGAACAAAACTGACCCGAGTTTGCTGCCTTGAGGAGCCCCACATTTGACTAAATATAATAAACAATGATGAATCGTTGTGTAAATACAGAAATGTTTTTGGTTTAAAATCATTCACTAATATCAGTCCCAACAGTAAAATGATCAGCATGTTGATTTAAAAACACCACAACTGACAGGCTGCAAAATCTCCACAACCTCATTTAACGTATTAATTATGAAACAAAGAACAGCAGCTTAAAACGGCAGCGACATCCAACATTTATCAGTGACACAACCTCACCTGAAGAGGTGCAATACCTGACATCATTCAGAGGATTACGATTGTTCTCTCCTTCTGCTAGAAATAAATAATTATTTCACAGCAGGCTTCTTTTCTAATTAATGAGAAGAGATGAAATATCACTTAATTTCAAATTTAATTACGACCCATAATATTTCCTTCAATGGATCGCCTGCTAATGCTTTACAGTTTCCTGCTGCTGATGAATGCGTTGTGTGTTGGGAAGGTGAACGTTTACAGTCCCTGGACTGCATATGAAATTTCCCATGATGGGAAAATTCTGTAGGAGGGGAAAAAATGGCTGGAGATGCACAAACACACACACACACACACACACACAACATAGAACAGCCTACCACTGGGGCTACATAAGATAAAAAGGTTAATAAACACTCTGTAATGAAAATTAATGACACAAATCATACACAGGGCCTGACACACTTTTAGTGTTTAATTGCGACGGCTGAGAAGCTTTCGTTTTAATTACCTATAATGCAGCATTGATGTCCTTCAGTGTCAAGCTCCAAATTTCTCTCTGTGCTTATCACTTCTGATGAACGTTCAGGTCCATTATCATAACCACCACAAAGGTATCGACTTCTATCCTCATGAGTTTTGCTTATGCAATAAAAATTGCCACTAATTGAGGTAATGAGGCCTGCACACTGACTTTCACCACCACTTCTGGCCTCAGTCTCGTAGTGATGATGTTGCATGAAGTGGACTGGCTGGAGTCATAGCTGGGGGTCATTCAAAATGAACTGACGCTCTTTCTACATTTTATTTATACACCTGAAATAATACACAATAACTTGGTAATTATTTTAAAAGTTTACAGTGCGGATCTGTAGTTTCATCTTGATCACAGAGCTCCTCTCCCCCAGGACTCCCACAACAGCTCCTTCAGACTAGCCAGCAGCAATTAGCAAACACCTGATAGAACTGCACATATGGTGATCTCATTATAGGAGATACTTCTTGTTGCTAAAGGGTTAAGAGAGGAACCATGTTGGAATGACTTCCTGAAGGCAGAGTTTCAGAAACAGCAGGAGCTTTTAAAGAGACAGAGACTCAATTTCAAGGCCTTGAAGTAGGACGTAAAATTTCCTTTATGTAATATTGGATGCGTGTAGCATTTTTAAAACAACTGATGTTAAAATAGTAACTTGATTGTGCTATAAAATGTCTCTATGTGCTTGTAAAACACATAATACCTTGCAGAAGAGACGACTCATGAAATGGTTGTGATTTTGTTAATGTAATATTATCCGTCTCTCAAATTTCATCAGACCTTCTCAGGTTTATCAGAAAAACTTGTCAGAAAGACAAAAGTGCACTCGTCTGGTTAAATATGTGTGGAGTTCATTTTTTGAAGCTGTTAGTTGTTTTGCAGATACTGAGGGCTGGCACTATGCACATCATGCTTAAACATGCCAGGTGCTCTGATTTATGTGTCTGTAGGCATCAACTTAGTGTTGTAAAGCTATTTTATACCGACTGGAAGGATAAAATATGTTGTCTGGTTGTTTCTTATGCGCCACTGGATCGATACATTTAACAAAACTGCTGCAGGGAATTAAGAGGCACAAGGATATTGAAAACAGATTCATTTAGTCCAAGTAATTTTGTAATTTAGAGCAAATCCCACAAAGGCCGAAACCAAAATTGTTTACCAACAGCAGTCTGGAAGCGATCTCTGGGGAGTGACTAAAATGCACAAATTACAGCTTGCTGATCCAGCACTTTCTTTTAAAAGTTAGGGGGAAAAATGAAGCCAGTGCTGGCTGCATTTAGATGATGGATTCCAAATATTGTAATATGATAAATTAGCCAACACATAACATTTCATTAATTAATTCTAATTAATCATGTTGAAGTTTTTAGAGGCAGAGGCTGTGATAACGTTGTCTGTTTGATGTATGGCGCACAGGAGGCCCAGCGTGTGGATCAACCCGTTCCTGGTGCTCCTGGATCTGTGGTTTGTGCTTCACTGGATGATTGTGTCCTCCTCATCTGACTCCCCAGATGGGACTTTATTTTAATTGACAGTTTCCCACATCCATTTGTCAAGATGACAAGCAGGAGGACTGGGATTGTTGAGGTGCACCCCAAACGCTCGCTGCGAGCCTCGGAGGTGGGAGCCGTTCGTTTGTGTGTGAATCCAGCTAGCTTTAAATGGTTCTGCTTGTAGGTCCTTCTCAAGACTTTTTGACAGGCGCCAAATAGGTCAATCCGAGCATCAAACCACAGCGGTGAGTGTGTGGGCGTGCAGGTGTGTGTGGGTGCACCGCCTGGCGATCCATTGATCTCCAGCTTTTGCTGTGAAGTCTGGCCTTTGTCCGCCTGATCTACTTCTCGCGCCGTCCTTCGTTTCGCTGTCATTCCCTGACACTCCGCTCTGACGGATCCTGAGTGTTGCACCGGTGGGAAAATAACACATATCTCTGACCTCTTGAACTTGTTTTTTTCTCAGAAAGCCCAGAGAGAAAGAATGCTTTAGCTGCTCTTCAAATATCCACCAAGGGACGCGGAGACAAGGAGAACAAAGAGACGTTTTAAGGCAGGTATGGATCTCAGCTGCTGTCAGGTGAGGAAATCGGGTGAAATGGTGAAGGATTTAAAGCCTGGTCACTGTTTGTGTTGTGAATGGATGTCAGAGAGTCTGGAGTTAAACACACTGATGTCAGCAGCTCCTTTCCTTACCCTCACAAACTAAACACAAAGCTTTAGCTTCACTTGTGGCCATTTTTACTGCATCAGTTTTCAGATAACCTGCGATGTGTCAGCACACGTCATTCTGTTAACACCATATTTATGGATTTTCTTTCCAGAGAACAAAATTATATTCCTGCTTCACAGGGTTAAAGAAACAGACCTTCAATAGCCAAAAACAGATATACTAAATGAATTATGAAATGCATCTATATATTTTACAACTATATCGGGGTGCTCAAAGTGAGGCTCCGGGGCCATTTGCTGCCCTCGGGATGATTTTGCACGGCCGATCACAGTTCAAGGATTTTGGTCAGTTTGGTTTGCAGCTCAGTCGGTTCATCCAGATTAACATTTTAGGGCGCAGTTTTCACTAATCTGATGACTTTCAAACACACAAATTAGAATCTACTGAAAATGGAAAATGTGACTTATAACATATAATTTCTGCTTTAATTTAATAGTAAAAATAACCACAAACATCCAGTGATTTTCAGTAAAAAGCAGATTATTAGACAAGGCAAAATACAGTAAGAATAATCCATATCCTGCTCGTGTTGCTGAAAGAATTAGGAGATTGTTTACTTTTTGTTTTTAAAATCTACAATAATTTACAGACTCGTTTCTACATAAACCACTTTGTTTTATTAAAATACTGTGTATTTAGTTTATTAAGCAGCTAAACTTTTTTGCAGTTTCTCTAAAACAGATCACAGGTCAGAACATATCATTCATCCATCTGGTCCTCCACTATCGAGGTACCAAACAAATGGCTGTAAACTCTCCTGTCAGGCCGGCTGAAAGCTGAAGGTACACAGAGGGGGGTCTCTAAAGGTCGGGTGACGGCGAGTTTGTTCGGATCCTTCCTGGAGCTGCTGTATACATTAACCGCGGAGGGGAGGGGATTGGCGGCCGCCGCTCCTCAGCAACAGGACAGCCTATGGAAAAAGCTCCGGCTGCCTCACCGAGACACCGATGACATCATGCGTTTCCCCGTCCTGTCTCCTTCACTGCATGCCCCTGCTTGACTGTGTGAATGTTTCTGCTGGGAGTAATAAGGAGCCACGTGTGCAACACCTTCCATATGCTGCATCACCTTCGGGCCGGACTCAACAGCTCAACCGGGACGTTTCGCCTTCAACCAGGCGCTCATGTATACTGAATGAACTACACACCAAGCTCATGTTCAAAGGTGATTTTTCTTGTGCAGGTGTGATAATGTCAATACATTGATTAATCGTGCCATGACTGAGCACCATATGCACTACTGATGATTAATACCGATAACTATGAGCCACCTTGCAGTATATAATGGAGATTCTGTGGTATAGATTTGAAAGGTGTGTGTTTATAATGTCTTAGCATGTGCTATCAGTGACCTGCAGGATTACATCTCCCCCCTGCTGCTCAGGCTAACACTGCAGTAGCATATTGTAGAGTTTGAATGTGTGTGCAGATTGCTCTTTGGTGCTTTTTTCTAATCCCTTTTGGCTTCACAATGCTGTTTTACTCAACAATAGCAAAAGCTTTGAAAAGAGACAAGAGCGAGCGTGGCCACAGTGTCTGGGCCCTGATTTCATGCTCAGGGGGATAAGAAGAAAGTGTGTTTTTGAGGGCCACGCATGATATCAGGCACCATGTGGACAAGCTGATCTACATACAATCCTCCGCTTGCTTTGCAAAGAAAAAAGGATGAATTGATCTTTTCGACAGCTGGCAATGTGTTTATTAATATTCGACTGTTTCTGCACTGAATTGTTATTCATGTTTTGCAGTTCTGATCCCTGTGTTGTTTTTATTGGACCGGAGCGAAGGGGACACGTTTTATTTGTCTCATCTACACTAACAAAACTCCAAATATCCTCTATTAATGCCTCAACTGTTTCACATGAGAACCAAAAACGTTTTTAGTCTCGCTGAGATTTTCCATGACTATTAAATTGGACTTTGATCCAGAATTGGGCTGGAACATTGAGAAGGGCCAGTTTCCTGCAACGTTCCCCCCAACACACCCGTATCACATAATTGGGACTTTCGGAAAGACCTTGACTGCATGCTGAGGTGGGAATTCAGGGATCAAACCAGTGATTCTCCATCCTGGACCTCAGAGTTTGCTGTCCTTCCTGTTTTTGATACGTCTCTGCCACGGCACACCTGGTTCAAATGATAGCATTTCCTCCTCAGATGACATCAGGACTCACAGAAACCAAAGTTTGTCATGTCAATTTACTGCTTTTTCAGTTTTAAAGATCCTCTCTGCTTCCTGCTCTCCCCTCCGCTGTGTTCAGTTCTGCTGATTAACTCCCTCTCATCTTCTCAGCAGATTTTTGGTGCTTTTATTTATAAACTGAAGTCTTTATTTTCATTGTTCATTTCTGCACAATGTACACAAACAACAAAATTGAGGCACAGTTCTCTCCTCAGTGCAATTATTTTCAATAATCAATAAATAATGGAAACAAAAATACAAAATATGGAGTCAAATGTCACTTCCTGGTATCTAGTTCAGACAGTCCTGGCGCGATGTTGTCTTTGTCCTTTTTGGACCCGGTTTGTCTTGTTTTTGGTTTAATGGTTTGGATTTTGGACTAACGGAGAAAACATGATTAGAGGAAACAGAAATGCTGCGCAAAGAATCAAATGTTGAACTTTATTCAACTGGAAGTTTTCAAAACAGCCAAATAAATTTGTGCTTTAGAGTTTTTCTGGAAAAATGTATTTTAGCAGAAGCTAAGTGTAATAAACTTTTTCAAAGTTGCTCAAAACATTAAAGTGCGAAACGCACAGTTAGCAGATTAGCAGAAACGTTCCCACCACTGAGTATCGTCTTGTTCTGGACTGGATGAATGGATCATTTTCCTCCTGCTTCAACAATACACTAGTTCTTATTAATTTACCATATAAGGTAACCGTGTGTAAAAGGTTACAGAGAGTGAATACTTCACCAGAAAAGCCTTGAGGTAACTGAATTGTAGAATAAAAAAGGAAACATTTTTACACAATTAAATGTATTTATTCTGTTTTGGAGTTAGTAAGTCACTCATCAGGTATCTTTAAAACAAAAACAGTTTTCAGCTGGTAATCAGACGCTGCTTAAATTCACCAGTCCCTCATTATTAGGTCACTGTAAGACATTGCGCTCGCAGTCGTGTCACGGCGCCGCCTCCCACTCTGACCGAGTGGCAGCAGAGCTGATTTGTTGCGCTGCATTACGCTGACAGATTGAGCGATTGTTGACAAACAGCTCGACTTGATGCCAGTGTCGCCACGGTCATCTCCTCTCCGCCGCCTGACCATTTGCTGTTGTGCAGTGATTTGCTGGGGCTGCGCTGGATGACAGCCATTCTTCATCTCTCACTTTCATTGCGCCATAAAAGGGTCCTCTGGTGTGGAGGATGCTGCTGTGTGCAGGCCGTTCTTTGTCATCATTACGTTGTCACAGACAGGATAACCAAAGAGGGAGCAGGGATGAAGGGTGGGGGTGTATATGTAGGCATATTCAGGGCAGAGGTCACCAGGCCACAGGAATCAGGTCATCGGTCTGTTCATCTTCATGAAGTGGAGTCCCAAATGGCAGCTGAGGACACAAACATGTCCTTACCGACATGCATCCCATCTGGGACTGAGAGTGCATTCACACCAGATCAGCTCAGTCCACTTTAATCCAACTCCGGTCTGTTCATCTGTTCAGCTCGGTTCGTTTGGGAAGGTCTGAATCCATAATCGAACCTGAAACATGAACTCTGGTCCACCTGCAAACCTCGGTGAACTTTGTAGCAGTTCGAATTTACATGTGAATGTCAAGCAGACCAAGAACTGCTCCAACAGCAGGAAGCGGACTACAACGCAGGGCATTCTGGGTAAATATAAGCAAAATAAACGTGTTAGCCTGACGCTAACAGGAGAAACGATTTGTGTTTCTCTTGTTGGCTAAACGAGGATTTCTCTCGTTTAGCCAAAAACGAGAGAAATCCTGCTAAAATTGTTCTACATGTTACAAAGAAGGACGTTGCGCTCAGTGTCTTCTTGAGAGGTTTTTGTGTTGTTTCCTTCAGTGGTTCTCAGTGCGGCGCCCCCACAGGCCAGGAGGGCAACTGGTTGCTCGAAGGGTTTGGTTTGTTTCACACAGTGCAGCTGAAAATGTAACAAATGTTGCAATTTTGTTCCTAAATCTGTCAGTTTACCCCTAATTTTTAATGAGAATCAGCCATCAGGCAGAGACTTGTTTTTCTTCCATTAAAAATCAAAACATGAAATACAACGGCTCTGTCTGGATTTGTGTCTGCAGCAGAACGAGGGGCAACTTTAAAGATATAAAAAGATTGAAGCTGAATAAGCTCTCTAAGCTACCAGGAGTCTTTGATCTGAAAAATGTTTGCATGCTCTGTGATCACGCAGAAACACCAGCAGGGCTGGATGGGGGGGCTGAAACTCACCAATTGTCTGCGTGTCTGAGTGCTTGGACAGATTTCTTTTGCTCTACACCTGAAGTAGAGCCTTCACCTGCAGATGAACCCAAGCCGTTCACAGTCTTCCAGGCTGTGGGTGAGGCAGCATCTTCCATACTTCCCTGACAGTGGGAGATGATCCTTCAGGTCCTGCAGCAGTCTGCTGTGCTACTGGGATGGGGAGCGGCGGAGGGGGCCTCTGATCTCATCGTGCATCGGCTCCCTTTGCCGGGAAGCAGCAGGATGATGTAATGCTGTTTGTGCGGCTGCACTGTGTTCTTATCAGATGCACTACACAGAAGAAAGAGTCAGAAACCAATGTAATATTCACTTCTACAACCATTTTATGAGTCATCATCAAAAGCCTCATTTCTCCCCGTCTGCTATGCGCTGCCATGTGTTTATGCAGCTCTCTTTAGTTCTGCTAAGAAATGAGCAAGATGTGGATTTATGGATCATAACCTTTGAAATGAGTCTCTTCATATGTAGCAGGGTTCTCCTGACAGAAGGTGTCAGATGTTTACATGCACTCATCATCACCAAGGATGCATTTTATTCGTCTGTCTTTCAAGGTGAAAATGTGAAACAACAAACCACTTCAGTGATCAAATGTCCAGTCAGAATCAGGCCAGAAACTGTTGATTGCTCCAAAATGATGTGGTTTCTCTGCAACCTGCTAACAGACGTTTATCCAAATAAATGTTTATATTTGATTCTGAATGTGTAATTTTAAGCCTGTTTTGATGCAAACTGTCAACCAAAATTGTATATTTAGGGTGAATAAAATCAAAGTTGATGTCCTGACAGTTTTATGGCAGGTGTTACATTTTACCCATTTCACATGATCATATTTTATAAATGATTAAATTACCAGATTGCTTTTTATTTTCAGGGACCTGCAGGGACGTTCTCCACCGCTCCACTCCGCCCCGCCTGCCTCTGGAGTCACCTCTGGAGAATCACTCCAGTCCTGTAAAATCCAAGGCTGAGGTTATTATACTGGGACTTTTATGCTGGTAATTAACATCACCGTATTACAGAGATGAACCCCAAACTGGAATATTTCTGCCTCTGCTTTTCACTTGTCTGCATTAAAGCTGCAGTATGTAACTTTTATAAAAAATTTTTTTTTTACATTGTTGAAACTGTCACTGTTTTGTGACAGTTTGGTCTGAGTCAGACACTGGTGCTCCTCTGCCTTCCCCCAGTGCTCCCAGTGCTGAGTAGAAACAGTTGATCAGAGCCCAGAGCCAGGATAATCAGTGGATGCTAGGCTAGTTGGCTAGTTCCTGTACCTGTAAGTTGTTTCACCTTCATCGGCATGTTGAGCAGTGAGTACATGTGGATGATTGACAGCGCTAAGCCCCGCCTCCTGGTTCTGATTGGTTGTTTTTAGTGCATTAGATTATGTGTATCATAGCGGACTTCTATTTTTTATAAAAGTTAAATACCGCAGCTTTAAACTGCCTTTATGTTCCAGCGTCTTCCCTACATAACTGACCTAATGTGTGAAGCATCTTCAGCTCTCTTGAAGCGGCGAAGCATCACATCATACCTTTCACCTACGTGGTGATGATGAGAGACCGAATGACTTCACTTCCTGTTCTGTGTTGCAGCCGCAGCTCCGGCCCGGTCCTGCATAAGAGCCTCGGAAGTGAAGCATGTGTCAGAGCCGCGGAGCAGGAGATGAGTCAGAAGAACACTTGTCAGGTGATGTCATCTCCAGTGAGCACTGATGACCGGTCCCAGCTGTTTCAGAGCATTGAGGCATACTCTGCAGCACCTGTCTGAGGCAGATTTAACTCACACAACTGCAGCAGGAGACAGGGCCCACTGCTCACACGGCTTTTATTACTCCCCGATGATGAAGCCAACAGAGGTCAAACGGGGAAGACAGTACATCTCCAGCAGAGCGTGGTTCCACTGTGTCAGGCTGGCTGAGAACTTGCTGTGGACGGTGTCAGAGTTTCTCAGCAGTTCAGTTTGGATTGTGATGATGCAAAAAAAACACCAAAAAAAACCACGAGAATCCGTGTCATCGAGGTTAGCACTGAATTATACAAGTGAAAGTTGTTTCTGATGACACAGTCACTCATGGCTCATCCAGATGAAGTCATGCAGAGTAACCTTCATGCTTCTTCCCAACAGAAGAAAAACTAGTTTCTCTCTCTTACAGACTGGAAAACAGAACTTCTGGTGGGAGATTTAATTACATGGACACAGTGCAGGAAAATACAGTTTCACAACTTTTACTTCTCAGCAGCTTGAATGATGGACGATCCGGGCCAGTTGTGATGTCACTTTAGGACATAAACACAAAAACATATTTTTATTTTCTCATTTGCTCAAAAACAGCTTTCACAATGTTCTAATCTCCATAGAAGTCTGGGTATACTTTGAGTAAATATTTCCATTAAGGTTATGAATTTTATCTGTAAACACAATGATGTTCAGCACAAATCATTTCACTTCCCTCCTTTGATTCTGTTTTTATCATTTGAGAAATTTTGCCAGTTTTAGCTCCATTATGTCTCGACCTGAAATGGAAATATTCATACATGTTTATGTTTCGTCTCGTCTGGAATATTGTAATGCTCTTTACACATGTCTGACCAAAACTACACTAGAGACCGTCTGTACAAAATCTGACTAGATTGTCCAAACCTTCTCATGTGACTCCGGTGCTGCTGTAACTCTATCGGCTCCTAATGTTTTCCAAGATCCTGGTTTTCACTTGCAGAGCTCCACATGGACAGACACCAGTTTACATTGGACTGTTGCATCTTCCAGCTCATCGGGTCCATTTCTGCTGCTGATAGAAGCCGGTCACACGAACCTGAGAACTGAAGGAGAAAAAACATTTTCTTCTGAGGATCCAACACTAAGTAACAAGACTGAAATAAAATATTGGGAACATTAAATAAATAAAATTGCATCCTTCCATCAAAGAGTTTACAGGGAGCCATTTTGTAAAGCTATGCAGTCAAAAATTAAAGGTTCTAATTTTGAGATAAATTGTTGAACAAAATAAAAATGGAAGTTCATTTTTTATATTTTCACCATGTTCATTTAGAAATGCCACAATATCAAACTAAATTAGTCTGAAATAAAATATTTAGTTAGCAATGTAAAATATTTTGTTTGTAAATAAATATTTGGTAAATTAAATAAGTGGTTTAGTGTGAAAATAACATGATATGATAGAATAATTTGTTAATAATTTCACACATAAGTCGCTCTCCCGGCCAAACTATGAAAAAAACTGCGACTTATAGTCCGGAAATTCGGTAATTTTTGACCTTATACATCGTACATCCTTGTTTCTGCAATACAAAGTAGAAAACTATGTTGTTCCCTGAAAATGTTCCTGCAAAGGAAAATGCCTCCATATGGCGTATATTTGGTAGAACGTCTTGTTTTAGGGACCATGACTCAGATGGCAAGTTTTTAAATTACTTCCCTGCATTGGAAATCCATGAAGACCCCCTTTAGGATTTATTTGTTTTATATTTGTAGCATTTCAGAACAGGATAGCATGTAGATTTCAACAACATGAGGAAAACACGCAGTTACAGAGACACGTACTGCAATAAGCAGAGCCTCCCTCATTGCTTATCAAACCTGTTTCAGTGCAGTGGCTGTTTTTTACAAGGCGGTGCAGAGCAACAACTGCTTTAATCTAGAAAACAATCGATAGTTTTAGACTGTTACAATTGATGTGTATCAAGCGTGACAATTTGGCAAATGATAAAAAAGTACCTCTAACAGGAAAGCACCAGATGCTGAGATCATTTACAAAAAGTTTAGATGTACAGACTCATTTTCTTAATGAATATGTGAATTACTTCATCATTGATTTCTATTGTGTGAGAAAATTGAAAGTGTAGAAAGAAGTGTCTGCAAAGGCGCCTGCAGACACACTTCATTGACATTTTACTTGGACGCTGCGAGAAATATTGCATATGCTGAAACCAGCAGATTGTGCATTCAAAGCCTCTGGTGAATCAAGGTTACCACGGCGACCCTTTTAGTGGTGGCCTGTCATACATTCAGCAGCACAGGGATCATTACAAACTGTCCTCCATCACATTATGACATTTCTTAATTGACTACCGATGCAGCTTTGCTGAGTTGACGGAAAAATCGGATTTTAATCTAATCACTGCAATAAACCTGATTGGCTCATAGCAACACTCCGGCATATTAAAAACGTGCATCACAGAGATCGGTCAGAAGAGGACTACATTTTAATACTGTGTATTAGATTCCCATAGAGATTCATCTCTTATATAACATAATAATATAGGCTGTCTGAGCCAAAGGTATTGTTGCAATTATTTTCTACAGATTTCCCTTTTTATTCTGTTTGTGTGTCTTTACAAAACATTACAAACACAAACTGCTGCATATTTTATTGGTACTTCATGCTGAACAAATTAACGCTCAAATAAATGAAACTTTTCAAACTGGTTTCAAAATGTAAATGAGAAATATGTTGCTTTACTTTGATATTTCTGCTTTCCTGAGAAAGTCTTAGAGAATGTTAGACAACAAAAAGCATTTAGAAAGAAAACCATAAGAATTGTGTTTGCAGTTTATAACATTTTAAATGTTGTATAAAGGAAAACAAACCCTGCAATCAACCTCAACATGTAATAGCAGTGGCTCCATCATGCTGTGGGAATGCTGGTTAGAGTTGATGGAAAGATTTCATGGAGGTGAATAGAGGATCATCCTGAAAATATAAGAAACGGAAAAAATGTCCTTATGATTCAGTATTTATTTGGGAAAATATTTGAAATTCATGAATCATTTTCCTTGGGAAGGTGACAAAACATTGAAAAATACAAAATATTTGAACATGTTTAAAGTGCTGGAATGCTTTCTTTCTGCAGACAGACAATCTGACACTTGGGTTTTTCCAGCGAACCTTCAGTCAGTCCGTGTTCCCAGGTTTAACGCTGAAGCACATCATTAAGAAGCGCCCCATGGATCCCCGTCTAACCCGGCACGCTGGCTCACTGCCGCTAACTCCCTGGATGAAAAGCCCAAGGCTGCGCAGGTTGACACTCTCTTGCACACACGTAAATGATGGCACAGAGGATGGTGGTCCACAATCCCCTCAGTGATTTGGTGGAGGAGACAGGGAAGGAGAGGAATGATAGATTGCCTGGAGAGAGAGGCGAGCAGCAGGATCAGGCCTCTCGTACCTGAAGAGCACCATCTGCTGTCAGCTTGGTGACTCCTTCAGCTGCAGTGATGTGTGCATGTAAAGCAGCATGCTGAGAAGACATCAGACTGCTGTCAGGCGCGCTGATGACGGGCTGCATTAGAAAGCGAACGGGCAGCCTGCAGAGGGAGGCGGGTGGGAAGCTGAGGACACCATCGCTTTTATCTTTACAGAGAAAAAAATGGCTCTAACCCCGATGATCATGTGCTTTTTATATTAGGTTTCGCTCCATGCTGCTTGTTTTACCAGAATATGTTCAAAGGAAAAATGCAAATGGATGAAAGCTTTGATATAACAGTTCTGTTAAACTGCAACAATAATACCCAGCGAGAGTTTTCAGGATGAACTCCTGACATTTCCTCTTGTGCTCAATACGCATTCCTCTAAAGTAGCATGTGCTGGCCTTACACTGGCAATATTTCATCTGCAGAGCCCCATGTGTACACCCAGAGTGAAATAACAGAGCAGCTAAGGGAAGAAAAGCCAGTATAGTGCCGGTTTCAAATAGCCGTCTCTGGCCCTCTTAAAACAATGAACTGTTTATGGTCAATTTTAACAAGCTGAAATACTCGCTGCGCCGTTTTCCCCGAAAACAAGAGAGCTTAGAGCGACCAAGGGAAGAGAACAAGATTATCAGTCCACGACTGGAAACAGAAACTCTTTTCAGTGTCTTGCAGTAGTAAATGTCTTGAGTTTGTGAAATTATAAAGGTGGTTTTCCAAGTTTTTTCAAACAAGAATCTGAAATGTGTGGCAGGTATGGAGCAGCTTTAAGACGCTGAAGTTTTGCTGCCTTTTCTGATCTTGAGCTGGTTGAAGAGCATTTTTTAACACCAATTTGCAGGTTTTTATTTAAAATGAAGCAATACTAGTCAGATTTCAGATCCGTCTCATCGCGTCTCTGGCTGCATGTTTAGGTTGAACCTCCAATCAGCCTCAGATGGTTTTAAGCTTCCAACAGGTTTTCTTCTAGGAGTGTCCCGTGTTTTCTTCCATTCATCTTTCCATCAACTGTAAGCAGCTTCTGTGTCTTTCCTACAGCATGATGCTACCACCGTCACCTTGCATGTTATGTTTGGTGTGTTCTCAGAGCTTTACATTTTGCATGCAAAAGTAACTTTTCAGTATAATTTGGGAGCCTGTTTAAGTCAAAAATTCCTCAATATTGATTTTTAAAAAAAACAACTATTTCCACTAGTTCGCTTATAACATGGGAAAAATATATTGTTCTAACTGACCAAAGGAACAAAAATCTTATTTCAAGATATTTCCACTGGAAACCAGACAAACATCCTTGGTAAGATTTAATGTTTTTGCAGTGAAGGGGCTCAGATTTTTAATTTCTTTCCTTTTTGTTTTTGTTTTGATTTATATGAATATAACAATGCTTAAGAACATGGAGTTATTGGCTAGTGGACACATTCAACTGCTGATCGATAGAACTACCTAATAATGTAACATAATTTTCATTTGTAAAGTTATTATTATTACTGTGGTTTGAATATGACGGGGTGTGAATACTTTCCCCAGGCGCTGCTGTGTCAGTGTCTCGCTGGGCTGCTGCCCCCACACTCGTCTCATTCTCTATAATCCTTCTATAAAAACAAAGTCCACACAGACTTTGTCCTTTTTATGTCTCAATAAAAAAATAAAACCCCTGAAGGGGAAATAATGACATATTTCTGGGCTGAGGTGGAGGGTCAGCATCAAAGGCAGGGTCTTGTCATCTCCCATTTCATTCCAGGGGTCCAGAGGAGCCGGATAGTCAATAAGCAGCAGCTGTATCGACACCTGTGACACTGAGCCGGTTTGCCTCCGACTGCCGGCCTCTGGCTCTGCAGCCACCGGAGGGAATCGCACGCACTACTGTCCACCGGCGAGGGAGCATGTCGATACTAAAAAGGTCGCAATTTATGAAAGGCCCTTGCATCACAGCGCTGATCAGCGACTCCTTTGGGTCGAAAACTCTGCGCTCAGATTGATTCTGTAGGTGACAGAGCTGCCAGAGATCAGCAGTGTCAAAAGAAAAGGTTTGCATGTGGAATTTCCACAGGATTTGCGTCAGTCGGACTCGGATGCTGGACAGTGCTGACCCCGCAGGGCCACGCTAACCTGTCAGCAGGAGACAGCTGCAGATTGTGGGGAGAATATTATATTATGATGAGCAGCCATCATGGGTGGATAGACGGATGGTGCTGTGGAGTCTTGCTGCAGGGATCAACTCACACAATCAGAACAAAACCAGAACAAGGTTGCATGAGGGCATTACTGCATAAGTCAGCAGGTAACACTCAGGTGCACACGCCTGGCGTCCAACCAGCAGCAGCGCCTGTGTGTAATCTGGATGTGCAGCAGAGCCAGTGTCGCTGTCAAGAAACAGTGAAACAGAAACATTAAAATAATGTGTGGAATGGACAGGTACACCGCAGGGCATCATGAATAAATGAGCGCTCTCCAAAAGCAGCCTCTCCTTTGTACTGAGTTGTATTTGTCAGTGATGGCAGAAGCACAGGGATGTGGGTGCAGGGCCCGGCTCACAAGCAAATAAATAAATAACATGTTGAAAAAGTGCAAGCTGTTATTAAGTTTGTGTGACATTCCTGCTATACAGCCACACACAAGATGTGCAGCTCCACACATTATGCCTGTTATGCTTTATTTCCTCCATCTGTTTAGATTTAGGTTTGCATAAAGAAGAAAAGATCATGTTTGTTCCTACACAGAAAATACTACGTCTGATTCGACCGACACCTGCGTTATTTTTGATGACGACGGATTGATTAGAAATAAATGAGCAAGACTGATAGTGCTGAATAAATCCAATTACCTTGCAGGAGATAATCAATACATTTACCTGGGATCCCATGCTAAAGCTCTTTTAATCGACAGTACAGTATATGCTCGTTGACTTTAATTGCAAGATTGTGGGCTGCAGAAGCCGCGGGCAAACAATTGATAGTAGCTATTAGCCAATGATTAGTCGGACAGAGATGAACTCTTTTGCATTGATTGGCCTGGCTTACATTTCCGACTTTTGCAGGGGAATAAATAAATTCACCTGTAAATCTATAATGCATGAGTTTGTATTCATTATTTCCAGCAGAGCGTCTCGGCGGCTTTCCATTGTGTTCTGCTCAGAGGAACCGGCATCTCATTCGGGTCAGCCGGCCACAACGTCTGTTCAGAACCAAACCGCAAACCCAGCAGGAGGAACTCTGCTGAGAACTTCACTCTGACAGTTAGATTTTTAAGTAAAACTGCAGGTTTCCTTTCACAACATGCTTAAGTCATCACACAGCTTTGATCAGATCAAAGCCTTTCTTTAACGTTTCATTTAAAAAAAAAAAACTTTTTCCCAATAGCTTCGGCGCTGCATCTAAATAGAGCTGGACCAAGAACGAGTGAATGTATGTTTCATGTGATGGTTGTTGCAGTTATGTGAAATCCTGTTGCTTCTCTATCAAACATGTCTGTCTGTGCTGTTGCACCACCAGGACATTTTCAGCCACACAGCTAAATATTTCCTGTTTTTCAGACCATTGTCTGTAAACTGAGAGACAGTTTGGTGAGAATCCCAGTAGAGCAGTCGCAGCCTGACTGGCACCAACAATGACACAACCTGCAAAGTTAATTAGACTCCCTCTCTTTCCTGTTTTCATTCTCACTTTTAACTTCAGCAAATCTTCTACCTCTTCCCTTCCGCTAATCCTACAGGGTTAAATTCATCAAGTTGTTGCCAAGCAATTGAACCGGTGTTCCTAATAAAGTGGCCTGAAAGTGCAGAATGAGTCACAGTAACTCACAAGAACACAAAGTTATGAAAAGCTTATCATTCCAGGCACTTGTCCCGTCTGAATCAAATGTTTTTGTTGACTTGAAGCATCTTTAATATTTAAAACGAGATTCCTTCTTTGCACGCTCTTATTTATGACAGACTGCACAGGAAACGTTAAAACAGAAAGTGATTGCTGCTCTTTTCCTCCCTTTGAGAGAGAACACAGACCAGTCCTTGACCTCACTATCTCACTGTGGTTTGCATCCATTTAAACCAACGGAGCCTGATGGTTCATGCTAACGGTGGCGCGGTTGCAGCTCAGGATGACTTGTGCTTGTTTGTCCGTGTTTTCAGGGCGCACAACTATCCAGTAATCAGATTGAGAGAAGCTCAGCGCTTGCTGCCCTTAAACTTAATTTGTCTGCTCACAGCCTCTGACCCCGCGACCTTTGACATTCCAACCCGAGTGGTGCGGGTACCGAATCATTTATTTTCTTTTTTGGGACAAGAGCCAGATGAGGTGATTGCAGCCGTATGGCAGGAATGTTTGGAACTCAAAACAAAAATAAAAAGACAGATTAAAATGAAAACATTTAACATTTAACTGATGTATGACCCTGCAGTAACCGTCCAGACCCTTCCAGTCATAATCCATATTGATTTCTCAGAATTCCCTATTAAAAGATCCATTTAGCTCATTTTGCTCTAATTGATCAATTAGATCAATTATTCAGGCAATAATTTAGGTGGCAGCAGATGCTTGTCAGTAAGTTCTCCACAGGAGACGGCGCTCATCCAGGCTAATATACACATCAATATGTTAGGGATTTCTTTTGCATGTTCACAAAGCAGCAGTTGTGCTCAACAAATGGCATTAAATGAGGATCATTGTGGGGTCAGAGGTCAGAATGAGACAGCAGAGCCCAAACGGGAAATTTAATGACAGAAAATCAGCAGGCTGCTCCCCCCCACCTCTCTGTCTTTATAGCTTTTTTGCCTTTCATGGCTTCTAACCATGTCTCTAGAGGATTATGCAATGGTGGTTTACCACGTCTTTTTTTCCAGCGCTATACTTGTGTCGCTTCGCGTTCACACCAACTCTCAAGGCACACCCAGCTTTAAAACCGAGCTGTTGGAGTTAACAGCGACTCCCTACAAGCAATTCATCTCCAGCTCATGTTCTCCTGCCGAGCCGGCGCTGCGTCTCGTCCAACCAGCCGGCCTGCAGCGTACCCACATGTGCCGCTCAAGTGTTGCTCAGCCAGGCTCGCCTCCAGCTCTCTCCTAAAATAGACACATCTCTGGGCCTCAGAATGTTTGGCTGTTTCCTTCCTCTCATCTTGTCCATGCTTGTTTGAGGGTTACAGCTGCTCTCTCACTCTCTTTCTCTGTCTCTCTCTGTCTCTCTCTCTCTCTCCGACCGCAGTTTCCATTGCTCATCACTGCTTAACTCTCAGACCCCTTCTGGAGTCCATTACCAAGAGTAACTTCCACAGATTTATCACCAGCATGACCTGCAGCAGCCAAAACACCAGCAGCATGAACACGCCGAGTGCTGAATGAGCTGTTCCGACCCCGTTTAGTCCCAGTAAAAGTCCAAACCAGAGACGAAATGAGGTCTGTGTTTATTAAAGATTTTACAGTTACCCTCTGTGTAGCGTTCTGAAATGGGTGTCTGGGTTTAATGCATGTGTTCTGAGAAAGAATGAGTCTGCAACTCTGTGAAGCTGCAGAGAAGATATCTTTGATGCGGGCTTGAAAAGAGCAGATGGGATCTCTGCCACTTGTTTCTTTTAACTCCATCCACGGGTATTTCCATCTACATTTAACAGCCATACTGTTTGAAAATTACAGCTATCTCACATGGAAAGAAAATGTGTTCCTAGCATAACCCCAAACATTCCCATTTTATTTTAAACTTCACAGAGTTCGTCTGTCACTGAGAGCTTATTGATTTGACAAGAATTAAAACCACACTGAAAAGAGCCTCATCAGCACTTTAGCTCAGTGCAACAGCTGAGATTTTAATCCTCTGAACACAAAACAGACTAAGCTGGATCCTGCTGGTGCATCTGCTAAAAGTGACCTATGTCACCTTCTCTGCAAAGCAAAACTTATTCTATGTCATCCAAGGTCAAAAGATTTGGAAAAAAAAGAATACAAGCCAAATATGAGCCCAGGAACAGAGTCTAGAGTCCCATCCAGGTCCAATCCTCAGCTGCTGCTGTCCTGCAACTTTTGGAAGCATCTTTTGCTCCAACACACCTGACTCAGATGATTGGTTCATGGGTAAGCATTGTAAAAGCTGCTGATGCAAGGAGGTAATTCAGCCTTTTGATTCAGGAATGTTGCAACAGAAACGAAACCAAAGGTTGCAGGACACTGAAGAACCAAAACAAAAGTTGTGGTTTTGTGTTGAGACTTTGTGTCCAGTTTGTTTGCATCTGTTTACTAATTTACTGATTAATGCTGCGTTGACACCAAATGCGATTTGAGCGTCAGGAGCGTCTGTTTTACATTAAAAGTCTATGAGGACGCACATGGAGGGCGTGTCGCAGCGCGGTTTGCCTAGCATTGCACAACTGAGGCAAAAATAAACGCGTTTAGAACAATTTTAGCAGTGATGGCTCTACGCAGCGTCCTTTAATTCAATTCTTCTCAGTGATTTTCTCATGGATATTTCCTGTTTCAGTCTGGTTCTGATGCCTTTTTCCACCCTATTTTTGCTTGGGCTACTGTTTCAGGTTGCTGGACATTGTGTATTGTTGGGAGTTTATTTGTCTTGACATCAGTTGGCCTCTTTCCCGTTTGCAGCAGCCAGGTATCTGTCGACTGACAGACTGTATAAACTGAAGGAAGGAACTGTTAACTTTTCTCTCTGTTTGGAATTGGATTTGCCTTTTCTTTTTTTGCCATTTGATTTTGAGATGCAGGTAGAATCTCAAAGATTTTACCTGTAAATTTCAAAGATTTTAAAAGGAAATGCAGTTTTTATTGACTGTGGTAAAGCCCCGGCCCTGTTGGTGGCACTTAAGAAAGACACAGTTATAGCCCTCGCATCAGAGGAATTATCAGTCCAGGCTGACACCAGAGTGCTAACATTATCTGCTGCTTGTGCTGTCCCAGTCCACCTCTGTGCTCCTGTATGTAATTACAGTGGTTAATCTTCTGCTTCTCCCCCGTCTCCTGCCCACTTTGTGCCTCCCTTATTAGCAACTCTTTGCCCACCTGAGATTCTTTTTGTCTTCTTCCCCTTCATTTTCCCTCCCATAGTTGCAGAGTGCAGTAGTCCAATCAGTGTTGCTATTGTTTATTGTGATAAGTTCGGATAATGAACAAATGACCTGCCACCTGGAGCACTTAGAGCCTAGTGTTAAACTCGGGTTATAAAAACCTCTTCCAGCTCTATTGATTTACTGGCAGCATTTGATTGTACCCACGGGGCAGGGGGCCTGCAAGGCTGCACAGAGCTCTTACTGTTTTACAGTCCTTATTACACCAAACAAATAAATCTCCTGACCATTAATTCACTGCCTGCGCCCTCGCTCTCCAGACTGATAGACCAAAAATCGGAGCAGATTCAGGCCACTTGGCAGACCCGGCCAAATAACTAAGTAGTTAGAGGTAATGTTTCTTTTCCATGTGCCCCCTTCTATATTGGATTTGCAGACTGCAGACAACTTTGAGTGTTGTAGGAAGACTTTATAGCCACACAGGACAAATACACGAGGAAATCATTTGACGTAGGACATCTTGTTTTTGTGAACAACAGTCATTATTTCAATATCCTGTGGGGCTCTTTAAAAACGGCCCTGCAGGGACTTTTTAAGCTGCTGCTTCTTTTTTGTTTACAGGACAGTAACATGGCATCCTCCGAGCTCTGGTTTCCACAGTAAATGCTACGTGGGTGAAATTTTATGGATGACACTCTGATGTCCCGTTCTCCTGAAGGCAGCACAGAGCTGCGGCACCAGAAACTGACAGAAACACTGAAGAGCTGAAGAGTTATGACTGACATGATTTCAGTTCTATCCATGTTTTCATGCTGCACAGCTCTGTCTTTTTGCAAATACTTCACAGTTCAAACTGGTTTTAATTGTTGTACATCTTTTATCTGGTCATTTTGTGCAATAGTTAATGACGAACATCACAAATGGCTCAGAACAAGAATATAGTTTCCACTCTGATTGGCTGCTGATAGGCCTGCCGATTTTAACTTGAATGTTTATTCATTGCATTTTTCTTAAATGCCTGTAAAATAATTTTTATTCACATTGCCTTTTTGTTCTCTGGGAAATTATTTTTAACAATAAATACAGAAACAAGCATAAAAATCAAAACATCAACAATAGTGATAGTAATATTATTAATAAAATAAGATTCAGTGCAAAGTAGCCTACAATATTTTTGATGGGGCAGTGAGGGACCTGGATGATGGATAGGGGGCGCTGGTCCAAAAAAGGTTGAGAAACTGGTCCACAAGAATAACTGCAGGAACAGTCGGATATTTTAAAGCAGGAGGTAAACACTGAAACATAAATATGCAATATAATCAGATGGAATCCAAATAAAAAAATGAACTTCCCAGAGCAAACTCGACTGCCAGAAATATTTAACCAGGCATTTTGTTGGTGTTGCCCCTTTTAAAGGAAATCAAAAAGCTGTGGGCTCTGACTCTTATTTATGAGAAAAGAAGTTTGTTCATCTTTAAACCCTTTCACCCCGTTCCCCCATCTTTCCCACATAAACACAAACTCAGGACTCGTACCTCAACAAGTCCCGGCGCTGTGCCAGGATGATGAATAAACTGCCTGCGACGCTGCAAGATGAAAGGCTCCCTGATTAGTTCTTGCCAGAGTGTTTACCGTAGTTTGAATCACTACCATAACCTCTGATTGTAGACTTATGTAACATATGTTCAAATATACTTTCCATCCTGCCCACTGGTTGCTCCGAGGCGTAATTGTCAACACATGCCATGGGTTCAGTCACATAAAGGAAGCTTCAGACACGGCACAGGCTTCAGACTAAAGGCCATTTGAACCTCAGAGACTGATTCAGATTAACCAGCTCGGCCAGAACGCTCAGGTTTACCTTATTAACAACCCCGGTCTCACACATTTGCTGCAACAGCTTGAGTTTTCAGGAAGCACAGTTTGATGCAGAACAACTCAGGACTTCAACAGTTTTATTAATCATTTTACTTCCAGACAAAATTATAGATATGGAGAATAATATTTTCAATATTCTTACAAGTCTGGTTTATATCGCACATTTTAGCAACAAGGCAGTTCAAAGCACTTTACATCATAAAAATCTGACACAATTAATAAACAGATGAAAACTTACAGTCCAGACTAGAATTTATCAATGTTTGAGTTATTATGAATCAAAAGCAGCACAAACCAAATGGGATTTTAGCTTTGATTTAAAGGAACTCAGTGTTTCAGCCTTTTGGCAGATTTCTGGAAACTTATTGCCTGTCTGATTTACTTCATATGCAGAACTTAGAAGATATTTTTCCAATAATTGCTCTGAAGAAAGATATGCAAATGAAGTATTGTTGGGACATTAGTCCTTTAATGCTGGAAATGTCCTTTGGCTGATAGAAGGCCAACTTTGTAGCCTTTATGTGACTCTGAATGTCCAGGCCAGAGTCCATCACTTTGGGCCTGATCTCTAGTTTCTAGCTGTAACTTATAGGAAATAAAAATATGTGTTAACATTTGATCACTCCTCTTTAAGTTAAAAAAATAATTACTTCAGCTTTGATTTGTTCTGCATCTGCTCAGTGCTTGAAGGAGTTCATAGTCACCTGTAATGTAGAGCTGGGTATCATCTGCATATGTTCAATAATAACTAATCTTAATACTCGTTCTTCTTATTACTGCAGAGGGAAGGAATGGTAGGGAAGCCATCCATTCAGGGTGATTTAATCCTGAAATAATGATCATATTCTGCTTCAGACTTATTGCGCTGCTGCATGGACCATGTGCTGAACGGTTAAGATGTTCTGGTTGTTGTGGTTTTTCTCATAGCTTTAACAGAGGCTGACAAAGTGAATAATGCATCGCTTTTAGTGTGATGTCATCCTGATAATCTTACTATGTGAAAATGTTGCAGATGTTTCTGCTGTTATGGGATAACCGTAACCCTACATCATGCCAAACGTCTCACTGAACAAAAACAGGCCGGCTGCGTTCAACAGCTATTTCAATCCGACCTTTTATCGCAGCCTCCACCCCCACTGGCCTCCGCATCATTTCACGTCCCTCTGGAAACAAGGCAGTGTTTTACCTTTCTACCACACCGCGCCGCCTGTCACATCAGAAAACACACACACACCTAGGAGGCATGTGACATCTGTTCTCCCAACACTGGGTTAGCCGTGTCCTCGACCTCATCCGCACCGTTCAGGAACACCTGGGAAGACTGCAGGACGACCCGGGCGGAGAAACAGAGAGGAAAGATGGATGGCGTGTGGGTGTGTGTGGGTGTGTGCGTGCGTGTGTGTGTGTGATGAGAGTGTGTTACAGAAAGACCCCAAGGCAACCACAGGATCCGTTATGAGTCAAGGTGTGGTTCACTAACAGTGTGGTTTGCCTACCAAACCTTCTGCTGCAGCCATACCAGCTGTGTATACATGTCCCAAAGATACAGAATGTATGACACCAAAGGTTGAATAACATCCCACGCTTTGCTGTTCAGGAACAATGAGGAGGAATGCCTCAGTGGTAGGGACTGTGTAAAATGTGACAAAACAAATAGCTCTGCTCTGAGGTTACAGAAGTTGGGGTAAAAAAAAAATCAGGTTCTGGGGTCAGCAGTGCTGGGAAAGCAAATGCACATCCACAAGCAACTGCAGCAGGAGCAACTGTTTGAGTCATACTGCTTGGCAACATGTAGTAACAAGAAGGTTACAGCGTTGCTGCTAAAGTCAGTTCAGGACAGTTTGAAGCTGCAGCTCTGCTGCTGAAAGGCAAAGGCAGGTCACAGGAAAACTGCAGACATTCAGTTCCAGCGCAAAGGTAGCAAACCTTCCTCCAGCTCTCAGGCTGACATCGATTCAGACTGCGATATGAATACCTCAGGTTAATAATAGTAAAATTACATAATGCAAGTCTTTCAAATATGCTGGAGGGAACATTTATCCATGTGGTGAATTCAGCTTCATAAAGTCTTTACTATTTTTACTTTTATTACTCTATCACTGGAACAGACCCCTGTGGTCTGTTCTTGTAAACCTGACTTGCCAACATCCCCAAATTCATTCAGCAGGGTTTAAATCTGGAGAAGGATTTTAAAGAGAAAAAAGATTCTCCAAGAATTTCTCCAACATGTATTTTTGTCGACAGCTCATCACATCCTCCAGTTCGATACAAGAGACATTTTGTGACCTTTTCGTCCCATAAACTTCAGGATCTTTCCAGAAATTTAAAACCTCCGTCTTACTGCGTGGATCCTCTCCAGTGACGGAGCGCTACAAGAAACCTTCGAGTAGCTCATCAAGAAAATGACAAAACAGCCAGATTAATGGACCGATTTGTTCTGGTTAGAGTTATTAATCTTATTTTTATTTTTTGACTTTGAGTTTAAATGCAGCTCTCCATAATTTCCCCACTCCATCAGATTTGTATTGGGATGCTACTAGTTTGTTTACAACTTGATCCACCATCTAAAGTAAATACTCCTAATTCCTTCCTGGCTTTTGATATTTTGATCAGCAGTTATTAGTTATATTAATCATTTCCACACTCTGTGTCTTGATCTTGGTTCATTATTCATCTAATTTAGAATGACATTTGCAGTGTGTAGTGTCATATTTATTCACATCTGAGTGTTTCTCTGTTGTCTAGATTTACCTTTTGCTGCGGAAATAAAAAAAACCCTGCAAAGGCCAGCGGGTTCAGATCATGGATGGATTCCTTGGCAGCAGCTGTAATTGTGCTGCTTCCAGCATAGAAACACGTGTTAAATTTCTACAAAAAAAAAAAAAAAACTCCTTCAAAAATTAAACCAGGTGTCCTTTTAAAAAGACAAAAAGCCAAACTTATTAGTCAGACATTTCCTTTCTTCCAAATCCAAGGATAGACATCAATATTAATGTATTGTAACCGTTTAGCTCGTTTCTGTCCTCATTAGGGAAACATTGGCTGTCCTTTTGCTAGGAAATACCCTGCAGCTACAAACAAGAGCCGCTGTAAACTTCAGTTGCTTTTTCACTTTAAAATAATAAATTTGCCTCCAATATTTTCCTGTTTTCAACCAATTATCATTTAAAGTTCACTTTTAACATTTGATGAATTGAAAACGAATGCGTTCACGTTAACGAATTTGGTCAAGCAAATTAAATAGGTTGCCTCATTAAGCTAGGAATCAGGAGTGTTGACCAAATGTTCCGTTTTGGTTTTCGATAATTAATTCAACACCTAAGAATGTGTGTTTTCATAGAGCCTGAGCCAAGCAAGTGAGACAATGATCTTCAAAGCAGTTGCAGCCTCTTGCTGGCAGCAGAGACAGCGAGTGCAAGTGAGGAAATAACAACACTCATCTTGACTTGATAATGCTCCTTGTTGTAGAGGCAGTAAAAACTTCCTTTGTCAGTAAAAAGCAAATAATAGTCCGTAAATTTGTGGAAACCATCTTTTTTTCTCAGCTCTTTCATCCATTTTTATTATTTTTCCCTCAAATTTTAAAAAATCCATAATGAAATTATTCTGTACCTTCAGTTTGTGCTGAAACGACAAACTTCTAATTGTTTTTTGATATATTTATGGGTATTTTATATAATAGATACATGTTTCAAAATATTTTGGTATTAAAATCTGAAAAGTGTGACATAAAATCTGTGCAACCAATTGGAAGCCGTGTGGACGAAGATAATCTGATCGAATTTAAACGTTTAGCCTTCATATTTAATTATATGCATAGTAGAAAACTAAAACTGCATATCACCAGAAACAGACCATTCACATAGTGAAACATGGTGGTGGCAGCATCATGCTGCTGGATGTTTTTCCTCAGAATGGCCTGTAAAGTTGATCAGAGTTGATATCAAGGAGGACGGAACCAAATCCAGAACAATCCTGGAAGAAAATCTGTTAAAGTGCTGCAGAAGACTGGAGGCTGGGCTGGAGGTTGACCTTTGACCCTAAACAGACAGCCAGAGAAATAATGGATGATTTAGATCAAATAATGTCCATGTGTAAGAGCGGGACACCCCAGTTTGAGCCATGATGCAGAAAAGAGCAGTTTACTGTCTGAAGCTGGTTGACAAATTCACGTTGTTCTGCAAAAGAAATGCATGCCACACTTTTCAGATTTTTACTCGTAAGTAACTGTGCTCTGATCTATCACATGCAATTGTCATAAAAATTATAATGTGAGAAATGTGAAAACATTTATGTTGTAAAATTCAACAGAACAATTTGACTAGAGAAAATTCAGTCGACATTTTATTTCATGTCATTCTGCTTACTGTGAAATGAATAATAGTGTAATTGTTTGCATTGTTGTGGATCAGGAGAAGGTTTGAGATTTCTTTTGCAGCCCAGCACATTTAAATGTGGTGGAATTGATCTTCCCCAGTTGCAAACTGATGTTGTACTTCTGAGACGTGTGCTGCCTGCAGCGCTGCCTGTTGCTCGCTCAACACATTGACTCAGCAGGGTCATGAGTTTGTTGGCTCACGCTCTGCTTTCTAACAGCCTTTTCAAATCATTAAGTAATGAACAGGGTGCCATTCAAATATAAATGCATCCACAAGCCAGAATCCTTTCATGTTTTCAGCCATAAATAGTCGTCGTTTTTTTCTCTGAGCTAATATGCCTTTCAAAGCCATTTCCAACATCTGTTTAACACTGGGCCAATTCTCGACGCTCCGCACCAAAGTCAGCTCTTATTCACAGAACGTGAAGCTTCTGAGCTTATTTTTCTATTATTTATGAAACGATTACGTCCTAATCTGTTGGCTGTGATTGAAGCAGGTATAAGGCAAAGCTTTGATGATTATTGTGAGGCTGCCACCGCCGACCTTGGCACCAGCCGGCTCCATCCGGGTCCATCCACTCCTCCCCTCCTGTTAGAAGAATGGCCCCCGGCCTGCAGCCTGTTGGGGGGCCTGGAGCCAGTTTCCCATCTTAGACAGCCCCTAATCTTGGAGGCAAATGATAAGGCGGAGGTTTACAGGAGAGGCTTTACACACTCACCAAAATTTGCATTTAAAGACCCTCAAGTAATCTTTAGGCTTATTTAAATCTCAGCAAGACACTAGCAGGAGAAAAAGATTCTGCACATCCACCTCCATCGCTTCTTTCCCATGGCACAACAAATCCCTGCCATAAATGAGCGAGGCTGCCATTCTCACAGCAGCTGGTCTCAGCATTATCAATGCTGTTTAATTGACTGAGAATTATTTTTGCTCTGTGCATCCAAATAATGCCGCCACGTGGGACAAAAGCAACAACCGTCCCCGCAAAGCTGTTTGGGAAAAGAAAGGTAATTTCTGCCAGGATGGCTGACATGCAGACGGCGGCTCAAGAAGGAAGAGAAAGAAAAAATCTGTTTGTTTTAAATGAGCAGATTTGACTGAGCAGTTTTCTTCATGCGGCTTGTTGTTGGAGAGATTATAATAAATATGAAAGAGACATCTGCATACGTCTTACAAAGAGTTTCTGCTTTCTCACCGACTTTATTGTCACGCAGCGTCTTGATTTCTGTCTTTTTATTTGAAGCCTCCCACATATTTAGCATCGGTCCAGATTATGTTTGTTGACCGACGGCCAGAAGCGTTTCAGTGAAGAACAGCCAAAAATGGAAAAGCTAATAATAAAATGAAGAGGAACAGTAGCAAAACGGCTGAAAACGGACATTTAAATACACTAAAACACTTTTTTTCTATCAGAATAAACATTTTTTTGTTCTGATGAATTAGGATAACCTAAATTATTTTTCAGTTCTAAATGTTTATTGACTATTTCCACACACAGCAAATTTTCTATGCTTCCAGCAATTTGGAAAAGCTTTGACAAGGAGTGTCTAAACTTTTTGATATGGCAGCAATAATTCATTAGTGTTTGTAAGCCAAAGCCAAAATGAAGTAGTATGATTTCCTAACTCCAAAAATACCAAAACAGTCAGAATATATTTTCCACTGAGGAATGCAGACGTTCATTTGGCAGACATGTTTTGTGTTGTGATGAAAATAAAACTGAACTGAGTTTCAGTAACACATCGGGACACAAGTTCTCACTGTGAAGCACGGCGGTGGCGGCATCATGCTGCTGGGGTGTTTTACTGCAGGAGGGAATGGGGCACTTCACAACATCTAAAGCCATCGGACATGACGTCAAAGCCTGGGCACACAGGTTTTAAACGTGAACTTTGACCCTTAGCATACAGCCAAATATTTATAATGTAGCTTAAGGAAAAGCAAAGTAAATATTTTAGAGTTGGAGAACACAAATCCCTAACTTAGACGCTTTATGAGCAAACCCGAGTCAAGACGAAAGAGTCAAAACTCCAGAAAATACTGTGAGAAACTCATGAAAAATATTCAAAATGCTCAACAGTAATCTCAATAATCCGGCATTTGGCTAATAGAAACAACTTTACAAATTCCAATCAGAATTTATCAGAGAGTGTAAATAAACATCAGGAGGGTTGTTTTCTTAAAGATCATTCTGCACATTCACAGAGATTTGAAAGATTAATCCTTACCTTTCCAGTTGAATGTATGTAATCTGGTTTGACAAACACGGCTCCTGCAGGGACATTTTCCTCATTAATACTTGACAACGTGCCCGGCGTTGATGCAGCGATGGAGGAGCGCATTAAAGTGACCCAGATTCACCGTTTCCTCGGTTCGCTTGTGAGCCTTTAACTCACAGTTTGCACCTGAGATACAAAATTAATCTGAGGAAGCAACAAAGACGAATGTTAATGGTCTGAACAACAGAGCAGTCAGAAATACTGATCAACAGTTTATGCTGGAATATTCAAGACAACTGAGAGTCATGACTCTAAAACTCTTCAGTGACGATCATTTAAACCTTTCATGTGTCTAAAGCTCCCCTGGTTAAAACAGAGAAGTTTTATTTTGTTAAACCAGCAGTTTGGTTTTCTTTCTGAGATGAAGTGGGAGTGAGTTGAAAGTTGACAAAAAAGACATTTACAAAGCATATTCAAAGGAACATATTGGCATTTCAGAATCAACATTTCTTCCCAATCTTTAGTTTCTCCTGGGAAACACATCGAACCTGAAGAGAAACCACATCACAAGGTTTTATATATCAGACAAGTTGATTATGAGGATTTTATAATCCTTTATGCTCCAGTTGTATGCCGTATGCTCCAATTAACGATTGATTGCTAAATTAGTTGACGATTATTTCAATAATCGATTAATCACACTCAATCTGACTAATACGATTAATCGACGAAGCCCCACTTGACTCCTCAGCATTACAGATGGAAGTTCAAACTACTACAGCGCAATATGTATATTAAATTTAAAGCTATGTTTTTTGTAAAGCTATATTCACAATAAACAAAATGTTGGTTCTATTCCAGCACTGAGGAAAGAGATGTGTACACACACACACACACACACACACACACCCCTCTGTACGTCCCAGAACCCAAACATTATCCCAGCTCCTCCAGCCACACTGTGCAGACCATGTTCAGTCTTCCATGCCTCAGCCACTTCCTGCTGGCTCTAAACAATGCCGACTCCATTTGGGCTGCTGTAATGGCTGACTGCTTGACATAACCCCTGTCAGTGAGAGCTGAGATAGGTGACACTTGACAGATGTGTAATTGCTGGGAAAGCTCACTGACAGGTGGATGAGCTTACAGACACCTGATATGCTTCTGAGGCTGCTGACGGAAGGGATTACACCTTAAGCAGCAAAGGTGTGCAGGCTTTTCATGCAGCCTGGCTGGAGAAGAGAGAAAAGACGGTTTGGGATATGCATTCTGAATGAAGGTGGGTTGAGTTGCTTCCTGATGTGCACAACAACCCACATTATACAAGAAGTACATGCATATTCTCTGTGTGGTAGTTTAAAGTTATTAGCCATGTTTCATCCAGTTATGATGTGAATTTTGAGCAAACTTTTAAAACGTTGCAAAAAAGAAAACGTGAATGAGTTGTTTCCATCTACAAGTTTGAATCAATGCAAAGCAAAGTTTCATCAGACTGTGACGTTATGAATGGCTGTAAGAAAAACTAAGACGTACTAAAGGTAGAAATGTCTCAGAGTTTTGTTCCTGTAGTAAAAAAAACACCAGATTTTAAAATGAAAATAATTCAATTCAACTGCATTTCATTTTCATTTGTTTTGTTCAACAAGCTGAACAGAGAATCCACAGCAAGCATTTACATGTAACTTAGCTTACATGTAAATGCTTGTCATAATCAGACGGTTTTGATTTCGATCTGGAGGCTGAATTTATGCTGCAGCTGCACTGGAATCTGGAATTACAAGCAGCAGCTGAAGTTTTGAAATCAGGGAACATCAGAAATCCAAAAATCAAAACAATTGTTAGGTAGAAAGAACAAACAAGGCAGACACTCCAAGAGTTAGTGTCTCTTTTAAATCTTTACTTGCCTGCCAGCAAGAAGTAAAGTTAGAGTCAGTAGGTCAGAGTATTCTCTGACAAACAACAATGTAGCTTAAACACACTTCCTGTGGCCGTTACACACATCAGGTGTGTGTTTTTGCAGCCCGAGAAACAAACAGTCCTCGTCTCACAACAGGAAATGAACTTATGAACTTTATTTTCCTACAATGTGTATGTTTCACTTCAACCGTCAACATGTTATTCAAAACCCGACTTCGTCTAGAGACACAAGGTCAAAGGGCAACAAACGAGTGAAATGATAAATCAAATCAATGTAATCAATAAATGCAGTTGAGTTTAAACAGACGTCATAAAGTGTTTATAACAAACAAACATTTTTCCAATACAAATGTAAAATCATTTTAGCAAAATTTAGGATGTTTTTTTTTTTTTTTTTTTTTTTTGTATTTTTTGCATTTTCAAAGTTTATTGAACATTATACATTACAAATAAATTGACAGTAATGCAACAAATAATAAACTTTACAAGAAGTGGGTAGAAGTTTGAGCTTATTAAAACCCTCCTCTTTTCCAGAAATATTTTTTTTTCACATTTCCATCATCCTTCTCCAGTGCGATACGTCAGGCTGGAAACCGTGATGGAAGGTTTTTATACGCGGTTGGTGATTCTTCTGCAGACACTCGGTGGCTTCTCCTCTCAGGTCAGATCAGGTGAGCCGGTACCACAACCTGCAGATAACACTCCACCCCTACAGAAGACAGGAAGTGAGATAAACGCGACTCCTTGATGAAGAGGGGGGCCGTCGTTGGGAGGTGGTGCAGTTATACGGGTGGAACAGCTAGACGCGGATGGGTGTGTGTGTGTGGGGGGTGTGTGTGTGTGTGTGTGTGTGTGTTTTCTCTAATGCAAATCAATGGTCTCCTTCGGTGCAGAGCAGAACAGCACAATGCCTGCACACCTGTCCATCATTCAGCATCTTCTGTTCTGCCTCTTCAAACTGGGTGAGGAAATACATTAAAAAAATCCCTGTAGCTGCCAGTGAAGGGTTTGAAAGCAGGAGAGGAGGTGAAGGAGTGCGCACTGAGGCCCAGACATTCGCTTTTCTTTTCATAGCTGGGAAGAGCATGTTATTAGAGATGAGGTTACTGAATAGGGAGGAGAGAGACGGATGCTTTTGGAGCTGACCTCAATTGCACCGGCACACTATCTCAGCCAAAGTCTCATTTCACCAAGAAGGACAGGGGCAGAGAAAAGAGAAATTGACAATATCTTTTGTACCATTATGCACAGGCAGAGTATAGAGATTTAGGGATGATATAGGGGCTGGTTGCTCTCGCTGTACCCAACAAGCCCCGCTCAGTTCATTGGGGGTATTTTCCCTTCTAACTGGGGTAGCTTTCATCTTGCCTGCCAAAAGGCACAGCAGTGGAGAAGAGCACCAAAAGGGAGCTATCACTTCCCCTATTTCCTGGCCCCAGACAAAGCCATCCAAGCACGCAGGCAGTCTGCCTAAGATGATGTATTTCTGATCAAAGAGCCTGGAGTTGTCAGCAGCCGAGGCTAGCGCGGCAACCTGATTGCTCCTGGATAGATTTGTCCCTTTGATCAGAGCAGACTCTGACTGCAGGCACTGTTTATGCAAAGAAAAGATGGTGGAGCAAAATATCACCAGTGGTATGTGGAAACATGCTGGGGGAAGGACTTTAGCTGCAGGATATGTCGGCTCGCACAATAATACACGATGAAATCTGTTGTAATTACAGCTAATGAGATAACACCGCATACAGCCTTGTCTACAACTTGTTGCTTTGATGCTTCGCGCTGACAGCAGGAATTTTCTCTTGATTAGCTGATAAGTTCTAATTATATCTCCTTATATAAGATATATGAGCCAGATAGTGGAATGTATGTGAACAACAGGCGTCTCTACACAGGGATAAGTTAGTCAGATTATGCAAACAACTTTCTCCACTGTTTAAATATCCATCAGCAATAAATTTACTTGAAATAATTCTGCCATAATATATTGATGCCATTTATTAAAGCGTGAGCTAAAATTAGTTCTGAGACTCTCGCCCAGATAAGATCGATTTCCTTTGGTGTTGGATGTTACCCATGCAGCACAAACAATCCAAACCCCATCTGAGTGAAAACGAGTTTGTGGCGATCCAGCTGCACGTTTACATCCGGGACGTTTGATTTCCTGAAACCAGGTTCTTAAGTTACTTTTTTAATTTAAGGAATAAATGTGGGTTACATGAGACTTGCATCATCGGAGGCGGTTGCTGTTTTCTAAGTGATGTGGAAGGTAAGGGTCAAATCACAGCGCCACCTGGTGGCTGCAGCTTTCCCCAAATTAACGTCTGAAAATGTCGGCAGTTTCAGTTTTGCGTAAACGTGGCTGGAAACAAGAACTACTTCCCTCCAAGTCAATTCAGAAAGAAATATCCAAAACGTTTTTGTGATGTGAAAAAGTGAAAAACTGAATACCTTTCTGTGTGTTTAGTAGAAGCAGCTTGGGAAATGCTTTAATACTTAGTAGTGTACATTCAACAAGATATCAGAAATATTTCTTACAGATTTTGTCTTTATCTGCACACAGTTGCTGCAGATTTGTCAGCTGCATTTCTATGATGCTAATCGTTTGATTAGTAAGTGAAATTCTGAACATTAAATTCCTTAAACTTTCTTTTTTTAGTCTGTAAAGTAGAATTAGCATCAGTGCCTGAGATGGCAAAGAACAAAGTATAGATATTAGTTTGACCCAGACACAAAATATCAGAATACACACCAACGCTGAGATCTTATTGTCAAGGTGCATTTTTTTGTAATGCACCTTTAAAAACAACAGTTGACCAAATTGATTCACAATTAAACATAAAATAAGATTGTAAGGCTTTGCATATCCAACAGGAGTAAAGAGATGGACAGCTTCTCACCTAAATAGGAAGAAAGAATTGTTTATACTCTTCCAACCCATCTGGCAATATTTACATAAATACATATTTAATTATCACTGTCAAAATGGGTTTTTTTAAAAGCCAGAAAAGTAAAAAGATCTGTCAATGTAACATTAGCCTGTTTTCCTATTTATTCTGCATATTGAATGGGTTCAGGTCACTGCTTTCAGGGACATCCACCTTTAATTTAGTTTCTCTGTCTTCTCTGTCATGTTCCACATTAAAACGGCACAGCTCAGCACGCCTCCTGCAGCGAGACGTCAAAGTGGAGCTTAATTTATGGATGCAAAATGCGTTTTCCAATGTTTTTCCTCCTTTAGTTTGTTGTGTTGATGACAGGTGCTATTTTAAGTGTTTCCTGCCGCATGTGTGTGTGCAGTTCAAGTCAATGGAAGAAAAAGAGTCAAGTAGTTATGTAAGCTGTGATTAGCATATCCAACGGCTGTATTTGGGTCAAACAGTGATGGGTAATTCAGGTCATTTCTGACAGCTGATGAAAACAGAAATCATTGTGCCGGGCAGTGGTGTAATTACGTATTTATGAGGGGAAGAGGACCGTGGGGTAGCAGAAAGAGGAGATGCGTATACGCAGTGACTTGCCTTGCTACTGCAATGACAGCCTGTTTCCCGGCGTGGATGTTTTCCTCAGGCCTGCGCCAAGCCTTTGTCAGTCCCTCCAGTTTACTGGACCTGCCAGGAAAGCCTTTTATGGACAGTGCAGTGGAGTTAAATGAGGTATTCCTGAAGGATGAATACTCTGCTGAGACATGGACAACAAGGAGCGTCCGGCAGTTTGAGTTGTGAGAGAGTCGTCCTGCAGATTTAAAGATGTGGATGATGTTATGTAGCTTCTTCTCGATTAAAAACTCAACTGAAGATGTAGAAGTTTTACACTGTAACTCCAGGAAGTTCCGGAAAACAGTTTGAAGGTACCTGAAGGTTGTATTTCGACCGGCCATGTTTAGTTCGCTTTAATCAAACTCCCTTTCATTTGTGTAGAAAGTCTGAATGCTAATCTAACTCTGGTCCAAACCTCGGTCTGGGTTCGGTTGAAGTGAACTCTGCTGAGGCTCAAATGCATATGTGAACGCCAAGCAGACTGGAGACTGCTCCAAAAGCATGAAGTGGACTACAGTGCAGGGCATTCTGGGTAAAAACAACCGAAACAATGACATGCATAGTGCTAGCAGAAGAAATAGCTCCTTTTCTTTTACCAAAATCAAAAGGGAAATACAGCAACTGCTAAAATGTGTTTACTTTTCATGAAGGAGTGTCTTCTTCAGAAGTTTTCATGTTGTTTCCTTCAGTGGTTCTTGGATCAGCGCCCCCCCCAGGCGAGGAGGGAAACTGGTTTCCTCAAAGGGTTTGATTGGTTTGACAGAGGGAAAAAGATCCAATATTACAACATTGGACCCAAATCAAACCAAGTGTACCAGATAATAAAGAACTTCATCTGTAACATACTGTTTATGAAGTTCTTGCTCACAGCAAGACAGATAAAAACGAAATAAACAGAAAATAAAAAATATAACAGATAAAAAAATGAGACCAAACAAAGCAGGTTATAAACCATCTTAAAGGAGGAAAGCCAGCATCTGTTGCTGCTCAGGCAGTCGCTGAGTAAAATTAGCTTAGGATGAGTCTGTGAGAATCAAAAATTGAATTTGTTCAACTTCTTGCTGACTCACCAGACTGGAATCATTTTCCTTTAAATTATACAGTTCTACAATGATTTTACAGGAATTAGAAAAAGAAAAAATATAAGTAAAAGTAACATTGTTACATCAATAAATGTATTTCTGCACAAAACCTCTGTATGTTTCCTCCCACATGCCTTTAAGATGCTCGTCCTTAGTCCTTGACAGGAAACAAAGCTGCAAGCAAATGGCTCCGAAATTAAATCAAAGCCAGTTTAAATCAAACTCCATTCAGGACTCTGTCAATCCACCGTGACATTTGTGATATGGACAACACTTTCAATCTATTCCTGCCTCCTCCACTGGTCATGTAAAGTTTAATGAGCACCTTTTGTGGAGTGATATGAATAATGTATACATTACAGAGCTTTAAAGCGCCTATGGTGCATCTGTCTGCAGGATGGACTGAGACTACGAGAAGCAGCAATGAAAATTAAAAAAGCCCGAGGGTAAAGAAGGAACAGAGATTGAAAAAAGGGGATGTGTTGAAAGGCAGACACATTAATTTGAATGCATCAATGTGCCACTTCCAATGCAGAGCAGAAGTCATCAGCACGAGCAGAGAGCTCATCACCCCATACTCACTTATCTCCCCTCTGTTGCTCATCTATGTCAACCTGCTCTTCACATTAGGAAGTGAAACACAGAGTGACACGCTGACTGTGGGGAGGATGTTTTCCAGGAAACTCTGGAGAGTAAAGCAAGTGACATATAGGTGGAGATAAAACAGGCGGTGATGATCCTGGAGTCCGGCGGACAGGTTTCATCTGCAGGACAGAGAGAGGAGGAGATGCATCTTAATGTGACTGAGTTGAGCTGCATTCGCAGGAAAAAAGCTCTCCTAAACATAAAATATTTAAAAAGCCAGATGAAAGTGTATGCAAATTTAAGAGATGTTTCCTGTTAAATCAAATTACATCAAAATTAAAATGTTGTAGATGCTTCAAGCTATTTTAGCTCAAACTAAAAAAAAAACCATTTTTTTAGTCAACAGAGAATATAAAATGAACAAATCACGATTAACCTTTTCACTGGTTTTAAAGCAGAAAACTAATTTTAACACACTTTTATTTTGCAAAAAGGAAACAACACACTTTTAATGATAACATGTCAAATGAATGCTGGCAAAATGGAAACACATAGAGAGAACGTTTGCTGCAAAAAAGCTGAAAATTTGTTGAGATCAGTGGGAACGAAAATTTATGGAACAACTGCAACCCTGAATTTAAAGGAAGGAGCAAATCAAAGATTAAACAATGATTAAAAATTAGCAGAAACTATAACTGTTCCCCTTAGTGCTGCCAGAATTTAGTTTTTTTAATTATTTTTTACTAGTTTTCACTCCACTCTGGTGAATTAAAGTCTAGGCTCTTAATTTCCTCCTCAAGGTGCCGGTATGTTAGGTTTCCAGCCTAACAGTTCTGTTCCTCCTCCTCAATAGATATTTTTGTACATAAGTTGCTTTTTTAATAAAACTCAAGCTGCAGACTTTTTCTTGATTGGTCTCAGTGTTATTCACAGTTTTCTAACGTTATGTTTTAAACGTCCACTTTTGTCAGCGTTCTTCACTTTTTCACTTTCGCCATTTTCACACATTGAAATGAATTTACCAAATGGAAACGTTAACACCAAACTGTAAAGGAAACACCAACAGCGGCTTCTCCGTGCCTCACAGCCCTCAGTCCAGACCTCGGCAGTGTAATTAGAAATCTTTTTTAAAGTTCCTCCAACCCCCACCAACGCGTCGCTCAAACGGTTGGTGGGCCTCTATCTTCCCTGTTGAATAAGCAATGGAGCTTCACCGCTCTTGTCCTCGCCAGGCTGGCCGGATCCCCCGTCTACAGATTGCGCGCCTCTCCTCCCGCCACCCGGCTCCTGCTCTTAGCCGCATGGATACACAAAAGAAGGCTTCGGCTTAGTGGCCCTGTGATGGATGCATTTTCATCGGCCAATCTCTGTTATCTTCCAGAAACAGGACTCTCTCTCTATTCTCTGAGGGATTGCTGATTTTCTCTGACACCCACACCTATTTCCTCATATTTTTTTCTTTTTTAGTCTGCATGGTTCCAGCATTTTCCTGAGGTCAATCATTAATACTCGTAAGCATCGATGCTGACCTTGGCTGACCCTAGGCTTAAAGCTGGGATTTTTCCCTGCATTGAGCATCCAAGCTCTTGTCCCAGTATTGTCACTCAGGCACAAAATGTGAAGGCCTGGACGGCCCCAAGGTCAAGTACCGACTAAAACCATGGCTCTGAACAATGGGCGGCCCTTCCTCTGCAGAAGCCCCCCGGGTTGCCCCTCTTCAGATTGATTGGCTATGCAGCAACATCTCCAAGTCAATCAATTTAATTAATTTAAAGCAGATGAGTCAAACGTGAATCCCAATTTGTGCTAGGAATGGAAACGTATACATCTAATGGTTTTGTCGATCTTAATTCAGATGCAAACAAGGATTGTTGTTTTTGTATGTTAATGTTACATCTAGCTAGCTTTAAAATGAGTTTGGATGATTCAGGGCAGAAGTTTAATGGACTTCAGTCTTATCCATATATTTATTTATAAACAAAAACATTGGAGATTGCTTTTTGCATGCAAAGGTTGTTTTCCTTTAAACCAGTGCTGGGAGTTTTAATTTAGATTAATTAATTACATAGAACTCAAGAAAATGCATTTTTCTTTTTTTTGTTGTAAATCTGACACACAAGCATCATCTGCAAACAAAACAACAGCTTTGTTTTTATTTCAAATGTGTGCAAAACCTTGTCAATATTCTGTTGAAAAAACACAAACAGTTGCACACTTTCCATTAAATAAAAAGCTTTATTCAAGTCATGTGAATTAGTCATTAAAAAACATCGCGCCATCATCCTTCTCCTTTTCTATCGTCCTCTGCGTCGTTTCCACCAGTAGAAACATCCGTTTGTTGATCATGTGACACGTGTGAAGCACAAAGTGTTTCCATTGCAGTTTTTAAGAAATACACTAATTTTGATATAGCTGGAAAAAAATCACTTCATCGTATTGGAAAAAAACTTTTCATCAAAAAATATGAGTTTTTTCAAAATTGCCATTAAGCAAATGTATTTTTGTAATTTGAATTTGCACAATTGCGTCATTTTGTATAAACACAGCAAGTGATAAATGACAAAGCCATTTCTCTTGGACCAAAGGAAGTTCATTTCTGCTTCAAAAACTGATCTGAAGTGACTGTAAAACACGACTGCTGTGTGCAAGTTGGGCTAAAAGGAGTTAACCTGTCAGCAAAGCTGTTCAAGCTTGAAATAGCATCTGAATGCTAAGCATGTAGCAGCAGCACAGACGGCCCAATGCTAATGTCATCGTCCATGAATGATCAGGACTTCCTGAAACTCTGGAAAACTGAACTTTGCAACAATCTTATGGGGAAAAAAAATCAAAATAACAGATTAAAACCAATAAATATATTTGTTTTTAAGCTCATATGTCTATTTAACAAACGCTTTAGCAGCAAAAATGGTTTTCGAGTTAAAAATGTTGCTTGTGTTTTAATAGTTTTTGATTAAAATGTGATTAATTACAGAACCTGCAATTAACTTGCTTAAAAATGTAATCATGTCCCACCGTCCACTGATAAATGTGTTGCATTATAATGATTATGAAAACACTCCCCTTCAAGCCTCCAGAGTCACCATGCAGCACCTTGATTTGCCTCACCTAACAGGAACTGTGGGGTTTTAAAAAAACTCCCTCCACAATAAGCTCCTTTATTTTCTGCTCACTCTGCAGTTTGCAGCTCCCTCATTTCCAGCCACGGACTTCCACTTGGTCTTGATGTATCATATATCTCTGTTTTTCCTGAGTGGCTCTTTTTGGGCGTTGGGTCAGGGGGTGAAATAAAGCAGACCCCATTTTTAAGGCGAAAGGGTCTCCAAAGCCTGAACCTGAGGGCAGTCCCCCCAGCCCCGGCCTGACAGGAGCTGCGTTCGACAAAGGCGCAGTTTGTTACAAAGTAGTAAGAGAAAAAAAAAAAAGAAACACAACAGGGAGGGTTATTTGGTGTTCCTTTGACCCCTCGAGCCCTTTGAGATGAAAAGCCTTTCAATTTTTTACCAAGGAAGACCAGTTCAGCAGAGAACTCCAGTCTGGGCTTCAAAGCTCAGCAGAAATTTTAATCAGAGACAAATCACTGTATATTGTGGGGAGCAGAGAACACTGCTGCAATACTTTACCAGGTCAAAGGGGAAAATAGTGCAGGGTAACACGCTGTGGCATTGTATGTAGATTTCTGTTTTTCTATGGAATAAAAATCAACATTTTGATGCTCGAATCAAAGAGTAAAAATAACAACAGCTGATAATTAACATGATTAGATACCAAGAGTGTCATAAATAGAAGGAGAACATTCAATTCAATATACCAATATATCAACTTCGCTTCAGCTGTAGTAGGTATGCCGGGCCAATCGGTGGCGCTGTAACACGGTTATAAAACGACACAAGACTATGTTTTTATTTGTTTAAAGAAAATACATGTACTGCATGTTTTGAAATTTATTCCAGTCTGGAATCCAAATTCAAAATAAATCATTTCAGGTCTGAATCTGTGTGGATGCACAACTGAACTGAACTGAACTGAACTGAACTGAACTGAACACTTTGCAGACACTCCTGAAATTCTCTCCATCTCCATTTATTTAAAATTGGTCACTGTCAATAATCAATATTTAAATACACATTTAATTCTTAATTCTTCTAAGGTTTTCTGGTCTTTTTATTTAATAAAATATGATGATCAACTCTCATAAAATTCTTTAATTTTTCTAATTTATGAGAAACTTTCATGTGCAAAAGTAGGACGACTGCAGATGTCTGGTGTTTTAAGATTCACCTGTGTAAACAGGAGTCAGAAGGAAGAAGAAGTCCAGTTTCTGTTTAAGCAGAGGAAACTTTAACTACAATTTAAGTTGTAGTTAAACTGAGGCTGTGTTTTGTTGTAGCAGAAAGGAAGAAAAAGCTTGAGGGGTTTATGTAGGTAATTCTCCTTACAGTAAATCATATCAACACAAGACAAGAACTTTAACCACAATACCGCTTAAAGCATTTTTTTTTTCCTAATAAAAAGATATTTATTTAAACAACACATGGGTAAGCATAGAGCCCAGGAGTGTGTTGTGCCTTATGGCATTCACTGAACAATTTTAAAAAGCCTAATTAATATTTAAAGTCTTGGTCATCCAGTCTAATGGTGCAGGCAAGAAATAGGCTATTCAGGGGTCAATTGTTTTATTAAGATTAATGAAGGGGAGCAAAAGGGTACATCATATCTGCACTGCCTTCCCTCTTCCTTTGAGCTCCACTGAGGCATATTAAAAGCAGAGAGTAAGGCTTGCCACTTAGCTTATCTAAATGGCTTATAGATGTTTTTGTCCAGGACACTCGAGGTTCGTTTCATCAATTCATTTTTCATCAGCTGAAGAACTTACTTACTCTGGGAAAAATGAAGAATGCCGCGGTTCTACACTCACATGAATGTTTAAGTGTTTTTGAATGGAACCAGGGACAAAGGGTCACATTATGCTGTCTAACATCATGTAGAGTCATGTACCTCTCTATGAATGTGAAATTTACCAAATCAATACCAAATATTATGATTATAATTGTTGTTTTGCATTAATTTTGTGTATCTAGCAAATGTTGAGAATAAATAATTCAGTGTTTTTCTTCTATCTCTGTTAGCTGGTTGCTAAGCTAAACCTAAAGGAAATGAAAACGAGAGCTCAGGGAATGAGGGAACGCCCTCTTTGGGGCGTAGCTTAGCGAGAGGCTAACGAAGAAGATCACAAACTCTTCTGGGACGCCATTTTGTCTGTTACCATTTTGTCTGACCAGCTGCATTTTGGTATTAATAAATGGAATCCATGAATTCAACTCTCTGACTCTTCTTTGACCTCTTACATCAAGAACTCAGCATGGAGAACGGATGATTCTCTACACTCACTAAACACTACGCTAACTAGCAGAAACTAGCAAGCTAGCTAGTTAGCTAAATTCATGTCTTCATTTTCTCTTTATTTTTGGTGATTATCACCTTTATTGGTTAACTTTCTGTTTGGGGTTTATGTTTTTATTTTGAAGGGACAACTTCCGGTTTAACTGTTAACATCTTGTTAGATACAGACAGTATGATGTAAATAAATAGACTTTTTAAATATTGTGTCACTAAAACTGCATTACTGTATCCCTAAAAATTATGAATATTTTTTTATTTCCAAAACTCTA
Source organism: Poeciliopsis retropinna (assembly GCA_010277075.1). NCBI lineage: Eukaryota > Metazoa > Chordata > Actinopteri > Cyprinodontiformes > Poeciliidae > Poeciliopsis > Poeciliopsis retropinna. Next base: position 2,047,743 of record VMRM01000018.1, read on the forward strand.
GAAAAAACACAACAAAAAAATATTTTATTTATAAATGAGATCTCACTGAACATTACTTAAAATACGCTATTGACCATCTGCAGAGCTTATAGAAGACCAGATGCCACTGCTGCACAGATGGAGGGATGGAGTTAAACTCTACAGTAGAAAACCTTTTAGTGTAGATTGTACATTAAAGAAACTAATTTTATGATTCTCTCGGGAAGCTAAAAACTACGTTACACATTTTATTATGTTGCATCTATTGTAATATTCAAGAAGTAACCAAGAAAGCTGGTGGAGAAACAGAAAGATCTTAGCTGTAGTTGAGCTCAGAATTATCCATACCATTGGCAGATTTTGTTTTAAAGTAATCTCAAATTTTACTAACGTGTTTCTGCAAATAGTCTTCTGATTGCTTATGTTGTCTTTTTGTTTGAGAGAAAATAATTTTCAATCTAAATCTGAATAAATTTGAGCCTCACTGTTTGTACTGGAAATAAAACAAACGGTGTAAACTACATTATGTCAGCTTTGTGAAAATATGGGAAAAACATTTGGATAAATGTTTTGTTTTCTACATTAAATGAGGCAGATTATGAAAATTAAAGCAGCAGGATCACAATCACTTCAAATTATCCATCAAATTATCTTGATTATCCAAGTAAAGGGTAGCTGCATTTTTATGCTTAAAAGAACAGAAGATTTTTAAAACCGCAGTCACAAAACCTGTCTGGAAACCACGGAGAAAATATGGTCTCAAGAAGGTTAAGGACATTTTTGGATTGATTATTCACAAATGAGTTTGCACATAACATTAAGAGAAACATTTATTACACCAATCCAAATAAATTTTGATGAAAATACAACATTGTTCTCATCTAAATAGTGCGAAATCTGCTTTTTGAAGATGTTTATTGATGACTAAATGTGACTAAATAAGGACAAATTTTCTTTTATACAAATTTGAACTGCACATATGGGCTAAAAAAGGACAGATGTTCATCATTTCCATATTTTCTGAATTGAAAACTATATTTCGACTTCATTGTTTTCATATTAACAAACAAAAGTTTCACCAAACTGCAGGTCTTCTCTCTCTTTGATAGAAATTCTTTGATTACATCTGGCCCTTTAGCCAGATGAAATGAAATTCTGCATAATTAGTATTTGCTGTGTGATAAAAGGTTAAATTCAGAAAACAAAAACAATAAAGACATAGCTCAGGACTGCAGCTTCGTATCAAAAGACAGTTGTTGCACCAGTAACTTTTGCAGCTCTTTACAAACAGGTGTTGTTTCTGTGTTTTCATTTTGTTGCTCATTGCTAATCACATTGCTGTGCTAAATTTACATGACATAAATTCAAAACTTAGTTCAGGATTTTAAGGCCAGTCTGTTGAAAAACTCTTAATAAACTAATTTATGTGCAGCAGAAAACTTTTTCTAAATGAACAGGACCAGGATTCATGTTTGCCTCAGAGAATAAACTCTGTAATCTGGAGTTAGCTTTGCCTGGGATTAGAGACTACAGCAGCAGATTAAACAGAATTTACTCAGCAGACATAATTTTTATGAAGACAGACTGCAAAGCCCAGCCTTTCATTTTCTTATGTTTTATTGTAAATATTGAAAATAGTGATTGTTTAAAATGATTACATTTAATTTGATAATTATTGTAAAAGTTTATATTGAAATCAAAGTAAGAAGAGCACAATGAGGAGTGAACTGTGATATGGATGCATTTCAAAACGCCGTCATGTGGCCCTGCGTTGTGGGATTATTCTCTATTCAGTCAGCTGTAGATTATTGTGTTTTTGCAGCAGAATAACTTTAATTTCTCTACAGACTCACACTAAGACCATAAAGGAACCATTAAATCATTGCTTTTAAGACAAGTGGAGGCTTTGATTGCACAGTAAATCACCCTGACGCTTTATTTAATAACGATTCTGAACTCAAAGCTTCTTTTAAAACCCTCGTGTCATAACGTTTCTTCCTTATGACAGTTTTTATGTTTGAATGCGATATCGCTGAGCAGTCAGAGACCTGAGAGGATTTTTGGGACATGTTTCCCATTTAAGTGAAAATAGATGAGATGAGCGTCGAACTTCACTTCCCAATGAAACCAAACCACCGGTGGAAACTTACACACTTTTATTAACCAACATGCTGCATTAAATCATGCAACAATAATATAATTGATGGAGGAAACTCTGCAGACAAATGGAGTAACGGCCATTAAAACTGAACCAGATTCAATTTAAACTTTATCGTAGACATGCCACCAGATTTCCCATTTCTTCATGCAATCTCAAATGTTTTGTGAAACATTAGAGAGAAGAAAATATGTTCAACCATAAGTTTACAATAATATGTAAATGATCAATATTACTAATTGCAGAGAGGAATGATTGCTATAATTATGTTGACTCTCTGATGAGTCCACCTGTTGGCTTCATGCTGAAAACAATTTTCCACTCCACGAAACATGGCGTATGTAAACTCTGGTGAAATGTAGAACCAGGGGAAGGTCTGCCACGCTCTGTCAGCTGCAGCCTACAATTAGGCAGCCATAACTTGAATATTCATCTGGGGAAAAACATATTTACTCCTGTAAAAACCGATTATGCATGTTTATCACTATGGACTTTTTGACATTTTGTGCTGAAGCCTGAATTGAAGACCCAGAGCAGTTGTTTGAGCTTCAAGGCTGAAGAAAAAATATAAAAGTAAAATATCTGTGAAGCATCAGCTTCAGGGAAAGATAAAATACAGTTTTCTGCATCTACTGTACTCCTCACTTCAAAGGCATGTCCTGAATTTCGGGTGAAACTTATTGATCCCCTTCAATGCAGTGGGAATTGATAAGTGGACACTTGAGAATGCCCTTTTATATTTCCCTTCCACTTTGAAGCTCTGCATCTTTTATTCCACACAAGACACTCTTACTTCAAACCTTTTCCTCCCCGGTTCCACCAGCTAATGCAAGCGTCGCCCAAAAGGCTTCTTCAGAATCCCACTTGTAAATATAAATGTAAATTAATGTTGGACATGACAAAGAGCACCTTCCATTCACAGCGGATGAAGCTGAACAGGTTTCAGGCCCGGATCGGGTCAGGTGGCCTCTCCGTCTCCTCCTTTCATTGTCCTTCACTGCTTGCCAAACCATCTCTGTGGATGCCCCAGAGGGGCCCCACTAACCCCCAACATCTGTCCCCCTTTACCACTCTGTTGGTGGAGAGCCGGCAGCATGACAGGCCCGCTGCACAAACTGCTTCCAGACATCTCAAAGCGCTGTCATCTGTAATTTTCTGCTTTCGCTTGTTCAATTTATTTGTCTGCAATTTACTTCAACTAATCACAGGTGTGTTTGCAACGACTCACCCAGATGAAAACACACACGCAAAAGGAACTAAAAGCAGGATTGTCTTAAAGAGAAATATTTTGAATTTTAAATTCAGGCTGTTGTGAAGAAGCAGTTATTTTTGAAGCACTGTTTTGTAGTTATCAATGCTTGTAGAAAGGAAATTGCAGGTCTACTTAAATCGCTCTGTTGTTCTGCCACGCAAAGTGAATCAGCCGAGAAGAGACGCAAAGAGAAACACTGAAGTGCCACATCACCAACAGGATGCTGCGTTTCTGAACCATCTCTGGAGCAGTTAGACATTATAACTGCTTTCTGTATTCACACTGCAAAAACTCTCAATCTTACCAAGTATTTATTTTTCTAGCTTCTAGTGCAAATATGTTGGCACACTTGAAATAAGACAAAAGCAACTTTTCAGCAAGCTATAGGAGCTTACTTTAAATCGATAATTTCTTTAATACTGGTAAAAAAAAAGTTCTTATTTCACTTAAACAAGACATTTTTCCCATAAGTGCAACAATCTACAAATGAAATAAGTACTTTTTCATCAACATTTAGGAATTATTGGCTTAAAACATGCTCCTATGTCTCGCTTAAAGTAATTTTTATGACTCTTGTGTAGCTATGTACAACATTCAGTCCAAAAACACAAAATCTTACATTTGCACTAGAAACTAGACCAAAATGACCTGGTAAGATTTTGCGTTTTGCAGTAAGTTCCTGCTGTCTGAAGAGAACGATACATCTGCTGTGTAACTTGACAAGAGGGAGCAGTAAAAGAAAAGAGAGAAACCCCAAAGTTTAGAGGCCAGGAGAGACAGATGGAAAAAGAGAGTGTGCAGAAGGATTAGAGGGAAACCAAACCACTGCCGCCTAGTTAGTGGCTCTAGGGTGATTGCATGAGGAGAAGGCTGGGAGCTCCATTTACATTGTAGCTGCAGAATAAAAAGCAGCTTTGGCTTGTCAGTTTTCTGACTAGCATCATGAACCAGGAGATGCCCATGACTGCACGTTCTACTCCAACGCAGCTCTCTCCCTGCCGTCCTCAGGCTTCTCTTACCCAACGACAGAAACACGCACACACACAGCATCCCTCTGGTGTCTGTGTTTCTGTTTGTGAGCATTTGTTTGAATCAGGCACCTGAAGTCTTTCAAGAGAGCAGAGTTGGCCAGCGAAGCCCCCTGGACTGTCGTTCGTCTGGATGCAGACCAATCCCCATCACGCCAAACTGATCAAAAGCAAAAGGAAGCAGGAACTTTGAACTCCGCAGTTTCCTGTTGCTTATTACGCTCCGAAATCACAGCAAGTCGCCGTATGAATATCCCTCCGCTGATCAAATCTTCAAGAGAGCAAATTTTCTCTCCTTTTTAGTTGAAATTGAAATTCAGCGGCGGTTAAATTGGACCCGCTCTCCACGCTGCTGTCACATCCCGTAGTAGGTGTAATCAAAGTAATTATAACAACACACAGGTGTTCCTCGCTGCACATCACTGAGCATGGAGCTCATCAGTGATCAGAAACCGAACAAAAAATCACAGGAAACAAAATCTGGGGGGGAAAAAAAGGAAACTAATCCAAATCCAATGTCATTACAGCTTCTTTATGAGCAGGCATGGCTGAACAAACAGCCATGTTGACATCTGGTGCTAAATGCATATCCGCTTCACTCTATGTGTTCACTTTGCTTCATTCTCACTCATAACCATCCAGAGGAAGGCCAAGACGAAGTACTGCATCACTGTGAAGGGAAACACAAACCACTTCCTTTCTTTTCCGCTAGTAAAAATCTGAAAAGTGCGGTGTGTCTGCTGACAATTTAAAAAAAATTAACCTCATACATTTTTTTGGCATAAAATCTCATTTGTTTTTGTATAATTACTGTAAGCCATAAGTTAAAAATAATTTCTTAAAATATTAAATTCATATTTTAACATTGATAAAAAATTACTAGTTCCATTTTTGTTGTTATAATTTGGAATTAAAGTCTTGTTTGAATGCTTTTTAACTCAAAAGTAATTTTTGTGTATTTAGTTTTCCACTTTTAGACAAAATACAAATATTTTTAAAAATACTGATTGATTATGTTTTTAGCACCTAAACCAGTGTTTTTCAAAGTGGGGGCTGTGGGCCTCATGGGGACCACCAAGGGGCCGCCATGGGTCGTCTCAGAAAGTTGGAGAGAAGATAAGAAAAAAATACAAAACTAAAAGAAAATCTTCTTCTTGTTCCTGTCTAATGCATTTTTATTATAATCTTTTAATTGTAAACTCTAATCTATTGTAAATTCTAAGTTTAAATAATTTATTGAAATGTTTGCATCATCTTTCTGATTGGATACCAGACAAATTTATCAAGCCGCTTTCCTCTGCAAGGTAGCACAGCAAGTGCAAAATGAAGAATTTTATGACCCATTAAGAAATTAATTGGTCCTATCAGAACTCCTGATAGGACACGTTTTCTGAGTTTCTGACTAAACTCAGAAAGTGAGAGGCAGCATTTATGCTACACCAATGTAACAATTACTGAGTAATGGATAGTATTAGTTAGAGAAGCAACCAAGAAGACTGGAAAAATATTTTTGTTTCCAGGTTACACAAATGCATGCCACACTTTTCAGATTTTTAAGTCTTTTTTTTTTTTTTTTTTGAAAGTCATGTATCATTTTCCTTCCATTTCACATTTTATGGTGTTGGTCTATCGCATACAAACCAATCAAATACATTTGTTTTGAGGCTGTAATGTGATGAAATATAAACAGTTTTAGGTACTAAGTCATTCCAGCTGTTGCTTCATTCATGTTATTTTTCTACATCAGACCAAACATGACAACGCATATAGTCAAACAAAAAATAATCCCCATCTGCATCTTTTAAGATCTCATCTGGTGAAACAGAAAATGAAACAAAAACACACACACACACACACACAAAGTGAGAAGGTAATAGGACCGGGTCAAAGAGGACAGAGCGCAGGAGAAGAAGAAAGACGGCGCAATTATCAAGAGTGTAGTCTGAGGGATCAACTTGACTTCAAAGAGGCTGGGCCCCGCTGCCATGTTTAGCAGCACAGCCCCGAGTCGCAGAGCTGTGAGAGTAGGTAAACATGAGCAGATCACAAGACTGTTAATAGCAGCCAGATCTGAAGAGGTCTCCAACTTGTGCCTTCCTGCTACTGAGATTCTCAGACAAGCTCTTGCCTGGAAGCCAGAGACTTACCCTGCACTCCGCGCTGCTTACAAAGCCAGGATTTGTGTGTTTGTGCATGAGCTCACAAGCATTATCCCAACAACTGCTTTTTAGTAGAAATCAAAGGCCCACAGCTGTACGCTGGAACCGAAACCAGCAGCTGCCATGCAAACCGCCCAGATATGTTCATGTTTATTAGACAGAATATACAATAAAAATCATAATACAGCATTTATTTATTTTTTGCTTGTCTTAATGCTTCACAGGCCCCTAAACAGAGAAAATACACTTTTGTGTTAAAGCCAAGACATCTAATATTCCTGCATGCAGCCAAATAAGAGATTAATGTTCATTCTTTTTTCTTTTTACAACAAAACATATCAGCCCAAAAAACCTTGATTCTGAAAACATGCTGCACAAATCCAGAAAATGTCAGCAGTATGTGACGTGCATTTAACGCCCCCTGATCTGTCACTGCTGGATAAACACGATAACGATGGCCGTGATTAGCAGGAGTTATCACAGGCCCTGCAGCTAAACAGGATTAAGCCTTTGGCATTATGCAATGCAAAGAGTGAGTAGTTCTTTTTATGAGTAGAACAGAGTCATCTCACCCTGAGGAAAGACTCCCCACCAGCATTTCCAGGCACTGCTGCAGCCTTCTAAAGTATTCACACCCTGAGTGAATTCACTGTTTGTCACATTACAACCTTCTATAGATTTTATTGGGATGTTTTGTGGTATAATAACACAAAGTAGTGTGTGGTATTCATCCTGCATGAGTTTAAGTTGACCTCTTATGCTTCCCTGAGCAGGTTGGGATGATCTATGATCTGAACAAAACATATTCACTAAATCATTCTGAGATTTTAATGTTCTCAGTTGCTTTAGGGTCTTTTCTCGCTTTAGTTCTAAATAAGGTGCTGGTGGCCACATACCCCCCAACTCAATGTTTACAATCACGTTCAAATGGCTTCAAACAGATGCGCAATTATACACCTGTGTATCTTTGAAAAGCAGAAGTGGAGCCTTTTGCACAACCAGCGAGAATGTAACAAGTGGTTTCTAGATGGTAAGTCAACAACAAAACACTTGTCTTTTCCAGCAGCCATTGTACAGCGCATACAGCAGTAAAACCAAGTGACCAAATATGCTGAAGCTCTGCTAAGGTTGCTCGGTAGCAGGGCTGGGAGTGACTGGGGTTGCCAGGTAAAATGTGACTTCAGTCAATGAGGAGATTTTTGAAATGGCTCATTTTCCAAACAGCAAAACCATTAACTTATTGCAAAAAAACCCAAAAAACTTCTGGGTGGGTTTTTAAGTGCTTGGTCTGTTTTTAGAAGCAGTAGAAACCCAAATAGAAGAACAAAAATGTACAAAAAGTGATTATTTGTGCTTTTGAGATGCTAGTCAGCTGCTCCCAGTTGTAAAAAAAACAACTTTGTTGTCTCAGTTACACATCATAACAACTGAAAATAAAAACATAGCAGTAAAAATCCTTCCAGCGAAGCAGCATTCAGGAGCAGAGAAAAACATGCTCAACCAAAACTATTCAAATAAAATTAAAGAAACAAAGAAATTAGAACCAGCATGCTGCAACCATGAGGAGTGTAAATACAGATGCACTCGTGACTTTTTAGATTTTAGTTGTAATAATGATGAAAAACAGGAATTTGCATTTGGGGGAAGAGTTGGCAACACTGTTGGCCTGCAGAGAGAAGGTCCTGGGATGGAGATGGGGGTCTCTCTGCATGTTCTCCAGGTTCTCCAGCTTCCTGCTACAGTCTAAAAACATGACTGTTAAATTATTTGGTTTCTGTAAAAGTTGGTCGTTTGTCTTCTAATAACCTCTGGAATCAGGAACCTGAGACTTTGCATGGACATGTGAGTGAAACTGATGAAATACTAACACTATTTATTGTAACTAATTTCTCTATTGGTCAAAGTAAGAAGTTTTTGTTATTTTTGTGTTTTTATGGTGTAAAGTACTTTGCTATACAAATAAACTTGATTGGTTGATTTTTTAGTCTGTGTGGGAGTGTTGCCTTTACTGTACAGTATTTTTATTATCTACTTTGTTTTTATATTTTATTATCTATATTTGTGTATTTGATGTTATTTTCTGTCACACTGTGGGACAATAAAGAATATTTCTAATATTTTCTATCATAATACAAAACGCTGAAGTGTGTTAGTAAATCTTGTAAAGTGAGGCGCTGTCGTTACCTACTTACAGTCACATGACCAGGGCTCCAGCCCAGAAGTTGGGGTAACAGAACCAGCCGGGCCCCTCTCACATGCTCTGACCTCCCCAGAGGGTGCTGACCTACAAAAAGCTTTCCCCTGGGGGATCAATAAAGAATCACATTAACATACATGATGTGTATCAAAGTAAATCTTGGATCAGCATGCCTTTTGCATTGCGAATTGTGTCTCAGAGCAGACTACTGAGGCAAAGGACCTGCTGCTGTCTTTCCACTGTGTCCAGAGACTATCATCTGGAAAGGCTGACATCTGTTGGCAGGGATCTGGAACTGCAGCAGCAGGACCAGCAGGCAGACCAGCAGCATTACTGCCAAGAAGAAAACACTTATAGCAACACGAGGGCAACAACTGCCAAGTCAAGAGCTGAGATTTTAAAAAAGAAGAAAAAAAGCTTCATAGTGTGACTTCGTGTGATTTGCAGCTCAGATGTCATCTGTTAAAAGAAAGTACACCCCTTCATGCTTGTGTGAAACTTAACTCTGTTCTTGAGCGCTAAACACTCACCTCCTCCTCAGCAGCTGAGTTTGACCCCTCAGTTAAAAGAAACAAAGAATTGCTGCACTCTTCTCCTCCAGCGCCAGATGTTGCTTTTCAACCGAGATTCATCACAAAGTTTAGATCAGGGTAAACAAATGGTGATTATGGTTATAACTGCAAACACAATTTTTCCGTCTGGCTTATCACAGGTCGGAGCAAACAGAGCCGGTGATGGTGGAGGGGGGAACCAAAACGAGCGGTGGAACCGTTCAGAGAGTAAACACACGCTAAGTCCTTCTGCACACTTACACACACAAACAGTGCTAACCCTGAGCCCTGACCTGCAGGAATGTGGAGGAGCATTCGGTGGCCGGCCTCCACTCAGAAACCTGGTGGTGATAAAGCCCCATCAGTGTTTGCTGACACACGTTATCTCCAGTCCGCTTCCCTCCCTCCGGTCACAACGAGCTGCAGCTACTCTCCACCACCACTCAGGAACCCGTTTGCTTTTTTCCTCCAGTGTTTCCATCAGAAACAGCTCTGCTTTCAGTTCCATATCGTTGGACGAGACGATTGCAGCAAACAAGGTTTTCCAACAGCTGCTAATGCATGTAGCTAAAGGGAGGGGTTCTTATCTCGTTGTGTAATGTATGTGCATTTTGAGGAGGGGAGGTGATAAAAAAAGAATATTCCCCAGAAGGGATCAATAGTTGTTATTCACACACACACACACACACACACAGAAAACAGCGGTCGTGTCCTAGGAGTCTACCAGATGTATTGATTTTAATTTAATTTTAACTTAGTGATGGATATGGGACATGTCATGGGAGAGAGGTATTGGTCAAATAATTACCAACATCTATTCATTAATTGGAAGGAAAAAGAGATGGAGCACTCAATATTCTTTAAAGTATTTGGCATCGTGGTTTAAGCCATTATCCTTCATTAATTTTGGGAATGCAGATCGACTGGTACAAATTTGCAGCATCATTCGAACTTTGGATCTCCAGCTCTGTTTTTCCCTCATTTGTGAACAAAAACCCAAAACATTTCACCACAGGACTTCGTCCCCGATCTGGAGAGGGCACTCTACTCTTTTCCAATTCAAAACTGAGACATAAATGAGTATAAGTCAATATATCTATTTATCTCTTTGAGATAATTTAGCTATAATATGAACATGTTTGGTCAACACACAACAGAAGCACCAGAAAGGATCCAGAAGCATTTTCTATTAAAGCCTAAAACTGCAAACTCTTTTCTTGAATAATCCATTTTTCTCAAATTAAATCAAAATAAATGAGCTGAAGTCAAACTCTCACTGACAGCAGCGCATCAACTGAACCAGTCGAGGGAAAAGTGATCAGACGGCGGTTCTCTGTATTATCCCTGCAGGTTCTGCCCTCCACAGAATATAAATCAGGCGACTCACCAGATGGAAGGTGAAGCAGTTTTTTTTTAAGAATCAGCAGTCTTGTCATACACATGCTGCATAAAAAAACACTTCATCAAAAACCCTTGTAACCTGCAATAATTCGCTTGATTGGCTCAGTGAGTGCAAGTTCCTTTGGTGCGCATCAAGTCAAACTGACCAAAGTGGCCTATGGGCTTCAGCAAACAGGCCTGTGGTTATTGAGTACAATCACAACACTAATTATCCTGCATGCGAGCTACTGCAGGCTCTGCCCTTTGAGAGAAGCAATCAAACAGTCGACAAAAGGCTGAATAATCAGGCTGAGAGTGTGCTGGCCAAGGCCTGGCAGCGCGTGGTGTGTGTAGGGGTGTGTGTATGTGTGTGTGTGTGTGTGTGTGTGTGCTACTTCCTACTGTACAGCTCTAACTTCAGTAAATATCTCGTCATTGATCAGGTGGCTGATCAATGGTTGTTTACTTGCATGTTTTTTCTTCATTATTTGTGATTAAATTAGAGTTTTAAGAGTTAACCTGGTAGTTTTAAAATGTAAGATTATTTCAAATATTTACAAAACAAACATATAGCAGAAAGAAAGTATGACATAAAAAGTTGCAATAACGTGATTACATGTCAGTCCCCTGAAACAAATGTGTCAAACTCAAGACTTGGGGTCAAACTCGGCCTGCCAGCTCGTTTTTATGATCCTCTAAATAACTGTTTTGTGCTTAAATATTATTTTAATTGGTCAAATAAAATTATTTTTTATTGGTATTGTTCCAAATTGCTTTTTAAAAATTCCTTCTGAAACAGAAATGTATGTTAAACATTGTTTAATTTTTAGAAGTTGGATAGTTTATGTTATACAATCAGCCACAACCGGCCCTTTAAGAACATTCATGATCTTAATGAAAACTTTAGTGAAACAACATTTAACCCCTTAACTAGCAGCGAAACAGGCAGAGTATTCAGAAAAACTAGATGTGTCCCCTGGATGGGATACGACCAGTTAAGGGGTTAATTCCCTGACCTTTGGCATCACAGGAAGAACAATATAATCAGAGTGAAGCACGGTGGTGGCAGCCTCATGCTCACTGGCTGCTTTTGTTCAGATAAAATGGATGTTTTCTCAATCTTAGTGAAGTTCTGCTAAGTTCCAAATACCAGTCAAACATCCAGTATAAAACTGAGAATTCAGTATTTCTGAGTCAAAACGTAAAAGAGGAAAAACCGAACTAAATCTGTGGTTCAGATAATCTGTGGCGTCGCCTCAACAGAGATAAACACAGCAGATGTCTTCATAATCTGAGAGATTCCTGCTGCACATAGTGGCCAAACATGCTCACAAATTACTGCAACTATTTTTCTTTTTTTTTCTGCTTGTAAAATATTGTTTTCTTTTGAATTGAACCACAACAAACGTCAGATTATTTGTTGAAAACCAGGTTTGAACTTATTTATTATGTTCTTATTTTTCACACCTCTAAAATCTGGCATTTTAATATACATGTCTAAACTGCATGACATTCTTATTGGTGTTATGATGTTTATAAACTCCAGTTTTATCACACAGTCAGGATTATGTTTGGACTGGGATCAGAAAAAGAAACATTTCCTGAGCTCACTTTGTGTCGCATCTGTTTCCCACCCCCTGCTGTGTGAAGGTGATGGTTAAGTTATGATGCACTCAGCTCAGACACGCGATGGGGAGGGCTCTGCTGAGCCAGAAAACTGTCAAAATACGTCCTAAACTCTGAGTGTTTCTGTCAGTCGCCATCCTCCTCCCAGCAAGCATCGCATCGTCTTCAACTAGTTTGAATATTGAAGTTAAATGCGCCGAAGTCACAGCTGGCCCAAGTCAGAAGCAAACTAAGTCGCTGCTCAGGGGCCTCCCATAAATGATTGAAATGTAACACAGACAAGAGTGAATATTAACTTTCAACAGATTTATAGGGATGTACTTTTTCCAAAGCCTTTGAAACATTTTTATTGACCTTTAAACTTCTTCGCAAAGTGCTGTGCATTGTTCAGTCAGAGGGAAGAGAGCAGCTTCCCAGGTCTGGAAGAGAGAAACTCTGAAAGGAAACCTCAGATAAACATGAAGTACTGCCTTCAAATAACTCAGTGATGTTTCTTTAAAAAAACACTCTGTGGACAGTAATCAGGAATTACTGTGATGACTAAGACAGACCGACGTAAAATAGGAGGAAAAGTTTATCAACTGTGATGAAAAGAGAACTTCAAAACAGATTCAAATTCAAACTTAACACACAGTAAAACCTTATGCTCCCCTAGCTCCTGCCATGGTCACATGTCAAGGTTATCAGTGCACTTATCAGATTCATTTTGCTTGAAAAGCATCAGGTTAGAGGAATGTGATTCTTTTCTCTCCAGGAGCCTGCAGACAGCACATTTTATGCCATTTCCACACTCGGTTTGAAAGTGCTATTTGGAGATAATGGTAAATCACACTCAGCCACAGGAGCCAAGAAGCAGGCTGCACTTTGGTCCAGTTTTCTAGCCTGACACCCCCACCCTGCAGCCCTTCTGCTCACTAAAACCCACTGGTCCAATAGAGGCAGGCGTCCTAAATGCTCCATCAGCACTGAGGTTTGGCTGCGCTGCTGCAGCGGTGTCCTGTTCCAAATTCTCTACAGCTGGTGGAAGAATTGGCGTGTCAATCTGAGGTTTTACCGTTCCAAAAAACGGCATTGCCTCCCTTTTTACAATCTATCTTTCCATTTCTTTCTTTTTTCCAGAATAATTTAAAGTTTAAACAATCCTGCTTGAGAGGGAGCCCCTGAAATTTGCAGAAGAACAGGGGGGCATTAAGGAAGGCCACATTACTGTGGTTGAGAAAAATAAATGCTGAAAGAAAGAGGTGGGAAAAAATGAGAAGATAGAGGACTGAGGAGAGAGCTGGTGAGGCAGGTGCAAGCCATCCGCATACAAGGTGGCGATTAGCAGAAAAGTGCTCCTGTGTAAGGCAAGAGGAACATCTGTGCCTATTACTGCAGCACACAAAAGACTGTGAGCAGGGGGTGGGAGCAGAGATTGGTAAGAGGGACAAAAACTATGGTCTCCAACACGAACAGGGCCTCACCAAACACCACAGGCTGAATTGCGTGGCCCAATTTGAGGCTTTCAGCACTGCTTGTCATTAGCATTTGAAAAAGCATGGCAGGAGCCCACTCAGTAAGTAACTCATGGGTCGAAGCAGAAGCCTGACTTAAAGCTTGTAAAAGGAGGAAAACTCCCCCCAGCCCTCCAGATAAATCAGCCTCCTGCTCTAAACTCGCCTCAGACACAGTTCTGTCTCCTGAACGATCACTGCTCAGATTATAGACGATTAAAGAAGCTGTAGGTGGAAACAGTGATGGTGGTGGATTTACAGATCTGTCTAAAAGCCCCACTGCACAACAGGGGGGACAAGTTATGACAATTCCACGGGCCCCTGACCAACAGGGGGCCAATTATTATTATTATTATTTTTTTTTTTGTTCATATAAATAAAAAGGGGGTCCTGTCAAATTACAAAATTAATTATTTTGTGTTTTCTAAAATAGTTTTTAGCAGTAAAAAGTAAATGTTACCACTCACAGACCAAAATGCTCAATTTGCCCTGAACCTCCCTGGACCTGCAGGAAACAGTTTGTTCCTCAGCAGAAGACGAGAACGACTGTGACAGTTACTATGCTCCTAAGAGAAATACTGAAGTCAAGTTTTCAAAAAATAGACAGAGAGAAAAAGGTAAAAGTGTCAATTTGTAACCCAGTTTTTCTCGGAGGTGGGGAGACTGAGATTATCAACCTTTAGCATAGTTAGCTTAGCTACAGACTGTCAAGCGCCCCTACTGGACAATAAGGCCCAGTAAGGCCTAACGGACTCATGGCCTTGCTGGACTGTTATATATCATGGTACTGGTCTGGGATCATAGGAGAGGTTCCCGAACGCCCATGTGTGCCAGTCATGCACCAGAGACACATGCATTACTGGACTGGACATTGTCTATTAGCCGCTATTGCTAGTGACTCCTGCAGGAGCCATTACTACAGACTGAGTCATATCCACAAAAACAAACTGTTCTGATGTGGGATGTCAAGGAATTTGTCACAAAAATATTTGTGTTCTGTCAATTTGTTCAAGTTGCAAAAAATGACTAACCTGCTGTTGTAGGAGACGGTTTGTTAAATATTTTATGAAATGAAATAGTCTATTAGTCCAGTTTATATGGTAAACTGAACTTTTAGAAATTACGGCGTCTGCAGTGCGCCACAACAAAGCAAAAATAATAATAATATTAAAGAAACAGTTCAAAACCACTCAGATTTGTTTCCTCGCTTCACACACACGTACGCCTATTGCTATGGCAACCGGCTGACAACAGTTCCGCCATCCGACAGAGTGCAGATTATGCTAAACAAAAAAAAACAAACAAAAAAAACCCCAGATATTTCCCACACAAACAGAACATTTAATGAATTGCAATGTTATGTTTTTAGGCCTGGTGTTTATTTCTGGAGCATCGAAAACTCTCTCTGGTGAAACTGGTGCTTTTGATAGACAGTTAAGAATTTTCATTTTATTTAACCTACATTTTAGCAGGCAAGTTGGCTGAGAGCAAATTCTTGTTTTCAGCAATAACCTGGCTACAAAGCAACAAAACATCAATTAGCAGAATCCAGAAAAACAACCAAACCTTAAAAAAAAAAAACATGCTAACTAATTTGATATAGTCAGAGGAGTATTTGATATGTTCATGATTGTGATCGCTCCTTTTCCAGGAAATCTTTCACAGTTTCATGATCTCTAAATAAAACCATAAAAATGAACTCTGTGAGGACAAAGTGCATGGGGTTAGTGCCTTCATATGCATTGTGCAAATCATTTTTCAACATGGCAAATTGATGTTCCAGTTGACCTAACATTTTGAGGAACTGTATTTCTTCCTGGATCAGATGTGGCTAATGGATGGCAGGAGTATGAAAAATAAAAGGGGTTTTCTAGAGCCGGTGCATCAAACTTGTATACAGGATTGCACTCTGTTTTCTTGTGATTTGAGAACACTTGGGAGTGGGAGGCATCACTTATTTAAGTGCCACCATGCATATATCTGTTTGCTTAAATATTCCAATTTATTCCAAGACAGTAAGTGCTTCAACTGGAGTGAATTATGGATGTTGAGTTGAGAAGCTGATTTATCAGTTATGACACCAACGTTTTCTGCTTGGTCAATATGTCTCTCTTTAAGAGTTATTATTCACGCGCAGAAAGCTTCGGATAGCAGAAATACGAACATTAATCATGTAAAGGAAAACTTAACACCAAATTTTTTTAGTCAACATGACCCAAAGTGCAACACAAAGTCAAGACTGAAATAAAACCGTCCACCTTAAGAGAATGAAGTAACAGCAAAGGAGGATGGTTGACCCTCCTCCTGGCTCTGATTGGTTGTTTTTCTGCAGATGGCAGTAGAACCACAGGGAGAACGCAGAGGAGCTTGATTTTTTCACAAATTATCTCTCTCACCTAATATTGTCAGGAAGTGATGACAGTTTTAACAAATATATAAAAATGTATATATTTCATAGAAGTTACAGACTGCATCTTTAAGACAATAACAAATTATGCATCACAGTAAAGTACAGTAATTTTATCCATCAACAAAATTCTTTATTAATAAACGTAAAAGAAGGCAACTGCGGTGGATCATTTGATTGATTTTATCCAAAACGATTCTAAGAACACATAAAAACTCATCATATGCTCAATTTGCTGGTTAAATTAGTGATATGGCTTTTAAGACGGATCCTTTCGCTCTTATTAGTTCAAGCTTGGCTTTCACATATCACATGTTGCTTAATGCTGCATGAATGAGAAAGTGTAAAGCATTTTTTTAAACTATCTTTATAGTTAAACATGAAGTTTTAATCAAGCTTCTAATTTGTGAACAAATTGCAATTTAACCACCTAAAGTCAGGGAAGTCAGAACAAAAATATAAACACACATTGTTTGTTTAAATCCATTAAGACAAAATCTTCATGCAAATGCATGAGAGGGACAAATTATAAGTTGTCACCAACGCTAAGGGCCAATTAGTCCTAGTTTTTAAGTTTTTAATATGAATAAAATCACAAACAAACTTCTTAAGTTCTGAAGCATAATTCACTTTCTACATGCACAGCGCTCCAGTCCTGCGAGAAACATGAATTAATATTTTCTTACACTGTTCAGTTATAATTGTTTGTCCTATCAGAGGAACAACAGTAATTTACTTCCTCCCAAAGAGCGATATGCACTGATATCCTGCGACCTCTCTGCTTTAACGACAAAGCAGATGCCGGTTCGATATTTAACAACACATAATTTATATGCCTGGTAGAGCACTTTAATACGATCTAATTGTACTATTGACAGTGTTAGATGAGCAGCAGAGGAGGCTGATTTGTTTAATATTTAGCTGAGAGAATTCTATCGACTTTTGTTTTTGTTCATCTTCTCACAAGATCAAAACATATCTTCCTATCCAGAAGCTCCGACTTAGTGATGCCTGCACATATATATAGATATATATATTTATATATATATGTCAGTGTGTGTGTGTGTGTGTGTGTGGTTGTGTTTATGTGCATTCAGGACTTATGTCGATATACGAGGCAGGTTTAATCCTTTCCCTCTGATGGCTTTAGTGACAGTGGCACAGCATCAGATAAGAGGTCATTGAACTGCAGCAGCCTCCTCTTCATTCAGAATAAATGGGGTGCAGCAGGAGTGCGGCTCACAATCACCGGCATCGCTCCAGTTATAATAAAAATGTGATGCATTTTGTTCCCTATCTATCACCGCTGCTCTGCGCTGCACTGGTCTGTTAATTACACATTTACTCTCCCAGTTTGAACAGAAATGGAGTAGAAATAAACCAGATAGTGGATGTAAATTTGGTTCAACCCATTTATCTAAAAGTGGGTATTGCACTTAATGGCCATAAACACTGCAGGTTTTCACAAACTACATTGATAATAATTTTTTTACACATCTCTCTGATGTGTCGAGTCTTTTCTGGTGAAAGAAGGAATTTATGACCCTGATGTATTTTCTCTAAAGTAGTGATGTCTGAGATATTATATAAATTATGTTTGGTAATTTAGAAAATCAAAAAAAAAAAAAAAACTTTGTAAAGCTATAATTAATCTGTAACTCTTCCTGATAAATAATCTTCCTGATAGTGAAAAATTTGTTTTTCACTTTTAGAGAGGATGCATTTAATTTTTCCAATATTCCAGACGTTAAAGTAGAAAATCCCAGAAACCTGTTTAAACGTTTCCAAAATAATAATTTACTTTATCACCAGAGGTCAATATATTGCCATTCAGATTGACCAAGCGGCTTCTTTTCATTGTTCTTGTGTAAAGACAATAACTTTTATCTTGACAAAATTTAAAAGCAGAAAATTTAGACATTAATTTCTGTGTCTGCAAGACAGACTAATAATGAGTGAAATCATTCAGTAGAAGAAGGATTCATCCTTCAGAAATGTTTTCATATTCCACCACAAACATTAGTTTTCCTCTAATTTATCCTTCTATTATGAGTTCTGTACATAATATTAATCTGAAATAAAACATGATTGTATCTAAATGCTTGGAGGAAAACAGAAACCTTGCATCTGTCAAATCTGCTGTGAGCCTGATGCTCCTTCCTGTCTCAGCATGACCGTATGGACAGTCTGTTTGCTTGACTGAATCATAATATTAAAAAGAAGCAAAAAAAGGTGAATCATTTCTAAAAAAAAAAAAAAAGAAATAAAATTCTAATATCTACACAGGGGTTGCTTTTTTGCTCCATCTGTCTCCAAACCACAGAGGGATGTGAAAACCAGAGATGCTGGAAAACACTGATTGAGGCGCAGCTGAAACATGCTAATGCCCTGATTTTGTTTTCATTGGGAGTGCTCCCTGGCTGCGGCATATCATTTAATTTCTGCATGCATTGAATTGCTCCATCTGAACTGTCACAAGACTTGTTTCTATCTGTAGATGCCTCAGTGAACACCTATCTTTGAGCAAATCACCTGGGGACAAGGCGGGGTGTTTACTTTGGCAGAAATCTCATCATGCACTCGTCCTTATTTCCTTTGGTCCAAAAAGTGGCCCTGAAAATCACTGGAAATTCACTGAAAATACAATTTGTACATACAAAAGCTGGAGTCACACAAGGAATTAATAATCCAAGCAGATTTTCTTAACAACAGGAGAAATTTGCTCTAAAGTAATCATAATTTTGTTATATCCTCTCAACCTGTTTTATACCTCTCCTCTTGGTTGTCTCTGACCTTTATAGTTGAAAACCATTAAAATAACCAAGTGTTTAAATGAACAGATGCTAACAAAATCCTAAAAAGAACATTCCTCATTTTCCTTTTCTTCATTTAAATTCAATTATTACCAAGAACATTTCGACAGCAAGGGAATAATAACGATAATAATGAGGGGTGTGCGCAGAACAAAGGTGTGCAATAGCCGCATGGTGACATCTTTTATTGTTTTTGGATTGGCAAGATAATAGCGAGGACTGCCACGAGGGGGGGGGGCAGGAAAAGTGGAGCTCAGCGCGCAGGTTATCTTTCATGCTGCACGGGATAATCAGGCAGCAGTGAAAACTGGGGAGCAGCAGAGAGATATCTTCTTGGAGATCAAGGTCAAAACAACTCAAAGGAAGGTGGAAATTCAGTTTCAAAAACACTCACAGCTGCCTGAAACATATTGATCTAGAGGCTCTTTCCTCCTGTTACCTACAAAGTCATTTCTCTGATAGACTGTGCTAGAAATACATTATTTTCTTGTCATTGGGAGCGCAATGGATCTCCGTTAAGAGTCCACTGCACTAGCAGAGAGAAGGTAGACGGTAATTTCAAGAGCTAGCCACGAGATGCTAGAAACAACAATCCTCTGAGTGACCTTTGCTTTCTTTCTGTTCAGGAAAACATGCCCTGTTTCATGAATTTACAATCAATCACAGAGCAAAGCGACAAAATTAAGAGAATAATTTAGCTTAGGTTCTATTTTTACGTTGCCATAAATCCCAGCAATGTTGATTAATCTGCACTGTCCTAATCGAATAAAAACAAGTAAATACATAACTACATTTTTAAAAAGACTAATTTGGCAGGTGAACTTATGAAATGAGAAGGTATGAACCTGCTCTATTGCAGTTTGGGGGAACCTAAATGTTAGGTGTCCAGCCTGGTTTCCAGGAATGCTTTAAAATCCTGCAACCAAACTGATAAAACTTTATTCCCGCAGATCAATAACATTGCAAGCACAGAGACTTCTAAGACACTACAGTGAGCACCGACAGTGATGAATCTGAGCCAAGTGGCCTTTGCAACAAAGCAGCAGCAACTCCCTTTTATTTCTTTGATTTATGCCCTTGGAAGTTGGTACATATTCCCACCAAAGAGAAACTTCATGACTGAAGTGCTTGATGTTGAGCAGAATTGTTATCTTAATTCACAAAGAGTTTACTGATCAAAGCATATGAGGCTGGCTTAAGTGAATAATTATTTTTCATTTGATTGTAGTTTCCACTGATGGTACAAACAGATTTTTGGTGTTTGCAGACAGACTGCGCACATGAAGCTCCACTGTGGATCAGGACTAAGGCTAGTTCCTCTGTTTTTGGCGCAGTCGCTATGTTATTCAGATGTTGTCACTGCAAAGTCTTGCTTTTGTTCTGAGCTCAGATCCTTCTTTTATTGTCCAGGCAGCAACATAAGGTCCAGACCTGGCATCCTGATTGGATCTCTCTTGCTTTGATGCATGCTTCCCATTTCTGGGATTATTGTTTTACTCGATGCGCTGGCTTTGATATGTGTAACCTGTAACCAGAGTGACACTTGAGGGTTTCAGTGACCTCATGATGAGAGACCATTATAAACAGCTTGTATCAAATGGATCAAAGGTTTTATTTTTGTCATGCAAGACTGCTGCTTAAGATCAAATTCGTCTTTTAAAATATGTATTACTGTTTACTGGAAATTAAATGATCTATCCATGCTTGCTAAAGCAAGATATTGAATTTATAATTAAATAAAAACAGAAGCATAGATCAAGAAGTAGGAGTGAAATTATTTACAAGTGCACAGAGATGGTGTGAGGGAATCAGAGGATGTTAAAAAGGCTCATTGCAGGAACGAAGGACTTCTTGATCCGCTTCAATCTTCAAGAGGATGAGAAAAAGGTGTCAGTTGTTTTTTATTATGGCTTCCATTTATAAAATGTGGCCCCTTTTGTCAGCATTTTAATGAGTCCAGACTCCCTTTTTTCCCTTGTCACATGTAAACCAATGATTTTTTTTTTTATTAACTGCTTTTAGCATGGTACTGCTGCTATTAGTATGTTAGCTAACCATAGCATATGTGCAGCTATTACCACTGTATTTATTTAATATTAGCTAATGTGCTAACCTAGCCAATATGCCAATGAAATGTTACTTTTGCTAATGCCATAATCTATGATAATAGATAGGGAATGTTAGCCAGCATACCAATATAAATCAAGCAAATATTTACAAGCTGTATAATTATAGAAGTGTAGTGGTATAGAAATGTACATGTTTCTACACAAATAGTTTCCAGGTGAGAAGGTTCAGCTGCGTAAAGTGGGCGTGGTCTATAAGAAGCCGCTGTGACACGTGACCTCCTCGTGCTCCCGCTGTGTCGCTGCGTCTCTGGCCGTAAATGGCAACAAATCGCCAAGTGTGGCTCATGCTGCTCTAATTTCCTGTGGTAGGTTTTCTCTCTCTCCCTGCGCTACAGCTGATCTTTGTCCAAATATCTAGATTTAAGTGTGATCGTAGGTAAAACGCCACTGTGTTGCTCTCCTCCACTTCCGCATTTTGTGAGTGCGCGCGTGCGTTTGAAAATTAACGCTCATTGTAAAAGCTCCAGTTTGTTGCAGCTTTGTTGCAACAAAGCAAGCAATTAACTTCCATAGGTCTCCCCCATATTCGGACCATTACTGCTCTTTTCTCTCCCGGATTTCTGCACGTTCGTCAGTCAAACTCGGACAGTGGTGACGTCACACGCCCCAATTAAAGCGGTGTTTGCGTTGCGTCATCGGCGCGCCCAGTTCGCGTCCTGCTGCTGCATAGCCAGCGGGCCACACCTGGTTTTGATATTTGAACCTGTATTTTTTTCTGTCTTTTTTTTGTGTGTGTGTTCCAGCCCTTTTGATTCTTTATATAACTGCTTATTTATTTGGGCTTACATGGTTTTTCTTTTGTTGCATTAGGTTTAAGGTTGCTGCATTTATTAATTGTTTTGTTTTTCTGTTTGCAGTGACGTGTCCTCCTCTTTTGTGTGCTGTGATTCCTGAGTTTGGTTTCTCGCTGTGTCTGGTGCTTTACAGGGTTTTTGTTTGGTCATGCTGTTCCTATAGTGGCTCCTTCTGCTGGTTATCTCAGCTACTGTGGCTTCTTTTGTTTTCCTTAGTGTTTTTTTTTTTTTTTTTATCAAGAACTGGTTTAAAAAAAAAAACATTTTAAAAGAATGAAATAGTCTTAATTTGAAACTGTCTCAGATGTGTCTGTGCATTATCAAACCTGTGTGCATTAAAGTGAAGGTAACGTTCCCAGGGTGGCGTTGTATTTCTGAGTATCATCTAGTTTTGCCACATAAGCTTTTCAGTTAATGCCAGACTTTTAAGTTAATGACAGTGTGCATGCTATTAGCTAATTATAGAGAGTTAGTTCATGTTAAGCATGTTTGCATATTAGGCAAATTTGGTAAACAGCTGTTGGTCTATTCTGTCTGTCGTAGTTAACTGAGGAAAGCTGACATGCTAGTGTTAGCCAACATAATTGCATGTTAGCTAATGATGGGGCTGCCACTCATCTTGTAATATGGAATTGTCCTTTATTGGTGATAAATGTTGCTATTAACTGTTTCATCAGGTTATGTTGCGTATCTTCACTAAAGTCCGACACGCGTCTGTTCACTATTTTGTTCATTAAAACAATTTTTTTTTAAAACACACACAAAGGTTAGCAAAGTCTCATTTCTTCGTGCTACTCTTACTGGAGTAATCTTTTTCCTGAAAGCTGGAAACCCTAAGTAATGATGGTTTTGGCTCAAGCCCTGCTACGCTGTGGTGATTGACAGCACTAACACTCGCCTCCTGGCTCTGAGTGGTTGTCTGTAGATGGCACTGGAAGCACATCTGTCTTATCGCAAACTCTCATATGTAAACTTTAGAGTTCCCTCTCAACAATCTACTGATCAGTTATGGGGCATAATTGAATACTGTAAGCCTTTCTAACAGAGGTCGCTGTACTTTCTGCCTTAACACAAGGTTATGTGAGGTTTTTCCATGTATGCTAGTATCTCATTGTGAAATATCTGACATTTTATATCTTTTTCTTTAGGATAGAAAGGCACCACAAAACTATGATATAAGAGAAACTTTCCGTAAGGAGGAAAGAAATAAGAATACATCCTAATTTGGACTATTTCTGAGTTATCGTGGGGTAATCAGTCATCTGACAGTTTTGATTGTGTCTCTGTTGTGCTGGTTGAATGTTGATGTTTAATGTTGTTTTCATGTTCAGTTCCATCTCAACCTTAAACCTTAAGTCTTAAATACAGTTGCATAAGTTATATGAATGACCATGTGGAAAAAAATAGCAGGAATAAAAATGTTTTCATAAATGTTCTAGATATTTAGTTTACAAGTTGGAGAAATGAGTCACCAAATCATGCTAAATAGGTTGTACGTACATATTTCAATAGGATACTTAATTCCTTTCCTGAAATGATTTTAGTATTTCAGCTTCCTTTTACTAAATTAAAAGGAAACAAACTGCTTTTAGCTGACAAATATGGACTAAATCTGAAGCATGATGGCTAAATCAATGACATTTTAAATTTTTCAAACCAAAAACAACAAAACCAACCAATGAAAGAGCATATGAGAAAAAAACTAGACTGAACTGAAGGAAAGGCTTTCAAAGTGCTGAGAAAGTTTGAGCAAAATCACCTGTTTCAATCTGTCATGAAAGCCTCTGAGGTCACATCAATCATTAATGTGGGGAGGCGTTGTTGACCGCACAAGTACCTGCAGGAGATGGTGTCACATGTTTGACTCTTTGAATGTTTCACACTGGCTTTCCAGACATTCACTCACTTACAGATACTGACAAGTTGCCTTTTCCCCCAAAATAATTGCAGGCCACCCCTGGCTGTCAGGCCAGGTCAGCGTCTCGTTAGCGCCTGCGTTTCTTTCTGTCTTAGCTAGTAGCATCAGGAAAGGTCAGAGTGGCGTTGTCTGCACTGTTGCTCTGCATGGAGACTCCAGAGACATGGCATGCTTGGCCCTGTCTGTCTGTCTGGCTGGCCAAACCTCAGGATGATTTTTCTTCTTCTCTGTTTGAAACAAACTCTTCCGAGAGGGCTGATGGTGGATGCAACTTTCAAGCTCTAGAGTCAAAAGGTGATTAATGTTAGTGTAATTGGTTTTAAACTGTTTATAATTACTGAATGTTGTTTAAAAAAAAAAAAGTGCAAAATAGCTAAAACACAGTCGATATCTTTGCCTCAAGTCTTTTCCCAGTTTCTCATTCCGGTGGAGATGTGTACTTTGACTGGTCCACTCTGACACATGCTGCTTTAATCCAAACTATTCTGTATGTTCAGGGTCAGTTTCCTGTTGCAAGGTAAACCTTCACGTCAGTATGAAGTCTTTTGCAGATCAGCATTCGAAAGAGAATCTTTCCCACATCATGATGCTGTCACCACCGTGTGGAACATTTAAGATGGTGTGTTTTATTATCATCTGACCAGAGAACCTTCTTCCTTATATGGTTTATGGCAAACTGTAAACAAGATTTCTGTTGGTTTTCTTTCACCAACAACATGTTACCGAAGGCCAGACCTTTAAAGTGCATGATGGTTGTTTGTGGTGCATCACAGCTCCTCCAAAGCTACCATGAACGTATGAGATGGATGACAGTGAATGTTCTTCTCGCCAACTCTGTCAGTTTAAGTGCACATCCATGTTCTGGTAGGCCTGAACTTCTCCAGAACTTTCTTCCTGACCCGTCTGCAGTGTCATCGGTCTTCATGTTGCTGTTTGTTCACTAATTTTCTCTTGCAAACCTTTGGATTTATATTGAGATTATATCACAGTAGACTCTCTTTGGTCTATTTACAGATGATTTCTTAAGTGATTTAATTCCACAGGATTTTCTTTTGTGGTAAAATGCTTGACACACATTTTACTTTGGTATTTATAAAAACATCATATATTATTTTCCTTGTAGTTCATAGTTACAATATATTATACATGAAATCCTGTTAAAATACATTGAACTTTGTAGTAGTGATATGACAAAAAGTGAAGCTGAATACATTTTCAAAGCTTGTGTTCATACTGGTGGATGTGAATGGACCTGATCCCTCAGAACTGCCAGAGTAAATCCCAATTTGAGACCCGGCCGTATTTCTCAACCTGCCACGCTCCCCCGACTCGATTCCCCCCTTCAAAGACCTGACTGTTGCTCCGATGAGCAGCCTCGCAGAGTGTTTGAGGTTTTCAAATCCTATTCAGATTGGAGAGAGGATGAAGGATGACAGGTGGAGAGGCACAAACAGGAAGCCGTGCTGATGCCCTGTCTGCCAAACTCCTCTGATACATCTCCAAACTCTGATCTGAATGAGACAAAAAAAAAAAGCTAGACCCAATTTATTGCACTCTGCTGCCAGACTTTCATTTTTGTGACTGGCGCCAGGGCGCTTATCAACTGCAGAACTATTAGCCGTATCAAATCAATGTGTTCATTGCTCTCTCTTGCCTCCATTGCTTGTATTTCTCTCTCTCTCTCTCTCTCCCACCTCCCATCACTCCTTCTCCCTCCCCTCCTCTCTGCCAGACAGGTCAGATATTAGAAACCTGTATTATCAGGTCCTCCCAGGATGCTGGTGGAAAAGTTGATTTGCAACGCCCGATTGAATCTAGTTATCCTTCATCCCTTCCCAAGCCCCCAGCCAGCTGCCCCAGCACACAGGAGCCCAACGGCCTATCTCCACCGAGGTGCCACCGAATAAAAAATATCCATTTACAGAAGAAGGGGGAGGGAAAGAGGAACAGAGAGGAGTGAAACTGAAAAGCAAACAGTGACAAAGTGTCACCCAGACGTCACAGATTTGCAGAGCTCAGGGGAGGGGGCCCCGGCTCCAGCCCCCACACCCTTTGTAAACCGTTATCCACCAGCATTATACAGCCATTTATCAGTCCGCAAACAAAACATGCCACACCGGCACACACATCCACAGGCTACGGAGCGCAAACCATTCACACCAGTAAAACAGTTAGATCCTTAAAGGGAGGCGGGCAGAGCAGAGGCCACACAGGACATTCATTAAACTACTGGAACCTGCACTAATTGAACCCAGCTGGCGATAAAGGAAAATGGGCTTAAGGAATATTTATCTGTTGACTGGGCTTCTATGACTGAGTGGCCAGCAGCAGCACAAAGAGAGCCATTATGGCTTTATCTTCTCAAATAGAAGGGAAAGTGAGTCTTGGCTGCAGACTGGAGCGACAACAGTAGCTGCAGAAGAGCCAAAGAGAAGCGGATGAAAAGAGCGAGGTGACTGATAAGGAGAGAGGGAGCTGGTGGACGAGTAAAGGTGGAGAGGGGGAGTAGCAAACAGGAACACCTTCATCAGAAGGTAAAGGCTGGATGTGTCTGTCACATTCTGGCAGTTTGGCTCCTCCATCTGGGAATGCAATCACTGAACACTGAATCAGCTCTGATGGCAACTCAAGAGGCTAATTTCATTCTGAATTCAAGAGACAAACAGCATGTCTGTGGCAGGTGTCCTCACCATCAAACCAATCAATGCTGGCTGTAAAAGTGACTGTCGGGGAAACAAGATCTTCCAGCATTAAGACGTTCATCATCAGGAGAGTCTCGCTTGGAAAATACTTGTTGCTGTTTCAGTTTTGGCTATCGATACAGACGATTGATACTCTTATCAAAGAGGAAGAAGTTATTGGTTGTTTGACAGTCGTCTTGTAAAGGCTGCATGTTGGGATTACTGCCAGCACTGTAGAAACCTTCAGTCCAGTCGAGTTTATTTAGATAGCACATTTCAGCAACAAGGCAGTTCAAAGTGCTTCACTCCATAAAAACACAGTAGCTAATTATGAAACACGCTATGAACATTTTTGCAAAATGCTATTATCAAAATCCTCAAACAAATACACATCAAATATGTTGATCAAGGTTCCAGTTACTATCAATCAAAGACTCTAACAGGTGGGTTTAATCCTTGATTTAAATGAACTCAGTGTTTCAGCAGTTTTGCAGTTGGTTCCAGAAACTGAATGCTGCGTCTCTTCAAAAGCCTGGAAAAGTATGGAAAACATCCAAATCCATCCTGGAATCCATTTTTCATCACATCATCTAAAGTATAAAAATCAGGATTTCTGAAAAATAAATGACAAAAGGCCATTTCACTCTCGTTTTACCCCTGGATTCTTCTACTTAGGATATTGTTGATCTAAAACCTTTGACTTAGAAGATCTGTACACAATCCAACAAAAGATGAATAGATTTTAATTGATCTCAGTTTCAGTTGATGCAAAATAAACAAATAGTAAAATTTACAGTGTGGGCAGCTTTAATACTGTGATTTGACAGAAAAACAGATAATATTAATTAAGGCAGTGAATTTTTACCCGGTAATAAAAAAATCAAATAAATATTTTTAGTCCACACAGAAATATTTTCTGTAACAGAACTGAAGGGCTTCCAGAGTCGCTTTCTTTTCTCAGGTCCAGACAGGCAGCTGTGAACACAAAAGTAGATTTCATCCTGCCACACATTTGTTTGTCAGACAGCCTTCGGTTTAGTTTTGTCCTTTGAATTGAATCTCAAACGTAGCTGCTGCCTTTAACAAATTGCTCCTACATCGGATTTGAATTATTGGCACGAGTGAAGCTGCAATTAAAAGCCCCTAAAACAAACTGCATCTCTCCCAGCGTGTCTGGGGGGTTCTGGCAGATGCTTTCTGACATCCGAGCCAAATAACGTTTGACTGTTTGGCTTTGGAAAGTTTTAATGGAGTTCATTCTTCAATGCGCCTGGCAGGGGAGCCGGCTGAACTCTGGCTTCGGCGTATTGATCTCCCTCAATGTGTTTAAGGGTTGAGGTCACCAGAATCGCCTCAGCAGCCGTAAGGAGGTCAATAAAGTCAATAAAGTAAATGAGGTAATTCTGCTGTAAAACATCAGACGATGGTCAATTTCCATTTTAGTAAGCTTTATATATGTGACAGACATATGTCAGCTTGTCAGGCTGTCACATGCTGCTGCTGGACAAAAGGAAAGATTGAATTTGGTCGCGGTGACAAAATGTTTACCCACAGAGGCATTTCTGTGAACAAATCAGCTTTTGTCACATCCAAAGATAAATTACTCCTGTCCAGATAGAAGATTAATGGAAGCTAACCATAAACTAAACCAGCTCTGGAGAGATAAGGGTCAGAAAGATTCATATAACTCTGGTTTGTTTTCCTAAAACTAAAGATTTAGATGGACAAATATCGGTATATACGTAACGTAAGAGTATTTGCATAAGATATATGAAATTCCAAGCACTTTGCATGTCTGGAGGTTTCCATTATTGGCTCGTCTTCTTTCCAAAATAACTCAAACTCACTTTGGATGGACGGCAAGTCCTGCCACAGATTCCCAATTGAGTTTAGGTGGGAACTTTGACCAGGCCATTCTAATACATATGAATCTGCTTCAGTCAACCAATAAATCAAATTTCATTTGCAAAATACTTTTCATATTGACAGATGGAGCGCCACACAAAACCCACTGGGAAACCTTATTAAACCGAAGAAACATTTCCGAACGTAGACAGAAGAATATAAAATAGGTGAATAAATCCAATGTGTTGGAGACAATTATTAAAAATAGAAATTAACAATTTTTAGTACAAATAACAAAGATAATCTGTGTTACAAATGTTTGTGATAAAACTTGAATGAGATGGAAAAGGAACACAAACTCACACAATGCTGTGAAAAATTAAAGCTTATTGATTTTTTTCTAGAATTGCTTTATTGCCTGGTCACAAATAAACTGAGATTAGTCAGTTTAGTCACTAATGAGTTTAGATTTTGTCACATCCAGACCTGGTTACTGCCAAACCTGCAGGAAAAAGAAAATAAAACTTAAATGGAACGTTTTTGACAGCATGAAGTTGGATAAAAAAACCTTTACTAGAGCATAATGGAGCGAAACAATTCTCTAAAACACATCAGCAAGTCCACTGCTAAATGGCTCCGGTAAACAGAATTAAGATTATGGATTGGCCCAGTCAAAGCCTGGACTTGAGTCCTGTTAGGTTGTTGTGAAAGGATGTTAAAAAGAATTGTACTTAAAACAAGATGGCTAAATTAAAACAAGTACGCAAATAAGAGTAGATCAAACATCCTCCATTATAATGCAACAGATTAATTGCCAGTCATCATTTTTACATGGGGTCATCGCTATTTTTTAATTGCATGTAATCATCGTTCGATATTTAAGATTTGTTTGATTAACTAAAACATTTAAGTGTGACAGCTGAATTAAAAAAAATAAAAATTTGATAGCTTAGCAATCATTAAGTGATCAACATTACTTATTGTGTCTGAATACATGGGATTGATTGATCGTAATGTGATAGTTATTCTGTGTTTTATTAACTAATTCAGGGAATCAGAGTAAAGAGGAATGAATACAAACTCTTCCGATTGTATTTGTAAAAAATGATAGAAACCACGTCTGATTTCCTTTTCATTTCATAATTGTCTACTACTTTCTATTATAACCTGATAATCCAATGAAATGCATGAAAGTTTGTTGTAATGTGACAATATTAACAGTAGAATGGGTCTGAGTCCCTTTGCAGGGCACTGCAGGTAGTAACTAATGGATCTTCTGCTGCAGACCTGCAGGGACGTGAGAATATAACTGCATTTACATGAATTAGCCACAAGTGCCCTCTTTTTTCAAACTCTCCATCTTAACTTTCTAATATATCTTCTTTGTTTAATATTATACATCTCAAGCCTTCGGTAGAGCCCTCTTACAACCACAGAGGTAATTATGAGGCTGTTTTCTTTTTTTACTTGCTTGTGTGAGCGAATTGAACCAGTGTAAAATCAGTAGAGTGTCGCTGGGCCATTTGATTCCCTGAATAAAATGAATGAATGCTTAAACTGCAAGCTTTTATTGAGCAGCTCGTCCTGTAGAGAGATGAAAGTTGATTGTGTTGTACTCCATATAGTAGTTTAAAGCTTAAAACTGCCTACAGTGAAGAATCAACACTCCGTGTAACAACATTCAATTATTTACTTTTCCAGAAGCCCAAAAGTCTCAATTTTACCCTGTAGAAAAAAAGAAAGAAAAAAAAAACATCTGACTGCATCATCAATTCTCCGCTCTGAGGTAATTCTCAAAATATAATTTGTTCTTCATACGTTCGAAATAAAGGGCAAGAGCTCGCTGGAGGGAATCAAATACAGACAGTAGAACTAGCAGGAAGCTAAAGGCAATAAAAATAACTGAAAATACATCAAAGCAAATTATTACTCAAGGTATAAAGCGTGAATTTTTTATAAACCTTAGCATATAATGATTTTAATAGAGAAGACCATTACTACTGTTGACTTTTTTTAAAGATAAGGACAACTATGGAGAGATGATACTTTGGTATGTGGTATGAGATCTGTTTTATATCTGCCACAGCTCACTCTCTGAAGACAGTTTTAGACTGAAATTAAAAATAAACGACTGTTTTAGTGCAGCTCAGTTTTTTCTGCTTCTTGCTACGTCGACTCAAAGCCAAACTCAACACTTAGTTTTTAGAGAACGGGCAAAGGAGGGCTTGATCGATGCATGGGGATGGTCAGAAATATCAAGCTCTGAAAAGCACCCAAGACAGACAGACGGACATCAAACCAGGCATTCTGAGATGGAGAGCTTGGTAGAACCTATTGCTTGATACCACAGGGGAAATAAAGGGTCTAAAATAGGCATGTGGGCAGGAAATGGATTTTATAGGAGAACTAATCAAGGGGGCAGTTTTAGTGGGGCACAATTTAGATTTTGATTGGATTCCCACTGACGGTGGGGTTATCAATGTGTCTCTAACCAGGAGGTGTAATTTGATCTTTGATGTCCACATGGTGGTCTTGATGTATGTCTTGCAGGATGGGTAGTGACTCCTGTGTGTGTGTTTTGTTACAGTGTGTGTGCTCCCTGTGTTTGGTTAAATGTCAAGCAGGGATGTTTACATTATTAGCGCCTGTTGTGTTTCAAGCTGCTGTCGTCTCAGCAGGCTGAATATCTCCAATGATCATTAGAGTTAAACGAGCGAGACAATTAAACTGCGGAAAACTGGAAACCTACTGCTGGCATTTCAAACTTCATCCTCAACTTCATCTCTGCCGTGGTTTGGATCTGAAGAGTTTTGCAAGCTTGTTCAGACTGGATGGAAAGCATCAGTAAGAAATAGTTTAGTCTTCTTAGACATTTCCAATTGGATTTAGATTCGGACTTTGACTGGGCCATCTGGCACATGAATATGCTTTGGTCTAAACTATTCCATCATAGTTCTGGCTGTAACAGTAGTAGCAAGTTGTCTTGTTTAAACTCTTCTGCAGGTTTTCTTCAAGGTCTGCTCTTCAGAGTATTTATTTACTCTGACCAGCTTCTATGTCTCTGCTGAAGGAACGCATACCCTCTGTTCGCAGCAAAGCGTAGAACGATTTGGTTTCTACCAAGCACCGTCAGTGCAGAAACAGTCCAGAGATGACCAGGACGAAATGATGACATGAGAAATTTTGCTCAGTAGGACAAATTGGAATTACGTAGAAAGAGAATGGCCAAGCTACATCCTTCCATAACGGGTATATTTCTGAGTTCTGTGTCTCTGCAGCTCCTTCAGCGTTACCATGGAGCTGCTGCCTGATTCTCTGATTGTCTTTTTCCTCATATTGTCATTTTCAGTGGACTTCCATATCTTCATAGGTCTGCAGCTGCTCCGTTGTCTTTCCATTTTTACGTGCTATATTGAACAAAACTCTGTCGGATATTGTTATTTTACCTAATCCTACTTCAAACTTTTTCAAAACAGTATAAAATAAGTGAGTATTGTGCGAGAATGTGAGTGAATGAAAAGTCTCTCATATAAACTATCCACCCTGATGCTCAGTTATAGTTTTTGTAATTAGATATTCCATGTGAGTGAGGTAGTCTTATTATTCCACTCTCCTTCAGTAGCCCTGACATAACCATCATGGTTGAATGCAGCTGTTGTAAACCAGCCAAGCTTTTACAACTACCAATTCAGACCAGTGTAAGGAATGAGAGTGCAATTACAAAACAATGTAAAGCACATCTGTGAACAGTGTGCACCAAGTGGACTTTCATTTGAATATTGGCCTCCATCTTTCACTTCTCTGTTCAGTCCACTCTGCCAGGTGACATGGAAAGAGTTTTTTAATCAAATAGGACATCTGGTGCGCTGACTGGCAATGTCTGGACACAATCTAGTTTGTAATGAGGTTGGCATGCGAACAGCATTAAGTGAGACTCTGTCCAAAGAAGTGCTCTTAACTAGAAAGTCAGTGGACTCATCTGTTTAGAGGTGAGTATAGATTTAAATCTGATGCAAGTGTCACAAATAATAACAGCTAGAAGGGCTAAGTGTAAAAAGGAAGTGATGCTCGTTGATGTCTTTGTGGCCTGTTTGTGCTAACATTTTTCTTTGACACTGAAAAATACTTTTAATATCCTGTTTTGGTGAGATGAAGAGCAGAGCCCCCTTTTGAACATGTAACTCTAATCCCGTTTATGTAGCAGCCAACACAAAGCAGAGCCAAAACATCATCAAAACCAGGCAGCTTTGATGCCGGGGCCAAGACTTTAAAGACGGAGGAATGTGGAAGTGTTAGCCAGTGCCAGGTGTACACCGCAGAGTAATTAGGCCTGACTCAACTTATAATGCAGCATATAAAATATGATGTTTATTAACAGCATTTCTAAGTCTGATGGGCTGAGAATCAGGATTCCTGCGCTGCGTTCCAGAGAACCAAAACGGGTTTGGATTAAGAGGTTTTTTTTCCTCAAATTTACAAAAATTCTGTCCATCCATCCATCATCCATCTGTCCATCCGTCCGTCTTCCTAAGCAATTTGTGAAAATTCTAAAAAGTGGAAATTTAAGACTGAAATTTTTTGCCTCTAAAATGTGTAGAAACTTTAACTATTGCAGACACTGTGTGACTTTGAGAATCACTATAATCCTCTAAACTCACTCACACATTAAAGCCGTTGCATTTGAGCAATCTGTAAAAAGTGTTACATAGACGACGACAATTCAAATAAACTGCATTACATTTTCACACTGAGTGTTACATTTTGCACCGACTGACCTAACATGTTGTTTTTTAAGGTTTGACAGCTCATTCAGCGTCTACACACTTCTATGCAACTATTATCACATGTTGGGTGTTTGTGAGATTAAAGGCACTTCAGCGCAACATGGGATGTTTGCATGTGAATGGAAGCCATACAGGGACTGTCACATCACTTATCTTTTGTGTGAAACTGTAGAGTTCCTCTTGTCAGCTGCAAATAAGCCCATTGTATCCTGCTGATAAAAGGCAATCAAACAAAGTATATAATTGTGAAGTCAAGCATTAATTGCCTGCATAACTACCGCCTAATGCCAGAATAATTAAGAATGTCTCTTACTGAGGCCTGGCAATGCAATTATCACCTTGATAGCAGCACCATACAAAGACATTCAAAGGAGGGAGACAGAAAACGAGGGAGAAGCAAATAACTAAAAGGGAAGAGGATAAGGCAATTAGAACATGGCTGAGAGGGGAACGAAGCAAGCCTCGGGCTTTTTCCAGCAAGGTTGCCATGCCTACACTTAATTTGCATCCGTATAATGTCAAAAAATTAGAGCAGTACAATATACTGAATTGTTAAGACCATTGGAAAATCAAATTTGCAGAATTTCGTGGCATAATGTTTCAGGTTTCTGATCAAACTCCTGGTGTTCAGGGAGAGTGGAAGGAAACATTTTTATCAGGATAAAAAGAGACGTAAGAGGAAAAACAGATGTAATCACAATATTTAACAATAATCGTTTTCCTATTATCAAGCAGTTTGTAAAGCTTCTAGATAAGCAATGTATAAAACCTGTGCAGACCTTACATAACAATCATGTGGTTAATATCAGCAGGAATCTGTTGTTTCTGCCCCGAGCCGCCGCTGATTTAATGCCAACTCCGACAAATATTCAGACTAAGCAGGTGTCAAAGAATGCCATGCTTCATTTGCCTTCACGTTCGACATCCCCTTTAACCTTCATCACTCTGACACGCGACATTGCAATGACAGCCAAAGCGCCTGAAGCTGTAGCATAATCTGATTTGCAGAAAGTCCCATTTTTAACTGTTACATTACAGATACCGCAGTTTGTAATGCAAAGTGCAATGCACACAATAGTGGACAAAGTCATCTTGGAAAAGAGGCCAATGTTCAATTCTCTTTTTGCATTATTAAATGTGCAGATCAGATGAAATATTCAACAGATGATATGCTGCTTTAATATTCATAGAAATGAACTTTATATCAGAGAACACATTTTTATGGGAAGTAGACCGGGGGCCACTGATTAAATTTCATTGTTTGATCACTATGCAAGGACATTATTGGCCAGCCGCTGCCTGACTTTTAGCAAACATTTAGGGAATGTCTCCGAGGCCGGGTCTGCTGTGCAGGGCACGCCACAAGTTTATGATACCAAGATCTGCTTCAGAAATGGAAATGGTAATTTCATAATTCAGCTCCTCGAACATTTTACATGTATATAAAAGTGTGTAACAAATGTATAACAGTATATCTAAAAAATTTAAAAAAAAAAAACCCTGATAAATATTTATGTATTTAACGGCAGATGTCACCTAAGGCAATTATGATTCTGTAAATATGAATAAATCAGATCGGTCCCTGTAGTGCAGTTTCTATACTTATGCATGCTAAACCTGCTCCCGTGTTGTTTCACTTTACTTTGTTGTTTTGTGTTTACTTAAGAGTGTTAAAGAGTTAATGAAGTTTAAACAAGAAACAAACACAAGTTCCATCATGCAACTATCTGGAGAGTTCCTTCAAACAAAGGTAGTGTTCACAGTGGATGAGATGCAGATCCCAGTAACTGTTAACCTGAAGACTTTTTAATATTTTGTAGAAAATCAGTTTTTGATATTGACAACTTCAGGAGGAGCTTATTTTATGGACTCCAGTCTTTAGTTCATTCAATAATTTTTCGATGAGATTCAAACCTCTGATTGACCAGGCGGTTCATTATTGCTCTAATGTCAATACAATTAAAAATACATTTAGAATGTCTAATGCTTATTTTCCCTCCTGTATATCTTTTGTTAACACATTTGAATAGTTTCACATTCTTCCTGATCGAAGAAGCAGGATGTGAGTTCACGGTGTGAATCTTAATCAGGTGGCATTATCCAGGGTCACAGAGACTGCCAGAGTTCATGTCTGCTTTGAAGGGATGTGAAACTCTACTCACAGTTTTCCAAAAGTTAATTGGATTATGTCTCAAAGAGAAACCGTCTTTGACCATCGGTTGTGGCCTGGACTGCAGCTTAAACTGCTGCAGAAACCGAGGCGGACGCAGCGCAGCTCAGATGAAGTAAGACGAGGCCAGGTGTCGTACTGATTACAGGAAAACTGAGACCTTGGCTGAAATGTGTCTAATTCTCAACTCACCGTGCCTCAACCACTCATTTACTTTTCAGCCACAGACTCCTCTGATCTTTCCCCTCCCCTTTTAACTTCCTTTCTCTTAAGCAAAGGTAACCCGAGCTGCCTTCCCTTGACCCCTCTCTTCCATGCAGAGCTAATCAGGCCCACCTGCAGCTCCCCAGTGTTCTGTTAGCTTCGGGCTCAGCTAGCAATAGCTGATCCTACAGCGAACCCCACGGGGAAAGCACTGGGGGCCAGCACTGGGAGCCAGCCACCCAATGCACTCAGACTGAAAATCAGGCTGGGAGATTTTCCTACCGATGGTTCACTGAACCCTGAGCAGAATCACCAAGGAGCCGTTTGCAGGGAAAGAGACGGTGCTGCATGTGTGTGCATGTGCACCTGGAAATAAACTGGTCTTTGCTCAACTGAGATTTTATTGTGAAAAAGCATTATGAAGCCCTCCTTCACTTTAAAAATTACCTCTGTACACAATCCTCAAATGATGTCATTAAATATGAAAAGTTTCAACTCCATCAGAATAAAGTGAAATAAACATGGCTCAGTTCTACTGGATCTGTCAGGAGGAATGGATCAGGACTCCAGGAAGTTATTGTTCCACTTCTACAGTTTGAAGGCAAAGTTACCAAATATTGAGGAAATGAATGTAATCTCCTGGTTTTCAAGACATTAAAAAAATAAACCCTTGACATATTCTTTCTCTCATTATTGTGGCATTTAGCAAGCAGAAATAATTTTGGTGTCTCTGACCTAAAACGAGAAGTTCGGTTTGATTTAACTTCATTCATTCAGAAAGAAAAGAGATGCATGTGTCTTCTCACAAGATGTATGCAAGCTTTTGCTTTCAACTGGAGCACAGACTTCTTTAATAATTTGTCAGAATAGCAACAAATATTTTTTTGCTCAATAACTTGCAGCATTAAATCGTTTC
The DNA here is from genome assembly GCA_010277075.1 of Poeciliopsis retropinna. Taxonomy (NCBI): domain Eukaryota; kingdom Metazoa; phylum Chordata; class Actinopteri; order Cyprinodontiformes; family Poeciliidae; genus Poeciliopsis; species Poeciliopsis retropinna. Next base: position 2,084,227 of record VMRM01000018.1, read on the forward strand.
ATTATACCCAAAGGCCAGCTGAAATGAAAACATCAGCATGCAGATTCAGTCCATTATGTGGTGCTAAACATTGATATATGGTTTAATATTTCTATGCATAACAATGACAAGATATTATTACCTCGAAAGAGGGCAAATGTGTGGTGACATGTGAATGATTATATAAACGAGGATAGTGAATAAATACAGCCTTGAATACGAGCCACAGAGAAAATGTGTAAACTAACCAGGATCTGCAGGATCTTTATGTTGATCCTTCTCTTTTCGTATCTCCCACTTGCTCCACCTCTCTCCTTTTCTCTTTGTTTTTCCCTTTCTTTTCCATCTCTGCATACATAAACACAAAGCTATTTCCAATAAAATTTTATGTAGCATTTCAGCAAAAGCCGTAACACTCCACTGGTGAAAGTAAACCTGTTGCGCTCCTTCTTGGCACTCAGAAAACAAATCTGGTTACTGCACTGCCAGGAAATGTTCAAATAAAAAATACCTGCAGGATGACATACATGAGTATCAGTAAACTGTTGTAGATGCAAGAACAAACTTCAGTTCAGGAAAGTGATTGAGGGTTGTGTGATTTTTTAGGTGACTGCAAAAATGACATCATCCTGTTGGCAAAGAAACACTTTTTATATGTGTGAGGCTTGAGAAGTCTGGGTGATTGGTAAAGCTGCTGTCTTCATGCCTAACCTCACAAACGGGATGAAGTGCCTCCTGCACAGAAATCTGTTGCAAGCTGGTGCAGAACTTGAAATAAAACTCAGATTGTTGCTGAAAGTTTCAAAAGAAGGGATGTCAGCCGGCCGTGTCTTGGGGCAGTTTGTTACTGAATCTACAAGGGGAAAAGGTTTCTGTTGGACTAAGAATCAGAAAGTGTAACAAACGCATGGAGAATCTGTAAAAACAACTTGAAAGCCTTCGACCAAACACCAACTGGGATGAAAGGCAGCAGATAGTGAACAAACTGGGATCCACAGCAATTAGAGGAGAAGATTAGTGGGGGTCTCTGCCTGTCCCCAACTCACGCCTGATCCCAGACCTGTTTCTCCTTCCCATCCAAACTGAACCGGGAGAGACGGGAATGAAAAGCGGGCTGCTTTTTGTGCCGTGCCATTGCTCTCCCAACATCATCTAATGAGATTAGATGACTCACTAATGAGCTCTGCGGTGGGGAAAGTCAACTGTGACGTGAAGGTCAGAAGTTTCATCACTCCAATGTGTTGTTGGACCCAGCAGTGAGTCACTGATAAAGAAATGGTTTAAAAGGAGCCAAAGTGGTACCAAAGTGGGCCAATTGAGAGTATAAAGGACTGCATGTGAGCAAGAGGCAAACTTCTTGGTTCTGGTTCACTGTGGAGGGAAGGAGGCGTCACGAGGTCATGACTGGCCAATCAGAAGGAGACTTAGGACTGTGTGTGACTGTTTCACACAGTCAAACAATATGCATGTATTTCTTAGACCGCAGTCCTTAAACAGAGACAAATAACCTTGTGGATAAAAAAATATCTGGAAGCTGAAGCTTTCAATCAGCAAAAAAACTAAAAAAAAAAAAAACACCTTAAAACAAACTGGTATGAATGCAGACAAATGCATTTTTGAGATTTCGCACACAATAAGGTGATAAAAACTCAATATTTTGAACGTTTAGGAAAGCCATCACTGTGAGATAGGAGGTTGTTGTGACTCTGGAAGGAAAGCAGTTCTGAAAGGTCAAACGTGGTGTGTTCTCTGCACTGTAAAAGTATACACACATAATGATTTATGACATACATTTTCTGCAGACTCAGATCAAATGTAAGCACATTGTGTTCATTATAGTTCTCTAAGAGGGTGAACAATCTGCTGAGAGAGACCTCAACCTTTTCCAATAATTCCTTTCTCCGTGCGATCTTTACCCGATGCCCCTTTGGGAGGTAGGGATGGAGCTATTTTTTTTTTTGCTGGCACTTTAAATAATGTGCTGACATGAAGTCATGCATGTTTAACAAGAAGGCTGTAAAATAATGAGTTATATTTGCTTTTAAGATCAAGTATTAATCTCCTGCATCCTTTTTTGCCCGTTTTCTCCCCCATGTCATCCAACACAGGTGAAATCCAACTGATTTCCTTTCCAACAAAACAAATTGATGCTGAGAGTAATTTTATTAGCAACAGAGAAAAGCTGCAATAATATGGAGGCATTTCTTCATATGTCAGCATTTCTTTTCATTTTATTTATTTTACTCTAAAAGAACTTCGTATTAGCTGTAATACCCAGTTAACCGGTGATAAAATTAATTTCACTTCAGCAATATCAGGCAGATAATCAACATGCAATCTGCTTAAGTGCACAAAACTATCCCTTTTTGTTAGCGCTGCATATTTGCAGGAGAAATATTGCATGTCAGAGTGTATTAGCACATGGAGGAAGACCTGAGAGCGCCTTGTCGCCACTATCTCCTGTAATCTGTTTAATACTGTTTATGTCCATCCAAATTGAAGATGTGGTATGAAATGACAGATGTCGGTCTCATAATTCAGTCATAACAGTCTGAACCCTAAAGGGAACTTCGATGGATGTTCGAGTCCATGATTACTCTGCATGAATAGTGGATCCATTCACCCCTCACCTTTAAAAGCCTCGAAGGCAAGAGCCATCCTGATGCAAACCCTCTATCAAGCCCTAACCATCCTTCAGAGAAAACAATAAAGATCAATTGTGCACAAGTGTGTATATACTTGTGTATGTGTGTGTTAAGCCAGCTCCTGAGCAAGGATGATCTCACTGACCCACATGCTGAAGGAGAAAGAAAAGGAGAGCGCTTGAGGTGATGACACCTCCACTCACTTAGGGAACTTTGACTTATGAGGTACACTGCATTTAGCCAAGCTAATGCAAGTGAGGCTGGTGCCATTAACCTCAGGAAGAGAGGCAGGTCCAGGCAGCATGATGCATTCAGATTGGCACAGGACAATATTTCACCATGACAGGCATTACCGATGAATAATTAAGTGTTTAATATAATGATCTTGAGCGAGAGAACGAGAGAGTAAAGAAAGAGAGAAATAAAGAGGAAGGAGAAAATGGTAATTCCACAATTCATTGCCCTTAAAACCTATCTGGCATTATTACCCGGCAGCATTGCATGGGGGAGAGCGCCTTTGTTGAAACAAATAGGTTTTTGATGGCTCTGCCAGAGAAGTAACGGTTATTAGGTTTGAGAACTCTTTCATGATGGAAGTGGTATCCTGCCGAGCGGAGATCATGAAATTTTAAGTGGGGAATTTACAGCAGAGAGAGTGCAGGACGGTGAGGCCGTCTGGGCCATGCCCGGGGACGCATGTGTTTCGGTGAAGCTTAATGCTAGCTAATGTCGCCGCAAATAAATAGTTAACAAGCCCGAGATAGTTGGGCTTGTTGGAACTGCTGCCTGGCACGCGTCGTTTTCTTCTGCTGATTTAATTTCTTTTGCTGAAATAATGTAGGTTTTGAAACGAGGTGGCGAGTCAGATGGGAGATGATGCTGAATTGTGCTTTAACAAAACCGTGTCAATTAGCAAAGCCTGGGAGAGGTGCTACCAGATTCCAGTAACAGGAATCCAAAAAAGGAGGCTGAGCTGAAGAGAGCCACTCAGAGTCTCACAACTATTAACTGGGAAATGGAAGAATATGTGATGCATGTTTTTGTACAAAATAAAAAAAGTGTTTTATTCCCTTCTCTAAATCAGTAGTGGATGTAGTATTAGGGATCAAACTATGAGGGTGCAAAGGTTTCTAAACCTTTAGAAACTGGAAAGTTAATCTGTTCTTGTCACAGTTTCTCAATCGAGTTTTAGGTTTGGACTTTGATTTGTCTGTTGCAGCTTTAGTGGCTTCAGTCTCACGTTTTTGCAGTCAAACAGGTTTTTTCCCAGGATTGTCCAGTTTTGTCATCATTTAATCAACTCTGACCAGCTTCACTGTTTTGTTGCTGAAGAACAAAAAGAAGAGTAAATTTTGTAGTAAAATTCAAGAAATAAAAATACCTGTTGACAGTCAGACTCCTGCTAATCTGCTAACAGAGGAGCTACGTTTTTTTGTTTAGTGCTTTTGCTAACTTTGAAAACATTTAGCTGACTTAGCTTCTCCTAAGTAAGTTTTTACATTAATTCACTTGGCCGTTTTGTTAACTTTCAGTTGAATAGAGTTTATCTGTGTTGAAGTTTCGGTTATTTGACTTGTTAGCCGTTTATATTCATGCTCTTAATTTGAAATGGGGGAAGGATATTCATGTAGCGGTTCCATTTCCTCTGCTTTTTTTCCTCCAGCATTTAAAGCAAAGAACAAAATAAAACAATGACAGCAGAGCGCTTTAATATTAGCTTCCACTAAATACTATGTTGGTGTCGCACTTTATCGTTAGCTGAACTAATGTTTATAATTAGCCCATTGCCTTAAAGTTAGCAGAACTAACTTTTTAGTTACCGTTGTACACCACTGCTTTGGAAGGATGCTATAATTTATTGAAAAGCACCATAAAAACATCGGAGCAGGCGGCTCGTTCTGCCAATCAGCGTAATCCTGACGTGAGCCAGGAACTGCACTCAGACATCATCATCTCACAGTCAGACCACGTTTTCTGAATATATCCTTCCTGTCCAACAGAGACCCAGTCTGTCTCCTCACACCCATGACCTTTGACATCATATATGTGTTGTGTTTGTTGCTTGTATGACAGATTCCCATGCATATTCATACCTGCATATGGCCCAGCAGAATGAAGTCTGTCTACTTGCTGCAGACTCTGCAGAGCGCACCAGGCAGTTCATTACTGGCTCTTCTCTGCCGAGTCGAGTGAAATCCCAGGGAACTTGTCCGTGTGTCTGGGAAGGCCTGATGCTGGTGGAATCATTTTCAGTAGCGTACGTGTCTGCGTGGGAGGACGACGCATCAGCTCAGGTTTTGTTGTGGGTTGCAGAAAAGGAGTAGAGTTGTGTTGAGGACTGTGAGCGTTTGTAGTGGAAAGGATGGCGGCTCTGGGCCATGTGCCCGTAAACTGTTGGGGGGGCGTGCATGTCTGCATTTGTGCATGCAGCCGTGTTGTTGAGTGGTGTGTGGGAGTGTGTTTGTGCGTGTTGTGTGGCACACTCACAGGCTTCTGTTGTTTGTGAGGTGAGAAGAGAGAAAAGTCCCTTAGCATGCCTCCACCTCCTCTTGCTCCATCTGCCCATTTTGCTCGGTTCTCCATAAATTAAAAACGCTCTACATCTGCTTTGGGGTACATTGTTAGTTGTGTGCATTTGGTGGTTCCTCTGTTTATGAAAAATTAAACACTTTTCTGCATTTGATTATTCCCGCCTCCTTCTCCCAAATCCCCTCTGCTGCATGACAGAGGCCAACGCTTCACCCCTCCATGGTGAGAGGAAGACCTGCAGAAGAAAACTGCTTAAATGTAAAAAAAAAAAAAACATATGTTCATGGTTATAGTGAACAAATGTGTAAAGGCTGGAAATGTCACTCAGTACTGGAAAGATGGTTTGCTTATCCGGCAGCAAATAAACCAAAACAAAATATGGTTTGGTAAACAAACTAAATGATAAAATATGATAATCAGATGTCTGTTTTCACATTTTATCCTTACAGACTTTTCTAACATCTTCACATAATTTATTTGTTTATTGCCAAAAACTTATTCACACACTATTATTAGACATTTAACTGAACACCACAAACTGGGCCAAATCGAAGCACAGGCTGCTCTTAGCGCCACCAGCCTTTGGTTGGAGTAATGAGTGTAATCAGAGGTTATGGTCACAGTGTTGTGCTGCTCAGAACTGCCGGGTCACTGGGGAGGCCCTGTGTTTGTCTTTGACGTTAGCACGCAGGGTTTTCGGGGCAGTCGTATCTGGCTGTGGTTTGGTAACCGTGGGCCTTGTAGCAGAACAGGTGCTGTGGGCCGACGGGGCCATCAATCTCACACCGGCCCGTCTCTGTAGGATTCAGGGTTAATTATCATCAAATAAGTCATTAAGGAGAAGGATGGAGGCAAAGCGTGTGAGGGGCTGCTAACCTTGGCAGGAGGGGCACATGTGGTTGGCTGTCTTAACTTTCTGTTTGATTGTGTTGCTATGGTAACTGATAAAAAAAAAAAACAGTGACAGCAGCGTCAGGACAATGAGCAAGAATCAATCAAAATGATAATTTCACCCAGTTTAGTTGGTATTTTTGTTATATTTGCAATATTATCATGGATACATTTTTAGCATGAGGGATACTTCTACTTTTCAAATAAAATGTGAATGAATTGAATTTTAATCTATATTTTTCTCTAAGTTTATTCATTCCCAGGCGCAGAGATTGATACAGTGGAGTCAGAGAATAGCTAAAATCCACAAATACTTCAGAATCCGTATTTAAATAGTTCAGACATACATTAATATGCTAAGTTAGTACTACTGCAGAAGCTAACAGTCTTCCTGATGTTCTTGCAGATACAGCCAATCAGCAAAAAGGGACGCTAATGTTGCTCCTGGATTGGCTGCTTTGCTGCGTCAGCCAAGTAACATTTAGGTATTTCAAATTCACAAATTGCATTTTCTTTTGAATTTTTTGGATTTACTTTCTGATAAACAAATTATCCATGAACGTCAACAAATAATTTGGAGTTTTGTTCCATAGGAAACCCACAAACACTGAACTGCTTTGTTCTGCTGGCTTAGCTATTTCTGTGTTGATGTTCAAAAAAAGATTTAATGCCATTTCCTTTTGTATGTTTTTCTCCTTTTCACATTTTTACCTGCTTTAGATGGTGTGAACTGAAAATGTCAGGTTATAAACTGATTTTTCTACAAAGCTCAGGTTCTCAGCTGAATTAGGTAAATCTAATGACTGAAAGCATCAAAGGTGAGAGTTTATGGTAGATTTATATGGATTCATAAAGCACACATTTCACTGCATCCCACCTTTAGTCTCAAAGTTATCCATCTAAGAGTGGATTGCTTCATAATGCAGAAATGGAAAATGTCATTTGGGATCTTTTTCAGGCTCTTAACATATTAATTGGCACTGCAGCGAATGTCAGATCTTACAGTAAATTGTATCCAGTGTAGTCAGCGACACCTGACCTATTGAAAATTTTACAGTGTGCTTATACCTTCATTTATCTACTCAATGCTCCCATGAATATTTAAGGCAGACAATTAAACCCCAGCTGACCTGAGGGATGGAGCAACACAGCCAAAGCAGGGCAGCATGAAGACGTTCACCCCATCAAGCAAATCAGAGATCCCTGAAACTCCAGACGCCTCCCACGCTCCCACCGTACACAGAAAATTTTGCATCCGCGCGCTGTCAAAGTGTCACGCGGTCACAGAGCCTTCGCCGGCGTCTGACAGCCATATCACACATGTGTCATGTTTATGGGGGAATCAGCAGAGGCGGTTTGTGTATGTAAGTGTTTGGTCAGGGTTAAAGTTAATATATGTCAGACTTCACCTTGGTGTGTTTAACACAGAGCAGGATGTGTAGCTGGGTGGTGACACTAGAAATACCACTGAAGGAAGCAGAGTTAATCTTACAAAAATCACTCCGGAGTGTTTATAATGCATTGTCTCTGTAGTATTTATGTCCTTGAACTCTCTTTTTTTCACATTTTGGCACATTACAACCTTAACGTACTTTATTGTGATTTTATGAAATAGTTCAACACAAAGTTGTACATTAACTGTGTAGTGGAAGGAAAACGGCACATGGACCTTTTTAAAAATGGAAGTTTTCTAAATGGTCTTTAATTAACAATCCATCCATCCGCCCTCTGTCCATACCCGCTTTTTCAGACTTGGTCACTGGACAAGAGGTGCGGTAAACTGCACAGATATGACAATTCTAGTCGTATTGTCATATCCTCAGGTTAAGTTCAGTCCTGCATTTCAGAAGGAAATGGCATTGAAAGAAATCCTTCATGGACCGTGTAAAACATGTGTTAAAGTCGTCATATATTCCAGCCAGAGCAGTTCATTTTCAGTATGTAAACCCATCAATCAAGAAATAATGTGAGGAAACTCAGATGTAAGAAACTTCTTTGTCGCTGTGGCTACAGTTCTGTCCTTCTAAACTTTAATGGTCTGAATGAATATCCCCAAACATGAACTCTATTACCCTGAGACATCCGAGCCACAATCCAAAGATTCAGTGCAGAAGCGTTTCTCTAAATTGCTTCTGCACATTGCAATACCCATTTTTGATTTTTCTCAGGCCCACATCCAAGGTTCCATTTATGAAAAATGCCTGGTTAAGGATGTATCATTACAACAATCACTGCCACTGCTGGATCATTTCTTCTCAAATAGACATGTGAGGACGTGGACTGTCCCAGGGCTGGTTTTCCACGTATACCATTACCCTGCGCTAACTGTGAGCCTCGGCAGGCAATCTGCATCCAGCTGTGCAGCATGTTGACTGCGGGGATGGAAATCACACACCTTGTAGAAACGCTTTTCATCCCTTTTACAACAGCTTCGTGTAGCTCTGCATTCATGCATATCAAAGCTGCAGATCTCTAAGATCTAGGAGAGAGATTACAACTTGTATCCAAGATAATAAACTTATTTTTAAATTATTTCTCACTTCCTTCTGTCTCCTAACTTTGTTGTTTCAGCAGCGCAGCGTGTTCAGTCTGGCTCAAATAGAGATGACACGTAAACGTCCTTTAAAATCAAATCAAACTTCCCTCTTTTCATCATTTCTTTTTCAACTTAAAAGCTGCTTCCTGACCGTAAGGTGTTACCAGAAGTTTGACTGGTCGGATTTATATATATATCTTTTTCTACGGCCTCAGAGGATTGCTGAAAATATGTTCCTGCAGGTCTGGAGGAAAATAACAGCAATTGTGACTGCCATGTTGACAGCGTGCTTCGCTCCAGTATTTTCACTGTCAGATTAGGATCAGCTGTAAAGCTCAAGGAAAGAATGATGAAGGTCAGAGAAGAAAACATCAAACTGAGAAACGGCAACAACTCAAAGAAAACCTGAAAATGGTAAACAACACGAATAAACTGCATGTTGGGTTGAACTGAGACGCATCACATTTAATAAACATGGATTAAATTAATTCTTTTGTTTTTATTTGAAGCACGGTTTGTCAGAGGATTATCTTAATCTAAAATGACATTTTTATTTATCCTGAATTACATATTTTTTCACCAGACCTCGCTGAACACGATGGGTTCCATCAGCTCTGACCTTTTGGGTTATCAAGGCTAACATTTTCCACAATTTTAAACTATCAACATTTCTTCAAGAACACCTACCCTAAAAAAAAAAAAAAGAAAAAGAAAAAAATATATATACGTATATATACATATATATATATATATATATTTAAATATCATGTGGCCACAGAGAAGTAAAGCTAAATGTAGCTATTCAGAAGAAAACAACATGGATTTGGTTTGATGTCAAAGTTGTGAATTAGTGACTAAAGGCAAAAATTTACAATAGCAAAAGCTAAAATATTCATACATTATGAAGTCAAAGAAGTGATTGTATGAGACAGTGAGGATCATGGCTGCATCACAATGTTGTTCTGTTGAAGAAAAAGAGCCCAGATCTATCACTTACACATAAACTTACAACATTAATCTCAGAGAAAAACATCTGAATCTAAAATCTCTAAAACTTTTTTCATTCAAGTTTCTGATTTTCAGTTCCAGTGGATGCTGTAATTTTACTCCTCTAATCATAAAAAACTTTCTGTTTCCTGGCAGACTTTTCAGCGTCAGAGATGTTTTTCTGTTAAACATGTGAAATTATTCTAGAAATCTCTATGTAGTTTAATATTATCAAGTAGACTGAGAATGATTAGATGCACTGTCGCTGCATGAGCGATGAAAAGGTGAGTATAGTGATATGGGAACAGTTAAATCAAAGACTTTCAGCATTTACTGCCATTCTCTGAGATAATTTGCATATTTTATAACGTTTGTTCAACAGAGCAGCACATTTCTAATAATGTGCTTGCAGGAGTAGTGAAAAATGCACATTATTTTAGTTTTTCACCATCTATTTCATCTTTAAAACATGATTTAGCAGAACACGACGCTCTATAATTAGATGACGTCAGTGGATGACGGTGATTGGTCCTTTTCTGGCTCCTGTGGTAGAGAGGAAACCTGCAGTTGTAACGTGAGCAGGTCCACACGCCCACACACCCGGGACTAGGACTCTAATCATGTGGACGACAACATCCACCTATGCACGTTTAATTGGCTCGTGTGCCTGCGCTGAGCAGGTGCTGACAACATCCCACATGTAATGTTTATCAGAAGCGTGTGGCGGTCCCGGCTCCGCCCCGCCGCACCACGCCCCCTCCCAGAGGGAGGCAAAGGGGGCAAAAAAATGGAAAGTCTGCTCCACATTTCCTTTGAGTTATTTCTCCCTGTATGTTTGAGTCTTTTTAGGGCCTCATTTGGAGAAAAAAAGTCCATCTCCACCCACTCTTCCCCCTCCTGGCTCCACGTATACGCACGCTGTTATATACAAAACATTATTAAAATTCAACACATATTGCTAAGGAGAGCGAGAGAGCAGCGTTGCAACATCCAGCTGGATGCCCCTTAAATCTGTCTTCAATTAGTCTGCTCTAACTTCCATCTTCCAGCTGAATCCTGATTAGCTGATCTGCTAATTTACTCAGCCTGGCTGGAGAGCACTCGGTCCGCCCCCTCCCCTTCTGAGAGCAACCTAGCTGCTTTTGAGTATTGTGAACCTTTGATCACAGACCCTCTTATTAATGATAAAAGCCAATACCTTGAAATTTAGATTTCGTGTCCACAGAGCTTTCCTCTTCTCTTAAGATCATGCTGTATTTAAATGAAAGAATAAAATATAGGATTTATTAAAGTAAGGCTTTTGGTACTACGTTTGAGTCGACGCAGCTTCATTTCAGTAATTTAAAATATCAACCAAAGGTTAATTTATTTCAGTAAAAGACATCAGAAAGTGAAGCACTAATGTTTTATACATCTAATGCACGCAGATTAATATATGTTTAGTGTTTACTTCTTGATTATTTTTGGCTTACAGTGAATAAAAAATTCAGTTTCTGAAAAATCAGAACTTGAATCATTTTAATAGAAAATTTCTCGCCTTTTTTGTAAAACGGTGTCCCATTGAGACATTTGATTACGTACAATCTGGTCCACAAAGTAGTGAGACGCTGCGTTCACGGCGGGAGAATCGTTCATAATTTAAGTGCAATTGTTTCATTTCATTGGTTGTGTGTTTCTGGAGCTGCAGTCAGTGGTTAAAGTCACTGCAGAGACAAAAGTTTCATGTTTTCATCTGCGTGATGTCTGATGGCACAGTGTGGATTCTCTGTTCAGCTGAATATTAACTGAGCTGAATGAAACTTTAATACAAGTTAAAATGAAATATTTGTAAAAATTGACAGTTTTTTTCATCCCCTTCAGTTAAAATGACAGACAATGAAAATGTCTAGCACATTTTCATCTCAAAAAGATGAAAATATAAAAACAGAAATGTGGCTGCATGCTCTCAGTGCTGGTCTGGGCTCCTTTTGCTTGAGTTACTGCATCAATGCAGAGTGGCGTGGAGGAGATCTGAAATTGGTGAACAACTGCTTTGACTTTGGACTCCAGAAAACCCAATGGACCAGAACCAGCAGATGACACAGAACCCAAAATCATCTCTGAATCTGAGGCAGCTGGGAGATTTTTTTTTTAGAAATTAATGAAATTTTTCCATTTTATCTGAACTTTTTGACTTTTTTTAATGTACTTTAAGGCAACACCTCAAACACCCCGACGATGTAATGTGTGTCATGAAATGAAAGGGTTTGGCCAAAATGACGTTTGGTAGAAAAACAATGAGTCTTGTAAAACCATCCCAGCTTTGAAGCACAGAGGTGACAGGATCAAACCGTCATCTGGTTTCACTGCATATGGAAATATGTCTCAAGACATCAGACAGGAAGTCCATGACCGCGGCGAGCGAGGCGGACGCTCGCGGTACACCAACATCGGACCGGAAGTTTTTCAAACTTCTGAGAAGCTGGTGGGAAAAATAAGATATTCAGTTACTCAAGAAATAAATGTAAATTTTAGGATAATAATCAAAAGCGAAGAAATAATATCTATAAAAATCTCTCCATACATATTCTGGCATTTAACAAGGACAAAATAACTTCTCCAAAAATGGCAAAAGTTTAGTCTGATTTTATTTCACAGAGGAAAAAAAAAAATTTTTACACAGAGCATGTAAATATCTGTGTTCAGTTTTATCTGAGTTTTAGTCAGTTTTATTAAAAATAATTTAGCAATATGCACCTGTGTGGTTCTCTCCGTGAACTTGCAACCCGGCCATCTCTCTGTGACCAGCTGCTTCCCTCTTGTGGCCAATTATGACACAGTTACCTGCAGGACTTAAATATCAGCATTTAAATTTTCATATTTACACAAACACCAATGTTTCCTTCTTAATAAATGAGAAATGTCCTTCTTGTGTTTTCACAGAACTGCACAGACATCGATCTGCATTACATGGCTTCCACCCCCACCTCTTTGTGCCGCCACAGAAAGTAATTCAGCAGGGAACCAAACCCCAGCATTAACATATAGAGTCCTGATTTAAATCCCATTCTCTCATCCATTCATTTAGAAGAGTAATGCCAGCAGGTTGTACAGCAGTGGCTTTTCACCAGGCTCTGATTAAGCTTCAGTTTGATAATGTTATCTGATTACACGGTAAACAGCACTGTGATGGATAAGACCTCATTACAATATGATTGTGAGAGTTTATGGCGTACAGAGGTAGGAGGTCTTAAATTGCGGGACTCTGGCGGCGCTTCCTGCTCGACACAAACAAACCGGCGCAGCCAGCTCAAAGGGACTGCAGTTGGCACGGTTCACTTCAGCCAATTTCATTTTCGGTTCTGGCATCAACTCTGAAAGTACAATTGTTAACAAGTTTGAGTATATAAACAACAAAGTGTTAGGCCATTTAATTCATCTGTGTTATTGTCGTCCCCTCCTGATGCCTTGAAATAGCTGCCAGGGACTCGGGAGACCAGCTGGTGTGGAGACAGCAGACGTGTTGTAAGTCCTGAACAAAACTACAGTAGGAGAGAGTGACAATCACAGCCTGACACCTCCGCTTCAGTGAAAGATAGCGTGTGTGTGTGTGTGTGTGGTGTGTGTGTGGGGTGTGTTGGGGCGAGGAGGGATGCAAACTTCAATAATAAACCTGTCAACACTCCAATCTGAATGCCCAGAAGTCCCAACTGTCTCAACCCTCTTCCTCTGGCGATAGCTATCAACATGGATCCTCCAGAGAGACGGCATCACATCTATCAGTCATACACACAACAGCATCTCTATTTGTCCCATTATACCCTCAACACAGGCTAAAATGACTCCAAGCTTCCGCGGGATGGGAATGGATGAACGTTGGAGTGTGTGTGCCTGCGCATAAGAGTGTGTCATCAGTAGCTTCATTGCCGACCTGGTCTGCGGCGCGGACCCCCAGATGGCCTTGTTTGTTTGTTTCTACTGCTGTAATCCTCAGCTGAGGGTTGATGTGCGGCTCAGAGCTGCAGCCGTGATTCCTGCAGGCCTCTGGGAGTCCGAGCTCCAGACCAGCTTCTGGGAAAGGGAGAGGAGAGAGAGTCACAGGAGATCCAGCCTTTCCTGCACCTGATCATTACCATGCTAAATTCCTATTGATTGCTGTAGCCTAACAGCTAAACTGAGAGATATTCCCTTGACACCGGCCCAGTTCTGGTTCTGTGGTGGTGCGCTTCTGGTAATCCAGAGAAACCACAACTTGTGCTGTTTGGCCACAGAGGGAAGGAAGTACTGAACACCTCAGTGTTTTTCAGACAATAAGTGATATTTTCCACTCATGGAGAAATCAGAAGAAACTGGATTAGAAACTGTTTTCAAATCTTAAAAGCCTCTATTCTGTCCCTTCGGTTCTTCTTTTAGACTTAAATCAGATAATTGTCTGGGACTTCAATCTGCTTTTTATCTTTCTCCAAAAACAGCTGAGATTTTCTTTGCCTTTTGTTTGATTATTACTAGTTACTGTTTTTTATGTGAATTGCATTAGAAAAGGTTGATTTAAATTATTCAAAATAACTTTGTCAATTTCTCAAAAACCGTTTTTACATTTAGGTGGTTTTTGGCTTTCCTGAAACAGTTAGTGGGACGAGAACATAACAAACTCTTAGCTGACATCACTGAACAGCTGTTTCCGCTGTTGGCGTCTATTAACGTTGCTCTTCCTTCTCTACGTCTCTGAACGGCGTGCAGCGTCGACAACATGAGTTGACATGAAAGAACAACACATTCCTGGAAACTTCACTCTGTTTTTCTGAGCTGTGTGATCCATCCCAGCTGGCAACCGCTACTTCCTGTTTATCACAGCCATGCGTGGCGTCAACATCAGATGACGCCACGCCACAGTTTTCATGCGCATGAAGCTGCCAGGACACTTCAGGCCAACAGAAATTTACCAAACAGAATCGCAGAATCAGTTATAAATAAAGGTGACACTTATCCAAATCTTGACCTGCATTAATTTGCACCCATGAGTTAAAAGTTTGTTTGCCTAAAATTGTCAGATTTCAGTTGTTTTCTTCACTTTTTATACCTTTTTCTCATCATTCCCCCTTTATAACATCCAGCTACGCCTAAGAGCTTTTTTGTTTTGTTTTTTTTGTGTGTGACTTTGGTTGTTGTTGTTAGTTTCACACCAAAAGGCCCATTTAAAAGAGATTTACTGAAAAAAAAAAAACATTTTTATATTTTCCTTGATATATGAATGGGTACTGATTAAATCTTTATTTAAAACTTGATGATGCCTTTCACCTGTGTTTTCTAATAAGCTGCATCCCTCCCATGTTTCCCTCCTGAAGTGGTGGGCATTGACAGCTTGCACATTAGGACACTTCCTGCTTTTTCTTACCTTGCACAAGTGGATGAAATTAGTGTTTGTGGTGTCATGCTTCCTTTCATCACACATATGTGCATTGCCTTGACTTCTCGTCAGCAGATTTGTGCAAAAAGCCTTGGGGGTAAGATTGAAAAAACGCTGAGGCTTTTGAGAGCGCCACATGTTAGAGCGACTGTCTGTTGGCTGAAAACACACCTAGAGATGGAGGCAGAGGAACAGGAAAAAGCTCAGTAGCTGAACCTCGCAGAGCGCCCCTCAGGGGACAGGAGTAATTAAACAGTGATTAAATTAAGGGGCAATGTGGGCAAAACGCCGGCTGATTGACACGCGGCGCCTCCTCTCTCTCAGTTCAGCCGTGTCGTGGAGCATTGCCTTCTATCGACCTCCAATTACCCACCCACACTAAATTCTTCAAGGTCCAATTTTCAAAAAACTATTTTCTTAACTGTGTTGAGCGCACAGATCGCTGCACTTTTGTCTGTGAAGAGGCTGAGCGGCATGACTGGAACAGAAAGGTTAGGAAAAGAAAAAGAAAGCCGGCGTCTTTGTGGCTCAAATGTTATAAATGTTTACTTAAGATAGACTTACAAGCAGCTGTGCTCACAGAGTGGACATACAAAGGTACACTACGAAGAAACTGCAAGTGATTTTTATTTTTTTATAAATGTACTCGTGCAGAATTTAAACCATGCTCCCTTTGCTCCAGCCAATAGCTGGGCAGCTTTAGAAGTAGCTTATCAAATACTCCCCTGCAGAGTGGAAACACAAGAAATTACCCTCGGCGACTTCTTAAACCCAAAGCAAATAGACAGAGAGAAAAGCTGAGCAACAGCAATAAAACTAGCTTTAACAAAACAATCAGAGAAAAAAACGAGATGTTGAAATTGCCTTCCTCCTGCCTTTAAATCCCCCACACGTTCCCAGGTTAGTCCTGTTGCCACGACGCCCAGGTCTTCAGGCCCTGGTATAGATTTTTATAAACTGAGACTTGCCAAGATCAACGTTGTACTAAAGGTCTTTAAACGATCTGTTAAGTCTTCTGATGGTGAAGATGCTCCTCTTGCTCTGTAATCCAAATTCAGATGGCTGAACGGGTGACGGCAGGCGGAGAGGAGGCCCGCTTTAAAGGATGAGTTCAAGATGACTGCTATTGATTAAGAGCTGAATGAGAACGGCTCAACAGTCATATAGCTCATGTTCAAGGCACTCAGCAAACATCCAGGCGTGAACATACTGTGGGTTATCAGATCACAAAGAACGGAGACGGCAGTTTGTTTCCTGTGGTTAAAGACATGAAACACAGATATCAAATATTTATCAAGAGTTTCCAGATATTAGATACTTTACAGAGCTTCTAAGAAGCTTACTTCTTGCAAGTGATGGAACTAAAATATAAATACTTTTCCATTAACATTTGGTTAAACATCTCTGAGTGAGTTGTATCTCAGACTAATTTGTAGCCTCGGCTCACCTCTCAATGCTGTTATTCTCATCAGAATAACAGAGAATAATGGGTTTACTGGCACAGACTGCTTTTAGGCGCAGTCCACAGATTTTCAGCAGGGTTGAGGTTGACTCATGTGTTATTCTGCCATATCTGTTCCCAGACCAACTTGGAGTGTGTTGGTGTTCATCAGCCTGTTAAAACACTGAATAGCGAATCAGGTTTACCCGTCAGACCTCACCTGTCCACGCCAGGTGAAATTATGCCTCAGAGCAACCCAAAAATCACAAAGGGTCAAGGGTCACCAACCACAACTGAGAATAAAAACGGCTCCTTCAAAGCTTCAAAAGCCAGATATTGATTCATTTCACCACAATTTGTTTCGGGTATTAAAACCTAAGAGCAGAGAACATTGCACCAGCAGTGAAGCATGGTGTTGGTGGCATCATGCTGAGGGCTCATTAATCCAATCACTGCGTAGAGTGACTGGATTAATGAAGATGGAGAACTACCTTCAAATTCAGCTGAAACCTGGGGACATTTGTTGTTCCAAACCCAAACTCGCATCAGAAGTGGTTTTGTAAAAGATCCTGCTGAAACTTTGTGAGCTACACCTAAATAGTGACTTTAAACCAGCTCTGCTCTTTCTGAGTAGTGGTCAAATATCCAGGAATTAAGCCCGTCTGTGGTTTCTCTGAAACTTGCTAAGAGGTGATTAACCAAATAACTGAGGGCGTGTAGGAATGATTTTGAGGTTTACAGAAAATATGCAGTACACTGAAACTCCTGCACCAAATTCTTGCTTGACATTTATCCCCATGGTCTGTTCATGTAAACTTTTAAAAGGGACTATATCTCTGATAAAGTACTAGAAGAAACAAACAAACAGCAGGAAGGCAGGAGGAGGTTTTGTGGATGTAGTTGTGCTCAGAAATACCAAAATAACACATTAAGCAGAAATCCAATAATCCCTGGTTTGAACCCTCGGTTTGACGCTGTGCATTCCTTTGCTGCTGCTGTGTGTGCTGGAATGAAAGGAGAAAGGATGTTCCCACTGATAACATATGAATTTAATTTCTTAGTGAAACATTGGAACTGGAAGACTTTAGCCCTCCGGAGCATAAATTGTGCAGTCGATTTGCTTTTGTCAGACTTTGTGACGATGGCGTGCGAAGACAGGCCTAATCGCAGCGGCTGCGCCGGCTCTGACCTACCTCATCATCCTTGACATTTAGCGCGGCGTTGTGTCTCTCGCTCTCTTCCCTCCTTCGCAGTAAACAAATGCTTTAACCCTGATTTGTATCAGTGGGACTGGAGGACATGAAGCGACATCAAGTGTAGAAATCTTCTGAGAGAGACTGAGAGAGAGACGGGGGATAAAAAATAGATGGGGAAAAAGGGGTCGACTGCATATGTTTGGAGAGAAAGAGACAGAAGTAGAAAGGCTCCCCAGAAAACTGGAGAAGGGGTGAACACACCATCGAGGGAAGAGCAATTTAGCCAGAGTGCCACCTAACAGGGGCTATCTGAGACTAATCTCCAAGGAAAGCTGTCAGGTCTCTGCAGACAATGTTCTGATGGAAAAGAGGCAATAAATGCTTCTTAAAGCCATCATAAATATGCAGCTTCCTGCCTAACAGCCACCGCTCAGACCCGGATCCGACCTCATTATCCTTCGTCTGTGCTTGCAGGTTTGCATGCCAAGCTACAGGCAGGATCACTGGAAATCCTTAACACAGTCCTCACTCATCAAACCAGAACTCTCTTCATGTAACATATGGCGAGTTATGTAGGGAAAAAAACTAGAAAAAGTCAAATCTAAACTTGACTTGGGTAAATTTCAAGTGTGCTCACACAAACCCAAATTGTTCATTGAGCAGTGAGACTTTCAGGGTAGGAACATAAACATTAAGTATGTATGATCTCTATGTTTCTCCATTATTTATGAGTCTATGTGTGACTCTAAGGTGGAACATATGAATAATCAAACGGCACGCTAACGTTCTCCAGTTGTTTTATACATGTCAGGAGTAAGAATCGCACTGACACCAATATGCACTTCAACAAAAGCCACATTTGACTTGATTACCCCTTGACATTTCGCCTCACGACTACAGGCGGCGATAGATAGGGAAATCATGACCCTGGCATAATGAAAATATATAAATATGGTCATTTATCGCAGGACCAAGATAGAGACATAAGGCCACATAAATGCATGAATGGATGTGTGTTAGCAGCCAGCAGCCGTCTCCTGCCTGCCAGTCTGACTGCTGACTGCTCAGGCTGACACTACAGCAGCGTGCCCTTCATTATCATCCGGTAATGCTCATCACAACGTCTATGGCTTCTCCATTAAAAAAAAAAGTCTTACTCACAATGTGAAATAAGAGATAAGGTGTGGGAGAGCGTTCCTTTTGACATTCAGGATGGCAAACTCATCAGTCAAGCTGTCAAAGGCACTGCTTTTGGTTGGCTTGGAATATATGAGAAATAATGACGGGGCAGAAAGAGCCAGCAGGGGCTGCGTGTCTACCTTTGGTTTGGGAGTGTTGTTTATTGAGGCACACTCTGCATAAAATCCAATTTCTTTTGCCAGTGACCCTTGCACTGATTTCACGTCCAACAGCTCTGGAATTTCTTCCTCCCCATAAAGCAGAAAAGTGGCTGTAAGTTTCCAAGAGTCCAAATCGCCAACTGCACTAAAGACCGAACTCTCACATGAACAGAGTGTCAACATTTCAGCTCAACGTAGTTTTATTCAATTCTGTGAGAAAATTTGAGAAAAAGTGTGAAAGGAAAAAGCACAACTAAAGTTTGCAAAGGAGTGGTGATGTTTCAGGATGTCAACCCACTAAACTTAGTGAAATTTAAGTTCAGGAATTTAAGATTTTTCTGGTAATTTATCCAAAAAGGGAGATGAAACTCAGAGTAGCAGAAATAAACTGGCATCTCATGGAGAAATTGAAGAATGTCTGTAATTCTCTATATGGTGACAATTAATTAGAAACATTTTGGCAGCATTCCTGCTCCTGTTCTGACCAGCATTGTTACTCAAAGGCATATTGGAGAACAATGCAGCCTCACATCAGAGTTCAGTGGTTATGTTATTTTGAGAAAACCATCTGTCAAACTATGCAAACTCTTAGACATTCTCCAATCAAAAAGGCATTTATTTATGAAGAAACCAGCACAACAATATTTGAACAAATTCTAGATTTGCTTTATTTTCCAGTTGCAAATTATTATTTCTTTGTCAAAAAGAGCTTTTAAATTACTTTACTGTCAATGGCTTTTGCAGACCATGGCCTGTAGTTTGTTGTATTTTTTGTTAAAGTGAAATCTAAAGTACCTAAAGGTTACTTTGAGGCGTTCACATTAGACCGAAGTGAGCTGCATTGACAGGTTTGAGTCCCAATTTTAAACGTCGTCATACCTGAAACTGGGCCACACAATAATAGCATGTGTCAAAGCTTGTATTCAGTTCAGACAGTGACAGATGCTCCCGCTGCGCCTCACCTGGTAAACATCCAGGGACGCTGAGCTGCTACTGTACGGTGAAGAACCTACAGTCTGCAAAGTTCATTTAAACATTTGACTTTAAAGTCATTCTGTGAGTGGTTGACTCGTGCTGAACACATGTAGATTAGGACTTTTAATGAAATCCCCATGGACAACACTGAAGGGATGTCCTCAAGCGCCAGTATATTAGTCAATTTCATATTATCAAGTTTATTAATTACTATTCTTATTATATCTTATGAGAGTGCCAGGAGATATTTCCTGACTACCTCCAGGCTGCCGATGAAATACCTGACACACATTCATGTTAAATATATTAGTCGCACTCTGTGTGGTTCTAATATAGCGCAGCGGCTCTGGAGAAGAGGTTAAAAGTTCAGCGTTTCTCATAAGCAGAGTGTTGTGAAATTGCTGGCCGAATAAGTTTGCAACAATTTTGATTCAAGTGAGAGAACGAGACCTCTTACAGCTCAAGGGTACTTGGATGTGTGTGGAAATTAAGGCATGAGATTGTAGCTGAGGGGATGGAGGATTGACAGCGACATTAGCCCCTTGGCACCTCTGCAGTATCGCAGCGCGGCTCTGTAAAGTAGATGGACAGGAATAGCAAATTAAATCTGTTTAATAGGAGCCAGGGATGTAGTCGTGTTGGTGTGAACTGCAGGACTGCATGAGTGCAGGAAATGAGCGGTGCTGGTTTTAGTGGAATAAAATGAAGTGGCTCTGAAGTGTTTTGGTTAATGAGCCTCCTTCAACCAACTTCACTCAGAATTCACTGTCATATTTATATCAATTTGAGATTAGCTACTTCAACATGATTTATGTCCTCCTCTTGATTCAGGTTCACAGGTCATGTTTCAGGCTTTGGGATTAATTTGAATAGATTTTAAAAAGTGAGTCCAGTTGTTAAGATGAGAGTTAGCCAGTAGCAACATGGTGACAAACAGCAGCAGTTTTCTCTGTTGGTTCTGTCGATGCTTTTCTCACGAGCTGTTTTTCCCTCTCAGGTTCAGTGACACCGCGTCGCCGTGCCACATACACTAACCTTAATGTAGACAAAGCCAAGTCGGCAAATCTCTGCACAGGCGACGTGCGCGCGCACACGCTTCCAACAGCAGAAGGTGCAAGGCGTTTTTCAATGCATTTAGATGAGACCTTTAACAAAGGTCCCTAATGCAGATATCAATGAACCAGGGGAGTGGGTTTTTGCAGTGAAATTGGCTGACGGAGGGATGTCACCCGTGTGCTTGAAAAATGATGGATCCCATTTGTAAACTTCTCTCTACCTTCAGAAAATAACAAACACACACACACACTTCTGCCTCCAACGCCTTCGCAGCCACTGGATGTGGAGGAAGGTAGAACGTCTCCGGCGCTGCTGGCAAATAACAAGCGGTGTGGTAAAATTGGCATTTCGCCGTCCGTTTCGCCTGACTGTCAGGGAGCTCGCATAAAACCTGCAAGATTTCTGCGACGACAGGACAGATTAACATCACGGACTTTGTTTTTCCCATCTTCTTCTCATTTTCCACACTATCCTCTGAGGAGAGCAACAAAATAAAACCAATATCTGCGAATCCACACACAAACAGCAGATTCAAACCCTCTTTCCACTCGCCCCACTGTTGGGTTTGATTTCAGAGGTAAAAGCAAAACAAAAATCCGTCTAATACACTGAAAATGAAACACTGCAGCACACACACACACACACACAAACAGATGTACAGTGGTGTGTAAAAGTATTTGTCCCTTATAGATCTCTTCTGTTCTTTTCAGATCATCAAACATATTTTATTTTCAAACCTGGTCCTATGTGAAAACATCATTCTGTTCAAAATCTAACAACTCTATGGCGGCAGAAAAAAGCTATAAAGTGTTGATGATAAATGGAAGTTAGTCTTTTCCATCAGTGTGGAGAAATTTAATTTTGTCCTGTTCTTTTAGTTTTAATGATTTCAGACAATAAAGTTTGACATAAAGGCAAAAACAGGAGAAATCTGAGAGAAAATAAAGTAGATTTTATAAGTCGATTTGTGGACAGAAGCTCACAAGAAACAACTTGCAAAGCTTGCAAAAACTCCTACAAAGCTCATAAAGCATAATAAGCAACAAAATATGCACACAGAGCATTTATGAGGAAACAAAGGAATATTGCTAATCATCCATAACTGAATTACTGCCCTTTTAAAGGCAGTGTGTTGAGTCAAAGGTGCAGAGGTCACACTGAACGGGAATCTGCAGCAAAATGAAAACTTCCCAGTGGAATGTGACGGCCAGCCGGAGCGCTGACACCGAGCTTTCCATGATGGAGTGGCTTTGGGGGGGAGGAGGAAATGTGCTAAGTTAATCACATAATGGAGCCAATTAAAACGTGGGAGAACTCAGGTGAAACGGGATCCTGGCGCTGGACTTTCACCTGCTGGAATCCTCCCCAGTACTCCCAGCAACACCACTGGTCCTGTTGGAACATTACAGTCACCATGTTGAGCTTGTGCTAAAATAATAATAAAGTATTTGTTGGTTAAATCATTTTAACCAACCAATGTTCAATACTGAAGACAAACAATAAAAATAAGACAAAAGTAAACAGCCAAGATGTGATGATCTTTAGGATTCTGGTTTTTATTTTCCTTGTCCTTAAATTGTATTTTTTATTTTTTTTCTTATCTACGATTCTGTTTCAGCTCTTAGTGCTGGTTTTAGTTCTGGTTCTCTGTGGATCAGTTGTTTTATTTTGAAAACCTGTCTTCTCTTGTTTCTGTGATCATTTATGTCTGGATAAACTGGATGAAGGTTGTTGAATATGGAGCAGCAACAGGAACCACAGAGGATGTTAATGTGTGGAGTGAAGATATTCAGAGGTTTTGTGGAGGATCTCTTTTTTTTTCAGCTTTGATCAGAAACATCTGATCAAAGCTGAAATGGGCTCATGATTTTTTTTCTTGATGTTCTTCCTCTAATTATTTACACAAGCTGATCCTTTTTTTTCTACATTTAGTATTTTAAATTGCCTTTGAAAAAGAAAGAAATGTTGGTCAGGTTTAGTTTTTAAGAAATCAATTCTGAAAAGTGTGGCATGTACTTGCATTCACCCCCCTGTACTCTAAAACCCCAAAGTAAAATCAAATGCAACCAACAGAACCAAATGACCCTTACTGTTTTTCTGCTTTTGGTCATCATAAAGAAGGAAAATACATAAAAGTTAGTTTGAAATGATAATCTGACATTAGCAGTAAGTCAGTTAAAAACAACTACCTTAAGATAATTATTTTCAAATTGTTCTCCACCTGATCAATCAGGTCTCATCTAAAAGCATGTTAAGGATTTTAGAGGTGAGAAAAACACGATGAGATCATTTAAATCAATATTTGGCCTTTTCTCCTCAGTTGATTCATTTCCAGCATGAATCTTCACCTCTCCTTCACCAACAGGCGGCTCAGTCTGAGTGGATCTGCAGTAATTAGGCTGCTGTGGTGCATCACTGATGAGAGCGTCAGAGTGCCGGAGGTTTAAAGACGGTTTCATTTCTGCAGCTCGGTGGGAATGATTTTAACATTTTCCAAATGTTTTTTCAACTGATTTCAGCAAATCTTCTATAAAATCCTTCAGCTTATTCTGGGGAGTTCTGCTTTATCTTTCAGTTTTCTAATGAAAATTTCAGCTCCATTTAAAAGCTTTTGAAATTCTTGAATTCCACAAAATTCAGCAAAACCTCTGTGCTCTTTGACAGCTTATTACTTCTGCCAGAAACGCCACTCAACTTTTCGAAAAGTCAGCAGATATTAAGCTGTCTTCAAATGATTCAACGATTTCTCTTACATTTTTTCTATAATCATGATTCAAGCTTCATTCTTCTGTTTTACGGTTAATCTAATGACGCCACAGTGCGGATTCCAATCGAACCACGTTTCCACAAACAAAATGCTCCTGTTCTTACATATTTCACTCTACAGAAACAATTTATGCGTGGAGGAAATATAAGTGTAATTTCCGTATGTCTTCCAGTTTTATTTCTAACCTCCTGTCTCTTCCTGTGACTCTCTTCTGCTCTGTTTGTCTCAAGCTTTCTTCTTCCTTCTTGTCTTTCTGTCTCTCTCTCTCCAGCATCTTGGTGTGTTGATTCAGCAGAACAGCAATCTTACGACGATTTTTCTAGTTTGTCTAAAATGTATGTAACTCAACAACCTTCCAACTGAGCAGGTTGTTGTATTTCAGCTCAGGAGTTTTAAGAATCTCATGTTTTGTTTTGTGCAGCTGAAGGCTGAACTCTGTGGGCGTTGGGTGATTTCCAGAGCTGGGTTGGACTAACCATGGGTGAAATCTGTTGCTTGCCAGCTGTAGGGCTGTAATGAACGAAAAGCCGGATCACTGTCACACACACAACCCACTGCAACGAGGAACCGCAAAGAAAGCAGTTCATTAAAGCATGAATACATATATGGACAGTAATGAAAGGATGTTTCATCACCATGGAGGGCTGATGAAAAGGCCCACCATGATTCGCTAATCTGTTTGTGGAGGATTTGGCCAGAGTGAGACGGACGGGGGAAATTAACACCGACACATTTTATCTGGATGATATTGCAATGATTTGTTAATAACATGCAAAGCGACAGGCGGCGACTGAAACACGGCCGCGATTTAGACTTAATCCGTCATTATCCCGACTTTGAAGTGACCTCGATGCGCGCGTTCCCTCTGTGACCTGAAGCACGCTCTCAGCTTCTTCATTAGGGGGGATGAAATGGCGCCCACACACACACACACACACACACACACCCCCACGCACGCCCACACACACACCAGAAGACATGCTCAAACACTGAGAAACTCACAAATGCAGGACGTCTGCATTTATCTGAGCTGAAATGTGGAAAACTATAAACATTTTAGGGTTTTATGGAGCAAAATGATTTGTCATCCAGAGATTTTTGGTCCATATTGACGCAGCAGCGTCCTGCAGCTCTGTCCTGCTGGACGTAGCAGTCAGCAGATGGAGGCTCTTCGGACCTCCTGGTCTCTTTATGCACCAGGTTACATCAGATCTTCTGCTCCGGCGGGTCCAGTGATCGGTCAGAGATCTGCAACCTTCACAACCTAAAGACACATTTTTATTCTGCGACCAGCCGAGTAAAAATGTTCAGAGCCAGAAATGTTGAGACAAATTATTGAAAAAAGACCATTTATAATCTTAAGTATTTAACTCTGGAAATTAATTTTAAAAGGGAATTTTTAATTTTATTTCTATGCTGAGGATTTAAAATGAAATGATAAACATCAAGTTTTTTTGTCTGTGGGATGGAAACTGATCTCATAGGTTCCAACCTGATGACAAGAACAACTAAATAAACATATTACTAACACTTTTAGTGTCCTTCAGTTTGAACTTTATGGAAATTCAATGCAAATATTGCAGGAATAAACCTGAAATAAACCTGCATTTGTTATATCTAAATTTAAAACCATTAGCTGGTTGTTTTGCATTTTTATTTTTACTCAGAGTTACTGAGAGCCATTGTGGTCCAACGAGCCACTGGTGGTTCTGGAGCTGCAGGTTGCAGACCTCTGGGCCCCTGAGGCTCGGGCCCGTGGGTCTGGTGATGGTTCCTATATTACCTTTACACTGTGGCCATAAAAGATGGACATGGTGAGCAATGATACTCACCTGGTACCAACAGGTTCCAACGAACCATTTGGACCAGAACCCTTCAGTCTGTGTTCTGCATACTCTGTTGTAATGAGTGACTGTTTGAGCTGCCGACCCAATCGCTGTGAACCTGATACACGGTTCTGTGTGGAAATCCCAACAGACCAGCAGGTTCTGACCCGTTTGGCACCAACAACCACGTCGGGTTCAAAGCCGCTTAAACTCCTTTCTTCCTCGTTCTGAAGCTCAGTTTGAACTTCAGCAGGTCGTTTTCGCCACATCAAGAATCCGTCTGCGTTGAGCTGCTGTTTGTTCTAACAAACAATAAAATATAAAATAAATGCAAGAATCTGTTTGGTTTAATCCGTCGACTTCAGCTGCAAACACAAGAGACCTGTCGGCTTTTTAAGTTCGCTGTTCACCTGATAGATCTTATACTCTGAGCTTTAAATGCAGACACTGAAACAATCTAAGTGCTACAGTTTATTGCACATTTGCATTTTGTCACATTATAAGAACAAACTTGATACAAAGTATAGAATAATTATTTGAGAACAGTTTTCTATTTCTTTCCAAAGACTTGAAGCATTGTGCGTTTGTTTTTAGCTGCCTTCATTCTGGCAGCACTTAATGCAACTAATTGCCCTCCATGTCACCTAATTAGTCCAGATCTGAGGTTTGTCAGAGAACAAAATGATGGAGCTGCAGACATCTACTGCTCACCTGGGAATATCAGATGCACCAAAATGGTTCAGATCAGCTCATATGTCTATGTTAGGACGGTCCAATCTGAATCCAAGTGAGAATCTCGGGAAAGTTCAAATTTCACTCTCACCAACGCGTGTAATCTCTCAAAGCTTGAAATGGTTTGTAAGATAAAATAGAGGCAAGAAATTCATTATTGATTTGATTTTATGGTTAAAATCAACCAATCAGAGCTGGTAGGTGGGACTTAGTGCTGTCAATCATCCTCATGTACTCACTGCTAAACGTGCTAATGGCGGACAAACAACTTACTGTTAACGGAAAACTGTTTATCCATCATAATCTGTGGCCATGCTAACTAGCTTTAGCATTCATAACAGGCTGATCTGACAGGGATGATTTACAGCGCTAAGTCCCGCCTCCCGGCTCTGATTCCAGTGAGCACTGGGAGAAAGCAGAGGAGCCGACTTGTTTTTTTCACAGATGAGGACAGACGTACGTGACAGTTTCAATAAATATATAAAAAATAAATCTCAAAAATTAGTTTTAATATTTTTATATAATGTATTAAGTAGCTAAAAATGTGTTTTTTCAAGTTTTGTGCACATTTGTAATTGAAAAGCAGCTACTTCCTGTTGGCCCATCGCATTAAATCCCAATAAAATACTAACTGAGGTTTATTGGCTGAAATGTGACAAAATATGTAAATACTTTAGAAAGGCAAACACCAAATCTTAACCAATATCTTCCTCACTGAGACATAAATCTAACAGTAAAGGCACATAGTGAACTGACAAAGCAGCCAGTGTCTTTGTTGCACAGCCACTTTCTGACAAAACAGATGAGGGTCCTTGCACTTAGCTGCACGACACACATTTACTGCACTTTGCAGTGCTAGAGTTCCTTCCCCAGGCAATGGCCCCATCAGGCCAGACAAGACGGCCGGGTGTTAAAGTGTGAGCCGGGTACATGGAGTAACAACACGACCATCTGCCCTGGGAATGCACACATCCATCTTACTAAGCACAGGCAGGCTGGGAGGCAGAGGGACGCGGACAGAGAGGAAGCAGCAGGGAAAGGAGCAAAAATGGCCAAACGAGCGCTTTATGTTAGCAGCATATGGGACCTGCAGCGGAGACAGTAAAAACAACCGCATATGCTGGAGATAAAATATTACAGTATGTTTACAGCAATTGAGCTGCATGGATCTCAGGAGGATAAGAGTAAGCAGCGTTTTTAATCTAATATTCATCACTTATTAGAGCATCTGCAGAACAGAACGCCACTCTCCTTTATTAAGCATGACATCAGCAGAGAGGACAGCAGTAAGTCCACCATCCTGGCCTCATAACCATCTGGACCCGACTTAAGACACCGCCGTCAGCAATCTGGGGTCAGTGATATCATCTCGCATCTCCATTTGTTTTTATTTTTAGCCCATTTCCTCATCCCTGTATAATCAGCGTATATGGTCTCCCTGCTGTAACCATCCCTCTCCCTCTCTCTCTCTCTCTCAGATCCGCATTACGTTATCACACTGAGAGCTTTTAGCCGTGCGTTCAGCCATTAGCCTCAGACGGTGGGGAGCTGCAGCGCTGGGAGAGGCAGAGTGGAGGAAAGTGGCCTCCTGGTAGCTCTGGATGATGTCAGTCATGAAAGAAAAGTCTTTATATAACGCCACCGTCCGCTCTGGTCACAATACGGCCTCTCAAGACGTGCAGCTCTGCAATATGAAATAACCTTTAACTGTTTTCATTTTGGTTAAAAACTCATAGAAAATGCTTTATGGCAGTGTGTGTCCTTGATTCAAAAGCTGTTAAGCTGCACAAAGCTGTTCAGGAGAAAATGATTGCCAGACTGCTGGATAGTTACTAAGTTCTGCAGGCAGAAAGTCGGTTTAAAACAGGATTATTACTCTGAGAAGTCTGAAGGAAATGGCCTGCTTAGCTGGAGTTGCAGCTGTTTTTTTAAAACTATTCGTGATCTTTGAACCTTTCAACATAAAAACCTCAAACTTCTATATTTTAGAAAGACAGACTTCGTGCCGGTGCTTGATTTCTGTAGAGTCCTTGAAAGTGCTTGATATTCAAACTGCACAGGTTTGTAATAAAATCCAACCTAAAGCTTGATTAAAAATATTTACTGTTGAAACCAGATATTTTCATACACCTAATAAAAAGACAGATATATATTTTTCTCACTAAACGTTTCTTGTTTTAGGTCAGCCAGAAGCTCAAAAATTATTTCTGTTTGCTAAATGCCAGAAAACTTAAGCTGCTGCCCTCCAAACAAACAACTCCTCCTTCTTTACAGCAGTATTGATCAATTATTTACATATCGGTGCTGGATTGCAAAAAGCAGCTTGACTACATTTCATACGTGTCAGACCCACATGCATTTTGTAGGAGCTGAAGGAGGAGCAGCCGGCTGTCACCTCAGTGCATCATCAGCCTGGTGGCCACCAGGCTTTACTTGGGCCCCCACCAGGCTTAGCTTTGCTTTTTCATTTAAATTTTCTTTAAATTTTTGCATTTTTAAAGATTCTATAGTTGGTGTTCAAATATTAATCTTTCAATCTTCCAATAACATAATTATTAAGGGATATTTTCAAATTTCCTGTCAACTTTAAACACTTTTTAACTCAAAGAGACGGCGGGCCGCTGGATGAGACATTTTTTCTGGGGCAAACCTTGAAAATGGCACTGAAAGAAATGTCATGTTTTCCAGTTCCAGTGTTAAATGTTCATTAGAATTTAAAGTTTATTGATCTTTGAGAACGTATTCTTGCTTTATTATGCCATTATTACCATTACATTACTTTAAAATCATCATATTACTTATCGCAATAACTTCTGGGACAATTATTCAGATGAATTTGTTATTGTGACAGACCTTCCAGCTATTTAATTCAATCATTTGAACAAAAACTTTGTTTTGCTTGTTATCAAAATTAGTTTGATCTGAAACATTAAATGGTGACAAAAAAAAAAAAAAAAAAGTTTAATCTTTAAGCAGGTTTTCCTCAGTAGTCTATACATTCAGTGAAGTTTGCTTAATTCATCGAGGTCAAACCGTAAACCTTTCTGCATACTGAGTTTGTTGGAACCGCATATCGAGCATAATGAGGCGGGAATATTCTGCGTGGGCGTCGGTTCTGGTGAGCGTGGCGGCGTCGGTTCTGTAGTTACACAAGCAGCTGTGCCTGGTGGCTACTTGGGGGAGTTCTAGTTTATTATTCCTTGTTTAGTCAACCTCTGTGGACTTTTTCTTCGCAGTGCTTCTTATGCACTATAGAATAAAGCTGCATGACTCTGTTTAAAATGAGCTCTGCTTTACCACCACAGGCTAAATATTAAAGCTGTGCCCCGGGTCGGCGCTCCTTCCAGCCCGCGCTGCTGCAAGAGGCTCTTTTCTGATCCACTCCAATAACATTAAGTTATTAGATGATTTCAGTGGATTTAATCAGCATAGTAATTCCTCTCCATGGAATGATAAGTCCCTCTCAAGAGCAGTTAGTAAGTCCACTATGCCTGCTGATTAGACACAAGCCCGCTGAAATAATTCATCAGAAAACCACGAAAAATAATTTATCAAAAGTTCCTCTCCCAAAACCCGCGCAGGACCTTTGCTCTTAAATAATTAAACTCTGCAATTAGGCGTCTTACCATGAGCTCAGTGTGAGGCTGCATGCAATATTCATAACAGCACATAATTATGCAATATATTCACTGAAATAAGAGGCCATATATCCAAAGCGGGGCTGTCAAGAGGCGAGACGTTTTTATTTGGTTCATAGGATGGTTTTGTCTCATCGATGAGAAGCCGGCCTCCGGAGATGGATGAGAACGACGTCGGGCCTTTAGCACGACGTCTTGCGATGTCTGCAGCTCTGAAACTGGGAAACACAAAGCAACAGAGAGAACGCACACTGAGTGGCCGTGCCCTCGCTACAGGAAGCGCTGCTATCAAAGCCCTGGCATACCTCTGTGCTGTTCCACTGACCACAGTCAACAACAGATGAAGAAGAAAAAAACAGGCATTAAATTAAAATGGAGCTGAGACGTGGTGCTGTCACAAGATGTGCTGTATGATGAATTATGTATAACGCTCTTCTCAGCATGGTAAAGAACTGTAAAAATAAAAACCAGGCCTGATGTTGCCTGGAGCAAATAAGCAACGGCTCCGGTCTGCAGTGGACGCTCTGCGGACAAGGTTGGCTTTCATGTGGAGGTTCGGTTCAAAGCCCAACGCAGAACAATCAAAGCTAAAGTGTAGCTGGATGGCGGCGCGCTCGATGCGGGCGGCAGGGAACACACGCGGGCGGGCGGGCGCCTCTTCCACATCACAGCGGCTCGATTTCCACACGCCGCCTTTGGAACTTATTATTTTTCACTGTGGATTTGAGGCTCACCGCTGCTGGGAGCTGTGAACAATCGAAGGCCTCTTATGACACGTGTATGATGAATGAGAGGGAAAAACGTCCATTTTCCACTAACTTTACTGTAGCTAACAAAGACTATCAGTGACAGATGATAGCTGGTCTTTGCCTGGATAAAAACTCTATTGTTGGGAGAATAATAAACGTTATAGACCAACACACACAACGCAAATCTGTACTAAACATGGATACTTTCATTAAGCTGTTTTTAAAGAGATTTTAAAGCTGTAATGGTGTAAAAATGTGTTGGATCAACATAAAATACAGGCACAATATATAAGAGTTTCATCTAAAACTTAATTTATTTCAGGATTCACTTTGAAATAAAAAACTTTTGTAATACCATAAACAGGCTGATTACACAAATTGTAGGGAATAATATTATAATATGACATAAAGCTTTAAAAAAGTTAATTTTTACATAGTACTACCCCTTTAAAAGCTAACTTTAACTCATCTTTGTTTTTGGTGGTTCCTCCTTAGATCAGAGTATTTATACTCTGATTACTTTGATCAAAACAGAAGACTTTGTAGCCCCTGTCCTGATATCTGTGTGTGTGTGTGTGTGTTGGCTCCAGCAGCAGTATGTGACGCAGCACTGACTGTATGTCCGTCTGCTGGACACGCTGTCAGCTCAGCAGTCTTCCTCCTGATTGTATAAACCATAACATGGCCATAAATATCATTTCTCTCTCAAATGAAGATGTTTACGAGGCGGGAACGGGAGGAGTGTGAAATGATGTGGAATTATGAACAAAAGAGAGAGAAGTATCCAGGACTTACAGAGCAAAGAATCGACAACAGAGGGTCCAAAGAGGAGAAATTAAAAAATAAAAACTGAGGTTTTTAACCACTGGGAGGGAGGATGACTGGAAACCAGGAATGACTAATGAGAGGAACAGAGAACAGCTGATGAAATAAACAGGAAACGAAGAATCTGATGAAACCAAACACTAAAGAATAACACTGAAATAGGAAGTCATAGCTAAATACACAAAAGGAAGAACTGCATATGCAACATAACAATAATGTAAGAACAAGTAAAAACAAAAATACAGACAGATAACGGTGCTTCTCTCATATTTGACTTAAAATGCATCAGAATCTGTTTAATATCAGAGTTACTTTTTATTTGAATTGAGTAAAATAATGTTTTGATTATTTTTCATCTTGCAGAGTTTTGCTGTTTGATGCATGAGAGCTGACATGTGAGACATTTTAGTCTAAAAGTTAAACTGATACAAACGATATTCTACTTACCCTCAAAATTGAAAAGTGCGCCAACCGAAACAGAAAACATCAAAATTTTATTAGACCTGAAACGAGACAGAATTATAAAGAAAATAGATCAGAGAACATTTTAAAATAAAGTCCTGAGCAGCAAACTTATCAAGACTTTTTTAATATCAAGCTCTCCATTTCTGTAGCTTTTTTTTCTACCATCAGTATAATACCAATGTGATTAACATAAATAAGAGTTAAAGTCAAAGAGGCGTAAAGGTCGTCACTGGGGACTGCTCTCGGGTCCGCCGGGTGATTTACAACAACTTAATTTGACTGTGTGGAGTAATTTATCTGTGACAGAGGAAGTCGCGGAACTATCTGCATGTCGCGCACGCATACGGGGCAACAATACGCCATAACGGCACACATCTCACATCCACCCAATCAGTCAAGATGCTTTACAACTTCTGTCAGAGGCCTTAACAGTTCTCATAAATTATAGGGCCATTGTACCTGCTGCCAATAACCTTTGAAGGAGAACCTCAGCCAAACTGAAGGAGCGGGAATGTATTGCTGTTACTGATGGGAGCCCCTCGAGCGAAGTGTCGGGAAAAAACTCAGACCCAAAACTTTGAGGGTAGACAAAGCTTTGTTTTCATCCAGGTATGAAATATGACATAAATATTGGTATTTTCATGATAAGCAGGCAGCAGGTTGCATTTCTTTCCACTTCAGCTCTGACTTTCCAGCTGCACTGCAAAAACACAAAAGTATTTTTATCTAGTTTCTCAGCAAGAGCTCCTTTACATCAATAATTCATTAATAATCTTAAAAAAGTTCCACCGGCAGATTATTTCACCTGTGACAAGATATTTTCCCCATTTTAGAAATGAAATAATCCACCAGTGGAACTAGCTCTTTTTTGCCAATATTAAGGAACTGCTGACTTAAAACAAGCTCCCAACTTTCTGAAAATTACCTGCAAGTTAGTTTTGTCTTTTTGTGATTGTACAAAAACATTTTCATTAGGAACTAGACAAAAATACTTTGTAAAGTCTAGTGTTTTTGCAGTGTAAGCATTGTATTTCATGTAGAGATGCACCGATTAAATATCAATATCTGAATCTGTCCCAATATTGAAAGAAATTCTAGGTCAGATATCAGTGCCAATGTGAATGATCCATAAGGGCAGATCTATTCAATATAATTCTGTGCTTTGTGCTCTGAGTGATGTAATGCTTTATTATTTATTAAACATTATATTTAGAAATCCTCATCGTATTTTATGAACCATTTGAAAGATTTGTTGTTGTTTATTTTACATATTTGACCAAAGCATCAGCCTACTGTTCAGTTCATGATTTATTTTATTTTTTAATTGCACTGACTGAACAAATTAAAGTTGCTTTTACATGTTTGTGTTTAGAAACTGAAAAGGTTTAAATCAATTCAGCTGTTTTTCTGTTTCAAATCGGTATCAGCCGATACTAAACCTCAGATCTCGGTTATCGGAAAAGAGAAAATTAGACCGTCTCTAGTTTCACGTAGAAAACAGGAGACATGAATGAAGCAAAACCCAACAGGAGCCAAAAAGCAACAATATATCGGCAAATTGACAAAAACGAGAATGTATATGAACTTCGGTTGTGCAAGCAATAATATGCAGTGATTTATTTGACACACACACACACACACACACACACACACACACACAGCCCACTGATATTCTGCTGGGAAATCATGACTAGTACCGGAGAGTACAGGGCAGTATCTCAACCTCATGTCAATAAGACAATCAATTTATACAAATATCAGGATGTGCAGCATGTAAACAGCGTGATTGGGGGATGTTTGATACAAATTTCTGCCTGTTTCCCGACTGCAGCTTTTTGATAGCATTCATGACGCTCAGAGGGACGGAAACCTGCGGGACAGAACAGGAAGCAGCGAGTCCTGTTGTCACGCCAACAGAGCGGACGTCGGATCGAAGGGCAGACGTTGATGACCGCCTGCAGCGATTCACTTCCAGCTCCATTTAAACGCCACCGGTATTCTCACAAGGGATCTCAGAGACGCTTGGAAACCACAGAGTGGGTCTGACAGACAAAGCCGGTGATTTGAAGGTAATTGGGATAAAATTGGCCTCACTGACTGAAAGGCACAGAACATTGAGTTTGCGTTAATACAAAGTTCTTCTTTCAAACGTTACGTTTTTCCTTCAGATGTGCTTCTCTCCAGATCAGTTATAGAAAAGAGAGACCATGCAGTTTTATTACAGATATGAAATCATGAAGATGAAAAAGGATTTTGTTGTGAAAACCAAAATGTTTGGGTTTTTTGTCATGCTTACACTGAAAAAAGACAATCTTATCAAGTATTTCTAGTTTCTAGTGCAAATATCTTAGAACACTTGAAATAAGACAAAACTAACTCATATGAGTAACTTTTCAACAACACATAGGAGCTTCTTTTTGAATAAAACATTCCTTAATATTGATAAAAAGTACCAATATTACTTGCCAGAGGTAAAATAATCAACCACTGGCAGATTATTTAACATGGGGAAAATATCTTGTTATAACTGAAAAACATCTGTTGGTGGAACTACGACTTTTTTTTAATCAATAATAAGGAATTGTAGAAACTCCTACATCTTGCTAAAAAGTTACTTATAAGTTAGTTTCCTGTCAAGATATTTGCACTAGAAACTAAACAAAAACATACTTGGTAATACTTTGTGTTTTGCTGTGTACTTTTTGTATTTTCTCAGATATTTCCAAATTTTAAGAAAAAATGAAAATAGGAGTAATTCAGGAATATCCCTGGCTGTCAATATGTCAGGCCTGAATGTGCAGGTTCCTTTAACAGGAGGATAAATCATCCGGGATGCAGAGCGAGTCAAACAGATGGTCCCCATAAAGCTCAGTGTAAACTCTCCAGATGCTGAGAGGGAGCTGCAGATCCTCTGACATGCAGAGGAATGGAGGTTCTGGTAACGCTGTGCGTATTAGTGCTCTCTTTATGGCTGCGTGAGGCTCTGTGGAGGGGAACCCGGGCCCCGCCACAGGAGCTGCTCCCAGGCTTTATGCTTTGATGAACCTACCCTTGAAAAAGCGGGACATCCGTGACCGTACTGGGAGCCCGGTCGACGCCTCCTTCTCCTCCTGCCTCTCCTGGAACACATAAATCAGATTCTCATATCATCATCTAGTCATATTCCATGCATATGCAGCTCTAATCAGTAAATCTGTCAGCCTTCTCACCTTTCGGTGATATATCAGATTCGTAATACTCTCCCCACATATGCAGTAAATCTGGGACAAAGCTCATGTTTCTTGAAATTCAAAGATGGAAGAGCAGAACTTCACTTGGAACAGAAACTGGGACTTGAATAGCAGCTCAGCCTGGACTCTCTGTCTGCTGAACACATCAGCGCACCGCAACATATCGTCCTCCTCTCAGCACTAAACCAGACGGGAAACCAGAACCATTTACTCCAGAACATCTCGGCCCGGTTTAGGGATGCAAGCAATTAACCAACTTCTAATTAACTGTTGATTTAGTGGTTTATAGATTAAAATTAGTTCCAGTCGATTAACTAATAATGTCCACTTAGACGTTCTATCAGTGTCGTAGTTTGGCCACCATCCAGCAGAGGGCGCCGCTGGTCATTTAAGCGGCGTTAGTTGATACAGAAACAAAGTTGGCAGAGTCATACCAGAACAGGAAAGAGAAACAGTCCAAACAGAGTCCGGTTTGGGATACTAAATGCACTTTATGTTGTTCTGTTTAGAAATATGAACAATAAATTCCTTAAGTTTCACCGTAGCAACGCTTCGTTCAGCCGAGCTGCGTCAACGTCCACGTCAAAAATTACTGATTTGCTTCGAAGGTGAGAATGTGATTACTGCTGTATTAGGGCCACTGTAGACAGAAAACAATTAGCATATTTCTGTCAAAAAAAACTATCTGAAACATTCAAGAAGAAACAAACATTTCTGAGCTCCAAAAGTCAAAAATATGAAGGAAAAAACATTGAAATTTTGAGATCAATCTCAGAAATGTTGTAGAAAAATACTGGTTTCCAAAGTCAAAAATTTGCTAGGAATCGATTATCAATTAATTGTTAGTTGATCAATAACATCGATCAACTTTATATTAACTAATTAATCAATGACCTGAATCCCTAGTCTGATTAATGGGCAGTAACTGAGGTGTAGAGGAAAGCTGTGCTCTGCGGGGAAACCAGGCGCTGACATTGTCTGCAGCCGATCATGGCTGACCTTGCATGGGGACGCTGCGGCCTTCGCCATGGCGACGCAGGCCGGGCGAGGCTGATCGTCATGGCGACGCAGGCTTCGGGGGATTAGCAGCCAGGAAAACCAGAGGAAAGACAAATGAAATGGACGCGCAGGAATTGATCAATGCCTTGGTCAATAACGGTTCGATTTCTTCCTCACAAAATTCCAACGAAGAGGAAGACGATTGATCTGACATCTCCAGCTTCATTGGCATTTCTAACAATATTAATTAAGAAAAATGCTAGCTGACTGGTAGATGGGTCAGCCAATATTGTTAAACCAAAACAAATGATAGTTGCAAACACAATGCTGCTACAAGAAGGTGCAAATCTACTCGTGTTCACATTTCCTGAAAGTGGACGACGTCTCCAACACGGACGGACGTCAAGAAATCAATCGGCACTTTAACCGAGTCCAGAGGAAACCTCCAGAGCGCCCGGCGACGGCCCGTAAGAAAAGGCCTGGATGAATGAGCATCAAGCTCCGGCTCGTCATTTTTTCGCTCTCCGTCATTGAGATTGGCCGCTCTAACTCTCGGCGGACATCTTGGCTTGGCAGAGACGCTGAATCTCGTTATTCTTTCTTTGGCCCGGACCACACAGGTCAATACCACGAGCACGGCGAGCGCATCGCCGGGGTGCTGTCTGGAAATGCATTTCAATTCAACGCAATAAATCATTTAAAGCTCCAGCTGAAAATGTAATCATGTAATTGAATTTGGTCATCAATATCTACTATATACAAGCGCGTATGCAGAGTACAGGGGGCATTTTGCGGGCGTATACGAGGACCGGGGTGGGAGGAAATCTGTCAGAGCTCAGCCGGAAGAATGAGTCATGGCTCTGCAGTTAGGCTTCGTTATTATTCACACGCCTCTAAATGATGGGGTTGCTGACGATGAGACGCCAACAGTCTGTTTAGCTCCAAATGAACAGAACGAGTTAAGTTTTAATATCATCAATATTACTGTGGGTCTGCCGGGTAAAATAACATTAATTCCCAAAGAAAAGTAAAGATATTTCTTTCAAAATCCACTTTGTATAGAGCAGGCGTGTCCAAACTTTTTGTAGCAGAAGCCAAACGCAGGTCAAAAAGTTGTATTCAGGGTTTTGTTGATTGTAAGCAGGCATGAAAATATTTATAAAACTGTATAGGAATTGAATGTGTAAATTGTTGTAGGTCCAGAACTTCAAAAAGGTTCTGCATGTTTTCCTTACTGAAAGCCAACCGCTTCGCTGAATTATTTTGGTCTTGATTGAAGAAAACAGAAAAAGATTAATAGATAGAAAACGATATATTCAGCGCTAAAAAAAACATGAGTTAGGTCACTCTTCATTTGAAAACTGTTGCTGTATTCAGATAGATTTTAATAATGTGATTAAAATCAGATTTGAATGTGAATCTGGTCTTACTTACGACCAATCTGAGAAAAAAGTCAAATTTTTCTTTTTTTAATGACCCCATTATTTCACTTGAAAACTTTTTTTGTAGATTTGTACCTCTTTCATAAAAACGTTTGCTTGCTCTGTTTGCATTTCCCCCTTAAAAAAGACACTTTTTAGTTTTTCGTCTTCTAAGGATTTTTATTTTTTTTTACTTGAAGGTCTGTTGGATTAAATCCTGATAAAATAATGCATGAAGGTGTGTGGTTGTAACATGACAAAATATAAAACAATTCAAGGTTTGAGAATTCGTGTCTCCTGAAAAACAGTCTTCAGGATCTCAGTCCGTCTTCTCCTTTTCGTCCATCTCAAATAGCTAAAAGATGGAGGAAAATCTGTCAGCAAAGGAAACAATCACAAAAAGTCGCTGAGTATGTCCACAGATTATTATTATTATTATTAATAATAACATTATTTTCTACCATGTGATGGTCAGGTCCTGTAATCCATAGTCAGTCTAAATCAGCAACATTCTTGTGAGGCTAAAAGTAATAATTGATGAATTAAGGTATTGATGAGGTCTTTAACCAGGGTCATAACTGGCCCCAGAAGTCAATAATTATCCCAAACAGAATATCTTTATTGCAAAATGCACACAGCAGCAAAAACCATCACCTCACCAAAACATCCCCCTGCGGTGTAATTGCCACTACTTGAAATTATAGTTTTCATTAAAAAGAGCTGTTCAAGGTTATT
The DNA here is from genome assembly GCA_010277075.1 of Poeciliopsis retropinna. NCBI lineage: Eukaryota > Metazoa > Chordata > Actinopteri > Cyprinodontiformes > Poeciliidae > Poeciliopsis > Poeciliopsis retropinna. The sequence goes on from VMRM01000018.1 coordinate 2,122,575, forward strand.
GATTGCTTAAATAAGACTCAATATCTTCTCATTTTCAAAGCTGAATGAATTTGCGGGGAATAGTAATATCACCCAACTATTGTTAGCATCCATCATGGCGCGGCGGCGGCGCTGCTGCTGCTGTCCCTGGAGGATTATTAGGGTAAAATAAGTGTATTTAAATGAGTGTAATTTCTGGGAAGCAGAGATCTGTGCAGAAACATCTGCATGCTCAGCTCAGCCGCGCTTCATCACCGTGACCACGCACAATAACCATAACAAAGGACACAAATCAGGTGCATAGCAGGATCAGCGTCTACCTTTACTGTGACTCCATCCGCTGAATGTACAAAACCCGACTGAGACTCTCAGCAAACAAAAACATATCTAGCTCTCACTATCTAATCTGCCTGTCAGAGGTGCACTCTGCTGACTTCCCTCGTCCTTAAGAATACATTTGCAGGTAATAATACACAGAGAGAGCCACTGAGGCAAAATAAACAGGTTATGCACATATTAGAGGAAACGTGCTTGCTGGGAACAGGTCTGCATGACCCTCACAACTAGGAAAATGATGATTACCATAATTACTGGTTAGGCCATTTTCATGTGACCTAATTCCAGAGCAAATGAGAAAATTGGACATAATAATGAAGTGAAAATGAACTGAATGTGAGACAGAACTACATAAAACTTATTATAAAGAGTACTCACATGTTTCTTGGAAACTGCAGGCTTAGCTTTCTTTGGATGTGTGGCGTCTAATTTCTTCCTGTTTGCAGAGGAGGTAGAGGCTTCGTGCTCTTCTTCAACTGTTTTCGCTTCAACCTGCTCAGAGGGGAAAACATGAGAACCTCCATGGTACACATTGTTCCTCCCAACAGAAATAGACCAACAGTGAGTGGAGAACAGCTGCAAAGTGGGAGGAAAATGACTTTCCAAACTTTTACAAAACTTTTACCAATTGAAATCTAAAACATGTTCATTTAAATCCAGCCTGACAGAGTCAGTGCTCTGGTTTGTGTCTCTCCCAGTTTGGCAGATAGAAGATAAATGTTTTAACCATTCTTCTTTACTAAACAGCTCAAAGTGTTTGTAAAGATTCGATGGAGGAAATCAGTGAATATCAATTTTCGGATTTCTGTTTCCATCCAAATGTGATGCAAATTTTGAGTTAACTTTTAAAATGTTGCAAAAAATGAAAAGAAAATGTGAAATTGGCAGGTCTTCATCTACTGTTTTGCAGCAACTTAACTAAAAGGAAATAAATAATCTGAAATTGAGACCATACCTGTTGTTGTTTTCAGACTTTTTTTTGCAAATATCCAGACAGACACCGACAACAGAAACAGCTGATCAGTGATGTGAGATAAATGTTTTCTACATCAGAACATATTCAGGAAATGTTTCCGGCTCCCCTTCAGAACATGAAGTCTTTTTTGGAAAAGTCAAAAGAATAATTTTGACATTTTCAGTAAGCACCAATCTACTTTTTTCACTTCCAATACCGATACTGATATACAGAAAAACATCTTCAGTTTCCATCAAATTTTTTTATGCAATTCTTCAAAATACACACAAAAAGCATTGATGGAAACCCAGCTGTTGTTTCAAATACATGCTGCACTTTTTTGAAAAACCAAGGGTCATTTTCCTTCCTCTTCAAAAACATGCACCACTTTGCGTTGGTCTAACATATGAGATCCCAGCAGCAACACAGTTTATGGTTTAATGTGAAAAAATATGAAGAACAGAAATCAGTGGGTCTGTTCTTGCATGTCACTCTCCTTTACTAAGCTGCATTTCTGCAGTCTTTATGTTTATGCAGCGTGTTCTGGTGAGCATTTATGAGTCTTAGTGTAAACATAAAATCAAGTCAGGCCTTCTCACCCAGGAAGGTAAAGCTTAGCGGGGAGAACATAAACAGCTTGTCATAATGATGAATTATCATCTGACTCCATGAACTAAAAAACATAGTTTTCCAGTTCCTGACATGCTGTCAGGCTGAATAATTCAACATGTCTGTGTTTCCTTCACACAGCCGATATCTGTGCCAACATTTTGTCTTTAGGAATCAGAGCTTACTCCCATGTCGGTAAACAGAGCAAACTGAATGCTAAAGTGCTCATTAGGTGGCGGCTGAGTGGGATTACGTCTCACCTGATCAATCGGCAGGTCCACCTGCAGGTGGGGGTCTTCCTGCACCTCCGCCGCGCCCTCCACCTCACTTCTTTTGTTTTTTGCATTAAATACGCTGTTGGCTGAGGAAAAAGGGATTAATCACAATTACTAGTCATTCTGCAGTCACCGTTTCCCCCCTCTATCCCTCTCTGCCCCGTTCCCTTCTTTTTCCTCTCCTGCTCAACTTCGCAGGAGATCAATACTGCTGTTGAGCCATTTATTTATGTAGAAAGGAAGGACCAGGATATAGGCCATCATTGTGAATCTTTGCCCCCGTCTTCAGACAGGAAGCGTTCCCAATTTAGTCGAGATTTAGCTCATTCTGTTACATTAAACAGATTTTCTCCTGTAAACAAATTCCCTTTCTGGCAGCAGCTGCTAAAACTGATCCAGGGTGTAATTTTAATAATGAAACACGCTGCTGAACTGCCTGGGGTGATTTCATTTTAATAATAAATAACCGTGGTTGTTAGAATTCACAGAGATGAGACTAAAAAACTGTACAGAACAATACTTTGAGGCTGAGATCTGCTCGCACCTTTTTGTTGTTGTTTTTTTTTTTTTTTCATTTAAACATTATTTTTAGCTTCCAGATTAAATCCACAAAAGCAGCAGAATGAAAGAGAAGCAGACGTGTCTGATACAGGTGCTGGTACCACGGAGCTGCCTCATGTTCTAAGGATCTAATGGAGTGAATTAGTAATGAGCAAAAAGCCAAATTTAGCTCCTGGTATTGAAGTTTATAAAGAGGAAAATACAAGAGGTATTATGTGGTAATGATAAACCATTTTGGTATTATCTGATGGAAATGGGACATTTTCCTATCATTACATTTCAGAGAACTTAGGCCCCGTTATTACACACCGTCTGACCAAAAAACAAGGCGCCACCTGGATTTAACCACGCAAATGGCTGCTGCACGGGTGATTATGTTTTATTTAACACCGACTGATGCAACGAGCAGCAACCGTGTGGAAAAGATGTTTGTCTGTTTAAGAAAGGTCAAATTGTTGGCATCGAGAAAGATTATTGAAACTCCTCAAATTAGGCTGCACATTGTCCAACGCGTGATTAAAAACTGTTGAGAACCATCAACATCCGGGAAGAAATCAAAAACCTTAAAGATCATGGCCAGCGATCACTACGTCTGTCATGGTAAATTATACCAATAATCATTGAGATAAATGAAAATTTTGTTGTTTTTGTCACAATTTTCAAGTAATATAATGATAATAGCATAAAAAAAACAAGTTCACCCTCTCAAAGACTAACTGTGATTTTGTAAAGAACATGTAGCCCTGGAACTGAAAGACATTTTAAATATTCAAAATAAAACACAACCAAAAACAACAAACAAAAAGGGAAACAACACACACACACACACACGCACACACACACGACCTAAACCATTTTAACTAAAATGAGTTATGAATTCTCTAGTTTCTAGTTCCAACAGCAGATTATTTCACTTATCCTATGGGGGAAAATGTCTTGTAATAAGTGAAATAATCTGACAGTGGAGTGAGTAATATTTCAGTATTAAGTTATTATTTACTTACAAACAAGCTCCTATTTCCATGTCAGTTTGCTGACATATTTAGACTAGAAGCTACTTGGTAAAGTTTTGTGTTTTTGAAATCCTTCTACCAGTGCCTATATTTTAAATCGTAAAATGTTACTGAGCTTTGTTTGTGAAATTGACAGCACTTTATAGGTTTTGAATGTTTGTTTGGTTACCATGACGCCCACCTTCATCACGTCCTGCTGGACTAACTCCAGTTTTCTGACCAGTTGCACAAACAGCATCTTTATTTTCATTTCCAATATTTCTGACTTTACATACATTTGAAGTGTTATCAGGAATTTTATTTTGTTTTCAACATTGGTTTTGAAAATTGGACATCCATATAATTTACAGTAACACTGATTAAATAACAATATGTTTTCTGGACCTGACCCTGATAAAAACTGGACTGGAAATGTTTTACATAAATTAAAGGTTAACAGTTGCAGTTCTGTTAACAGCAGAGATAATTTTTCATTTGGCGCTTTTGCATCTTTGCTAACTTTGAAAATGTTTAGCACATTTAAATTTCCCCAAGCTAATTTTTAGGCAGATTCTAAACCTTTAAAATTACCTGGTTGTTTTGCAAACCTTTAGTTGAATAAAGTTACTCTTCTGTGTTAAAGTTTGATCATCAGCTCTGTATGATCTTCATGCATAACATAAAATTTGTGAAAAACATTTTAGACAAGCTGCTTAATGAACTCTTCTGCTTTTGACTTTGGCGTCTTTCGGCATTTGGTGTTTTTATTATTTATAAATTATAATACTGTTCTTTCAATTCCATGACAACCAAAGCTTTTAAACTACAACAAGTTACACTTAGCTCCTTTTGCACCATTGTGAAAAAAACATATTTACTTCTTATTAACCCTCCTCTTGTCCTCATTTTCTGTATACACCCTGTGTGCTCCGGGTCAACATAATCCGTCTTCACTAAACCCCCAATATAAGCAGCTTAATTGAATTTTAAACACCAAATTTCATCTTGTATATTGTAATTCACCACAAAATGTGTGAATACTTGAGTTTTCCCTCTCCACTTAAATTTCTATAGCTTAAGAAAAGAAAAAAATGTGTAAAAAGGAGTTTCGAATGCATTTTTATTCATCTCAATGACTCATTTTCTTTTACTTTTCTCCAGTGAACAATTTAAGAGAATGTACAATACAAAAATATGAAAAATAACATAACGCATTCAACTAATTAGCACATGTAGGGCAATATGCAAGTGCACAGCCTCTGCAAATATATTTCTTACACCTGCAGCACACAGTATGTGTTTTACAGTCCTTCTTTTTAGGGCAGAACTGACATCTCTTCCTCTTACTTGCCCTCGCTGGGGAAGTGGCTGTGGTAGATGGATCCTCAGGTTGATCAGGAGCTGCTGCACTCTGAATAGCTTTCACAACTGCTGCTGAGGCTTCTGTGCGAGGGACATGCTTCCTTCTTTCAATGAGTGGAGTTACAAGTGCCTTTCCCAGCTGCTCCAGGAACACCCTCCTCTTGTTGTGCTTACGAGACATCCAGGTTGGGTCGATCTCTCTCCAAATAACAATCTCCATCTTCTTCTTCGGATGCATCCTCTACTTCCTCTTCTGAATCAGAGTTGTCTTGCTGGACATGTGAGAAAATCGCCTCTAAAGCCTCTTCAGTGTTGTAACGCACACTCATGGCTTCAGCACAGACACAATTCGGGGTCCTGTTATGCAGGAGCTTTATAACCTCTGGAAATAACAGGTGGTCTTTTGAAGTCTGTGAGAACACCCCTGATTTGCCTTGTTTACGTCTGCTACTGATTGGTCTGAGACACACCTAAAACTTTGTAACATTCTGTGGTTTGTGAATAACTGTGACCTTAATTTCAACTCTATTTGCCTCACGAGTCATTTTGACCCAAAGACCATTTTTGTAAATTGTTTTGTACAGCTTACATGGAAATGTGAATAAAAGCAACATTTAACTTTTTCTATTGTTTTGGCCAATCTAGGAAAAGTCTTAAAATCTCAAGTTAAAAAAATAACATTTAGTGGATTTTTGGGGGGGGGGGTTAACACAGGAGCGGTTCATTTTGACCCAAGAACAGTAGGAGGGTTAAAACCAGCTTCGTATTATCAAAGTTTTATAATAATTGCTGCATCCTGAGAAAATGTCTCAAACAAGATGTTTTGGATTTATTTCCCACAAGGTGGCCGATTGAAATCATCTATGATTTAAACTCCCTTAAGAGCGTTTGAAGCCTTGTTCTGTTTAACATTCACCTGGAAAAGTCGTGTTAATGAGATATGTTCTGTTTGGACCCACAGAACAGGTTGGGAATCCAAAGAAATCTCCTCCACCTTTCAGAGGATTTATTTTTCTGTCCTCCCTGCACACCAGATGAGTGTCTTCTTACTCACACACACAAAGAAGAAAGTACAGTGATGCACAGCCATCTAGACACGTGCAAAAATGAAACCCATAATATAAATTTGTCATCAAAAGGCAGCAGGTTTATTTACGTACAATCATAGTGAAGAAGATTGTGATGAAGGAACAAACACAGAGGAAGAGGAGTCTGGAAAGCAAACATTGCTCGTGAAAAGCTCTGCTTACCTCCTGCTGTGACGCGTGCCGCTTTTCTGGACACCTTCCTCTGCTGTTTGACTCGCTCCGTCTTGGCTGCATGTTCCTTCATCTTGCCCCCGACTGTGAGCTCAAGGTCCTCTCTATCGCATACCTGAGCTCACAGCGAAGAGACCAGAAAGCAGAAAACATGACACCAGAATAAAACACATTTTCTCTGACTTCTCTCATTAAAATTTTGTTGGCAAAACAGCAGAAACTAAATCAGTTTCTGTACATTGGACAAAGGAAAAACAAAACTGTCGTCCATCCAAACATGAAATTGTGGTTGAAAAGTAGCAGGTGGGAAGAAATTCAAGAAAAGATATCTATTGATGTCTGCATGTGGTTTAAATGGGATGCAATGGGTTAAACTGGCATCGCGCTTCATTTTTTGTTTAGGTTCAATTTTGACAGCACATACAGACCTATGGGCTATTTTCATGCTTGGCCAACTTGAAAAAGCCATAAAAATGTTTCTGGGCTTCTAGTGCTTGGAGGATCAGCGCAGCAGCACAAAACGCTTAATTATGAAGTAAAAAAAACAAGAAAGACGTTTTGCTATCAGCTGGCCTGATTCTATGATTCAGCCATTAATGCTGCTCTCTCAAAATTAAATGATTTATAAAAATGTTTAATTTTCTCATTTCTAAAACAGCTGTTTCAATGTATTTTATTAAAACTGAACCTATTCTCCTATTTGCGGATTTTTCTGTAACAACGCTAACAGAGAAGCTAGTTGTGCTAGTTGAACTAGTCGTTAACAGTTCTGCTAATGCTAACATGGCATTTAGCAGAAGCTAATGCTAAAGCGCTAAATTCAACCATGTTTTAATTCAACCAGCGAATCATTCTGGAGACCAACGCCTTAAAAACAACCAATAACCAAAACTTCAACACTTACTGAATGTTTACAAAACAGCCAAATAAATGAATGTTTTAGAGTTTATCCTGAACAATAATTTAGAGGAAGCTAAGTGTGCTAAATGTTTTCAAAGTCAGCATCAACACTACACATAAAAATGAGCAGAAGTGTGTCCACAGCTGAGTTAAAACATATTTAGCGTTTTTTGCAGTTCTGCTTGTTAACTATTCAACTTTAATGGTGTAGAAATAATCCTGAATGGACGATTTATCGATTCGTACCGCCAAGCAGACCGATTTGTAAAAATAACACATATTTATTTTTTACTGATAGTTGGAAATATGTTACTGTGACTCCAAAAAGTGATATTTTCCAGCAGAAAGTCGTATAATTCATATTTCATGAGTGAACTGGCCCAAATCAGGAGTGGAAGCAAAATCAAAAGGAGCCATTTTTAGCTGGATGGACAGAAACAACATTTAGACAATTTAATAGGGAATCCAGTCTGAAATCTTATTCTGACTATGAACATTTTTTAAGTTACATTAGGTTGTTTTTTTTATTTTTAGTATTTTCCTTTAACCTTAGTGTTTCATGAGCTGACATGTTCTAGTGTTATTGAATTCCTCTGGTTTCAATACATCACAAACACTCAACCTATCAATCACCTGGGAGTGTGGCAAACAAATCATTTATTGATGGAATGGGGCAGGCGTGAATTTCTAACCGCATTTGTCTTATTTATCAAACCAGATCAAACAATGAAAATCCAAACAAGCTTAAAGGGAAAAGGGAGGGAGTTGCACGGAATAACTTATTCCTCAGCAGCAGACGGCAGAAGGTTATTGATGGATGGGGAGAGCAAAACAAAACACAGAAAAGGAGAGGAGGGGGTTGGGAGTGAGCCGCACAGTGGGACAGAGAAGGAGTGAGAGAGGAGGAGAGGAAAAGCAGGGAGAGTTCAGTCTGATGTTCACACAGTAGGGTACACATCTGAATTAATGCTTCCACAAAAGACAGTTTTCTCCTCGCAGGCTCCTCTTCCCCTCTGTAGGCAGCGAGGTGAGGGATGTCTCCCTTACCGGCTGAAACGCGGTGAGTTAGCTAACGCTGCGTTTCGGCAGCGGGGTCCCTGAGCTGGCTCAGGGGACGCTGCACTGATCTCCACCAGAATACACTCCTGGCTCTGCTGTTTGCAAGCTCACTAACATGGAGTCTGGGGAATAGCCCAGTTGCTTCTGTTTGCCTGCTTTAATGCGGAGGCAACGTCTGTTGATATTCCTTTGAATTCCTGCAGCCGATAGTGGACTCAGGAAGAGAAGTAGAACAACAAAAAGAAGATTGAAGTTTGCTTGGTGTATTTAGTGAAGAAGAGTTGAAATAGAGTTCATGCTGTAGGTTTGCAGTGGGGAGAGGGATTGGGATAAGAGGAGCCATTTTTCATATTCACTACATCAAGGGAACCTTAGTTTGGTCGCTAACTTATATGTCTGATAGTTTGATAATATAGCATGTCTAAAAAGTTGTTGTATCCCTAAGCTGCCACCTCCCTCCCTCAGACACAAACACAGACGCAAACACACACACACCTCCTACTCAAACTCCCCGCCCTCTAACCCCCCCTTCCCTAAATAAGTCACTTTTTTCCCATCGAGCACAGCGCAGTCGGCTTGGGAAAGTGCTAAAACTGAATCCTTGGCAAGTTCAGACTCTAAGAACCCAAAAACAGGAGATCAGAGAACCGACCGGGTTTCAACCTCAGCTCCTCACTGACTAACGTGAGACAACGTCACCATGAAGCTCCGAGTCAAATCACATCTGGCCAATCAAATATGGAACAGCTTGTTTTGCTTTCTGACAGCCTGGTGATGAGATGTAAATAGATACCATTTAAATCAACACTGAATCAGGGCTCATCACTCAGGGAGGGAAAAAAACGCAGAGCAGATCTGGGAAAGCAGACGCACAAGAGGAGGCACGGCGGTGGAAAAGCTGAGGTCATGCGGCCTCTTCTGGGTTACATATCTGCAGCTCCGGGTCCGGTGGGAGCAGACGACGTTGTGTATCAGGAGGCCCCAGCCTGTACCAGACTTAGTACAAACAGGGTCTCTGGGAGGGCAGAGCAGAAAGCAATCTGTGGCCCTCTCAAGTAGCAGAGAACAGGAGTCAACAAGAGGACAGGGTGATCAGATAGCGGGGGGATAACGGCGGTCCCAAACAATCGGGCCGACAGGCCTCCAGCCGTGCCGGCTGTGGGATCGGTGGGAACCACTCCCAGGCTGCTTCACAGTTAGCAGACATGCTGGCAGCAGCGAAGAGGCACCGCTTCCCTCAGGGCCGCGCTGCTTCCCCTCACCGCTGACATCATCCGCCAGGAGCCCAGGAATGGGGAGCAGCAGTAAAGTGTCGCCGATGACAGAAAGTCTGGACAGTCCGGAAACCTCTGCGGATTATTTTTACAACATGCTTCAGGTACATTATGATTACTGCAGCATGAAGTAATGGGCAAGGATTATACCCATGACTCCAATTTCTCTCTGCCCGGCTTTCGAGCCAGAGTTAGATTTAAAGTCAACGTGTTATGTTCCTTTTAAACAAACTGGGATAGGTCTACAAAACATGTTCTCCTGCTGGCCACGCCCCCACTGCACCCCACAACTCATACTTTATACAAATGGCTGCAATTATACAACTATACATCTTTGAAAAACAGAATTAGAGCCATGTGATCAACCAACAAGAATGCAGCAAGTGGTTTCTGAATGGTAAGTTGACAACAAAACACATTCACTGTACAGAACATACAGCAGTTCTAGATAAAACCTTGGGTTGCTAGTTGAGGGGCAGCACCTGCAGATTGTGACTCAATAATCATGAGGCTTTTGAAAGGACTCCTTTTCCAAACACCAAAAGACATTCCCTTATTGCCAGAAAACATCTGGATGTACAAAAAAATTAACTTTGTATAATAGTTCCTCTTTAAAGAGGAGCAGCAAAAGCAAATGAGATAGATTAGCAATGTTTGCTAACATTGCTAATCGGATTATCTTCTCTGCTGTTCGTTGCAAGACTGACTGCGACTGGAGGTCAACATCCACAACGACTCTTTGAAGAGACTTAATGTCATTTGAACTCAACTGAATAAAGAAATTAATGGTTCAGGGTGCACTTTCTTGAAAAGGTAATGAAAAAAATGTTAGTTTTTTTTCATAAAAATATTTATTTTTGCACTGTGAACAGCCAAGTTGATGATGTGACAGTGGTCATAAAGGGCCAGGACACCAGTAAATAACCAGAAATGAGTTTCAGGATGTTTGAACGCCACCTGATTGGATTCTGAAGCGTTTCAAACTGCTGTAATTCTTGGTGGCATAAATCCGACCAGGTGCCAGAGACGTCTGAACACCATGAGAACAATCTCCTGTAGGTCACGTCCCAACGTTGCTCTATTACACAGGTGTCAAACTCCAGTCCTCCAGGTGTCCTGCAGGTTTTAGATGAGCCACAGGTACAAAGCACTAGAATGAAATGGCTTCATTACTTCCTCTTTGTGTAGCTCAGATCTCCAGGGCCTCAATCAACTAATTATTCTGTTCAGGTGGTGCAGCAGAGGCACGTCTAAAGGTTGCAGGACAGCGGCCCTCGAGGAGTCTGACAGCCCTGCTATTGGATTGAGTTTTAGTGACAGTGGAGGCATGTGGAGTTCCGCAAATTCATTGTCGTAGTTTGAAGCATCATCCTGTCGCAGTCAGAAGATGGGAACACTCTTCTGACCAGCAAGTTCAGCCGTTAGTGACATCATCACTAAAGGCTGACCTTCCTGTCTGAATGTTACAACTGATATCAACTCATCAGATGTTTGAGTCTCTTACTGCCCAGTTCTGATCGATTTGTATGCATGTTAGCTCGAGCTTTCTGCGTTTAGCTGCTCCCAGTGCTGCTGCTGTCGCCCATCTGCTTCAAGGTTCAGCCTGTTGTACGTTCAGAAATGTATCTCCACATTCTCCTCTAACTTCTGATATCAACCGGGCATCGGTTTCTACACAACTGTTCACTGGATTTTCTCTTTTCAGACCATTTTATGTAAATCTGAGATGATTTAGTGAGAAGTTTCCAGTAGATCAACATCCCATCTGTCACCATGTTCAAAGTCCCTGAAATCAGTTTCTTCCCCTTTCAGATGCTCTTCATCATGTCGTCTTCACCACGTCTCCACAAACGCAGTGAGCTGCCGCTGTTGCAATAAGCATTTTATCAATTAAGCGCATGAATTGATAAATTAAAATGAACTCAATGATCTCAATCTGATGAGTTTTTACAAACAACCATTTTATTAATGGTTTTGGTTTTTAATTTCTGTTTTTTGAAACCATTTTCAAACTGTTTTCCATGTATTTCTACCATTATTATTATTTGAAAGCTATCAAGAGAAAAGAAAAGTGATGAAATAGATTAACTTTTCAGTCATTTTTACAAACTCTTATTGTGTTTTTCTTTTAATCTTCCAGTCACAGTGTTTTCTATTCTTTGCTAAGTTAATAAGTTTTTGAGAGGACAAACTTGCATTATTATTCCATTATCAATATAGCACTTAAAATGGTCTCAAAACAATAATATTATTGTTTTAATTACTTCATGTGCCATTTAACATCAGTTTTAAAGCCAAGTCTCATCAGTAGGTTAAACACCTGATGCTATGCTCTGCTCTCTGACTGCAGTTCTCTCTTTTTTGTACCCAAATCCTTTTACTTCACATCTACACTCATTCAAGTCAAGTGAAACATGTTGGCCTTTTGAAAATGAACGTTCCACTGTCCGGACCAAACGCCCATCATTCCTGCAGAGATAGTCGCAGCAGGACAGACGGCATCTCCGAGCCGTCAGGCTGCAAGGGCAAGGTTACATTTAACACATCCCCAGTGAGCATGTTTAAGGGATGCTTTTACTGGCATTTCCAGCCAGACTGCTGTTGTTTTGTGAGGTCAAAGTGAAATTAACGATAGATGTGACCCTATAAAGGGCTGTGTAATCAGCAAGCTAAACAAGTGACAGATCAGGGGCGAGCAAGTCGTTTTTGCTGCATGTATTTTTTCCCCCTATGGAAGATTCTTATTAACCCAGCAGCTCAAGCCTGCAGATTCATGAGACACAGAGAGATGGAAAATGCAGCAGCACCATGCCTGCCGAGTGTCGCTCCAGAGAAATCACAGCCATAGATCTGTCTCTGTCTCCACCTACTGGCAACATGTGGAACAGCAGCAACTTCACTTCGAGCTCTTGGTTATTTTATGAGTTTATTTTGATGACAAAGTTGTTTTCATTGATTATTTTCTGCTTGGACGGTTGCTAACATGATGAAAAGATCTTACTACAGCGTCTACACTTCAGCTCATTCTAATACACCGCTAATATCAATCCATATATCTGAACAGAAAGCCATTCAACAGAAGGTACCGCTGCAGATAAGGGCAAGGGGTATTTTTCTCCATCTAATAAAATTGGCACCTGCAACAGCCTTGCCATCTTTCATGGTTAGAAAAATCAGATGTCAGACGCGTCTCTCACAGGAAGGAGGGGCCTTGTGAGCCGAAACCTGCTGACTGGGCATGTTTTCATCTTAAACGTCTGATTTGGTGTTCTTTTCTGGCCCACAGCAGAGCAAATCCTCATATGGATTCAAAACATTTCACTGCCTACTTAATCACAAAACAAATTGTCCTGGTTCTAGTTTCGAATGGGATATTTTTTCTCCCCCCAGCAAGCAAAGTCCCACCGCTGCATGCAGTATGATCCAAGCCTCACCGCACTTGATCAAGTGGACCAGCCTGTCTCTTTTGGGGATTACCCATCAAAGTGCAAAGCGATGGTAACTCGATGCTTCTTACAGACAGTGATTGATGATAGTTCTGTTTCATAACGAATCGCGCCCCCACAAGAAGTCGCGCACGAGTGGGAAATGTTAATTGAAATGCTTTGTGTGCAAAGGGTTGTGATTTTACCAAGGTGTTAGAGCAATAAACTAAAGGCAGACGTGGGGGGAAGACTGTATCAGTTTCACGTTTTATGAGAAAGCGAACAACCTGACGGCAAACTGGAGTCGACTTTGAAGTGGGAGTACTCACCGTTTTATTTACAGGCCTTTTGTTTCGAGCAGATAGCAGGAGAGCTTTGCTGCAGGGGCAAAAGGAAAACCGTTACTTTCTTCTTTTCACAGCAAATCTATAATCTAGTGTTGCTGTTTTGTTCTTTTTTGTTGTGTTTTTTAGACACAGTCATGGAAAAACAACCTCTATCAATTTGTTGGTAAAAGACTGGAGACGAACCAAGAAATCAGAATCTGACTCATAAATTTAAATTATTTTATACACTGCAAAAACACAAAATCTCACCAGGATCTCTTGACTTTAACTAGGTCATTCCAAAACTTTTGTTTGTCTTTTGCTTTGAGACGTTCAGACTACTTGTTGTGGAGCTGAAAAATAATCCCAGACCACATCGAACATCATATGACGATATCGGCCAGGGAGAATCTGATTGGTGCATCTCCAGAAAGGACAACAAGACTCTTATCCTTCAGTTGAATCATTTTTTTCTTCATTTTTTCTTACATTTCAGCAGAGAACTCACCGTTCATATGGGAGAGCTTTGAACTTTTCAGGTCCAACTGCAACATAATGCTGGTTGTTCTCCAGTTCAGAAGATGCGCCGACAGGATGTCCGTCTAACCGGCAAAGCCTGGAAAGTTAAAAAAAAAAAAAAAAAAAAAGGTAAATAAATAAATTATATATCACAATTCACATCAGTTTTAACATTCAGGTCCAGCAATAAGACACTAGTTGACTAACTTTGCCCATTTAGAAGGCAAGTCATTCTTATTTTAGTGACTAGAGTGAGTTACCAAATCTGATCCAAGCCTTTTAACGAAAAGTTAAGTGGAAGGAAAAAAGAGGAAGAGGTACACTAACAATGTAAATAATCACAGCCTTGAGAGATTTGTGAAGTAAAAAGTACTAAAATCTGAATCTTTCAGTCCTGCCTTGTTTTCTCTGGTTGTCTTCACAGATTCCTGGTGTTTAGTTGTTGTCAATTATTTTATTTTTCTTTTCAAATCCATACAAGGTTGTCTCTCAAATATTTTTGCAAAACATATAAATACCTCTGATGGAAGAAATATGAGTAAACTCAGGTAGGTAAAGAAAAGAGCCAGAGAAATATTAGCAGATGTGTTTAATAAAATGTTTTACACCTTTTTTGCCGTCACCAAAACATATGGAAGCTTGTTTTTGTGAAGGGTGGATTTTGTTTGAATTAATACAACAATAAAACAGAAAAATGTAGGAAAACTAATACTGAGAAGTTATCAAGTGAGCTTCACTGACTTTACAGAAAAGTCTGCTGAGCAGCTTCACATTGTGCTGCAGCAACATGTTGAGCATTTCAGTCAACTCTTTATACAACAAAATTTATAATGCAGTAACAAGAAAAAAGCAAACATGTCTCTTGGCTCAGTTAAGTCACAGTGATGGTTGATTTTACTTGTAAACAGCCCCGGAGCGGAGCTCCACTTTGTGCGTCACCATGGATAAAACACGGTCCCAGCTTCTAAGAGTGTACTTTGGGATCCGGACCCGAGCCGGAGGAATCCGCAGCTCTCCGTTGGTGAAGACGCTGTAAAAAAACACAAAAAAAAAACCAACCTGAAATACAGTACCAGTCACTGTACTGGGAGGACTCTGGAACCAGTCCTCACGTCAATACTCACTTTATTGTGCAAGTCCCGTCCTTAATTTTCCTCCAGCGAGATGAAGCAACTACTGTGGTGGGAGGTACAGGTCTAATCTGTGCAAAACAATCAGGGTCACATAATTAAATATCCTATTTTTTTTAGGTTCATTAAATGCATCAAGATAAAACACTACAATTTATTTTTATGTAAACACAACAACTAGCTTTTTTTCCTCATCTTTGTGACGGTTTAGTGTATTTAAACCTGCCTCCCTGTTGCATTAAAACCAGTCTGTGCACCAGCAGGCTGTCCAAGTGCCAAGTAACATAACAAACTAAAAATATTTAAACTTATTTGTCCATATGCATTTATTCAACATTTAATTTGACTGTAATACTTCAAAATCTGGCAAAGGCTTTATGAAAACTGTTTGACATGATGATCATTCAACTGAGCAAAAGCATAAAATTTGTTCTTACCATAGGACTTTTCCTTTTCTGCGGCTTTATGGTGGTTATCCCATAGTAGCTGGGAAAAAATATATAAATATTGTGACTCAAACATGGCGTCCAACATGGAAAACTAAACATCTAATAATTACCTGTTTTAATAAATACAGTGAAGATAAATTATGTTAAGGGTTAAATAATTACATTAAAATATTCTTTAAAATAACTAATAATAATGTTAACATTGCTTTCTGTAGGAGTGTGAATGAAGTTCAGATCTGGTGGATTCTTTGTTAAAACTAACTTGCAATATTAGTAATAAGTTTATAATAACATTACTCAAGTAAAAGTGAAACACGTAATAAAAATTATCATAAAAATTTTATTTTTCTTCATAAAGTTATTCAAGTAGACGTCACTGAGTAAATGTAACTACCACCCATCTTTTTACTAATCATTCCAACTAAATCTCTGTTTTACGGCGGCGAATTCAGGCCATTAGACAGAAAAAAGATCAATTTCCTCCAAAAATATTTTAGATTAATCTCTGAAATGTTCTAAAAATAAAAAAAAAAACTAGGAAATGTTTGAGTCTGAAAAGTCAAACATTTGTTTGAAAAAAAATCTGACTTTTTTTTTTATTAATCTCAAAATTTTATGGAGTTTGAAAAAGTGAAAAATTGACAGAAAAACAATTGAAATTTCAAAATTAATCCCTGAAATTTTCTCTTTTTTTTTCTCGAGAATTTCAGAGTTTGAAAAGGAGAAAATTTGCTAGAAAAATTTCAAGAAAAAAAACAACATGGAAACTTCTGCGTTTGAAAATTTTTTACTTTTGAAAAATGTCTGAATTTCTGAGATTCATATAAAGATTTTGAGGTTTTTTGGCGGGAATTTTCTCCTATTTTAATCTGAAAAGTTCAAAGTAACTAGTTACTACTCTGGCTATTATTACTCTAACTGGATCCCAGTTTACTTACTTCAGGACCTTGAATGGTTCGTTCCCCGCTGCAACATAGGAGCCCCCATGCGTCAGCTGGTCCAGCTCCAGCACGCAGTGGCCCTTCGTGGGTGTGTACAGCCTCCTGACGGCGCCGAACGGAGCCTCCACGTGTCTGGTTAAACTGTTCATGAAGTTGTCGAAAGTTGACAGATGCCGGGGATTTAGCACGACTTTTTTCCCGGGATAGAAAGGGTCTCCGTTCCGGTAGACGGTGACGGTTCTGCTCGGGGGAAGAGCCGCAGTGATCCGTGGGCTCACCGCCATGTTCACCTGCAGGCGGTCCGGTCTGGTCTAAGTGGATCTGGGATGCTGGGAGCCACTGGAGACGTAACTGGATCTATGAGCTGGTGATGTGGGGAGCAATTCAACCACAGAGGAGGGGCGTCATCTTGAAACTTATCCTCCGTCTGTTTGCTTGTTGGCTTCCTCTTGATCGTTGCCAGTTAACCTGCGTTCTCTAGAGAACAAAGGCTGTATCCATGGCAACAAGAATCAGTGTTTCGTATTCTTTTTTCAAATATTTCTTCTTATTTAATCCAGGTTTCCCCTGGATCGGTTGTTGAGAGTCGACCTCAGCATCCTGTGATAGATTATTATTATTTAATCTGAAAAGTTCAAAAACCATTCAGCCCACAGGAACATTAAATGTAAATCAGATCATCCAAGTTTTCAAAGACTCGTGGATGGCGATGCAGCAGCAGTCAGGCTTACAACGAGTCTGAAAAGGCCTCTGACTGAAACCTCTTGTTTCAGTCAGAAACAAGAGGTTTGACTAAAAACCTCTAACTAAAAAAACTAAAAAAACTTAGCTATGCAATATAAGGAAAATTAAAAATACAGTAAACTTTTTGTCTTTAAAACTAGATTCTCAATTTAGATTTGGATTATTTAATGAAAAATGTGCCTGTTTTTAATTTGTCTTTTCTTTCATGTTACACAACTGGACCATATTTCTTGTTTGCATTTGACTTGTGAAGCACTTTGTGCAGTTTGAGTCGTTGTTGAAAATGTGCTATAAAAATAAATTTAACATTAACATTGACATGCTATACGAATAAATTGATTGTAAACGGCTGTCCTGCATGTTCTTACATCAGAAATAGCCACACCTGAACCAGATAAAGTCAAGAAATGTTTAAAGTATTGATGACTTTGGACATGAATAAGTATTTGCTTTTTACTGTCACAAGAAGACATGAGACAGGAGGAAATCCAAACCATCTCTTCCATCAATCATAATGAAAAAGAATCATATCTAAAATCTCTCTGCCCGACTTTCTAACCAAACAATCAGAGATTTGAAGAAGAGCTGCAAAAGCAAATGAGGTGGATTAGCAATGATGCTCAAGCTTCAATAAAATATATTTAGTATTCCATTTTTAAAAAATTAAAATCACATAACATATTTTACTTTTTTTTTTTTTTTTCAAATTTTTGTTTCACACCATCTCTTTCTTCTGTTTGTGCAACTAAGTTTTCCATTGTTTACTCTTCCATGGTTTCCCCAACCCTCCAAACAGTTTATTCTTATTTCTGCTAAGGTAACCAGAGATTGAACCAACCATGACACTTAATTGGTTTATGCTAGACAACTCCTGGTCATGTGGCTGCATAATTCATTTCGGCATTAATTATTCATTTCTTAAGGGACTGCTGGTGTGTTTTATTTGAAGACGTGCATCATGCATATTCAAACTCCTTTTCCTAGAGAGCCACAAATTAGGATATCATCTCAGCTGGGATGCATATCTTAAAAACAATAGCTGGCAGGTTGTGGAGGCAACTAGAGGTAAAACGCAGGGCTACAAAACAAATCTAAAGTAAGATTGTTATTCAGGACAGAGTCTACAGAAACATCTGTTTGGATTGTCTTTAGTCCTCCACTCCTAGTTTCTTGTGCAAATATCTTAATACACTTGAAATAAAACAAAGCTAACTTACAAGTAACTTTTCAGCAAGATGTAGGAGTTTGTTTTAATCCATTAGTTTCTTAACATTGATGTAAAAAGTTCTTGTCCCGTTAGATTATCTCACTTACAACAAAACATTTTTCCCATGTTCTCTGAAATAATCTGCCAGTAATACTGTTTCATCAATATAAAGCTCCTATATTTTGCTAAAAAGTAGTTTGTCTTATTTCAAGATAAAATTCTTGGGAAAATTTTCTGTTTTTGCAGTGTACCAGTGATCAACTTGTCCTTTAAGATGATTTTGATTTGGTGTGAAAATTGAATATGGGGATTATTTGTGCACTGATGTTGATTCAGGAAACATTTTGCCTTCAAACATGTTAAAGAAGTGAAATTATCTTCCGTCAAAAGTATGTCTGCAGGTTTTCTCCTCTCCTTCAGTCTCAGGTTTCTCTCAGCTGCAGCACTGCTGCATTGAATAAAACCAGCCAGCTCAGCAGTGGGAACTAATGTCCTCTTTCTTGTGTATCCATCACTGTTTATTGTACAAAAACCTGCACATTTCTTATCATGTTGAATATGAACGCAGAAAGCATGCTGCAGTCTATTTGTTTGATTAAAAGCACTCAAGCAGAAACTGAATGTGTTTTTTAATTGGATATTTTTCCATACAATCTATAGCCCGCTGTTTATTTGTCCTGTTTGTCAATGAGACTCTTACAGGATATTTGCATACCATAAAAGCTCAATATGCAGGTGGAAGAAAAACAAAATATAGTAATGCGGATATGATTTGAATAAGAAGAATTTAAAACAAACTCGGGATCCTGCAAGCTCAGAAGTAAATAGCTTATTAGATCCACCATCAAACAGAACATCCTCTTGTTTGTACATCTTGCAAGTCGTTTATTTAATATTTACATGAAGACTGATCTCAAACAGTGCATTGAGCTGCGTGTACGGCTGCAACTAACGATTATTTTAGCAATCAATTATTCTACCAATGACTCTGACCAACCGATTTTTAAAAAATGGCACTTTCTGCAGATTTTTCACTTAACCACTTAAGCCTTTTTTCATACACACATTAAAAGATTTCAATAAATACTTCAAAATTTTAAGCAAGGAAATAAACATTATAATGCCTAAAATGCCATCAGAGCCTAATCGTTCATAGCAAAGGAAGCGTCTGCAGCTTCACTGCAAAAACACAAAATCTTACCAAAAATGTTTGACTAGTTTCTGGTGCAAATATCTTAGTACATTTGAAATAAGACCAAAAAAAATTTACAAGTACATTTTCAGCAAATACAGGAGCTTGTTTTATTATAAATATTATAAGTATACATAATACAAGTACACGTTTATATTTTAAGTCAATAATTTGTGAGTTATGATAAAAACATCTAGTTCCATTAATAGAATTTTTTAACTTATAATCAGATATTTTTATTGTAAGTGCAAAAATAGAACTTGTACTTTTTATTAATATTCAATCATTCTTGACCTAAAAACATATTATTTTATGTCATTTTGCAAGTAGTCTAAGATATTTTCACTAAAAACTGGACTAAAATTCTTGGTAAGATTTTGTGTTTTTGCACTGTAAAAAATACTTCTAACATCGGCATGTGAAAAGCCCAGACCTTTCTTCTTCTAGGGTTTATTTATTTTTGGATGAACCAATTAATAACTGGATTGGAAAATGATCTTTACAGGAGGTAGATTTATTTTTATTTTTTAATTGAATATTTTGAACCGCGTGACGTTAGGAGAAGTTCTGATTTATACACAAAAACATATATTTTATCTTAATGCAAAATGTATATATTTTTGTTCAGTTTTGGCTTAACTACATCTTTGAGTATGTATTTCTTTTTGCAAACAACCTCTTTAAAATCTATGCACTCCAGTTAATGATTAATTGGATGATTAATCAATTACTAAATTCATTCAATATTATTTCAACTGTTGATTAATCATGACTGTTCATGACTAATGTAGTTAATCATTCCAGTTTGTTAAATTCACAGATGAAGAACATGGTGGGGTGGCAGGCCACGTCGGTCCACTCCCCGGACGCCACCATCTCCGTGCAGTCCTCGTCGTCGTAGGCGTTGTTGGGCTCCCCTTGCCTCCACCGGCTGAAGGTGCTCATCGGGGAGCCATCCACGTAGGTGAACAGCCCTTCCCGGTCCAGGTCGTGAACGCCGATGTAGACTCTGCTCAGACCCGCCTCTGTTATGTAGCCGGCGATGGCCACGTTGGCGCCGTCGTCCTTCGGCATGGCCAGGTGCCCCCCCCTCGCCTGGCAGTAAGCCTCGGCGTCGGCGTAGCGCTTCTCCTCCTTCACCAACAGGTAGACCTTACTGTCTGTCTCTTTTATGCCTGCAACAGCTGCAGGGGAGGGCAGTGCTGTGAAATGACCACTTGATTTTCTATAAATTTCTTATTGACTTGCACACCAATTACATTTGGATGAATAGTTAATGCATAATAATGATTCTTTTAAGAGAAAGTTTTGCTAGTGTAGCATGTTTAGAGTATACCATTTTTAATAAAGTTCAGTTCTGAGGACAGGTGGGCCACGGCGATGTCCATTTCTCCAATCATCTTCCTCATTGATGCGCACTCACATGGAACACCTGGTGAGGCCAAAGTTTGATGGATTACCACTCTGCCACTTTACACGTTTTTAATTTGTTAAACTGAATAAAGTAGCTCTGTCTAACCTGGCTCTCCATTAGGACCTCTTGGTCCTGGGTCACCCATGTCACCTTTAACCCCTGAGAAAAAAAGGATAATTCATTCAAGACTAATATTTTCTTGAAAGTTTATTGCGAGACATACATTTTGGTTTTTGTCAGTAAATGTCATATTGATTTCAGATGTTCAGTGATGCAGTTAAATCTTTGTTTTCCATTGGTGGAATAATAATACAAATACTACAGAGGCGATTCATGATTCAGCTGAATTCAACTGTTCGTCCATTTTGCTGCGGTTTATGATTCAAATTTATTTGTGCAAAATGTATCTATTCATTGGAGGGGTTTGTAGTGAACATCTAAAATATTCACAATAAGATGCAGTTTGGGAAGCAGGAATAGCTAGCCAAAATGCTACTCCAGCCAATCCAGGAGCAACATTCATTTTCCTTTGTGCTGATTGGCTTAACCCCTCAGATCTACATTTCTGCACATATTAAGAATGCATATTAAGGTATTTTTGACTTTTGCAATATGAAGTTAGATGCATTTTTAGAGAGAGTTTGAAGTATTCATGCATTTTTGCTATTGTGTGTGTTGCTCTCTGTAACTAAAAGAGAATCTGTTGTATACGTAATTTTAAAAGCAAACGAAACAAAAATTCTAACATTTGCAAATAGAAATCTTATTGTTCACTTGTTGATCTTATTTTACGCATACAAAGAGATATTTGTGCGCTTTGCGAATCTTTTTAGACTAATTTACTGTCCATTTTTTAGAAGGTGTCAACCAAAGAAAATCAGCATCTTGTTCAAATAACATCTCAAGGCATCAAAGTGATATTCAGGAAGGGATTGTTAGGAAGCCGGCAGATGATCCCATGTGGGTCAGAAATGGTTCCCAGATGGGACAACAGGTCGGGCAGTGGGTGGAATGAGTGAAGATGGATCACTGCGTCCAGATTCCCCCAGCTTCACAAAACAAGACAACTGAAACCTGGACACAGTTCCACCGCAAAATAAACCTAGACTGGTTTTAGAAGAGCTAACGGCGCTAATGTTAGCATTCTGGATGACCACAATCTAAACCATGTTTTAAATAAAACATATTTAGCTAAGCCCAGTAGACAAACCAGTTTTATCGAGTTTTGACAAAAAGAGAATTTAAACAGAATCAAATCAGAAGTTTGTTGATTTTTACAAAAGTCGGATGTTGTCTTAGCAACCAGCTAATGGAGACTCATTGGATACTGAACCTCTGGATATAAATATTCTGAGCAACTTCTTCACAAAACAGGAATAAAACAGCGTCTTCAGTCAGAGGTGTTTTCAGAACCGCTGGATTACATACTGCTACATGAGATTCTTACTGCCAACAGCCATAACCATCTAAAATGACTTTTTGTGAAGTTTGACTTGCAACAATGTTTAAATTTCCTCTAAGATTTAAGTGTTGGATTGAATTTATGTTTCTGTATCATTAAATGAAATCTTTATTTCGAACAAGTAAACTGTCAGAGAAGAAAACAAAAAAAATATATATATCATAATAATAATCAAACTTAAAAATGCATTCAAGGAAATCAACAATAAATCCAAACTTATAATAACATTTACACATAAGATGAGTTTAGGTTAACTTTTGACCACCACCTACCTTTTATTCCACTTGGACCAAATTTTCCATGATGTCCCATAATTCCTTTCTGTCCTTTAATCCCAGGTTCTCCTGAAAAAGCAACACATTATAAACACATTCCAAACAAAAACAACGCAACTCTGATCCTGATTCTTTGATATAGATGCTTTCTTAAACACCTAAATCAGAATATAGTGATTCAATCTGAAAACATCCTTCACGCTTTATTAATCTCTGCACTAAGCTCTTGCAGTAACCCTGCATTCCTAACACTGTTCCTCCTCCAACTTTTCACCCAAATGTAAACACATGGAGATCTGTGGCTGGCCTGGACGCAACTTAACTGCACATTATCAGCACAAGAAATGTGATCTTTGCCCCGGTAACTGCTGCAAGTCTTAGAATATAGAAAAGAGGCTTTAGGAAAACAAACTTACAAAACAAACATTCAGGAGAACACTGCAAAAACAGAATCTCTACAAATATTTTTAGTGTAGTTTCTAGAGCAAATATCTTGGTACACTTGTAATGAGACAAAACTAACATACAAGTAACTTTTTAGGAGCTTCTTTTAACTTAATAATTCCTTAATATTGATGAAAAAGTACAAGTTTCATTTTACTTTTAACATGGGAAAAATGTTAAAAGTTCAAAATATTGAAGTATTTTTTCTTCAATATTAGGGATTTTCTTTTACTAAAAGCAAGCTCATATTTTTCCTGAAAAGTTATTTGCTTGTTAGTTTTGTCTTATTTGCAGTGCACTAGGATGTTTGCACTAGGAACTAAAGTTTAGTGTTTTTGCTGAAGGTAAACTGTACCGTTCTCTCCTGGAGGGCCGACTCTTCCTGGTCTGCCAGCCGTTCCTTTCTGTCCTTTTTCTCCCGGTTCTCCTGCAGCAGCAGGAAATCAAATCAGACATATTTCACCTTTAGTACGATTGTTGTGTTGAGAAAAGCAGTTTATGCACAGTGTGGATCATTTGCCTTTGAGTCCAGGGACAAGGATCTGAATTGTACAGGAGTCTTCTGCCACTTGTTGTCCATGTAATAGCCGCACTTGTAATAAACTCATCATCATCACAGATATCAGAGTCGTATGGAGAAAAGGTTTCCATCGTGCCATTCTTCCACATGGACTGGATGGTGTGTTAACTGCAGAAACAGAACAAGATTAGAAAATATTAGGACCAAAACTGGTTCAGAGCTGAAGTAGTGACATTTAGATTCACTGCAAAAACACAAAATCCTACTGAATATTTTTGGTTTTCTAGTGTAAATACCTTAGAACACTTGAGTTAAAAATAAAATAACCTACAAGTTAATTTTCAGTACGATGTAAAGCTTGTTTTAAGTCAGTAATGTACTGTCACAATCAGGCATTTTCCCCATGATATAAATGAAATCCACAAGTAGAACTAGAACATTTTCATCAATATTATGGTATTACTGAGTAAAACAGGCTCCTTTATCTTGCTGAAAAGTGACTTGTGAGTTAGTTTTGTCTTAATTCAAGAGCCTCTAAAGATATTTGCACCAGAATACTTGTTAAAAGTTAAAAAACAGTCGGAAGGTGCACATAATAATCCTGGAGCAGAGACAAAACACCATTTATTTTTATGAAATAAATCTACCTTTCCAGAAATACTTCACAGTCTAAGATTAAAACCTTTTTTTTTTTCTGACGCTCACCTTGACGAGTATTTTCCAGACCAGACCGGCGATTCCAGCCTCCAGAAATCTGCAGCAGCTTTGATTTCTGGGCGTCCCACTGAAAAGTTTTCATGTTCCTCCTCGGATGTATGTGTGTGTGAAAGTGTGTGTATGTGTGTGTGATAGCACATTTATAAACAGTTCAGAGATAACGTCCTGAAGCAGTCGGGGCCCCTGCAGATAATTGGCTGAGAAAGCAGCCTGTGATGGATGTGAGTTTAAATTCACAGACTCAGTTGGATCCCTTATTCTATGCTTTTTAATTATTCTTCTGGGTCTTTACAATCATATGTATATATATAATTTATAATACTTTAAGTATGGCTTTGTTTAGAGGCTTAAATTCTGTCAAGGAATTTAATTTTTTGAAGGTTTCAGTGTAGATGTTTGCTCATTTAGCGCCTATTTCAAGAAAACTGCGTCATTAGCTTTAACATCTGGTGATAAAGCTGCTATTTTTAATAAACCGGTTATACATTCTCCAGAAAGAAACACAAAAATCTTGCTCATCTGTTTACTGAGGTAGTATGTGAGGGCTATTCTAGATAGCAAAAAAGAGAGAAATTAAATTGCTGCCAAAAACTCAGAAATTTTGACATTAATCATTAATCTGTTCAACTTTTAAAACTCAGAAATGTCCAAGTTTTCTGGTTGAAATTTACTCCTCCTTTTCTGTTTAGCTACAACGGCCCTAACTTGCCGTAATTTTCTTCTGAAATAAAACTGAAATGAAGTTGGATTTCCTCTTTTTTGTACAACTAAAGCTTATAAAATAACTGAATAAATGACTCATTTTAGTTATTCAGTTCATAAAGATAAACTCACAGGCATTTGCATGAAGTCGTGCAAACAGGCAACGTTTTTCAGAAAAACTAAATGTAATAGATTTAAATATACCACTGTGTGACATATTTAAAGCTTTTGTTTCTGTTACTGTTGATGATTAATAGAATAAAAATATCCTTTATTGTGGACATTGAGGAAATTCAGGTGTAACAGCAGCAAAATGTCAGAACACTGATGATTAAAGCAAAGATAAAAAAATAAAAATATATAAATGACAATCAAACAGACAAAATTAAGCATAATATACTGTATAGTAAGGGTAAAATTACAACATATTATACTGTGTTACCAAAAACAGTGTAAGATAACTTAAAAAATGACAATGTGAATCAGAAAACAACAAACTATTTACAATATATAAAAATAAGACTGTGCAAACATGTAAATACCAGGAGAAATTTTATTAGAAATAATTTGCTGATTTTCCAACTCATTCATTTTATGTTTTATCATTATTTAAGTCATTTGTAGAACCTGAATGTCCTGCTCCAGCTTTTCAACATGTTGTTCACCTCTTTGACCGCTGGAGGGAGCCAGCGTCCATAAAAGGAGCGAGTGAGTCAATCCAACGTGTTGGTCCTGTCGCCATGTTGTGGTATTTGAACCGTTTCATTTGATATCTCTTCGTGGTGGTTTTTTGTTTTTTTCTACTGTGTCCAGGACTTCTTAAAGTCACCAACCTGCTATTAAAATGGTATCAAAAAAAAGTGCAGCCACTGTTGAACATGCTGTCATCTTGTGTCGGTAATCAGATACGTCCAGTGTGGGAGTATCTGATGTCCTAATTAGATTTACAAACCCTGTGGCAGCCACTGTTTCAGCTGAGGATTGAGTGTCTCCTTCAAAATCCCCCCCAAAAGTTTTACATTACCTGCTTCTCAAATATTCATGACTCTCAAGGCAGCAGTTACCAGTAAAGTTCTCTCTGTTACTTTGCTTCAGTTTTATACCTGTAGAGTCCAGCCCAGAATTTATGCAACCAACCTTCTCCACTTTTCTGTCATATTTTTAAAGTTTCAATAAAACAACAGGGAAGAAATTTAATCAAGCTGAATTTAATGTTTATTTATTTATGCTACATTTTGGTGCAACTCAAATAAATGAAAAACCAGTTGGAGATCGATTATTGTAGTTTATGATGGGGTCAACATAAATCTGTTAAAGAATGAAGTCGTGCAAATAGGCAAAGTTTTTCAGAAAAACTAAATATAACTGATTGAAATTAAATTTGTTTTGACGGTTTAGCTTCACACAGCTATAAAATGGTTTGTTTACAATGTGAGTAGGATATTTATAAACTTCAAATCCAAACACAAAACTATAAAAAAAAATAATAATAATAAAAAAATGTGTACGTAAAACGATATTTAAATATTCAAAAGTTTTAGTCATTTATTGTCTCCGACGCACGTTTTCCACGCCTTATGCGCCAGTGAATCTCCCTGACACGGGATCTTACGAGCAGCGCTTTAACGCACCTCCAGGATGACGTCACGTGCGCTCACCGGGGGGCGCGAGCACAGCACCCTGTCGCAGCCTTTCATCTGCGCGTCCTGTGCTGCAGCAGCGCGAGGAAACGCGGCGGATCCTGGAGCTGCGCCGCATTTCAGATCCGTATGAGGGACATGAAGGTTGTCCCGGTCCGTCTGCAGCGAAACGGCTCCATCTGAACCAGATTAAACGGTAAACGGGGGGGATTTTATCAAACTTTAACTCCTGTCAGAAACTCCCTCGGCTTTCTTTAATTCAATGATTTGTCATTTTAATGATTTGTCATGTGGATTTTAGTTTCTATTCATAGTGTTTATTATAATTGTCTTGGACTTTTACTGTTTTATTGTGTCTTAAAAGTAAATTTGCTTTCTTACTTCCACGATAGAACAACTCATCAAGATTCATTCAATGTTAAGACATGGCCTGCCTTCTCTTGTCTGTATGTTTAACTTTACAGTTTTTGAAATGTTCTTTTACATTTTCTCCAGTAATACACATCTCTATCTTAACCCAGAGTTTCATAACTTTTTAAAAAAGTGCAACGTTGGATTTTGCCAGTATTGACTGCTGTCCAGTTTTCCATTCTCCCTTTGGCCTGCTGCAGCCAGGAAACAAGTGGCAGGAAACAAGAGGCGTGTTTTGTGTGTCCTGCTTCAAACTCTGAGCTAGTGACCATGCACACTTACAAACTTGCTGTCTTCTGATTTGCATGCTCCTTACGCTGATGGCTGGCTGACTTTGGTCCAACTTGAAGCCTATCACCTCTCTGTTTGGATTAGGGTCAAATACTAAGAGGATTTCGGGCTGCAGAGTCAAAGTTTTTCTGGGTGAAGAACTGATCATGGTTGGATGAGGAGTTTGGATGTTTTCTCCACAGTTTGAGTTAAAGTAACATTGAAAAATCTGTTGTCGTAAACTGAAAGTCAGGCAGTTTGTGTCCTAAGGCATATGCTAATTAGGAGGCTGCTTAGTGCCTCCGCGCCACCAGGGGGACCCCAAGAACATCAAGCCAGAGTCATGGCTCTCTAACTATACACAAATTAAAAGTTATTTCACATGAGAAAAGTAAGTTCTATATCATTTCTTATAGTTGTTACATAAATAATAGGTTAATCTCTTCCTGCTGCTAATGTTGGGAAAATATGAAATATTTTATCAACAGCCATAATAAAACTGGAATGATGTAAGCTAATTACAAGTTATGCTAATGATAGCAGGTATGTTACACCCATAAGGTAGCTTAGGGATGATGAAGCACTTTGAGTTGAGTTGTTGGTGAGGGACCCCCAAATCAAAATCTGCTTAGGGCCCTGAAAAGTCTTGGGCCGGCCCTGACCATAAAGAAACTCAGATCAAGGTTATGAACTTTAGCATAATTCTGTCTTTATCATCCATCTAACAAAAACAGTGACTCCATTCCTCTTCCCCCTCACAGCCTTGATCTGCCACTTCAATGCTGATGATAAAAGACTGAGAGGATAAACGTCTCTGCCGTGGTTTTTAATTTAACTGCTTTAAACATTTGGTTCTAATTATATATATAAATATATAAATTAGAGGTCCATGTGGGTTTTTGTCAACTTTGGTTTCTGATTTGGGTTTGATTTCTTGCAGGTTTTACGCCTGGTTTTCCCCATCTTTTCTTGTTGACGTCACAGTTTGTGCCACTATCAGCATTTATGAGCTGCCATAAAGAGTTTTCAGTTCCTTATTGCTCTTGATTTGCGCTCAGTGGCTGATCCTGAAATATCTTCCCTCAATGCAAAAACACTTCTAATTTCTAGTTCAAAGATCTTAGTTGTTTTTTTTTTTTATTTCAAATGTACTAACTGTCAGGAAACCTTTCGGCAAGATAGGAGCGTCAATAATATTGATGAAAATGTACCAGTTGCACTGGCAGATAAGACATTTTCCCATGTTACAAGTTAAATAATCTACCAGCGTAACTAGTACATTTTCATCTATATTAAGGAATTATGTACTTAAAATAAGCTCCTCTATCCTGCCAAAAGATTACTTATAAGTTTGTATTGTTTCAAGTGTGTAAGATATTTGACCAAAAATATTTGGTAAGATTTTGTGTTTTTACAGTGCTCTGCTTGTCTGCTAGTCTAATTTGGACCAAAATGCAGTGAATCCTTCTAGAAACATTTCTAACTGCCTATTTTATTAGTTTAAGCACCAAATATACATTAGTGTATGTTAATATGCACAATGGAAACCTTCCAGAAGCTAATATCTACAGTCTTCTTCATTTCGGTATACAGCCAATCAGAACCCAAGGAAAATAAATGGAGCTCTCCGATTGGCTACTTTGCAAACGGCAGGCAGTAGCATGTCATGTAGCATTGCAGTTAGCTGTTTCTGAATTTGCAGGTTTTTTAAAGTATTCTAGACATGCTCTATGGAAAAATCTGCAAATACAAAATTTTCAAAGAATAATTTGAGTCTCGTTCCAGAGAAAAAGTTACAAACACTTACACTGTTGTTATGGTACAAAGTCATTTTAAAATTACAATGTACCTGAATTTTTAAATCACCCAAATCTGACAAATTGTTTATTATAACAATTCCTGTAGTTGGAATAAATGTTTGTTTTTTTTTTGTAGAGATGCATCAATAAATTCACCAGAAAGTCCAAATTTCCTTTAATCTCCTTTGATTGTTGAGCAGTAAGTCAGTAAGTTGTTTTTTTTTTTTATCTTCCTTATTCAATAAATGCTTCAACATTTAGAAGTAAGCACATGAAACAACAACTTGAACTTCTGCAGTTTAATAAAGGTCAGATGAAGGTCAGGGGCAGCCTGACAGACCGGAGCAGAAGAAGCACAAATCCATCTGTAGTCCTTTTTAAAAATATATATAAAATCAGGATGTGATTGGTGCATCTCTGCTTTTCTGTTTTTATTGTTTTCAGTTTATACAGAACATTAATGCTGCAATCCTCAGTATAAATACCATATATCCCACTGTGAGTTGCATCAGCTACATAATTTATCATGCTGCAGGTATCTCATATTGACTTATGTTAACTTAAGTAAGTTATGTTCTATAAAATTACATTAGAGACCTTAAATTTACTTTGCTTAGACCTCACACTGCTCATTGTTATGCAGCCTCAACTCAAACGTTGTAACCAACAAATGTAGAGAAACGGTGTGTGTGAAAACTGGAATAATGTCTGATGATCAGTAGTTTTATCGCCAAGCTCTTTGAATGTCCAACCCCTGAAGATGAATATAAGCTATTGTTGGGTTATAACATCTATTACAGATGTTTATAGCTGTTAACGTCAAATCAGATCAGAGTTTGTTTTAGCAGAAATTAACTTCTGGTGAGCAAGAGAAGCGACTTTGTCATCTATCACTGTTTGCTGATGAACCAGAATCCAAAGAATCCTTTTGGAAATTTTGTTTGTAAAATTAAAATTTTTTTAAAAAATAAATAGAAAAAGTTAATAATTGTGTTAAAATCGACTCAAAGTTAACATGTTAAAGTCCTGGCCATATTAAGAACGCAACATTTTTACATGATTATGGAAATTATGCCAGTGTCATCATCAAATACTGTGATGACAACAAAAGTAAATTAATATGCAGAAATTTACAAAATCAGTTGCTATTGGTCACGTTTTCCTATTATTCTCTTTCATTGCAATGCTTCCAACACTATCTGTGACCTTTATCAGCTCTCACATCTGGGCAGTGTGTGACTACTCCATCCAACAAGCTGTGCTGTCAGCATACACTAACAAATATCACCTTTTAAACAGGCTTTTTACATTAACCATTACACATCACTCAGTGTGTTAAATTTACCCAAAATGAAGACAACAGCAGAGTTCATAGTGGAGTATGTTCCTATATGTCAACATGATATCCTTTGTGCTAATATTAGCATATTTAAGAAACATTAGCATGTTATCTAATTTAATATAAAAACAGCTAACAAGTTATATCAGTGTTTTGTAACACTGATATAATTATCTAACATTAGAATGAGAAAACGTTTGCTAACATGCTAGTGATAACCCGGAGCATTTTAGCTAACATTAGTGTTTTAGTTTATTTTTGTTTGTGTTTGTTTTTCCATACTGAATGGAGTATATTACAGGCTTCAGGCTGTATGTCGACATGCTGTCCTTTATGCTAATATTGGCATTTTTAGGAAACATTAGGATATTAGCTAATTTTAATTAAAAGAAAAGCTAAAGCTAACTCACTGAATAGTGCGAGTAAATATTAGTTGACCTGCTAGCAAAAGACAGAAAGGAAACAGATCTCCATGAAGCCCAGATTTAAAATATGAGAAGCAGCCCAGTAGGAGGAGAGATGTGTTCCTCTGATCGCCCTTGCAATAAATCAGCTTTAAACAGAACAAACAGTAACTTTAAGAGTTTTAAAGCTGTGACCATTTAAATCTAAGCCTGGTTAACTGTTCCTGATAATCTTCATTTGGGATGTTCATGTGGGGTCACCTGAGGTCATGCTACCCCCTGCAGTGATTGCAGGAACCCTGCGGGGCGTATTCCCAGTCACATTGGACTGGGAAATCCTCTCTTATAAGATCAGAAGGGGAATAACAGGTTAGTGGAAAGCAAAGCAGACAGCAGCAGCTGGTCCAGTCCCAATCAACTAATGCAAAGGACTGGGAAATGTCACTGCTGACATCATTGATCACGTAACAGATCAAATGATATTAGAAAATGTGATTTAGAAACATATAGACAGCTGATATCAATCTGTTTAGTATTAGATAAGAAATTTGGTGAGTGGCATTATTAACTGCACTGCAAAAACACAAAATCTTTGTGTTTGGTCTAATTTCTAGTGCAAATATCTTACCATACTTGAAATAAGACAAAACTAGATATAGGAGCTTATTTTAGCTGAACAGTTTCTTAATATTGATGAAGTGTGGTAGTTCTGCCGGCAGATTATTTTATAACATATGAAAATTATTTTGTTATAAGTAAAATAGCACATTTTTACCAACATTAAGGAGTTATTGACTTAAAATAAGCTGCTATCTACATCTTGCTGAAAAGTTACTTAGAAGTTTGTTTTTGTTATTTCAAGTTTTCTTAGATATTTAAGTACCTGTTAAGAGTTTGCTGTTTTGCAGCTCTGATAACAGACTGAAGTGTCTTTGTGCATTTTATGATGCATTTGGAAGTTATTTTAGAAGCTGAGAATCAGGTTTGGTTTTATGAACTGATGTAAAAAATTCAAATCTGTGTGTCCAGCTTTGCATATTTCTACAAAAGCAGGCTCTTCTTCTATGTGTTACCCACCTTCCTGTTCCTGTCGCTCTCTCCCCAGCGGCTCGGCTGAGCGGAGGTAAGCCATGGAGGATGGGAAGCCAGTGTGGGCGCCCCACCCCACCGACGGGTTCCAGCTGGGCATGATCATTGACATAGGAGCCGAGGCGCTCACCATAGAACCGCTGAACCAGAAGGGCAAGGTGGGTCATGATGTGCATCGGTTTGATTTTTGTGCTTTGGTCTCAAAAGTGTCGCCACTCTGCTGTCAGTACAAGGTTTCCAATGAGGAGTTTCAAGGTTTTGGAAAGTGCTTAATTTCTGTATCAAGTTCTTGATATTCAAACTGCACAATGTTGTAATAAAGTGCAATCTAACATTTGATTAAAAGCCTAAATTTGGAACAGCTGAAACAAGATATCTTCATACACCAAATAAAAAGACACAAGTTGTGTTTCTATTGATATAATTAGAATTACGAAAATACATTTTTCTTAATGGAAACACAGCAGGTCAAAATAATTTCCGGCTCTATCAAAAGTAGTGTATTTTTTGAACTGGAATGGAAAGACCTTTTTTTGCATCACACGAGTCATGTGACCAAAAAAGAAGACAACACGAAATGACAGAACGATGATGGCGCGAAATGATTTTTAATTATTTATCACATGAATTTATTTTCATGTGAGTTTTTAATTGCATTTCTATTTTAACGGAATTGTTTTTCTGACTTTAGTGGACTAGTGGCAGTTTTTTGGGCATTTATATTGAAATCGCAGCTACTGACTTCTTTTTTTTTTTCTCATTATCTGAACTTGAATCAAACTAAACGTTTCTTTTCTTAGGCCATTTAGAATCACCAAAATTATTTCTGTTTCCTAAATGCCAGAAAACTTAGAGAGAAAAATTTTCAGACATTTTTATATTGTAACTTTTCTGTATTTATAACATAGTTTAACATAGTTTGTGTGTTGATTGTTTCAATGTAATAAATATTTATTACTGCTAATGCTTCAGTGACTTATATAAAATATGAAATTTTGCCTTTGTTTTGTGCTGGAAAAGTTAGAAAATTTACATTGGAAATCATGGATTCATGGAAAATATTTTCCCCCAAACATAAATTCTGTGAATAAATATTTCTGTAATTTTCCTCCAGCCAGTCTCCAGTGTGATTTCAGGCTGGAAGGCGTCAGCACAACAATGTGCATAATGGGAGAAACACGAGAGACCACATGTACAGAAGCATAAATAAGTAAAGAGCAGCAGCAGGTGTGCTGATAGCGTTGCCTAGAGAGACAGAGAGCAGCTCATTAGGAGGTGAAGGCCACCTGTTGCACCTGAGTCACCGCCGGTCCACAACCTGCAGCCATCTGATGTTTACAGCAGCTGCTAGATGCCTCTTAGTCTTTAAATAATTTCATAAATCTTTTTAAATTCTGTCTTAATGTTTTGCTAGGAGCCCTTACTTAATCTGTAAGGTGCAGTTTATACAGAAAAACAACAAATTCAGTGTCTATTCCTAAAATAAGAGTGGTATGTTGCAGCTTTTCTACAAACACAACAGACAATTTTATGCTAAATCAGTTCTACTATCATACAACAAAGAAAATAAAATAAGACAAAATCATTTTTTAGTCTCCAGTAGGAGAAATTTGTCTAGGAAGCAGGGAAAAAAACTGCAGTACAACAATAAAAACAGCACATCCAAAGAGTACAATAGCCTTGATTAAATACATATAAGCAAAAAATTAAAGAAAAATTGATTATGCTTGCATAATCTTAATTAGATTTGACAACATTAAAATGGCTGCATTTTGTTGATTTCAATGCAACAAATGCAGAAATGTCTCAATAATTTAAAATATCCTCAAAAAAAGTTTATTTCTACTTAGATATTTACTTTTTGGTCATTTTTAACTTTGCCATACACAAGTCAAAAAAGAAAAAAAAACACAATGCTGAAAAAAAACAAGACAAAAAATGTTTTAATTCCTCTCAATAGTACAAAAATACACAAATTCAATATTTGCAGTTATAAATTTCAAGCATTTTGTTGGTTATGACTTTCAGCAAATAAAAACCCAACATTTTATTTATTAGAAAATTTTAATTTTAATTTTATCATCTTTAAATTATTAAATAGAATTTAGTTATATTTTATCAGTAAAATCAACAATATTAAATAATAAATCAATCCTGTGTTTTAATTGTCATATATTTCCAAATGGCTGAAGATTAAAATAAATGTGCTTCTATTTTTATTTTATTATGTTACGTCAAACTGACAACGATCAGGAAGTAGAAACACACAACAGCACTTTCCCTTCCTCACAGCTGAATTTACATATTTTACTCCAGATAATTTGTTTAATTGGTTCCAGGGACGCCGGCGTTGCATTATTTACCTCAACTTTACTGCTTCCTGTGAACTTTTCCTGCTCCTATGAAAATTATACATTTGCAAAGCATCTGCATGCAGAAATCAGCTCCTGATTTCTGAGCTGGATAATTAATATATGTTTGTGTGACGAAAAAAATCCCTTTGAAGTTGAAAACATCTTTGTTTTAGAGCCTGATCCCCTGAAACGTGTCAGCTGGCTCATTAGCGGCTGTGTTTCTGCGTTACGTTTTATTGGTTAGCCGTTATTCACACAGTCGTTATCGTGGATGACCGTGTCTGTGTTTGTGCCAACTTCCTCCAGGAGGCTCACAAAGCTCCCCTTGTTTATGATCACCGGCTCCCTGTGGTAATAAACCATGCAGCATTGTGCAGCGGCTGGTTTTACGCTGCCAAGCGTTAATATAGAGATGTGGAGGCCAGCCGTTAAATATAATGGAGTTTATGAAATAAAAAATATATTGTAGGAGTAAAACTTGGGTTTGTCTTGTTTAATTTGTCACCATTACTAATAGAGCAGCTTTATTGGTTCTAATGAGTTCAGCTTCATCATCATCAGGGCTGAACAAAGCAATTTTAGGGCCCTGAGTAAGTTGTAGTGTGGGGCCCCATTTTAAAATCAAAACCAGATGCCTCGTCATTCCTGGGTTACTCTGTGTAAGATACACTTCAAAAACACCCTGGACACCCTGAATAATTGTCACAATAAGCAATAAATCAATTAATCGCACAATAAATTAAAATAGACTCAATTTTCTTTTGCATGATTTATAATTTTTTTCTACCAAAAACTTGATGAGAAAACTTTTCTATCTGGTTCTTTGGTCCCAGCTGGCCATTTTTTAAGGACTATTTTGTTTTTATTTGTTATTTATGTTGTTTTGTTAGTTTATTTTGCATGAGTAAAATGTCTTCAAGTTCTAGTGTTAAATGTTTATTGAGAGTTTGTTCTTGCATCATTATGTCATTAACATTATATCACTTGATGAAAATGGTCTCAAAATAACATTTATTGAAATAACTTTCGGTTGGTTATTGTGACAGGCATGCCTGAAACAAGACACTATTATAACTTATAAGTTACTTTTCAGCACAAAATAGAAACTTGTTCGAAGGAAATAATTCATTAATATTGATAAAAAGTTCAGGGGAAAAACATTAAAATCATAATAATCTGCCAATAAAAAGTGTGCAATATTATTCTAACTATTTAAACACTGAATTTAGAAGAAAAACCTATTATACAAGTACCAACTTTTTTAATGTATAATAGCATTTATTTTGTATTATTCAAAAGCAAAGATATTTTTACCATGTTAGCTTTTTGCTCTAGTGGTGTAGAGTCCCTACGCAGCTGCTTAACTTGCACATGCCTCGGGCCGGCCCAGATCATCATTTTCATCGGCTCCTCACTCAGTCCGCTCACCGACTCAGTCAGGTGTTCAGATCTTGTTGCTCTCCCTCCAAATTATTCATCACGCTGCCACGTCTCCCCTTGTTTCTCTCATAGCCGACTTGTTCCATTGAGTTTATTTCCATTGACTCAGACTCAGAGACAAAGCCGCCAGAGCAGCAGTAACTAACACATCCATGCGGCTTTGAACGTCATTACAGCCGTCTTTAAGCGCGATCAATCTTTCATGTTTATGCCGGATTGATTTGATCTTCTC
This sequence comes from Poeciliopsis retropinna, assembly GCA_010277075.1. Lineage (NCBI taxonomy): Eukaryota > Metazoa > Chordata > Actinopteri > Cyprinodontiformes > Poeciliidae > Poeciliopsis > Poeciliopsis retropinna. The sequence goes on from VMRM01000018.1 coordinate 2,158,581, forward strand.
TGCGCTTAACACACACATCTGGCTTTTACGCCCCAATAAAAATGTTTTCTACTCTGCAAAAATGTAAAATCTTACCAAGTATTTTGGTCTAGTTTCTGCAAATATCTTACTACACTTAAAATAAGACGAAACTAACTTACAGGTATATTTTTGCAAGATATAGCAGCTTATCTTAAGCTATAATTTATTAATATTAAAAAAGAAAAAATGGTATTTTAAATGAAATAATCTGCCAAAATTAAAAAATTACTGATTTAAACTTTTCCATCTTGCTGAAAAATTACTTGTAAATTAGTTTTGACTAATTTAACATATTTACTCTAGAACCTTCACCATAAATACTTACTAATATTTTGTGTTTTTGCAGTGTAGCAGCTGATAAAGGGTAAATCATTTTTGCATAACTGAACCACACACAGCTTGTGTTTTTCTTCTTGTAAATGTGGTGGTGTAAATGTTACCGTCACTGATGTGGTTCGTGTTTCAGACGTTTCTGGCTCCTATGAACCAAGTCTTCCCAGCAGAGGATGACGTCAACAAACATGTCGATGACAACTGTACGTCTCCACTTTTTTAAATTTCACTTTGTTCTTCTATAATTTGACTTCAATTGTTTTTTTTCCTCCGTTCAGGTTCCCTCATGTACCTAAATGAAGCCACTCTTCTCAACAATGTCAGAGTTCGGTACACTAAGGACCACATCTATGTATGTTTTTACTTCTGTCTAATTTACAGCCTTGAAAATATTATGTGTTACTACAATGATTATATATATATATATGATTAGATAAGTTTCTCTGCTGCTGTTCTTTCATTTTAAAAGTTAGAACAGATCCCAGTTTGTTAATAAGAACCTATATCAGTACAAAATAGATCATGAAAAATAGTCTTTTGGAGTCCTTGAAAGTAATGGAGGAACCAAAATGTTGCAAAAATAATATAAATATTTGTCCATTTTAATGTTTTTGGATCAAAAACAAAATTAACCATGTGGAAAATGATGGACTTTAACTTTTGACTACGTTTTGCTACATTTAGTTCTGTGAACTAATAGAAACTGAATAAGCTAAAATCATTAAAAATAGGCAGCTTGGTTTAGCCTTCCTGTTATCTGTTGAAAGCTTGCTCTCTCTTGCTTTCTCACCACAAACATGTGATATTAATTTCTCTTTACAAACACTTAGGCTGTTATTTTTGTACAAAAATGTACAATGCTTGTATTGACTTGGATTAAGTAGCAGATTGTAGAGCAGAGAGATAGGATCTCCATCCTTGAGTCCCTTGGGAAGAACTTCCAGGTGGTACCGGGGGAGGTCAGACCCGGGTCAGACCGGGAAACCCTGCCTTTACCTCACTGACTCACTTAGGAAATTAGAAACAGCTGCGAGATGAAAAATTCAAGACATGAAAAACGGTAGAAGGCGTGTCTTGCTCGCTTTCAGTCCTCTCTTCCACCTCTGTTATTGTTTTTTGTTGAGGAATCTAAATTATGCATCTGCAGTGGCTGTAACCATGCATGTGCTTCTCCTGCAGACGTATGTGGCGAATATCCTGATAGCCGTTAATCCTTACTATGACGTACCGAAACTGTACGGGCCTGACGCCATCAAGTCGTACCAAGGAAAGTCGCTGGGAACTCTGCCACCCCACGTCTACGCTATAGGTGAGAACTCGCCTGTCAGACTGACCCCTTGAAGGTTAATGTTTGCAGAAACGCCGTGCAAACTTTGAGCTCAACGAGGATGACACTGAATGTCCAGGTAGCAGAAACAGGCAGGAAGGAGGACTGTCTTCACACCCCGATGTTTGATTTCTATAAACTTGTTCTATGTCTTCTGCACCACAGTTTCATAAATGAAATAATGCATTATTTTATTTCATAAATTTGCATGGATGGCAAATGACACAATCAGTGTTCCATTTTGTTTGTTGTAGCGGATAAAGCCTACAGGGACATGAAGGTTTTAAAGATGAGTCAATCCATCATCGTTTCTGGTGAATCTGGAGCTGGAAAAACTGAAAACACAAAGTTTGTTCTCAGGTATTTCCTCTTTCTTTCTTTCCTGTTGTGCTCTGATTTATTTCAGCTTATTTTTAAAACAGTTTTCCAATTCTTCATAAAACCATTCATGACCTTCAGACATTTTTACCCTGAGTGTATAAATGCTTTAATGCATTTTATTTCTGTTTTGTGCTGCGGACAAATAAAGACAGTAGTGCATTGAAAAATACTTAGTTTTCAAACATTTGAACAAATAAAAATCTGAAGATTAAACTGCATTTGTGTTTAATACCCTTAAGTAAAATTTGCCAGTCTTCTAAGTAGATAAAACATACTTTTACTTTTTGAAAGTTTCTTATCTGACAAATATTTTGGTGTTCAGTTTAACTATGAACCGTTTTTAAAAAGGAGAAATTCTTAGTTTAAATCGCAATGTTTCAGTTCATTTTTAGAAAAACTAATTTGAAACATTTTTTAACACCTTTTAAACCATTTAATGTTCAAGCAATCTGTTATATTTTCATTACAGTAAAGGCCGACCTCATTCCCACCATATTTGGTGAATTTTTTTGGATCAATAAATATGATTAAAAAGGAATTCAGAAAAATAAAACGTAAATAATTCAATTAGAAAATAATCCTGACGATGGGAAAACAAATCCGACATTAAAACATAAAACTACTGCTTCAGTACTTAATAAACATAATAAATAATACCATCATGTCTAACTTCATTGTTGACTGTGCAGCTGAATACCCAGCATGCATTGCTGCTTTGCAAGGTAAAACCACCATCTGTTTATTTTTCTGCTCATCCTGCAGATACCTGACAACAACATATGGCAGTGGTCAAGATATTGATGAAAGAATTGTGGAAGGTAATCCATGACCATGTTTCTGCTGGATTATGTGTGTTTGTGGGGTAATTGTCACTGTGATTTTTATTCTTTATGCTCCAGCAAATCCCCTTCTGGAGGCTTTCGGAAACGCAAAAACCGTCCGTAACAACAACAGCAGTCGGTTTGGGAAGTTCGTAGAAATTCACTTCAATGACAAAGTAAGTGATGATGATTTCTTCAGTTTTGTTTGCACTTCAAGCACACATAAATAACTTTTGGGTTAATTTGTAGTGTAAATATCTTAGTGCATTTAAAATAGAACAAAACTAACTTACAAGGAACTTGTATGAGAGCTCGTTTTAAGACCAATCTTTAATTTTGATGAAATGGTGCAAGTGAAACAAGATATTATAAGTTAAAAATGTCCACTGGTAGATGATTTCACATATAAGTAGTACTTTTCATCAATATAATAAATTATTTACTTAAAACAAGCTCTTCTACCGTGCTGAAAAGTTACTCAGAAGTTTTTTTTGTCTTATTTCATGTGTACTGGGATATTTGCGGTAGAAACTAAACCAAAAATACCTGGTGATATTTAGTATTTTTGCAGTGTCTAAGTAATTATTCATTGACACGCCTGCTGTAAAACTTGTCTTGTGCGTCACCAGAACGCTGTTGTGGGTGGATTCGTCTCCCATTACTTGTTGGAGAAATCCAGGATCTGTATGCAAAGCAACGAGGAGAGGAACTACCACATCTTCTACCGGCTGTGTGCCGGGGCGTCTGAGGACCTGAAGAAGACGTTACACCTCGACTCGCCCGATAACTTCAGGGTCAGTGTGCAACAAGCTCCTTACAGAAGGGTTCATGTTCTTGACGTTTGTCATGTTTGGTCTTTTTAAAACCACAAATGAGCCTTTGAGCTTTATGCATCAAAAGTTTTTTTGTTTTTGTCCAATGTACTTTGAAAAATAGTAGATTTTAAATATGCAGTTTATTTGGGAATTGCATATTTAACCATTTTTCATCATGGTCGTGGCACTCTGATTTATTTTCTACGCCTAGGTTCCACATTTATGCAAATCCAAAATTAAAACACAAAGCTACTCTTATGATTGCTTTAATACTTAGTTTAGTTTGAGAGTTGGTGCAGCTATTCATTGTGCCGCACTGACAGGTGAGAAGAAACGGAGCCAGACGCCCAATTAGCTCGTTAAACTAGCATTCAGGAGGATTGTGGGAAATGAAGGAATAGATCATGTCAATCAATACGTTTGGTTATAAATTTCAAACTGTTTGCACAGCTCACAAAATATGCCTGAATATATGGGAGGTTTAAGAGAATCTGAATAAAAATGCACACCGCACGTTTCAGATTACTTTCTGTGAAAACCTGTGAAAACCACACAACTTATCCAGAAACTTATAGCAGACAAATTTCGTAGTTAACCAATAATGCGTCGACTGACATTGTAATTTCGTGACTGATTATTTTCAGTTCAGCTACTTAAAATATAAAAAGTGATTCTTTATTTTTGTTCTGAGACCAGAACAAAACCCGCTTCAGTGCTGTTCCTGTAAATGTTTACCTGCATCAAATCCCCAAGGATTTTCTTCTAATTATTCAGAATAATATTGCAATAAATCAATCAGGATTTCTCACCAACGACGAGTTTAACATTTCCTATTCTTGACATTATTGAACAGTTTTTTTTCTGGGTTGTTTTTGCAGTACCTGAACCGAGGATGCACCAGATACTTCGCCAGTAAAGACTCTGATAAACAAATCTTACAAAGCCGCAAGAGTGCTGAGGTAACGTTCCTCCTGTGTCCCTCTAATGTTCAGTTTATGGTTTTTCTAGACCATAAATTACTAGCAGAGAAATTAAATATTCTAGTTTCAGCAGTAACAAGGGCCTGCAGTCTTGAACAGCAAAGCTTTTTAATTAATATTATAAATGATAGAAAAACATATTTTCCTCTCCAAGGGACAAATTATTTAATTTTTTCTGTAAAAACTGCAGAGTTTTGGTGAAAATGGATGGGTTATGCAGAACATGTTGCATTTTAAGGGTTTAATTTTGTTCATTTAATATAACAAATGTAGCTAACAGCTAATGGAAAACCCACAATGTATGAAAATTACATCAGACCAATTTAAAAAGAGGCTTTAATGCAGAAACACTGCTGACTTGGCAAACTTCAAAAACACAGAACAGTACAAAGTATTTTTATTTTACTGTACAGTAAAAATCCCTATACACTAGAAATAAGACAAAACTAACTTATAAGTAACTTCAGTGATACAAGATCTTGTTTTAAGTCAATAATTCATTTATATTAATGAAAAGGTTCTGGTTCCACTGGCAGATTATTTTACTTATAAAGTTGGAAAATGTAAGTGAAATAATCTGCCAGTGGAAATAATACTATTATTTATTCGCCATCTTTTGGGATATTTCCTGTCTGCATACTTCAAAATAAAAGTAAAAAAAATAAAATTCTTATTGGTCTGATGTAATATTAAAATATTCTGAGAAATAAAGAAACACTTGAAATAATTAAATTCACTCTTCAGTGAGATCCTAACAGATTGTTTTTTAAACTTAAATGATTATATTTGTACCTGTAATAATAAAAACTGAAATCAATCTTGTTAATCATATTGTTTGCTTATAATGTTTATAATCAGTAATTTAATGATGAGCGTCCTGTGAGCTGTGATGTAAGTAAAGCTGATTTATTTGTTCCTGATGATGTCATTTCCTCTCTGTCCCATCACTGATAATAAACAGGAAAATAAGGTGATTTGTTTTTCCTCCTGTGTTTTTTCTGACTTTCCGTCAGAGTTTTTCTTGCTCTCGCTTTTAGTGAAAACAGGAAATGGGTGCATGAAGTTTTTTTTCTTTTTCCATTTGCATGCCAGCTTGGATCTGGGTTTGGTGTTGCTTAATTATTCAGCTGTCTTCTGACCTTAAAGGCACGGCTGCAGAACTTCATGCAAATTTTACATGCAGCCATGTCACCATCGTAGAAAAAAATCCCCATTTTTTCCTCCTTTTTTAAAATTCATCTTCAGTGATCACGTTACAAGATTTATTGTGATGTAGAACTATTCTTACATATTCATAGATTATTATTTTGTTCTTACTGTAATATTTTGTTGTTTTTGCTGAGTTCTGCTGGTGGAGGCATTTCTTTGATTTTCATATTTCAAACCTGTTTTTCAGTTTCACAGTGTGAAGTTTGATCGGGGATGCACGATATATCGTCACTAACATCGGTATGGCCGATATTAGTTTTAACATATCGGTATTTGTTCAATTAAACATGAATAAACTGGGCCAAAATAAACAATCTTTCCATCTTGTTGCCATTTATTTCTGGAGGTTTGTCAAGTGACGGTAACAGTTGCTGCATTTCCATTACAAATGTGCACAAAACTTTGTTGATAGTACACTAATGTTAAAAAAATACAATTTCACATTTGCAGTGTTTGCATTAAATAACAAACTAAGTGAATATGTTTGTTCAGGCGATAAATTATGAATAAACATCATCCTCCATTTACATCCTGTTGTTTTCTTCTTCGTCTTCTTGCTACAAGGCAGCAGTGGTACCAACTGCAGCCCTGTTGTACATAACAGCTGTATTTATATTTATATTTATATTTATATCAGTCCAGATTTTCATATCCGTGCATCCCTGTGTTTGAGTGTTTGACTTGATCTGAGCTGAATTTTTTTAACTTGATCTTTTGTTTACTTTCTGACTCCTCCATGTTTCTTGCAGCATGTGAAGCTGGGCGCTCTCCGCGACCCCCTGCTGGACGACCAGGGCGACTTCAACAGGATGTGCGTGGCCATGAAGAAGATCGGCCTGAACGACACGGAGAAGCTGGACCTCTTCAGGGTCGTCGCTGGCGTTCTGCATCTGGGAAACATCGACTTTGAAGACACTGGCAGCTCCTCGGGTGAGAAATGAGCAATAATCAATAATATTTTACTATTTAGTCTCTTCAAAACAAAATCCCTGGATTGGATAATAATTTCATTCCACGGCTTTATAAGCATCATTCATTTCCACCCTTTATTCTCTTTCTGTTCTTTACAAAAATAAACAGAAAGATTTTGGTCAATTTTGATTCATACCAACATTTTTCAACATTTCTTCTGTCATATTTGGACACAAAGCTTCTGTAAACATCCATTTTAAAGTCCTGCCATAGATGTTTCAGTTAGTTTGGGTTCTGGTTTCATCTGAACCCTTGTATTGTTGCTCTGGTTGTACGTTTTGTGCTGGAAGACGAACCTTCACCTCAGTCTCACGTCTTCGGCAGCCTCTAACAGGATCGTCCAGGATTTACCTAGTGCATGACTTCGATTCCCACATCTCAGAGTCGAATCTCTGCAGCTCCTCCAGAGTTGGTATCAGGAAATAATCTAAATCCAGATGTTTGGAAACATTTTTAGGATTTTATTTGTAAAAAAACATTTGAAATGTATGTTTTTCCCCCATGATTAGACACTATTTTCTGTTCTGGCTCCTAAAATCCCAATAAAATACTTTGAGTTCGGGTTTTAATGGAACATTTCTTTTCTGCAATTATTTTCATGACAAATTCAAATCAGCTCAACTTCCGTTTTGATGTTTAATATTTTTTGAACAATACTCTAGTTTATATCTGGGTTTCGGTTGTGTTTGGTTTTTGTTTCACTTTTATTTATTGCTTTTGGTTGTCGTGTTTTAATTTGGATATTTAAAATATCTTCCTGTCCAGTAAAATTTGATATTGTGACAAGCCTAATCTTTCAAGACGTTGCGTAAATGTTGCATTTTGTCATGATTTTATTTCAACGAAGTAGATAAAAGTTGTCTTTTTAAAAATCTAAGTGGTATTTTTATACATTTTTGTAACTGAAAAGTAAATTGTAGACCTTCAAAACCACTGAGGTGATAAAAATGGAGATGCTGCTGTTGATCTCTTTACTTCTACTGGTCAGTTTCTTTTTGTTGTCGGTTGTGAAGTTCGTGTCTCTGTTTCGAGATTCCATTAAAAGCAAAACACTTTAAGGACGCCTCGGTTATGAGGTTTTGCTGTTTATTTATTTACTTTATTGCTTTTGCTTCCAGGTGGTTGCACCATTAAGAAACAGTCGGACCAGACGTTGAAGTTCTGCGCAGAGCTGTTGGGTCTGGACCAGGACGACCTGCGGGTCAGCCTCACAACTAGAGTTATGCTCACGACAGCAGGGGGCGCCAAAGGCACAGTCATCAAGTAAGAAAACCAATCCTGCTTCAGTCAAAAGGATAAACTTTGAGGTGATTTCAGTGAAATAATCAGAGTTAAGCTAAAGGAGATGTTTCTCTTTTTCCTAATCTGTCTTTCTAAATGCCCAGTGAGTTAAACGACCGTATGCAAATGAGGATATGATATTAACACTGCTCCTCTGTACTTTGGTGGTGATGCCATGTTTGGTAGATGAATATTTCAGAAGAGGCCAGCTGCTGGCCTGGCCTGGAAGTGTTTCCTCCACATCAATAATGCAGCGTGTGTCTAAGGAGGCAGGGGAGCGTGGCTGCGCTGCCGCCCCGGTGTCTGGGGAGCAGGTGGAGCTTTGTTACCAAGCTGGAGATACATCCAGGCGTCCCCTGGGAGGGAAAAGTCTTTTAACTCATCAGATGAAACATTGCAGCTGATAAAATTACCTGTCATTGAGAGTAATTGTGTGTTTGTAAATGTAAAAAGAAGAAAATCTGCTAGCAGGCTGATTGTTTGAGTTGTGCTTTTGTATCTGAAAGGCTTTCTGAGCTGAATAACAAAAGGAAGTAGGAGAAAAAGAGATAAAACGGAAAAAGAGGCTATTTTAAATTAAAATTCAGCTTCTTCCCAGCTGGGACAGCTCAGTCGAACTCTCTGACCTGCACTTTGTGAGATCAGGCAACCTCTGTGAATAATTCGAACATGAACGGTGAGAAAAGCGCCATTAGAGATTCAGGTAGGGTTCAAAGTTCAGATTTCTTTTAAAACTAAACTCCTAGCTGGAATATTAAGCTCCAAGCAACTTGAAAGATGCCACTTTAGAAACGGGGCTGATTTGAAACAGAGAAACGGAGCGTTGCTGTCCCAGTTAGACTTTGCCCCATTTCTTGTGTCCCTCCAGGGTTCCTCTAAAGGTGGAGCAGGCGAACAATGCTCGGGACGCGCTGGCCAAGGCCGTGTACAGCCGCCTCTTCGATCATGTGGTCAAACGTGTCAACCAGTGCTTCCCCTTCCAGGCGTCCTCCAACTTCATCGGCGTGTTGGACATCGCTGGGTTCGGTAATGACAGATCCGCTCTGAGTGCAGCCTCACTACGGCCATGTAGATGAAATAAAAGGATTAAAGTTCTGCCAAATACGTTTTCTAGAAAAAAACATTAAAATGTCTGGGTTTGAAAAGTGGAAAATTTGCTTGAAAAAAAAATTAAATTAATTTCAAAAGTTTTCTGGAAAAAAAAGGTCAAATATTTGCAAGATAAAAAAAGTCAAAAAAATGTATTACTCTCACAAATTTACTAGAAAAAATTTGAAAATATCTGAGTTCTGAAAAACTCTGAAATTTTGAGATTTCAACATTTATAAATTTTCTAAACAAAAACCAGGAGCTTAAAGTCTCAGGGAAAAAAATAAGATGAATCTCAGAAAATTTCTTTAAAGATTTTTTGCATTTCTGAGCTCCAAAAGTAAAAAAAATTCCTAAAAAAAATTAGAAATGTCTAGAAATCTTTAAATGAATCTGAGAAGAACGCAGAAATTTCTGAATTTCAGAAGTAAAAAGATTTTGCTCACAAATTTCTGCGTTTTTTCTGAGATTAATCTCAAAACTTCTGTGTAATCTGGCAGGAATTTAATCCCTTCTCTTTATCTTCAACATCCTTAATACATTGTTGTACTTTTGACCTGTAGTTTGCCAAAATTTCTTTTCTCTTGTCTCTGTTGAGGAGGATGTTGGCTGTGTGTGTGGCCTGATTTTTAATTTAGCTAATATGATGCGTAAACACACTCCTCACCAGGCATCTTGTTGGAGAAACTCATTTCCCCGTTCCTATAATTAATATCAGCTTTGCATTTATTTGTCAGGGTTTTAATTGAAATGTATCTTCTGTTTTTGGATCCTCTCAGAATACTTTGAGCACAACAGCTTTGAACAGTTCTGCATCAATTACTGCAATGAGAAACTGCAGCAGTTCTTCAACGAACGCATTCTCAAAGAGGTGGGTGATGAGCCAAACGCAAAAAAAGGGAAACATTGTTTGCATGCAGATGATTTTTCTCTCACTTTGCTTTCTTTTTCGCTTTCTACGCCCACATTTCCTTTGAGCGTTCCCATTAGACTGCTAATTTCAGCTTTTTTCCTCTCCTGCAATGCCATTTAATTAGTGGCTGTCAATTCTGGTTCTGCTCAGTACTTATTATATAAAAGTTGTTAGTCTGAAGCTTGTTGGATTGTTTGAAAACCTGGAAGAGTTTCTTTCAGTGTCTGATTTCTGTGTTGTTGGCTGTTACAGGAGCAGGAGCTCTACCAGAAGGAAGGGCTGGGGGTGAACGAGGTGCATTATGTGGACAACCAGGACTGCATTGGTGAGTTTCTGACTGGTTTTAAATCCTCAAACTTTTAGGATATTTATATTTATTTACATGAGAATTTGGTACAATTATTACAGTTAGTAAATTCATCATCAGTTCCTGTTTTGCTCTTAATAAAATATGCATCGTTACACTCTGAAGTTGTTGCACTAACAGTTAATTTGTTTTAACCGTATTAATTTTGTAGAAGATTCAGTTACATTGTTCAATTGTGATTAATTACGTGCTTCAGTAAGCAATCTCTGCTACAAAAATTAAAAGAAAAACTGGTTTTATGTTATTGATAAAATGATTTACATGTAATCTAGGGCTGCAAATAACAATTATTTTAGCTGTTCTTTAATATATGGATTATTTTTGACAATTTTCTGTTTAAATCTGTTTTACACAACATTGGAAATACATTAAATATGCACATAAACAAAAACTATGAAGTTCTTTTTTTAAATAAGGAAACAAAAGAAATTAACACAGTGAATGTTTGATTATTTCTAGCAAAAGATGCATCTGCAGCTAAAAAATGTTCCTCATATCAACAGGATTTAACATCTATATAGAGAAAAGCTAATTGTTGACAATATTCCAGATTAAGAGATTAAAAGCTGGACAGCAAAAGTTGATTATTGGAAGATTTATCACAGATTTTTAACCAGGTGAAGCTAACATATTTACAAGTTGTTTTTTTTAATTTCATCTTAAATGCAAAATGTTTTTTACAGTTTTGGGTCATTACTTCTCTGAATATGTTCCCTTTTTTAGCATGTATGCTCCAGTTAATGATTAATCAATTGCTAAATTATTTCAATAATCGATTTAATGATTTCAAGTCAAATGTAATTTATATGCAAACAGACAAAGAATTGTTTTGAATATACAGAGAGATTTAAAGAAAACTTTTGTGCATTGACACAAATGGATAAACCAGAACTTCAAGTATACAAACAAACTGATTTTAAGAAGAAACCTGAATTATTCAGAGAAATCCCCCAAATACTCTGCTGCTCAGCAGTAAAATAAAAATGAGACAGAATGATGCTGGTTCAATGGGAAGATAAAAATCCAAGCATTTTGGAGCAACTTAAGACAAAACTTGATGGAATAATAATGTTGATGCTGCACATAAAAGCATTTATTGCAACATAAACATGTTGAGCAGCTGACTTGAAATCAAGAAGAAGAAATCCTGAGATCAGCAGTATTTGTTTCTGAGGTGATATGTTTCAAATACTGAAACCAAAATTTACAGTATTAATGCCGCTTTAATCATCCATCCATCCATCCATTTTCTTCCGCTTATCCGGGTCGCGGGGTCAGCAGCTTCAGACGGAGGCCCAGCCACTAGTTCCTGCTCCTCTGGGGGAATCCCGAGGCGTTCCCAGGACATCGTCCCTCCGGCGTGTCCTGGGTCTTCCCCGGGACCGAAACGCCTCACCGAAACATGCTTTAATCAATATACATGGAAATGAAAGTAACTAATACTTAAAATATTAAAGCTAACTGTCAGAAATGTTATCTTAGTATCCATTTGCAGTAACTGTCACTGAGAATTTGACTTCTGCTTTACATGCTAATATCATTAGAAAATGCCACTAACGAAGCTAAGAAACAGCGTTTCTATAAAGTGTTGAAATGACTTCGTCCCTAATATCCGCCCGTCCACGCGGCGTTCACCCGAATCCTTCCTCGCGTCACAGCCGATAAATAAACACGCGACAGAAACACAGACTTCTGTTTCTCTCAAAGCGTCCATGTCTGTTTGAAGGGGGAAGCAGACATGTCCCTCATGTCCCCCAGTAAAACCCTCTGATAAGTTTCAGAGGGTTTTACGGCCCTCCAGCGCTGTCAGAAACTCAGATTACGCCTCTTGTTTTGGTTCCGTTTGTCCTCGAATCAATCCTGGAATTAATGAGTTGAAGTAGTCCGCGTACCAAGGTGAATGAGTTTGATTTGTATTTCAAAGGTTGTGATTATTCAGGTGTGAGGCTAACTGACAGCGGTGAATAACATTTATGACTTGCAAATGACCGTTTGGGATGGCCATTAATTCACTCATCAATCTTCTCCATTTATGCGCAGGTGCTTGCTCATGCTAATTTTTCTGAGGTCCTTGGCTGTAACATTATTCTCTGAATAGCATGTAGGATGAATAATTCAAACACGTGTCTGAATGAGCATCCAGGAACATGTTTTATACTTTTTAAATAATCAAATTCAGAAATGATGAGCAGTGGAAGTTTCAATGAATCCCAAAGTCAGAAAAAACATTTTGTGATTTTGTGATTTCTGTGTTGTAAATGATTGAAAACTGAAAATGAAGCCGCTGTTGCATCATTTACTGTCTTGCTTGTGTGTTGCGAAACAAACTGGATTATTTTGCACCATCAAGTTTCTTTCTTTTTGTTTTTTTCCCATTTGAATAGTTCATGTTCTTTGGGATCAAGGGAGTTTATGTTCTGCTGCAAAAGTAGCAGAACATGATACATCTATGCCGGTCACAATAATCAATTAAGTTCATAATACATGAAAATGAGCTCAATAATTTCCATTCTGATGAATAATATTCTTTTAAAGGCAATTTTGATTGCAGACTTTCTAATTAATATTATTTACGGTTCGGTTTGTGTTTTTATTTCTTTTTTAGTTTTTGGTTGTTGTTTTATTTTGGATATTTTAAATGTCTTTCAGTTCCAGTGTGGAGTTTTCTGTACAAAATTAAAATTTACTAGTCTTTGATAGGGCAAACCCGCATTATTATGCCATTATCAATCAAAAATGGTCTCAAAACTACAATATTATTGTTTATCACAGTAATTTCTGGTACATTTTGGTTGCTGCATCACCAGCTTGTACTATTTATAGTTTTTGTTCATATTGAAGGATTAACAAACCATCATAGATAAAATTTTAATGCTTCATGAGCTCTAAATGTTCAGATAATTATTAGCTGAAGTATTAAAAAATAGGTCATGCTGGCAGTTTCACTTTCAGTTCCAAGTTGATTGAAGACGGAGCGCCGCTACCGGTCTTATCTGATGGTAAAATGGTTGAGACTGCAGTGATAAATCAAACATAGGTCAGATTTGGACAAAGTTTAGAAGAATATATAAAATATTTTAATAACATTTTAACTTGAATCTGGTGCATTTTTCCAAAATGAGCAAATTACAAACTATTATCATTTTTAAAAAAAATCTAAACAATGTTATGAAACAACATAAAAATAAAACAATTTCAAGATGGAATCTAAAATTAAAGTATTGGTTTTGCACACTAGTATCGATCCGTTAATGGTGTTGATGTTATCGGTATTTTGGATGGAAGTTTATTAAATTTTCAGTATCCAGGTAGTTTTATTCTGATGCATTTAGTTTTATTTTGATTAATGTAATTTATTTTGACACAATCATGAACCCAATTTATTGAAACTGGTCTGAATGGTTATTTCAGACGGAAAACTTTGATGTCCCACAATATCAGCAAAGCAAATGATAATCGCTAATTAGCATAAATTACTGGACGTTAAGTGTAAGCATAAACTGTAATTCTGTGGTGGATCTTTACATTTCGGTGCAGATCTTGTGGAGGCGAAGCTGGTGGGAATCCTGGACATCCTGGATGAGGAGAACCGGCTTCCTCAGCCCAGCGATCAGCACTTAGCATCGGCCGTTCACACCAAACACAAGGATCACTTCAGACTGACGGTCAGACATCTGGGCTCGTTTCTGGTCTTTTTGGTGTTTTGGGAGTCTGAGCTTTTCAATCTATTTAAGGTTTGCAATACTGAAGTCGCTCATCGTAACTTTAATGTTTAGTTGCGTGTTGCAATGATTGATCCTTTTGAGTCAGTTGGTTTGCATATGTTTAAGTAAAGAGCCTATTTTCTGTTCTTGGTGTCGTTGTGATCAGTCAGGTCTGCAGTTCTGTGAGTGATGCACGGTCCCAGTCCCTCCACCGGTCGCCGTCTTTGTCCGTATTGTTTGCCAGTCTGCCTTATTATCTGCTAACATGAAATTCTTTAAAGAATGTAGCCTTGACACTTATTCAAGCCCACCATTAGAGGTGGCTGGCTGCAGCAATGCCATTGTTGTCTCTTAAATGAAGTCTATTCTGTGCATTTAATAGGGTGAAAAATGAAGCTTGAATGTGCTGTGAGCTAACATTACTCCACACCTTCTGCAGCTTTTCAGAGGCTCGTTTTTCTTCAATTCTCCAGCAATTTCTGCCTCTGTTTTTTTTTCATTGTTGATTCTGAAGAATGATCAATGTTTGGACCCTTTGACAGCACTCAAACTCAACAAGATAAAGTGGCATTCAGAGTCGTCTATTCAAGCACACTCATTGAATAAGTACAACGAATCCTTGAACAAAGTTTTAAAGGATTCTTAAAGTGTAGCTCTACTTTCTGCTCATCTCAACACCAAGGACGTAATAACAGACCTGGCAAAAATTCCTCCAGTCCAGATGATATTAGCTAAAAAGTGTGTTTCCTTTCCTGCTCAGGTTCCCAGGAAGTCAAAGCTGGCAATCCACAGAAACCTTCGAGACGACGAAGGTTTCATGATCCGCCACTTTGCAGGAGCCGTCTGCTATGAAACGGTATTTATAACTTGAAAATTGTTTATGTACAAGTTTTCACACCCTTTGTTTTCTCACTTTGATGTATTTTATTGAAGTTTGGTGTGACAAAGCAACACAAAATGGTGTAAAGGTGAAGGAAAATAAGCTGAAACGTGTTGAACGCATGCAGCTGCAGCTGCAGCTGAAGTATCTTTACGAGCTTTGCTCGTTTTTAGATTTACATTTTTTACTGTTATGATTTGCAAATTTGTTTGGACAGAAATTTAAGCAATTTTTAAGACTTGCTGTAAATTTTTTATCGGCTTTATAAACATTGCATTGTTTATCATTTTAATAAATTCCTCATCATGATAAAAATTATGATTTATCGTCACAATAAATTATAATTAATGAAGTTTAAAACCCCCCAAAATTGTCAAGGTTGGTAATTTCATAATTTTGTTCCACTATTTGTTCAACTAGAGAATCAATAAAAAATTAATACGTTAATAAATATGATTAAATGCAGATACAGTGGGCTATTTGGTGACATAAATCACACTTTGTGTCTAATTTACACATTGGTTTGTTTTCCAAGAGATGTATCTGAGTTTGTGGGGCTACAAAAGAATTATAAATATTTCTTATTGTCACTTTTGTTGTTATCACAATAATATCACACAATATTGTGTTAAAATTTAATTTATTTTCCCTCTAGGACGAATTAGTAGCTTTGAATTGAATATTTCATGTCCGTGTCGTCCACCAACTCATTTAATCTGTTGATTCTCCGACCTTAGACAGACGGAAATATTTGCTCAAACAACTACTGTGGTCAAGTTTTGCAGCAGATTCAAAATTGGACTTTGACTAGGCCATTCTGACACATGTATTTGCTTTGATTTAATGAATTTAAATTTAACTAAACAAGAAATAAGTCAGATTGTTATAGAAAAAAGAATGTATAAATCACTATAGATCCAAAACGCATCAGTTTGAGTTGGTGTGTCAAATCCTGACGTTTTGGGTAGTGAATATTTCCGTCGCATATAGAAACTTGTTGGTACATGCAGAACGTTTCCTGTTCTTCTCTGGGTTTAACGCGCCATCAGTATGTGGCAAACGATGCCTTCCGCTACATAAATGAATGCGAATGCGCTTGTGTTGACAGACGCGGTTCGTGGAGAAGAATAATGACGCCCTCCACATGTCCTTGGAGAGTTTAGTGTGTGAATCAAAAGACAAATTTGTTCAAGAGCTGTTTGAGAACTCCAGCACTTCCAAGGACTCCAAACAGAAGGCGGGAAAACTCAGCTTCATCAGCGTCGGCAACAAATTCAAGGTCAGTGGCGCAGGTCGCATCTTCCTGCACCAATCGGCAACTTGGAAAAACTCTGAGGTCATAATTTTCTCTTCTATTTTTCAAATTTAAAAGTGAAACATCACTGTATCAAGACTTCTTTAATTTTCACTGGCACAAAAACAAATGAAAGCTGGCATATTTTTTGTGAAAAAAGTAGAAAAGATTATTCTAGATCTGATAAAGCCCCAAGTGTTCACGTTTTAACTTTTTGTACTGAATGTTTTCTATTTTGGTGCTCCGTAAGATGTTTTCAGTTACAAAGATGAGAATTTTATCCAGGTTTAGTCTGATTTGACTAAAAGGTTTGTGGTTCGACTTACTAAGACACAAAAATGAGAGCAAGAAAAACAAACAAAACAACTGTATAATAAAAAGAAACTTTTTAAATGATAAACATTTTCTAATTAAGAAGCTTTAAACTCATCAGTGATAATTTTATTTTCAAAAGGGCCACAAATGTCTCCTGTGTTAGACAGTATTTTAAACAACACATGCTAAAAAGTCCTGACGTTAACTTGGCATTAAGTAAGGCTGAGGCAGCAGTGGAGTAGAAGTAAAACATACTGCCACCTGCAGGTGGGAGGTAGCATCACGTAAACCCAATGTTTTCATCATTTTTGCAAAATAAATGTGCAAAAAACATGCAACTATTCACTAGGGAAAAAAGCGTGAGCTGTTGATTTTGTGTAAATTTCTGCAATTGCAAAAAAACTGGAGGGACTGAACATCTATCTCAAATTATAGAAAAATGAACTTTTATTGTTTAGTTTTATATGTGTTTGGGTTCAGTTTTTACTTTTTGTCTCTTCATAAATTATTTGACCTGATTTAAACATGAAGCATTTCATTTGCAGATATCTGATTGGTTTTACATGTGCAGGAACTTTGCCTCAATTAAAGTTTGTGAAATCAGAATGTTAAATCCACCCATTTTCACTTTCTCTCTGTTTTCCTGCTGCCTCTAATCTCTCTAAGCTTCTTTTCAGACTAGTAGAAAGTGAGCTAACTCTAATCTCCTTTCCCTTCTCCTTCCTGTTTCTCAGTTTCTTGTCCTTAGTTCGGACGCCCCTCTTAGATTTCCTCCAGTCTCACCTCTTTCCTCTGAGAAAACCTTCCTTGGGGGATAGATCTGGAAAAATTCAGCTTGAGGTATAAAAACAGGGAGTTTTAAAGCAACAGCAATGGAAAGTAAAATAAAGCAGCATAGTTATTATTTTTTTTTTTAGAAGCAGAAGAAATCAGCTTTCAGTTGCATATATAAGTTGGGATCTTGCAGACGTATTGTTATATCTCGCAAAACAAGAAGATCTGAAACAAAGCAACTCAAGATCTCACTCTTTCTTCAGTATGAAGGGATTTTTTACTTATAACAAGCCTGTATATGTTGTTTTTTCTAGATATTTACATGAGACTGAACTAGATAAGAGTTTGTTTTTGCAGTGTAATAAACTCCCTTCTTTTATTTTACAAAAATGATCCAGGATCCCGCAAAGTAACTTTAGTCTTGCTCATATTTGTGACATTTCTCAAAATTAACTCTGGACTTTAGAGAAATATATTTTTTTTCCTCCTCAAACTGTTTATTTAACTTTAAAATCATTATGACTCTTATTTTAAAACTTCTGCCTAAAGTTTTTCTTCTTGCACAAACAGACACAACTAAACCTGCTCCTTGTGAAGCTTCGCAGCACGGTGAGTCCAATGTTTCTTATTGTTGAGTTAAAAATG
Source organism: Poeciliopsis retropinna (assembly GCA_010277075.1). Lineage (NCBI taxonomy): Eukaryota > Metazoa > Chordata > Actinopteri > Cyprinodontiformes > Poeciliidae > Poeciliopsis > Poeciliopsis retropinna. Next base: position 2,176,702 of record VMRM01000018.1, read on the forward strand.
AATCCAGGCTGAACTGGATCTTCTTCATGATTCGTTTTGTGTGCAGGGCTCCAGCTTCGTTCGCTGCGTGAAACCAAACCTGAAGATGGTCAGCCATCAGTTCGAAGGAGCGCTGATCCTCTCGCAGCTGCAGTGTTCAGGTAGGAGAAGGAAAACTAAGTTTATGACGAAAAACACTTCAGGAATTATACTTTATATTAACGATAAAATGCACATATAACTTTTTTCTAGTTCTCCAAACTTGATATGTTGAATTTAAATTAAAAAACTGTGGAACAGTTTCCAGCTTAACTTTTCTGACAAGTTTGTTGTGCTTTGGGAAATGCATGTTATCTGCAAATGTCTCTAATATATAGAGATAGAAAGATGCATAAGACGTTTTTATTTTTCTTTTATTTTGTATTTTACTTCATATCTGCTTTTGTTATGTGGCTGTCAATCTATTTATGTGGAGAAAGAAGAAAAAACTTTATTTATAAAATGTTTAATCTGACCTGTGGCTCTGTCCAAGTTTTTAATTTGGACCCATTTTGCTCCTAAATTACAGTGAAGGATTACAGACACTCTAGGAAAGTAAAAATAAAATAAAATACAAGAGTAAAGTTATAATATTACAGCTTTATTCTTGTAAGTTTATGATTTTATCTTGTATTATTTTGACATTTTTTCTTGTAGTGTTACGATTTTATTTTCATATGAGTTTATTCTTATAAGTTTATGACTTTATCCTCACTTTTTATTATTATTATTATTATTAGATTGGCCCTCTGTCAAAGTAAATAGAAGCTTGTAATTTTATTACTTTGTGATTAAATCTCCTAGACTTGGTAAGTCATTGCATTGTTGCAACTTTGGAAAGAATAAATAAAAAAGTAAAAGTCAGTTAACCAAACATAAACTCACAAACAAGCATCAGTTGAAGTTGCTCTGCTAAAGATCATGTTTATATGGATTAATAATGCGGCACCAAAACTTCTGTCTTAGATAAATTTGCCGAATCGATTCATCCTGATACAAACATGTGAGGGACATTCAGCCGTTCTGCTGCATGCATGTTGGATAAATGAAGGTTTGCTCTTGTGTTTGGGTCTGTTAGGAATGGTTTCGGTTCTGGACCTGATGCAGGGTGGATTCCCCTCCAGGGCGCCGTTCCACGAACTCTACAACATGTACAAGGCGTACATGCCAGACAAACTCACACGGCTGAATCCTCGACTCTTCTGCAAGGTCGGCTCATCTGTTTCTCTGTTTATTTGTTGATTAGCTTGTTTGTTTAAAAGCGATTAAAAAATATGTTGATCTGATCCTTTACAGGCTTTATTCAAAGCTTTGGGACTAAATGAAAAAGACTTCAAGTTTGGATTAACTAAAGTGTTCTTCCGCCCAGGAAAGGTGACGTTTTACTCTCAACTTGTAGCAGAAATTCGTCTCCATTAAGAGTCAAAGTGTGACGCGTTTCTGTGCCTCAGTTTGCTGAGTTTGACCAGATCATGAAGTCCGATCCAGAGCATCTGGCTGAGCTGCTGGAGAAAGTCAACAAGTGGTTGTTGTGCAGCCGCTGGAAGAAGGTCCAGTGGTGCTGCCTGTCTGTCATCAAACGTAGGTCCAAAACACTGCAGAATGAGCAAAACATCCAGCTGTGGTGTGAAATTCTCCAAACGCAGAATTAAACTTTATTAATTCATGTTTGTACTAAAACTGCTTACCACTTTACAGGAGCAATGACTATGAACAAAATACATTTTTCTGCTTTTTGCATAAATTATAGAGGCTGTGTTGGGCAAAATCAACTTTTTCAGTTTTACTTTATGTTATAATGTTCTTCCCTTTTCTAAAAAGACAAAGGCTCAATTTCAAGGTGTTAAATTACAAAGTTAGATTTCTTTTAAGTCATATTTGATACATATAACCCTTTTGTAATTTTTTGATTGTGCTTTAAAGTCGCACCATGTGCCTGGAAAACGCTTGATCCTCTTTAACTGTATTTATGTAAAGTTTAATAATTGATCAGTTTTTTGTTTTTTTTGCCAGGACAAAATCTGTCACAGTGACCTGACCTCAATCCTGCTTTTATTTTATTAAATTTCTGCTATTTTTTCAATAAACGTCCAACAAATATTTATTTTAATCAAGGAAATCTGCAAAGCCTTTAAGTTTCTTTCAAATAAAACAATTCTGACCACGACTTGAAGTTAATTAAACTTTTACATTATCAAGTTGTAAAAAAATCACAATATAAATTGACAGAAACTTTGGACACCCCTGGATTTTAATTTTAAAGCAGAGTAAATATTTCCTGTTTGGTTTGAATGCTCAGTTTTATTTCAGTTTGTTTAATGAGAAAAAAAATCTTTAATTTTGAAGTTAACACAGTAGAACTACTGTCCCTTTAATTGTTTTGATGATTTTAATGATTTTAAGGTTCTGAGTTACAGTAAAGTGTGTGACCCAGTTGCACCAGAATTACAACAAATACTAAGAGGTTAGTCAACATGTTACCTAAGTCCTTCACCTTAAAGACAATAATACCAATTACTAAGCAAAATTATAGACATTTTTAAATTCTGCCAACATTAGAAATGGTATCTTTCATTATTCTGTAAACAGAAATCCTTTTCTTAGCCAATCTAAAACATTTAGTCTGATTTAACGCCAGTAATTGAAGGAACATTTAAAAATCTTAGTTCATGTCTTTAGTGGTGAAGCTAAAGCTGCCAGTTCCTGTCATAGTAAAGTTGGTATTCTGAGTGTTTTACTGTAGCATCAAATGCAAAGCGGCCTCTGGCCGTCCGCCATTTTAAATGTACCACTTGTCATTCCTGTCTGAATATTAAAGTGTGCAGCCTCCAGCCTCAACACCACTGAAGAGGTTCAGCCTGGTTATTTATGCTCTGCGCCAAACTGCTGGTTCTCACAGTTTCAAACAGAACCGCCCGGGTCCGACTCGTTTTTAAGCATCAAATGACCAGACTCTGCTGCCACAGCAGACCTACAGCCGTGCTTTGTTCTGTTTTTCCCATATTTCTGTTTCAGTGGAGCCCGAGCGAAACGTATGGTCAGATTACATTCTCCTTCAAATCAAAGTAAACAGCTGGTGACACTGAGTATTTTTGTTTCTTTGCAGTGAGGAATAAAATGCATTACAGAGCGCTGGCCTGTATTAAGATTCAGAAGACAGTCCGCATGTGGCTGAGTAAGAAGAAACACAAGCCGAGGTGAGTTTCCTCTTTTCTTTCTGCTTTGTTTGCTTCTAAGGCTGCATTCACACCAACCACGATCAGTCCGCTTTAATCCAACTGGAAAGTCTGGTTTGTTTGGGAAAGTGTGAATGCGTAAAAAAGTGAACTCTGGTCCTCCTATCAGTCTCTGGTCAGTTGAAGTGAACTCTGGTTCGATTCGAATGCATATGTGAACACCAAGCAGACCAGAGACCGCTCCAAACTCTGACAGTGGACTACAGCGCAGGGCATTCTGGGTAACACAACCAAAAAAATGTGTTAGCCTAGCGCTAGCTAGGAGGAATGGCTCCTGGTCTTTAGCCAAAAACTAAAGAGAAATCCTACAACCGCTAAACTCTGACGCCACTCCATGTTTATTTAAATTTCATGAAGAAAGGTGTTTTTTTGTTTTTTTTTGGAGGTGTTTGTATCGTTTCCGTCAGTGGTTCTAGGTGCAGTGCCCCCACAGGCGAGGAGGGGAACCACAGCAGCAGTTTGGGTTGAACCCAAAACAAAAAGCTCTTTCCTTTGTTGTTGTTTATTTTGATTTACTCAGTTACATTTACTTTAGTAACATTTAGGAAAATAAAAACTTTTAGAAGCATTTTTATACTTTGTACTTTTTACTGTGACTTGAGTATTGTTATAATGAAGTTACTGTAAAATTCACTCTAGTTCTATTAAATATTAACAATTGTAGATTTTATTAAAGAATCCAAAAAGGAACTGAATTCTCCTTTGATTTGTTTATTTCGATTTAAATTGTGTCTATATGATTTTAGTAAATGCTTTGTAGCAGACTTTAGATTATGGAACTATTTCTGACACATAAAAAATAAAGTAATGAGCTTTCTGCTCAGTGTTCTGGCTAAAACACTATAAATACAGGTTATTGATGCATTAGAACCTTGTAGAAACATGCCCACTGATGCATGGTTGATTTACTGCTAATCAACTACATTTATTGGATAATAATGCTCAGTTTAGAACAAATGGAGTTCATTTTAAACTCTGTTTGTCTGAGTGCAAACAGAGTTTAGAATAACTATTAATATCCAAACAGAAACCGATTGAACTGATTCAAACATAAAGCGCCTGTAGGTCCTTCTTTCATTACAGAACATCTATATTAAAATAAAGGCTTTTTGTGAACTGTAAGTTTCATAAAAAGGTAATTCTTTACTCTGTTGATTCAGGATTGAAGGTCTGGTGAAAGTCCAAAAGCTGAAGAAGCACATGGAGCGTTTCAACGAAGTGGTGAACGGCCTGAAGGAAGGGAAGCAGGAGATGACCAAACAGGTTGCAGAGCTGGCCAAAGCCATAGATGCTCTGCTAGCGAAGATTAAGGTAGAAACTCCTCCATCTGCAGCTAGAATCATCTTTTTGTGTCAATATCCAGTGACATTTATTGTATGTGAAAGTAATATTATAAAAGTGCACAAGAACAATTTAGATTTCAGTTTTATGTTTGATTTTTCTCAAATCTTTTCTGGTTTGTGCTTCTTCTTCCAAGTTTCCTGATTTTCTGTTTTTCATTGTTTTGACCTCAATATCTTGTCTGTTTCTAACATCCATCATCTGACAGAACATTTTTACAATTTTTGACTTTTTAAAGTAACTTAAAGCTGATTTTACATTATAAATAGAAGCTTTGAACTTCCTTAATAAATGTTAACGTGGTGTATTTTAATTGGAGCAAACATCTGAATTTATTTGAAGTTATTTATTTGAACTTTTAGCAGTCTGAAATTTGCTTTTCTTTTGTTGATGCTTAAGTAATCAAGTTATTGTTTGATTGGTTAGTTGGTTATTGGTAGTAAAGTAAGGCCTTCAAAGGTCTGAAATCGATTAACATTTTTAAGTAAACTGGCCTTTAATATGTTAACCGAAAATCTTAAATTTTGTCTTTAAAGGACGTTTCCATCTCATATATTTCATGTATTTTTTCAGTCAGGTGTAAGTCAGACATCTTTGTGCATTTGTGATTCAGAACAGTTGAGGCTAATGCTAACTAGCTGCTAACATACCCTTGCTCGCTAGCAAGCTTTTTCTGCAAATTTATTGCCTGTTAGATGGACAAAATTTATACAGTTAAGTGGAAATATAGGTCTTAAATTTTCTTAAGTTTGACTTGGTGAAACTTGCATAAAACCCTGAATGTTTAGATTAAACAGTTTGAGTTTTATAAACATATTTATTCATGGAAGAAAAGGGTAATTTTTTTTTTTCTTTAGGCCTCTCTGACTCATATTTATTTGATTTTATTTTCTGTACATTTGGAGATGTGGCTGTAGATGAAGCCCTCATCCTTGTATAACACACCATAACCTTTTTTAAGTCTTTTGTGCCCTTTTCTCATTCTTTCTCTGAAAATCAATGTTTTTAATCACCCGAGGCGGAGAAAAGCTTGTGAAAAAGACTCCAATAATTTAACTTATTGAATTTGTTTTGCTCAGTGATCAATCACAGTTGGTTAGGTAAATCCCAGCTCTCCCCATGCAATATGCACCTTTTATTATTGAACCCTTAAGGTGCAGCAAATAATCAGAAACACGATTTCATGCTATTTGAATTTGGTGCTCAAAATTCTCCAGTAGCAATGATACCATTTTTGTGCGCTGCAGCTTCCTGTATGTAATTACCAAATGTAATTATGGTGTTCACTGGTATCCTGATTGACACTAAGGAGCCACTGACCTGGTTTTTTACTCTCTCTCTGCTCCAAACACTTTTTCCATGCTAACTTTTGATTTATTAGCATCCCTGCTGTCAAACACACGTTACTCTGAAGGTTCAGCAATTGCTGTTGGCGTGGCGTGAATAATGCATCAGATGCCAAAGCCTGTCATTCATTCCTCTATACATCTGTCATCTTACCTCTTCATGACACAGTTAGAAACTCGTCCTAATGGATCCCCACAATGCCTTGCAGATATTTAGAGGAACTGGACATTATACCTGCAAAGTGCAGCTGACAGACTTACTGTCACTTTGCGTAACGCATGGCCTCATAGGAAACATTGCTAATCAATACCGCTTATGATTGACCTCTGTGGTGTTTAGGCCTGCAAATCCAAGATAACAATATTATATCCTGTAATATTTGAGTTTAAATATTACAGTTTAAACAAAAAAAAACACTGTTTAAACTGTTTTTTATTTAAAAAACTGTTTAAATGAGAAATAAATTACATTTTTGTAGAAATGGTCGATATGACTGAAAGATTTATCATATTATAAGCCTTTCATATCAGTCGATATTGGCAATTATTGATTATTTTTTTCTTTTAAATATCTGGAAAAACTGCCAAACTGATGGCATCTCCTCCCGTGTTTTAACCACAGTTTTCACTTCACTGTTTATTTTTAAGGAGGCAACCTGAAACTGCTGCTGCACAAGTAACTCAACAGGTTGTTGCTAGGTAACCAAAGAGTGAGCCTGTTGCTAGGTAACCAAAGAGCGAGTCAGTTAGTTGGTACCACCAACCTTCATTAGCTCGCTGTTAGGGACTGAGCAGCAAAAGTCAATTTTTAGATTGAAAAGTCGAAAATTTGCTGGAAAGAAACTCAGAAATGTCTAGATTAATCTCAGAATTTATTTATTTATTTATTTATTTATTTTAGGAAAAAAATGAAAAAAATCTGAACTAGGAAATTTTTGACTTCTGGAAAAAAAAATTCTAGAAAATTTCTAAGATCTCAAAATTTCTGACTCAAAACGCACCAAAAATGTGTTTTCTATTTAAGAAAGTAATCTGCAGGAATTTTACAATCAGTGGAAGAGCTAATATTTTTAGTTTTCAGGTTTTCTGGCTCTGAAACATTTAGATTTTTAGCCTTCAGTTTAGGTTTCTCTTATTTCCTGCTGGTTGTCTTGTAACCGTGACCTTTAATTTGTGCCTGTTTGACCTCCAGGCCACAGTGATGACCTGGAAGCAGATCGACACCGAGTACCAGGCGCTGGTGAAACGCTCCGAGCAGCTGCTCGCCTCCATGCAGAAGAAGAAACGGGAGGAGGAAGAGACAGAGAGACTGAAACACATCGAGGAGGAGATGCAGAAGGAGAGGAAGAGGAGGGAGGAGGAAGAGCAGCGACGTAAACAGGAGGAAGAGGACAGAAGGCTGTGAGTGGAAAAGATCCAAATATAACTGATGACATGTTTGTAAATAAATAATAACTAAATGATGGATTTAATTCTTTTCAATGAGAAAAACTTTTTGTTTCAACATTTTAGAAAAGCAGAGATGGAAGTGAAACGAAAGCAGGAAGAGGAAGACAGGAAGAAGAGGAAGGAGGAGGAAAAAGTTATTCAGGTTTGAAATGTTTTGTCTTTTTCAACTTTGACTAAAATGTTTCCATGCGAAGCTGACAAAATTAATAAATAAAGTCAGATTAATTAGTTTTATTAATCCCCTGCTTTCAGCTTTTTATTGGCCTCTTCTGCACAGCAGGGAGAATAAAGTTAGTGAAAGAAACCTGTGGAGTTTAAATATTACTGTCATTATTACAAAATGTCTGCCACACAAAACTGAGAAAACTCATGTTTTTACATCTAAACTGAAACCATTTATCTCTCTTCAATAATATACCAGACAGACTATAATTTGATAAAGAAAAGTAGTTTAATTTTTATAGAAAAATGAATCTGTAAATCAGTAAAGCACATTTCAGCAACACGGCAGTTCAAATGGCTTTATGTCGAGAAAACATTAAAAACAAACAAACATGTTTTATAGTCAGCAGTTGTGAAAACTAATAGCGAATGATTCATTTTGTCATCAGAACAGATTGAATATGTTGGTAAATTTCTATTTATTATTTCGTCTTTATTTAAAGGACCTCAGTGTTTCAGCTGTTTCACAGTTTTCTGGAAGTTTGTTCCAGATTTTAGGTGCAAAGGAGCCGAATGCTGCTTCTCTAAATCATTGTTGATCCAAAATATAAACCAAAATTTTCACAGTTTCTATGTTAAATCACTTTTTAGACTTTTGTTGAGGTAGATAAGATCTGCTTCACAATTGGCCGATCATCACTCTCTAAAAATTAAGAAAATTGGTGCCCCCCTCATAAAAATCACAAAATGAATTTCAAATTCGCTCCATTATGGACGGAGTGGCCAAACAAAATCACCCAGAGGGCCTCAAACAGCCCCTGGGCCACACGTTGGACCTCCCCGATGTTCTGTGGTGTTTGTTTGCAGGCAGAGCTGGACGCGCAGTTGGCTCTGGAGCGCGAGGAGCAGGTCCAGCGCGCCGCCGTGGTGGAGCAGGAGAGACGCGACCGCGAGTTGGCCATGAGGATCGCTCAGAGCGAGGCCGAGCTCATCAGCGAAGACGGCCAGGGCGACGCAGGCCTGCGCAGGTAGACGCAGCCGACGCGCGGCGCCACATGCACAACGCCCGCCCAGGCCGACCTGAGCGTGCAAAACTTACTGACCTCTTCCTGTTGCTGTGTTTTCTGCAGCGATGACTTCTTTTCAGGTCTTCCTATCTCTTCATCCTCAGCCGAACTCATGTAAGACACCTGAGCAGGTGGAACTAACGCCAGTCGTAGTCGCTCACTTAATCCTAGACTCTCTTAATCCCTGCTGTTGCACCACAGCCTGAAATGAATACCAGATTATAATCCACCAGTAAAATTACTCTGTATTATTGTTCAATCAAATTATTGAGGTTAAAAATCAACATTATTGATGATTTAATGCTGATTGTTTTGTTATTCATAATTATCATAAGGCTTGCATATTTATTATTAAATTTATTTAAAGTAAAATCAGAATATGATGCAACAATAAAATGACTCCTTTTTAGTTGTTCAATCAAATTATTAAAATTAATAATCCATGATTTTATGCTGATTTTTTTGTCATTTATAGTTATCTATCGTAGGACATTTATTTTTAATTTTAATGAAAGTGAAATCAGAATATTATTTATGATCACATTGTCTGATCGAACTGGTGGTAAAAGTATGTCTTCAGGCTTTTTAGGACTTTCTAGTGATAAGATTTTTGTTTGTCAAATCAAATATTTGTGCAGCAGAAATATTCAGATGGCTCTCGGAGAAGATCTCTTTTCCGCTCGTTCTCTTCAGCCAGGAGTTTTCCCTTTAACCTGCTGCCAGAGCAAAGAGTTGGCCGTTCCTCCACTTCCACTTCTCCCTGCGAAAAAATCAAGTCTTCCTTTCAGATTTACAACCATTCCACTCAGGCACAAGTCGCAGCCGGAATGACAATGATCCCGAATCCGTTTCATCTTTGCAGTCAGTAAGATTTCTAAGAGATAATCCAATGATTCATAGATTAGCATGATGCTGACTGTAATTAGCAGAGGCAAATCCCTTCATTCCTATTATGGAATTATCTGGTTCCACTCAGCAGGAGGGCTGCAGACATGAGATCAGAACAGAGCAATCTGTTAAGTTGCTGAATTACATCTGGTGCTGTTAATCTGATTTATATAAAAGCACTACGTCTCTTCCCTCGCTTTTCTTTTTTCTCTGTTTTTTTTTTTTTTACAAAACAATAATAGAAGAGAAACGGCCTTTACTGTCCCACGAAGGGGAAATTCATGTCTAACAGGAGCGTCAGGTGTAAAGGTTCACACAAAACCCAAAAGCTTTTAGCGTTAAAAAAACATGTATAAAGAAACGAGATTAACGATAATGATAACAGTGATAATAATAGTAAAGTATTTAAAATTCTGCGATCAAAAGGAAGGGCAACTGAACACTGAAAAACGCAAAACTATTTATTATACAATCAGCCCAACAAAAAACAGCTGAAGAAAAAAAAGTAAGAAGAGAGCGGATGGTTCAAACGCCATCATGTCTCTTAAAGGGGCAGTTTTGAGCTTTACCTCATGTTACAATATTATTATTCCCTCATCAAAAACAAACCTGGGGTGTTGCTTTGATTCTTCCATGCATGTTTGAGAAATCCTTTAATCTCCATGGCAACCAGTCAGCTGGCGGAACGTCTGGGTGGACCTAGCTCCGCCTTCGAGACGCAGCTCCTCCTCTGAGCTGCAGTTTTCAAGCTTCTGTGAGGAGCCACGCGGCTCCTTCAGACTAGCCAGCAGCAATTAGCAAACACTTGGTGGAACATTTCCTCTGCTGGGCTCATTTTGGAGCCACTCCTCAGTGAAACGCTGATTAAAACGTTGTTAAAGGGTTAATAAAGGAGCCGTGTTGTGATGACTTCCTGAAGGCGGAGTTTCAGAAAGAGCAGAAGATTTTTTAAAGAGACAGAGCCCCAAGTTTGAAGTCAAATTTATTTTAAGTCATATTTTATATATGACTATTATGTACTACTTTAACCGCACTGAATTTATTATTTTTTTTAATTAATCACCTTAGTGAAAAGTAAAACATTTGCTTTTTCTCTACTAATCTCACCTTTCCCAACTTACCTGCCTGCATCTGTTTCACCTTTCTCACACACCTTCGTCTGTTCCTAACCTCAGGGGTGCTCAGGTGCAGGCGACCAAAGCTGCTGCCGGCGTGAAAAAGCACGATCTCAGCAAGTGGAAGTATGCTGAGCTGAGAGATGTCATCAACACTTCCTGCGGTGAGAATCCTGTTCAGCTCTCAGTCCTCCATTACCAGCAGAGTTAGGTGTGAGAGCTGGTAATGAACTTGATATTTTCCCTCCTTCGTTCCCAAACTGCTTGCAGTTTTCAAGCACCATGTTAAATAATTCAGCACCAGCTCATATTTGGCGCTTAATGATACCCAAATTCATTCGGTGTTATCTTTCTACATCTGTTTGGTGGATTTTTTTAGTTGCCAAAGTGTCTGTTGAGCGTCTTCGACTCCAGCTGTGAACACGATGTCTTGCCTAAAAAGACATCAAAAGAGCAAAGTTGAGGATTTTTTTGCATCTGCTGCTCATTTCTGTGTCTTCTTGATGAGGAGAGGAAATAGTTACCTTAGTAAAAGGATTGTTAATTTTTCCTTTTCAGTCTGAGGCAACATGAAAACCTTTGGCTGATTTACACATTGATGGTTCTCTTCATGCTTTACTCTCATCAGGGCTTGGCTTTCCAAGGACAGCTGGATAATTATCCACAATGGTGTCGATGATGTTTCATAAGGACCTCATTAGAAATGTAGCAGATACTCATCATTATGTTATTTATTAATTCATTTCAATGCACTGATAATTTGTCCTCAGAATCTCAGTGAAAATCTGTCATTACCTACAAGAGTCTTCATATCAGCAGAACCTTTTCACAAACCTTAATATAATTTCATTTAAAATTTTAACTAATACAATGTAAAGTGTATTTTTTAAACAAGTAAAAATATGAAGAATATTAATTTGCTGAGTCAAAACGTTGTAGAGCCATTTTGCACAATAATTTGAGCTGTGAATATTTGAAGGTACAGAATGTCTTTAATGTTAATGAATTCATCTATAATGACAATATTGGCCTGGTAATGATTTTATGAGTGACATTATTAACAAGTAAATCTACAATAAATCAGAAGAATTTGAAATACTATGAGTTAATACATTTTGTTTACCTTTTGGATCAATAAAGTATTTTTTAATTTAAAATGCATTTTCATTTAAATTACAGTCTATACGTGATCAGTAAATAAGTTTGTTTTCGTCCCATTCTGTATCGAAAGGGGGAATTCCACAGCATGACGCTGCCACCACCATGTTTCATTAAGTGTGTTTATGAACACTTAATACATATACAGGTTAAAAATGCAGTTTTTTGGAAAATGTTTTGTGAAATTTCTTTCAACAATGTCTTTCTTCATGGAGGCCATATTTCTAAAATGACAATAAAAGACCGGTTATGGTTGTGTTTGTAATATGATAAACTGTGCTAAAGAATTGTGAATATTTTACACTTAGATTCATTTTGCAGGTGGCTAAATTATCTTGGTATATTTTGGGAATTTTTCTGCTGTGAAACAAACCAGATGGAAACTTATTTAAATCTGCAAACTAATCTAATGATCAGCAAGAGACCAAATCTTGAAGAATTTCTTCTGTTGTGTTTTGATTTACTTTTTAAATTTATCACTTTAAAAATGCCTGGATTAACCTGAAGACCTGGAAGTTTCAAAATATTTTCTAGAGTGCAGGACAATCGATCCCAGCCAATCCTTTTAAATGTATTGATTTCTGTGAGTTTTAACTAACTTTTTTTGTTTTGAAAGACATTGAACTGCTGGCAGCCTGCAGAGAGGAATTCCACCGTCGTCTGAAGGTTTATCACGCCTGGAAGTCCAAGAACAAGAAACAAAATGATGACGGGAGCGACATGAGGGCTCCTAAATCTATCACTGACTATGGTTGGTAAACACCATTATTGTTCCCGTCACCCTATTGCTCTGATTGCAGAAAAAATAATCCGGTTGTTGTAAACAGCTCATAAACCTGAGGAGCTCTCATTATGTTTTTTCTTGCTGTTTGATTTTCACAACATCTAGTTAATCTTTACAGACAGAGACCTTGGTGCTGTAGGTTGAATATTTTAAAAGGATTCCCTCAATGGACAGATTAATCCCATATTTTATATCTAATTTGGCTTTAATAACACCAAAAAGAACATCAACATTGCTAAACTGCACCATTATGCAGACGACACTCTGCTTTCCTCTGTTGGCTCTAAAGAAAGTGATTCTCAGTTTTAAATCTTATTTAAGTTAAAGTTATTTCCACAGTTGAAGTGCATCATTATGCAGATGACACCACAGTTTACTCTAAAGCTTGTCACTACTGTGATATAGGTTATAGCTGCCCAGGCTGATGTTTTAAAAAGGAGTCCCTCAAGGCTCAAATTTAGGCCACTTTTGATTATTGATTTGTGTCAATAACATTAAGAGGAAAACATCTGAATCTGAAGTTCAGCTGTATGCAGATGACACCCTACTTTACTGTGTCAAAATTGATGCAAACTGATCATTTCAATTTTGCTGAGGCAAATCACTGCTCAGTTGCTGCTGAAAGATTTTCACGCTAACATGGCGAGGCTAGCCAGAATAAAGATATGGGACCATCTTTAGCTGACTAGGCTAACACCATAGCATTGGTTTGTAGGTTCTTTCAATATGATAGACTGAAAAAAACAGATGTCACATGCTAGTTGTGCTAACGCTAAAAGCTAATGCTATTATGCTAATGTTTGAGAGCGACTTTAAAATGTTAGTAAAGCTTCCAGATGTGTGACGTAGTAAACCAACGTGAGCCAACACCGTCTGTTTAAATATTAACTTTGTGGAATTAAGCAGATTAAAATTTTGCTGGAATTATTTTTTTATCTTTACTATAAAGAATCTTTTTCCTTCAAAAAATGTAGTTGCAGTATTGAAAATGTTATCTAAGTGATTCCTTTAAAATGAATAAATATGATCCAAAAATGCCGCTCGTATTCCAGATAAAGTTAGTTTTTCTACTTTTAGAGAAAACCTTATTGAAAAGCTGAATATGTGGATGGATGACAGCCTTCCATTTGGAGTGAATAGTAATCATTTTTTTAAAAAGTCAAAGACTCAGCTGTGCTTTTATTGTCAAAGTAGGAAACATCTTGTTTTATCAGCCAAGAAAAAACTTTTTCAGGCACATTTGTGAACATTTGTGACATAGAGTTAGTATAAATCTCTCCTTTTCATGTTTAATAAATATTTGTTGGGGAAGAAAACAGCAGCACAAAATTACTTTAATGTACCAAATCAAACTGTACAAACTCTCATCTTTTTAAAGAACTTTTAAATATTCTTCTTTGATTCATATCAGACCAGACAGCTCCTTCTTCACATTTGTTATTCAAATGATTGAATTGCAGCTGAGCAGAACCCGGCTCCTCCGACACCGGCCCAGCATCAGGAAGTCGCCATGAACCGCCAGCAGCGATACTTTCGGATTCCTTTCATCCGACCCGCTGACCAGTACAAGGACCCGCAGAACAAAAAGAAGGGGTGGTGGTACGCCCACTTCGATGGGCCGTGGATAGCCAGACAGATGGAGCTGCATCCAGACAAACAGCCCATTGTGCTGGTCGCAGGTGAGTCATCAGCTCCCTCTTTGTTTCCTCTAAAGGTATTGTTTTAGGAAAATCATTTCATACACACAAAGGAAATGTAATCATGTTTGGCCACTGATGCTGAAAAATTATATGAAAGAAAATTAAAGTCTTCAAAAAAAATCCTTAAAAAATATGTTTGTAGTTTTTCTTTAATTATATCCTCAAGTTTTTCTTATTGGATTGATAAAATGTGCAAAAAAGTATTTATTTTCGGTTTTTATTTGTGTTTCTGTCAGTTTATCTCTTCCCTAACTATGAATCTCCAATAAGTTTCATCAAATTAATGAATTAAAATATAATTAAAAAACATATTAAAAACCTAAAAATTTAATTTAAAAATAATTTCATATAGTTGATACAAAAATTATTGCAAAAAAATTACTATTACATCAGAATAATAAAATGTACAGAAATTTGAGCTTACACTTGGTTGGGGCTCCTTTTGCATGACTCACTGCATCAATGCAGCGTGGCATGGATGGAAGTTCTGCTGAACCTGAGGAGGTTCTGTATGCGCTGCACAATGGCTGTTGGAAAAGATGAGTGTTTTGTTGTTGACTTACAATCCAGAAACCATTTTCTGTGTTCTTGTTGGTTGTGCAGGAGGTTCCACTTCTGCTTTTGAAAGATGTACGGTTGCTGCTGTTTGCAGCCATTTTTCATGTGTGAGTGCAAACGTTGAGTTGGGGGCGTGGCCAGTAGCAGCTTATTTGGATTTAAAGTGACAGAAACCCGAAAACAGCTGAAAATAGGTAGATAATGAGATCCATGAATAATTTTGTGCAAAAAATGTAAAGTAGGCTGTTTTGTAGCCCATAATTTCTCCTAATCTGTCCACAGATTTATAATAGATTACTTTTAACTGGGAGGTTTATATTTAGTAATTCAATCATGTTCTCATTTATCAAGTTGTTGTCTTCTTAATATTTAGCGCCCGGCGTAAATCTCTCTGCTTTCTCATCCTCCTTCACCTCGAAGGCAAAGACGACATGGAGATGTGTGAGCTGAGTCTGGAGGAGACGGGTCTGACCAGGAAGCGGGGCGCTGAGATCCTGCCCAGGCAGTTTGAGGAGATCTGGGAGCGCTGCGACGGGATCCAGTACCTGAAGAGGGCGATAGAGAACAAGCAGGCCCGGCCAACTTACGCCACCGCCATGCTGCAGAGTCTCCTCAAGTGAAACCATGCTTCTGCATGAGCAGTTCAATGTCTCTGCACTTTGTGGGAAATTAAGAAAAAAACAACATGCAAAGAAACTCCCAGTTCATCTCTAAATGCTCACTTCATATCAATTCTTATACCGATTTCATTTTCTATTTTTTATTAATTTGCAGTGCAACACTTTAATTTAGTAGCATTAGCAAACTGGTTGTTTTCCAAAATCTATGCAGAAATTTAAAATCCCACTGAGGCCTTAACATTGCAATAGAGTTGCACCACAGAAGTCTTAATTCTGTAGCTGTCAACTTAAAACCCAAACAGTGACACCAGATTAGAGCTTTAACTCTTATGATGCCATAAAATTCATGCTTTGTGATTTTTGTGACTATAAACGAGGACAGTCACCATTTACACCGAAATATATGATGTCATAAGTTTTTAGCAAAGTCAGAATCCAATTCTTGTTCTTCAAACAAGCTCACACCGACTGAATTTGATCATTTTAATGTCAGTTATGGGAGATTTCTCGTAATGTTGCAACAATGTGATGCCTGTAAACAACAGTTTGTTTTTCTGGCTGCACACTTTCTGCATCTGGAGTCTTTTTTTATTGTTACTCATTTGATATGGAAGAGGGAAATGTTTCATGTTTGCAGTTTTGTGCATACGGGGTTGTTTTACAGCTAATGATGTTGGTGTTTGTGTTATGGGTTTCTTTCTCAATGGTTAAACAAACAAATCTTAATTTACCTGAAAAAAACACCAAAATCTAAGTTATAACTGAGCATGATGGCCTTCTCTCTGGAAAAACTGTAGAAAATAAACATTTCTGAAAAATTCCCAGTTGATTTGTCTTTTGTTTCTATCAAGATTTTTGGTTTTGAAATTACAGCAGCAGTTTATAATTAATATTTTTAAATTAGTGGGTAAATGTGTAAAAGCCATTAGAGGTTTTATATTTATCAAGTATGTCAGATTTTCACACAAGCATCTAACAAAATGTAACTAAATAAATTGAAAATTTTAATTTCATTTAAAAATTAAGTTGTATAAATGTTTTTTTTTAAAGGTTTGCTTCACGTATTTTTTTTCTTCCACTTAATTTTCCATTAATATGCTTGAATAGAGCACTATGAACAGTCATCATCTTGAGCTGTGATCTTTTGTGGCTTATCCCCTTTTTGAACTTATTAGACAATAAATTTAGAAAAAAATTTAATCAAATGAAAATATTTTAATGTCTAGTTTCAACTTTTTATTAAATTGCTTCCAATATTAATTCTAACACTAGATTTAAAAAGTATTATTTAGCCCACATTTTTCCTTCTATTAAACACTTTAATCATATTAAATGTTTTGCTTTTGCCCACTTATAAGTTTGGTATAATAATAAATCATTTCCACCATTTTTTTTCAATTAATTTGATTCTACAAAAATGTGTTTAAATTGACAGAAAACACAGTTTGTTCTTCTAAAAACCTTATTTTTATTTGCTTTACATGAAAAATGTACAAAAATATGTCCAGATCAAATGGTTCTCGATAACTTTGCGAATGGGAGTGACTGAAGCAGCCAAGTCAGTAGCTTATACAGTACATTCTCTTTTTGGGACACAAAAAACATCAAAAGCAAAATATATTACTTTATCTACACATACAGTGAGATACAGCCATGTGCATCTTTCTGTAAATAATAAATACCTCATTGTGAGGAAAGACCAACCTTTGCCAAGCGTGTACAGGAAATGTTCCTACCATTTATAACGTGTAATAAATATTAGTTTCCCCTGGAACGCAGCCTCATCCGCAGAGCTCTCTGTCTAACACTATGAACACTATGCAGAGTCAAACCGCAACGTTTTTTTCCTGCTTCGCTCCAGATCAGGTGTTATCAGAGAACTGTGACTTCAAAACAGTCGCTGTCTGGCGCCCGGAGCAGGCAGCACCTCCCGTACTCACTGGACAGTCGCCACGTCTGGAGGAAACGAGATGCAAAGAGTCAGTTTGTCCCCGGTGGAGAAACGCTTTGTAATTATCATTCATACGGGAGACGGTGATTTTCACACAGACATTACAAAAGCTTGAAATCAAAAGCTCTCTATTTGGATAATGTTTTCCATTGCGCAACAGTTATTAGGATTATTTTTGTGTTAAAACTGCAGTTGGGAACTTTTTTTTTTTCTAAAATCAGCTTTTTACATATTTGTTAAATCTGTCACCATATTGTGTCAGTGAGACAGTCTGTGAAAAGATCGATCTCCACCTCCATCCTGAGCTGCTTTTCCTTTCTGAAGAAACGCATCAACCTCGACCAAAAATAACCAATCAGAGCCAGGAGGCGGGTCTTAGCGCTGTCAACCAAACTCATGTACTTGCTGGTAAATATGCTAATGGGGAAAAACAACTTATCGTTAAAGTAAAACTATTTATCTGCCATCGTTGGTAGCAATTCTAACTAGCCTTAGCATCTATGACAAACTATGCTAGTTGCAGCAATGATGACTGAAGTGACTGACAGCGCTAAGTCCCGCCTCCTGGTTCTGATTGGTTGTTTCTAGTAAACACAGGGAAGGCAGAGGAACAGGTTATCTACCACAAACCAAACCGTTAAGTATTTTAAAAAATGTTACTGCAGCTTTAAGAGAAAACTTTGATCACAAAAACACTGCAGTGATTCTGGTTGGTGAGTAAAATTATCACTGATTATAGTTTTGAGGGACTTTTACCTTTGCAGGTGTCAAACAGCTGGAAAATATTTGATCAAGTTATTTATATTTTACCAAAATGAAAATTAAAAACAGGGTGAAAGTTTAAATTATTGCATGGCATTTATTTGAGTAACATGGAAAATTACAAAAAAAACATTGTTGAACCAACAGAGTAAATACATAATAGTGAAGCAGAAGGAAAAAAAACTACATTGCTTGTTTCTAAATAAAACATTTAAAACTGGATAAATATTAAATATATTCAGTCAACATGCTGCAAAACTCTGGAGAAACAACTTTACCTGCAGTTACAGCTATAGGTTAAAGTTCAACTCCAACCTTGACGCCAACCCTACTTATCCCTCATCCAATCCTCATCCAACCTTTATGCTAACCCTACATCCAACCCCGATACCAACCCTGATGCCAACCCTCCATCAAATCTTGATGCCAACCCTGATGCCAACCCTCCATCCAACGTTGATGCTAACCCTCATCCAACCCTCCATTAAACCCTGATGCCAACCCTCATCCAACCCTAATGCTAACCCTCCATCCAACCTTGATGCCAACCCAGATGCCAACCCTCATCCAACCCTGATGCTAACCCTCCATCCAACCTTGATGCCAACCCTGATGCCAATCCTCATCCAACCTTGATGCCAACCCTGATGCCAACCCTCATCCAACCTTAATGCTAACCCCCATCCAACCTTGATGCCAACCCAGATGCCAACCCTCATCCAACCCTAATGCTAACCCTCCATCCAACCTTGATGCCAACCCTCATCCAACCCTAATGCTAACCCTCCATCCAACCTTGATGCCAACCCCATCCAACCCTAATGCTAACCCTCATCCAACCTTGATGCCAACCCTCATCCAACCCTAATGCTAACCCTCCATCCAACCTTGATGCCAACCCTCATCCAACCATAATGCTAACCCTCATCCAACCTTGATGCCAACCCTCATCCAACCCTAATGCTAACCCTCCATCCAACCTTGATGCCAACCCTAATCCAACCATAATGCTAACCCTCATCCAACCTTGATGCTAACCCAGATGCCAATCCTCATCCAACCCTAATGCTAACCCTCATCCAACCTTGATGCTAACCCTCCATCCAACCCTATCCCAAACCCTCCCAACCTTATGCAAACCCTGATGCCACCTCATCCAACCTTATGCCAACCCTGATGCCAACCCCATCCAACCTTAATGCTAACCCTCCATCCAACCTTAATGCCAACCCTCATCCAACCTAATGCCAACCCTCATCCAACCTTGATGCCAACCCGATGCCAACCCTCCATCCAACTTATGCTAACCCTCATCAACCCTATCCCCGATGCCAACCCTCATCCAACCCTAATGCTAACCCTCCATCCAACTTGATGCCAACCCGATGCCAACCCTCATCCAACCCTAATGCTAACCCCCATCCAACCTTGATGCCAACCCGATGCCAACCCTCATCCAACCCTATGCTACCCCCATCCAACCTTGATGCCAACCCTGATGCCAATCCTCATCCAACCTTGATGCCAACCCTGATTCCAACCCTCATCCAACCTTAATGCTAACCCCCCATCCAACCTTGATGCCAACCCGATTCCAACCCTCCCAACCTAATGCTAACCCTCCATCCAACTTGATGCCAACCCCATCCAACCCTAATGCTAACCCCCATCCAACCTTGATGCCAACCCTCATCCAACCCTAATGCTAACCCTCATCCAACCTTGATGAACCCTCTAACCCTAATCAACCCTCCATCCAACCTTATGCCAACCCTAATCCAACCATAATGCTAACCCTCATCCAACCTTGATGCTAACCCAGATGCCAATCCTCATCCAACCCTAATGCTAACCCTCATCCAACCTTGATGCTAACCCTCCATCCAACCCTAATCCCAAACCTCATCCAACCTTGATGCAAACCCTGATGCCAATCCTCATCCAACCTTGATGCCAACCCTGATGCCAACCCTCATCCAACCTTAATGCTAACCCTCCATCCAACCTTAATGCCAACCCTCATCCAACCATAATGCCAACCCTCATCCAACCTTGATGCCAACCCTGATGCCAACCCTCCATCCAACGTTGATGCTAACCCTCATCTAACCCTCCATCAAACCCTGATGCCAACCCTCATCCAACCCTAATGCTAACCCTCCATCCAAACTTGATGCCAACCCAGATGCCAACCCTCATCCAACCCTAATGCTAACCCTCCATCCAACCTTGATGCCAACCCAGATGCCAACCCTCATCCAACCCTGATGCTGACCCTCCATCCAACCTTGATGCCAACCCTGATGCCAATCCTCATCCAACCTTGATGCCAACCCTGATTCCAACCCTCATCCAACCTTAATGCTAACCCCCCATCCAACCTTGATGCCAACCCTGATTCCAACCCTCATCCAACCTTAATGCTAACCCCCCATCCAACCTTGATGCCAACCCAGATGCCAACCCTCATCCAACCCTAATGCTAACCCTCCATCCAACCTTGATGCCAACCCCCATCCAACCCTAATGCTAACCCTCATCCAACCTTGATGCCAACCCTCATCCAACCATAATGCTAACCCTCCATCCAACCTTGATGCCAACCCTGATGCCAATCCTCATCCAACCTTGATGCCAACCCTGATGCCAACCCTCCATCCAACCTTGATGCTAACCCTCATCCAACCCTCCATCAAACCCTGATGCCAACCCTGATGCCAATCCTCATCCAACCTTGATGCCAACCCTGATGCCAACCCTCATCCAACCTTAATCAACCCTATCCAACCTTATCCAACCCAATGCCAACCCCATCCAACCTTGATGCCAACCCAGATGCCAACCCTCATCCAACCCTGATGCTAACCCTCCATCCAACTTTGATGCCAATCCTGATTCCAACCCTCATCCAACCTTAATGCTAACCCCCCATCCAACCTTGATGCCAACCCTCATCCAACCCTAATGCTAACCCTCATCCAACCTTGATGCCAACCCCCATCCAACCCTAATGCTAACCCTCCATCCAACCTTGATGCCAACCCAGATGCCAACCCTCATCCAACCCTAATGCTAACCCTCCATCCAACCTTGATGCCAACCCTGATGCCAACCCTCATCCAACCTTAATGCTAACCCTCCATCCAACCTTGATGCCACCCCAGATGCCAACCCTCATCCAACCCTGATGCTAACCCTCCATCCAACTTTGATGCCAATCCTGATGCCAACCCTCATCCAACCTTAATGCTAACCCCCCATCCAACCTTGATGCCAACCCTGATGCCAACCCTCATCCAACCCTAATGCTAACCCTCCATCCAACCTTGATGCCAACCCTGATGCCAATCCTCATCCAACCTTGATGCCAACCCTGATGCCAACCCTCATCCAACCTTAATGCTAACCCTCCATCCAACCTTGATGCCACCCCAGATGCCAACCCTCATCCAACCCTGATGCTAACCCTCCATCCAACTTTGATGCCAATCCTGATGCCAACCCTAATGCTAACCCTCCATCCAACCTTGATGCCAACCCCCATCCAACCCTAATGCTAACCCTCATCCAACCTTGATGCCAAACCTACTTATCCCTCATCCAATCCTCATCCAACCTTTATGCTAACCCTAAATCCAACCCCATCCAACCCTGATGCCCCCCCTCCATCAAATTTGATGCCAACCCTGATCCAACCTCATCCAACCTTATGCCAACCCCATCCAACCCTATCAAACCCTATCAACCCTATCCCCTCCATCAAACCCTGATGCCAACCCTATCCAACCTATCCCCTTATCCAACCCTGATGCCAACCCTCATCCAACCTTAATGCTAACCCTCCATCCAACCTTGATGCCAACCCAATGCCAACCTCCACCAACCTTGATGCCAACCCGATGCCAACCCTCACCAACCCTGATGCTAACCCTCCATCCCTTTTAACCTGATTCCAACCCTCATCCAACCTTAATGCTAACCCCCATCCAACCTTGATGCCAACCCTCATCCAACCCTAATGCTAACCCTCATCCAACTTGATGCCAACCCCCATCCAACCCTAATGCTAACCCTCATCCAACCTTATCCAACCCGATGCCAACCCTCTCCAACCCTAATGCTAACCCTCCATCCAACCTTGATGCCAACCCGATGCCAACCCTCATCCAACCTTAATGCTAACCCTCCTCCAACCGATGCCACCCCAATCCAACCCTATCCAACCCTATCAACCCCCATCCAATTTGTGCCAATCCTGATGCCAACCCTATAATTAATGCTAAACCCCCCTCCAACCTTAGCCAAAACCCTATGCCAACCCTATAACCCAATCTAACCCTATCCAACCTTACCAACCCTGTGCCAACCTATCCAACCTTATGCCAACCCTGATGCCAACCCTCATCCCCTTAATGTAACCCTCCATCCAACCTTATCCACCCCGTGCCAACCCTCATCCAACCCTGATGCTAACCCTCCATAACTTACCATCCTGATGAAAAGAAAAAAAAAAAAAAAATTTTTTTTTTTTTCCCTCATCCAAACCCCCCTTTATGCTAACCCTACATCCAACCCCGATACCAACCCTGATGCCAACCCTCCATCAAATCTTGATGCCAACCCTGATGCCAACCTCATCCAACCTTGATGCCAACCCTCATCCAACCCTCCATCAAACCCTGATGCCAACCCTCATCCAACCCTAATGCTAACCCCCCATCCAACCTTGATGCCAACCCAGATGCCAACCCTCATCCAACCCTAATGCTAACCCCCCATCCAACCTTGATGCCAACCCAGATGCCAACCCTCATCCAACCCTTGAATTCCCCAACCCTTGATGCCAACCCTCATCCAACCCTTAATGCTAACCCCCATCCAACCTTGATGCCAACCCAGATGCCAACCCTCATCCAACCCTAATGCTAACCCTCCATCCAACCTTGATGCCCCAACCCTCATCCAACCCTAATGCTAACCCTCCATCCAAACCTTGATTCCAACCCCATCCAACCCTTAATGCTAACCCCATCCAACCTTGATGCCAACCCTCATCCAACCCTTAATGCTAACCCCCATCCAACCTTGATGCCAACCCCTCATCCAACCCTAATGCCAACCCTCCATCCAACCTTGATGCCAACCCTATCCAACCCCCTAAATGCTAACCCTCCATCCAACCCTTGATGCCAACCCCATCCACCTTAATGCTAACCCTCCATCCAACCTTTGATGCCAACCCTCATCCAACCCTAATGCAACCCTCCATCCAACTTTGATGCCAACCCTGATGCCAACCCTCCATCCAACCTTAATGCTAACCCCATCCAACCCTTATCCAACCCGATGCCAACCCTCATCCAACCCTAATGCTAACCCTCCATCCAACCTTGATGCCAACCCTCCAATCCCAACCCTAATGCTAACCCTCCATCCAACCTTTGATGCCAACCCTATTCCAACCCTAATCCAACCCTATCCAACCATCCAACCTGATGCCAACCCTCCATCCAACGTTGATGCTAACCCTCATCTAACCCTGATGCCAACCCTCATCCAACCTTAATGCTAACCCTCCATCCAACCTTGATGCCACCCCAGATGCCAACCCTCATCCAACCCTGATGCTAACCCTCCATCCAACTTTGATGCCAACCCTGATGCCAACCCTCCATCCAACGTTGATGCTAACCCTCATCCAACCCTCCATCCAACCTTGATGCCAACCCAGATGCCAACCCTCATCCAACCTTGATGCTAACCCTCCATCCAACCTTGATGCCAACCCAGATGCCAACCCTCATCCAACCCTGATGCTAACCCTCCATCCAACCTTGATGCCAACCCTGATGCCAACCCTCCATCCAACCTTGATGCCAACCCTGATGCCAACCCTCCATCCAACCTTGATGCCAACCCTCATCCAACCCTAATGCTAACCCTCCATCCAACCTTGATGCCAACCCTGATGCCAACCCTCCATCCAACCTTGATGCCAACCCTGATGCTAACCCTCCATCCAACCTTGATGCCAACCCTGATGCTAACCCTCATCCAACACCACAATTGAGAAATTGTGTTTGTTGGGTATCAGTGGAATACTGATGTTTTGTGCACATTTATAATGGAAAAATAATGGAGTTTTTCTAGAGCTGAAAAACTTCTCACAGGAAACTTTAATAAAAAAAAAATAACCTCCAGATTTGCAGACATATTTAGAGCAAAGTTACTCAAAGCAGTTTATGCCAGTCTTACCTCACTGCGTGGCAAACTGTGATGGAAACCCACCATGTCTGACATCAACTTTTCTGATCTTGTTGTGTAGAGTTGTCTGGGGATCTGCAGAGAAGAAACATTTTAACATTTTTCCCTCTAAGATTATTAAAGCAAAGATTTTACACAAATCTACCCCAAATTCAAATAGTGATGAAATTCATCAATATTAAGGATTTAAAACAAGCTTCTATATTATGTTATTTATATGTTAGTCTTGTCTTATTTAAAGTGTACTAAAAAGAAAAACATATGGCAAGATTTTGTGTTTTTGCAGTGAAAATAAATCTGTGCTCTGCAGCCGGGGCGTCCAAACATTTTCTAACAGCCAAAATCAAAATCATCAACTCAAAAATACAAAACATTTTCCAAAAACTCAAAACTTCAAAGGGTTTCACATGAAAAAAATATATATTTTGGACTCAATTGAAGAAAACTGAAACAGACTTCATCTCTTCTTCTGAAAACATAATTTAATTGACTTTTTATTTGAAAAGTTTAACAATGTAATTAAAAGCTTTAGCTCCTATCTGACATGAAATTAAAGAGAAAGTAGAAAACTTGGTTATTAAAAGATTAATACTTTGAAGTGACGTAACCATTCAAGTACCTTGATTATTAAAACTCCTCGAAGCTTCATTCAATTCATTAAATTATGTTTTATTATTTAGCACCAGGTGCTCTGGCTGGATAATTATTAAAATATTTTAATGTAAACTTCTAAAATATAATTTCAGCTTTTTAATTACTTAAAATGAACTTAATCTAAAAATATCCTATTAAAATATTCTTGTACACAAATCTCAATGAGTAATATGATTGGTAATTTATCTTCATACATTCCAACAATAATTCTAACGTTAGATTAAAAATCTTTATCATATTGATTTACTCCATAATCTCCAGATTTTTTTTTCTATTGCACCTTATTATAATCTGCTGATTAAAACCCTTTAATCATATTAAATGTACTGCTAACCAAAGACCTTTAGTGACCTTTAGTAGGACCCAAATATTTCATGTTGAGAAAATTTTAATTTGTGAGTCATAGTTTTGTCCTAATTGTGAAAAAAGAAAAGTCTCTCCGTCTGCATCGACCAGCTGAACTTGTGGGACAAATTTGACTGTCTGGCTGCACTTTGGACACCCCGGATCTACAGCAAATGCCTCTGAGGTCAAAGGGGAAACCTACAAAGCAGAGTTAAAGGTGTGCGGACGAGAGGCTGAGAGCAGCAAACCGAGGCGGTTTTCCTGCTCTGTAGGTTTGAGGTTAGTGTTTAGTCAGGTTAGGTTTCAGTGCCGATCCTCTTGCTGTACCTCGATACTCAGGCGTATATTTTCAACCGAGGCAAAATGTTCCTGCTCAGACTGCGAAGAGGCAGAGCTTGAGGCACACGGCAGAGTGGAAACATGAGTTAAGACACCGTCATCATTCTCAAAAACCGGGTTCTCCCTCAAAGTGTTCTCAAAGGCATACGGTGCATGGGTGTGCCTGCGATGCAAACGCACACAAACGCATTTACAGCAGCGGCGGCGACACCCTGAGAACAAGGATGGGTTATGCAACACGCATGCAAAGCAGGGTTCTGACTTACACCAGAGCCACGGCCTTCCTGGTCCTTATGCACTTCTTGTTGATGAATATTAAAATGCCGATGACGGCGCAAACCAGGCAGAGGCTCCCCAGCAGGCAGGTTGTAATCAGAGCCGGGTCCAGAGGCACCGACACCAGCTCGCTGCAGCGCGCGCCGTGGTAACGCCAGTATTTACCTGCAGGGCATCTGAAACAAAGGAGAACAGAATGAAATCCCAGACACTTCCCTGAAGAAAAGAAAATTAATAGTTTACCGTTTCTTTCTCTGCAGGAGTGATTCAAAAACAATTTAGCACTTCCAGTTCTGAAAGCAAATGTTTATGAATAAATCCCCCAGAGCGCAGAGCAGACAGAGACGACATGCATTTCAATTCAGGCCTGCAATCTAGCATTTATAAGGTGCATTTCCAAAAGTTTTAATGCAATAAATACGACTACTGAAACATCTTGTTTATCAGGTAAAGGTGGATCTGTTCAGTCTAATTCTGTGCTTTATTATCCATTTTGGTAACACTTTTAATGCAAAGATGACATTTAATGGACTTTTAGTGAAACTTTGCAATAAAAATGTCATAATTTACCAAATGACACTTCATGACAACAGGCAAACGTTCATGAAGATTCCTTCATGTTTATAACACTGACATGTCAGACATGGACACCCATTCAAATAAAGTGTTACCATTATTTTAAATTAGATTTAGAATTCCTTTTGGAAAATTTCTGAGTTTAAAAGAAACCAAACGTTTTGGACGTTTGAAACATTTCTGAGCTTGACTTCAGAATCTTTGGTGCAAATTTACTTTTTTTTTATCCATGTACACAATGATGCTAAAATGGCTTTGCAGTACAGATAGAAACAACATATTATTTCCAGTACACCGTCTGAGAATTAAACATAATGTTGCTCAGTTTATGCCAGACGAGTCCAAAGTTTTCGGACCAAAAAACTGAAAAGTCAAATTTACTTCCATGACAGTAAAATAAAAAGATTAAAATAAAATCAACCAATTAAAGTTGTCTGTTTGCTATTCATTGGAGATCCAAAACCTCAAAATGACTTTGCACATTTTAAGTGCAAAACTGTGCAAAGTTATTTGCACATTTATTTAGTTTTCTGATTTTGTGGGGGCTTTAATTTATTCTGTTACAAGAGAAAGATTTGAGTCACTTCTTTTCAAAACACTTAAGTTTATGCAAGTTTAGAAGTTGAGTTAGAAAAGCCTCTACATAAACGTGGTTCTAAAACCTTCACTTTTTCTATTCAAATCAATTTTAATTCATGAATATTTTACTGAACCCAAAGAGAATTTAAATAATGTTGCTAATTTCCTGCTGTGATGAACAGGACAAATTTGCATTGTTCTTGAATTACAGTTGGGGGCCACAAATGGCCCACGGGCCGCTCTTTGAACACCCCTGGTTTGCGCGTACCTGCAGGTGACTCCGTGGCCGGGGATTATCTCACACGCGCCTCCGTTCAGGCAGTGGTCCGGCTGCAGGGAGCAGGCGTCCTGGCAGGGCCGGCCGTCCACCGCGCTGTAGCCGGGGTCACACAGGCACTCGGCCTCGCCGCTCCAGCTGTTCACCACGCAGCGAGAAAACTCGTTGCAGGCCAGGAACTTACACGAATCTGCTTGGTCAGCTGAGGCCAGCGGGGCAGAGGAGGGAGATGAAAGCAGGAGCAGAGAGGCGGCGGTTAGCATTAATGAAGAGGAGAGCTTACACAGCGTTTCAACGAGAACACAAACCATCACACAAGAAAAGGTAAAACACGAAGAACCTGAAGTCAACTACTTTTTGTTGGAAAGATAACCTCTACAGCGTCAAGATTCAGCTGAACAGAACCCGTCTGGCAACACGAAGTAGGCTCAAAGATCTCAAATTAAAGAAATTCACAATCAGATGAGAAACAGAATCATTGATATTCTTCAGCGTTTTAAAGCGATTCTTTGGTTTTGAGATGCCAAACACTGAAAAATGGTAACTAAATATGACCAAATATGTTGGTCTAGCTTATAGTGCAAATAACTTATTACGCTTGATTAAAGACAAATTCACTCAAAAGTAACTTCAGTAACATCTAGGGGTTTGGTTAGAGTCAATAATTCCTTAATATTAATTTTAAAAATTACTTATTCCATTGGCAGATTATTTCCCTTGTAACATGGGAAAATCCTGTTTTCTGTATTTTTTTTACATATTTTTTACAGTGTTTTAATCACATATTTTAATATGAATGCTTTATTTATTTGCTAAACTGTCCCTTTTGACACTGAAAAGTCCAGATCAGCATAAACTTTTTCCAACACTGTAAAAACAGAAAATTTGACCAATTATTTCTGGACACAATTAACTTTTCAGTCAGATATAGGAGCTTGTTTTAAGTCAACTATTCAGATTATTTCACTTATAACATGGAGAAATGTCTTATTATAAGTGAAATAATCTGTACTTCACTGTGACAAAGGCAACAAACTGCAGAGTCGTGTTTGTATGATTAAACACTTCATGGCAGACAGAAACTTAAAGCTTCCTCTGACCACTGCTGCTAATTTCGCCCTGAAAACTGAAAAGTAAATGCGGATATCCTTTCTCGAGCACCAAAACAAGTGAAAAAGTAACAGAATACAAGCCGAGACTTCAGCAAGAACTTCTCACCTGGTTCAACCTCCAAAGAGCGACTGTCAATCTCGATGTCAAGCCGATTAGACGCGGCGCTGCACAAGTCCTCCAGCACACAGCGCACGGCTTCTGTGACGTTGTTGGGCACCGGCTTGTCCAGTTTCATCCTGCTGTTTACCACAACACTCCCATTCCTGAAGTTGAGAATCTCCAGCTGCTTGAATCCAGTCAGATTGGACTGTAAATACGGCAGAAGCTGCGCAAAGACAGAGGGGGGAAAATTCATCAGCTGCTGCTTTTCAGAGGCTAATTACAAGAGGATTAGTGTTGCGAAAAATCAATTTGCTGCAGGGAAGCAGATTTTAGCTGTTAAAAAAAGCAGAAACCTGAAGTTTTACTTTATCTATGAAAATTTACATTAATAAACAGCTGAATTTGTTATTATATAGAGCTGACAAAAAAAAACCTAATTATCCTCTGTTTTTATTCTCCATTAGAGACAGCGCTCACGTTTTATTATTCAGGTCACACATAAGAGTGAATTCTATGAATAGTTCATAATTAAATTTTGATGTGAGCATGAAAGGATGAGTTTTCTGTCACTGATTAAACAATTAGATGCAGAACAAAATTGGAGTTTTGGTTTCTAAGCACCAGTGCCACAAAAATGCTAATCCTTCAAATTATAAAAACTGTGAAAGGATAAAATAGTTTAATAAAAAGAATGTGTGCTGCAAGCAAACAGTCTCAAACAGAAAACTAATCCACAATAACAAAGTCCTGCATTTATCCTGAGAGGTTTGCAGCAGCAGAGTCACTCAGTTACTGCAGGTTTAAAGAAAAGCCTTAACCACATTTTCAGAGGTCAATATTTCCAGTACGATGTTTGCTAATGGTTAAAATCAGGAACTGAACCAGGAGTTTAATCAACAGGACAGAACAAAACAGATTTAAATATTTATCTTTATTATGAACATTCTGCTTCTGCTGAGGAAGAAAAATGGTCATTTAGAAAGAAGGGGGTGTGAAAACTTTCTGCCATGACTCAGCGATTTGGATAAATTCAGCAAACAGGATCAGAAACCTAAATAAGACAAGAACTAATCAATCAACGTAGCTGCGTTTACATTGATTATATAATTGCACAATTTGACATTTCAATAATAAATTTGCTTTAGGGAAATGCGTCAATTTTGAAAAGCTCTTGTTTTTCCGTAAAAAGTTTTGCCGATTAGGTTGTTGTGTCAAAATCACATGATCAACAACCGGACGAAACCAACGAAGAAGACGACAGGCTGAGGATGACGCGGCATGTTTTTAACGGCTAAACGCATGAACAAACTTATTCACATGATTTTAATTGCGTTTTTTATTTAATGAAAACTAATTGAAATTGTTGGGTTTTTTTACATTAGTGGAATATTCACAAAGTTTTGTGCACATTTTTAAAGGAACCGGTTGATGATTTTGCTGATTTTGTTAAAAAAATCTGTTCTAAGCCGGCGTGTTTTTGATCAGTCCACATTTTTATGATTTGCTGCAGAGAAGAATCGTCTTCTTCCTGAAATGAGTTTGTTTTTAAACACTTTTTTCAATTATATTTTATTGTATGGAGGCATTCAGATCTTTTTATTAAAGATTTTCCCCATTTGACTCAACTATTTATGCTTCTCCTTTATTTGTTTATTTTTTTTATTATTATTGTGACTATTTTCTGGACAAAAGTTCTGCATAACTGTAGAGACGTTTGTGTTGGAAAATAGTTTTCCTTCTCAGGCTGCAGCCAAGCAACAAGACACAGTCTGCTTTATCGAATTTAGTCATTTATCTTATCCTAAATATTTCATGTGCATGCCTCGTAGTCGTTCATGTGAATAAGATAAGGGAGCCAAGACAAATAAAATAGTCTCGCTCCGCACAGCGCCATCACTATCTAAATCTAACTGGATTAACTTGATGCAGAGACTAAATTACATTATAAATGTATCAAATTCTAATGGAATAATTTAAAGTTGCTACTTCAAACACCCAAAGCAGTAAAATTAGTTTTGACTCTAATTTGACCTAAACTTTAAATGTAAACATATTTGAATATAACTTCGACGTACAGTGACTTAGAAAACTCTTTATCTCCCTTCAAACTTCAGGGATTATTTGGGATTACACCAACATGGGACAGCGCCTCCTCTGGTCCAAAAGGAAAATGAAAGACAGTTTTCAATGTTTTTCAAAGAAAAAACAGGAAAATGTTGAAAAAAAGTTTAGATTGATAGATTGGGGTTTCATCTGCTAGCTAAGCTTTGGCTCTCTGCAGCTCCTCCAGAGTTGCCTCGTGGCTGCTTCTCTTATTAATGCTCGTCTTGTTCAGACTGTCAGTTCAGATCAGGGGTGTCCAAAGTGTGGCTCGGGGGCCATTGGCAGGCCATGGACTGACTGTGTGCAGCCCCAAACTTCATTTCAAAATGCAACTTTGATCCCGAGGTTCAGGTGTTCAAAAACCTTCCGACAATAAAAAAGTATTAGATACAACATAAAGTGTTTGTCTTTAAATAAACATCTGTTTTGCATTCTCTTGCCAGGACCAGTTTCTGTTACTCAAAAGCAAGACTTGCTGCACTCATTTCTGTTTCTAATTAATTTAATAAACTTGGCTAAATACAGCAAACACTTTCAAAGAAAAATCGACCCAAATCCAAATTTTACTGTTCAGAAATTACAAAAGTTTGTTCCTTTAGTAATGCAAACCTGCAGAACTTTTTAAAGTTTTGGATCTAGAATAATTTACGCGTCCTTTTCTAGGAACAAATCTAATACTTTAATTAAAGTATTGTATGTTTATTGTTAAGGAGATAAAAAAAACAAAACAAAAAAAACTATTTTTTAGCACTCGATTCTTTTTAGACTTGATGAAAATGTTTGGACGTCCTGGTTTATTGGACGCCCAGGTCTGCATAAGTTTGATGGTTCTGTTTGTTTTATTCACTAATTAGGAAACATTTGAAGACAGTTGAGGTTAATGGGTTTTATCTAGGAGTGCCAGAGTAAAGGGGGAGGAACTTTTTTGATTTTTATAAATAAAACAAAAGAAAAACACCAGAAAATTAAAAAAAATATACATGAAAGTTTGTGATAAAATATAAAAAAGTTTTCTGGATAGTTTTGCAAATGGCTGCACTGTAAAAACACAAAAATGTATCCAAGTATTTTTAGTCTCATTTCCAGTACAAGCATATTAGTTATTGAACCAAAATAAAACTAACTTACAAGTAACTT
Source organism: Poeciliopsis retropinna (assembly GCA_010277075.1). Lineage (NCBI taxonomy): Eukaryota > Metazoa > Chordata > Actinopteri > Cyprinodontiformes > Poeciliidae > Poeciliopsis > Poeciliopsis retropinna. The sequence continues at coordinate 2,208,622 of VMRM01000018.1, forward strand.
TTCAGTAAGATACAATAGCTTGTTTTAAGTAACTAATTCCTTAATACTGATGAAAAACTTTGAGTTTCAATGGCAAATTATTTCACTTATAGCATGGAAAAGTGAAATAATCTGCCAAAATAAAACTTTTTAATCAATATTAAGGACTTCTTAACCAAAAACCAGCTCTCATGTCTGGCTAAAAAGTCCCTTATAAGTTATTTTTGTTTCATTTCAAGTGTAATAAAATAGTTGCACAAGAAACTCAACCAAAGAAATATTTGGGAGGATTTTGTGTTTTTGCAGTGTGGAAAGCCAAACTATGGAGGAACTGATGCAGGAAGTCAGACGGCTAAAGAAACGTCGCTCCATCAGGGTCATTGATCTGAACGGTTTACAAGTTCAGCTCAGATGAAACTGCTGCAGCGTGAGGGGAAGAGATTACGCTGCTTTAGCAGGCCAGAGCGGTGGAGGAGCGATAAGAAGACTTAAGGAGCTCTGCTCAGGACAGGTGAGCTCACCTATCACCTGCCAACACTTCACACAGACCCACTGCTCTGACTGCGCTGCAGCTGCATCAGCAGGGAACCACTTGCAAACACAATAATTGCCACAAGAATTTGTAAAGCATCCCTCTACTGCAAACCACAGAACTTCTACATCCATAACTTGATGGTTTCATGAAAAGTTACGCATGTATCTACTGGTTCTGTTAAAACCAACAGGCCTGGTGCAGACGTCACCGAAGAGTCACAATAAATATTAGCCAACTTAGCATGTTTATTTTTCATTCAATAGAAAGAAAAAAAACACTTTCTGAACTCCATGTCCAATATTTATTGGTTGCTTCACAAACCAGTAGGTACAGGAGTAATCTGAGCTGCAACGGGCCGATAGAACAAGCACAAACACAGATATTCAGTGTCTGTTTAAATGGGCTCATTTACATGATACTCAGCAGTTCATGATGCTTTCTGATGAAACCAGGTTGGAAGTCGCCCATTTAAAGGAGAATATAGCTGCGTTCTCATTGATCTTAAAGTTGTGCAAATTGGAATTACAAAAATAAATTCAGTTAATGGAAACAGTTTTTCAAGAAAAAAGATTTTGCACAATGATGAGGTGGTTTTACTTTGATTCGCAAAACTGCGACTGAAACACTTTTGCATCATATAAGTCATGTGATCAACAACCAGATGTTACTACTGGCGGAAACCACAAAGAAGACAACAGGAAGTGGAAGGAGAACGATGTTTTTAACAACGTACCACCTTAACTTACTCAAATGAAATTTTATGTTTATTACTTAATGGAGAAACAGCAACAGAAAAATTATTAGCAGAATATCAACAAAGTTTTGTGCACATTTGTAATGGAAACGCAGAATATATTGGTAACTCTCAGAGCGGTAAATACTTACCGAATCAAACATCTGAAATCTAGTTTTGCCGGGAAGCTCAACAAATTGGTTAACAAGCAAAGTCCACGGTTTGAGCAACCACTAAAAATTGGAGATGGAGTGTTGCTTTACATTGCTTTCTGCTTTTCTTTCAATAGTTTCTCTGCAGACAAGACAAGTTACAATGTGAACAGAAACGTATCAATTTGTGACAGTCCACCGATTATCCTTGCAGATCTTTGCTTCAATGCATCTGCTCATTTTAAACATGCATGTATGCGAACATACCAAACCCTAAGGCCGATTTTTAAATACAGTTTAATACAAAAAAAACAACAAAATAACCGATGTTTCAAAACTGACAGTGACTTGACTGTTTTTATTCCATTTCCTGTGGTGCATTCATTTATATTGCATGCAGACACAAACCCCATCACACTAAGGAGATTGAAACCAGCATTAGCACAAAGTGTGAAATGCAGGAACTGACGAGAAGCCCGCTAAGCTGCTTACGCCACGTCACAAACCGAAGACTAAAACAGGAAAAGGTCTCCTGACCTCCATGCATAAACTAACTCTGCTTTAGCAAAAACAAAAGCATAAATCATCCCCAAAGTGTTTCCAAAGCTCATTCACTTACTATTCTTATCCAAACTGATTTATTTTTAAGGCATCAGACTACCAAATAATGTAACATCCTAAACATGAACCTATGCTGCATTTTTGTCTGTATAAGTAGCAAAATAACCTCCACAATCGAATATAAATAACGTTAAAATTGCATTTGGTCATTTAACAGATGCTACAACTAAGAAGCAACATTCAGCATAAACTTTTAATGCTATATATGTTTGTTAGCACCACTTTCAGAGCAAGTTGAAGTAGCAAAACAACTAATAAGAAAATAAAAACTCAACAGTTTTGTCTATAATACTGAGCCTTAATGGATGATTTTACTTTATTGCAACGCTATAAAAATCACTTCTGCAGCACACAGAGTGGAAAGAGCTAACATTACTTCACTGTATGTTACAGTCTGGAAAGCTTTTCTTTAATTGGTTTTAGTTTTGCTGCTCCACAGTTTCCACTAAACTATAGAGCAGTTTAAAAATGACCAGAAAGTTATGAAAACAAACAGCAAATCCTAAGAAAATTCAAATAAAGTTGCCTGAAATTTACAGTAAACTTTTGTTTTGTAGCTCATATATATATATATATATATATATATATATATATATATATATATATATATATATAAATAACCAGTAAGTTATTTTCCAAGCATCTATCTGGAATCCTGTTACGTTTCAGAAATCATGGGGTACATTAATGAAACACCCAGACCATCCGAGAATGTACAAAATAAGTTTAATCAAAGATCCAAGAAAGTAACCAGTAAGTTGTAAAATGTAAACGTGCCCTATAAGTTCAAGAGAAACACTAATGTTTCAGATTTCAATTAATTTATCCAGCAAGTTAAAGGCAGACAACCATCATGTTGTCAATTAAGATACCAGTGAATTCAAGGAAAGTTCCAGAAAGTAACCAGTAAGTTCAATAACAGGAAGTAGTCAGGAAATGTCAGCAGTGTTGCGTAAAGTAACTATGAAGTTTTAAAAAGCACTGCTTAAGTTTCAGGAAAGTAATCAGTGAGTTTCATGGAAAATGCATCAATATATGCTGTAAAATATATTTATTTTAAAAAATGTGCAGCCGGGTCTGTGAAACTTCTGTAAAGATACGCCGTAACTTCTAGAAAAAAGTTACAAGGAAGCTCAATGCAAGCAAGCAGTAAGTTCAAGGAAAGTAACAAGTAGGTTTTGAGAAAATAACAGCTAATGTCCTGAAAAATATTATTTTCATTTTTTTAAAAAATCATTATGATAGCCACCAAGTGCTGGAAAATAACCAAGAAGTTCTGCAAAAATACCCAGTAGAATAGAACAGAATTTTGTAAAATGTGTTTTTAAAAAAGTACCAGTAGAATTTCCCAGTATATTCTGGAAAAATGTCAAATAAAAGTTCCATGCCAGTAAGCTCTGAAAGACGGAGAGAAGTTATCACAAAAATAGCCAACATGTTTTGGCGAAAACGTCCCAGAAAGTTTTGGAAAGTAAGCTTCTAAAAGTTTCAGTAAAAAAGTCTCTAAAATCTGTTTTATGAGAATCACGGCTGCAACCGCTTTTAATCTCACTGCAACTCTGGTGGTTTGTGTGAAAAACTCTCTATTTCTTTCCCCTTAAGAAATAGAGACGTTTTTCACTTCTCAATATTCTTACCACATCTGACAAGCAAAACCGATACCATTCAAGCATTTTGTTGGAGTTTAAAGTTTGCTAAAGTTGTGTTTTGTCTTGATCAGTTAATATGTTCACAGAACAGTTCACACTGAGTGAACAGATAAAGTCAAATATTGGACCGGTTTGTTTCGAGGTCAACACTCTGGACTAACATTGAACACACTAAGCTTTCAGTGACACAGCAGCAAAGCACAAACACGTTTCCTAACAGCTTTCCCTTTTAAGTTAAATCTTCTGGTGCTGAACTTTCATCAGATCTCTACATAAATACACAGAGCATGTTTGGGACCAGGCAAAGCCTCTTTAAGGTTATTTCTTCCTTATTTTCCCTCCTAACAATGTGTGCTAGATAATAACTTTAAAATTACCAATTGAAACACCGCTTCGAAACTCAGAAAATAAAAATATCTTATAAAGCTGCCACAAACTAAACTAACAGCTCAAAGCTAAAAAAAAAAAAAAAAAAAGAAATCTCTGTTCTCAGCTGAGCTACGATTTGAGTGTTGCAGACTTTTAGTTATGTAAAAGTCCTGCAGACTGGATTTATCCTGTTTGGCTTTGCAACTTGTGAATTTCCTCTCATATCCACATCATTTTATAAAAATCACACACAAAAGGAAAATGCAAACAGATTTTACAAGAATGTGTGCAATTTTAAATACACAAAGAAGCATAAATACAGACAAACAAATCAGCAGCACAAACTGAATGTTAGTGAAATATTTTCAGGACAGATTTTTAAAAAATAAGAAGAACTGCAGTGTGACTCAAAAGATTAAGGCAAAAAGCATAAAGATGAGAAGTACAGAAAAGAATAAAGTTTTTCAGTTTGGAAATTAATGTTAGGAAGATCAGGAGCTTCTGGTTTTGCGTTCTGCATTCTTCAGGTTGTTAGTGAACAAACTGAGCAGGAGAAGTTCCAATATGGAAACAGATAAAAAGATACCGGTATGGAGGCTAACGTTGTCTGTCTCGCCAGCCCAGATTTACTGGAAGCTCCAGGGTTTGGCTGGTTTCTGGACCCAAAGTGCTGAGTCTGAGTGAAACAGAACAATTTCACCACAAGTGTTTCCACGCCGTCAACACGGCGGCTCCTCTGAAACAAAAGTGTTAGCGTACTGCAGGTTTTAGGTTTGAAGACATCTCCCACTTTTACGAAACAAAATCAAATATAACAGCAACAATGTCCACAAGGCTTACTGCACAGCTTCTCATCTGTTCCTGTTTTCCCTCCACAAAAATGTTGAGAAGTGGTGCAATAAGTTTTCTACAACTGCAACATTTTTATTTAAGATGCAGTTTTAGGGCCATAGTAAGAAAAACTATGAAAAAATAAATAAAATGACAAGAATAAAGTCAAAATAATACAAGAAGAAAGTCATAATTATTAGAATAAAGTCATATTAACATAAAAATGAAATCAAAACATAAAAAAAAAATAAAATAAAATAGAATAAAGTCATTATAGATCATGAATAAAGACAGAGTAATATAAGAAAGAAGAAATTTGTCAAAATATGCTTGTCATTATTTTGACAAGCATAAAGCATGAAGTCAAAAAGAATAAAGTCATAATACAATAAAAAGTCATAATATTTCAAAAATAAAGACGCATGAATAATATTACCATTATTATTGTTATTTGCGATAATAATAACACCAGAATAATGTAATATCATTACTTTGTTCTGGTAATATATTTACTTTATTCTTGTAATTTTTCATTTTTTTCTTAGCACGGACATATTTAGTCAGTCGTATTTCTTACAGTTTAGCCTGGTTTCATAATATAAAGTAGGACAGTGACGCATGCAGAAGCATTACATCCATCACAAAAGCTTGAGTACCTACCAGTTCCAGGAAGGTATTCTCCAGTGACTTATACTCTGGGGAGCTCTTGTTGAACAGGTCGTCAGTAAACATCATGTTAGTGACCCTCAAGCTAAAGAAAACCACCAACTCTTTGCTCTTCTCCACAGCGGTCATCACAGGTGTGCTGGCTTGCCTCATCGCAGGCGCGGCCGTAGATCCGTACGGACCTTCATCGGACTCTGACGCAAATCCGCTCCCGCTCTCCTCTTCCTGTTGCTCTGTTACTCCGTCTGCAGTGTGTGAATAATCTCCAGGAGCAGTTTGGGTGACCGGGGTCAGATTCGGTCGGCCTTCCCCTCCGTCCTCGGGGGACGGTAACGGCTCCACGCCTGATCCAGGTTCGCTGCCCTGGACGGCGTCCTGGCCAGATGAACGGGTGGAAACCGGGTCAGTGGGAGGTGAAGGTGGATCCAGGTTCACCTCAGAGGTTTGATCTCCTTCAGGCCTGGAGCTCAAACTTCCCACCAGCTTCGGATCTGGTGAAAAGAAACAAAACAGCAGATGCGTTGCATTTACATTTCTATATTCAAAAACGCATCACAGTTACATGTTTGTACTTCTATTTGCATTTCTACTGCTTCTGAAACCGGCACAAGGGCTTTGCAAAAACCCAACATATTTTTGGCAATAAGGTAATGTGCTTTGGTGTTGAGCCACATTCGAATGCCACAGCACCGTTACCTAGCAACCCAAGCGTAATTCCAGCTCATTTGGTCAGCTGGTTCTACCACTGTATGCGCTGTACAATGGCTGCTGGAAAAGACTAGTATTTTGTTGTCGACTTACCATCAAGAAAACACTTGCTGCATTTTTGTTGGTTGTCCAGAAGGCTCCACTTTTGTTTTTCGAAAATGTATGGTTGTATTTTTGCACATCTGTTTGCAGCCATTTTTGTGTGAGTGTAAACTTTGAGTTGGCCAGTTAACATTGTATATCAATTTGTGATTACGCACCTACATGTACAGCTTGTGCTACAAGAAGTTGTTTTACTCACAGTTCCAGTTTTATAACTGTTGTGTTTTGCTAACTTTGTTTCTGACTTCGCTCAGAAAGCACACAGGACAGACAGCAGGTTTTACACTCCTGCCTTCTGGTGCCTCAGCGCAGGCGGACAACATGTCAGCAGAAGTGAGCTCACCACTGGTTCTGGGATTTAAACAGCGAGACGCTTTTCAAACAGTTCTCAGGCGACTCACTCATGTTCCAGTTTAATTTCTGAAACTGTTCGTGTGAATATTTTGATTTGTTTGTTTTCGCGTTTTCACATCTAGCAGTTTTAAAGGTTAATCAATATTTGATGTTCGTTCGTTGTAACAGCTGTAGCTGCTTCTGTTTTTATTTTTTTTTAATGTGTCCCAACTGTCTGCCTGTTTTAATATAAATTATTCCTAAACATTAAATTTCACAACTCTGGCAGCTCATTTATCAAACATGACAAACTATTATTTTTATTCTCAATCCAAACACTTGGTGCAGAATTTATTACATAAACATTGCACCGTGACATATTAAAGTTTGATAGATTTACCATTTTTATTAAATATGACATCTGTAGATGCACCAAGAGTTTTCACACATTTCTCTAAAGTTTGGATCGAGGTGGAAAAATGTTGCTGTGATTTAATGAAATGCGTCTGTGCAGCGCAGCGTGACTTGGTGACGACTGGACAGGAGGCCCCCTGCTGCTGGAGCTTTTCCAAGGGAAAAGTGACAACACCAAGTCTAATCATGCTGCCATTTCCATTTCCTGGGTCAATCAAGGTTGTATTTAGATGCAGTAACTGTGTAAGATTAATTTTAACAAACTCTTAAGTTTGTGTGTCCCGACACTGTGACAGAAATATCTGACTTGATGTTCAGGAGCAGGAGGAAGATATGAGACCATAAAGTAGAAAATACGGACTTTAAAAGTCATTTTAGTATCGCTGTAATACTAAAAATAATAAAGTTATTATAAAAACTGCTCCTTTCTTCATACATGCTCTTTGTTTTGATTATTTAGAGATTCAGCAGCACCTTAAAAAGTCATAAAATATTTATCTGACGGTTTTTAAAGTCTTCTGATTTTCCATCACTGGTCTTAAATTTCACATAATTTGTGTCCTATTTATTTTTCATTATATGTGTAATGTGAGCAATCATTTGCTGTGTTGTTGCATCCTGCCTGAAGGATTAGTGTTTTTATGCAGTGGAAACTGTGAGGCTCACAGTGGGAGGCACCAAACAGCCTGTGAAAGAAATCTGCACATCTGTCTCATTGTTGTTTGTTTAGGGAAGTTAAATCAAAGGATCCTTGTTCTACTATCCAGCCCCCTTTCCTTCAGGAGATTTCATATTTATTTGCATTTTTGGGTATTTTCACAGCTGATAGTCCAATCCAGTTAGATTTGGGACCAAAATTGCATCATTTGTTGCAGTTTCAGATGCTGTGGTTCTTTTTCTCACAGACTGAGCCAAACCAAAAACATGTTCCCCTCCTCGCCTGTGGGGGCGCTGCATCAAGAACCATGAAGAAAACAACATGAAAACCTCTAAAGAAAACACAGAGTGCAACATCTTTCTTCACAAAAATGTAAACAAAAATGGAGTAGCGTCAGATCTTAGCGGCTGTGGGATTTTTCTTTTGTCCACAAGTCATTTGTTTTGCTAGAGTTAGCCTAGCGCTTTTTTTTGGTTGTATTTAGCCACATTGCACTGCGCTGTAGCCAACTTCCTGCTTTTGAAGAGTTCACATATACATTCAAACCGAACTAGAGTTCACTTCCACCGAACCGAGACGTAGGTGTTAAAATGGACAGATTCACTTTTTTTGGAGTTTGAATCAAATCTGACTTTCTACACAAACAAACTGGAGTTTGCTTAAAATGGAATAAACAGGGCTGGTGCGAATTAAATTAGCTAAAAAACTGTTTCTTGTAACCATTTGCTGAGTGTAAAACATGTTAAAATTTCACCATTACAGTCCAAAAGCAAATGGGCACCAACTAAAACGCACCAAGAGAAATTAGGAAAAAAATATCCAGCCTAAGATAAAAGCCAAGTTGAATAAAAGTTAATGAGTTTTTGCAGGTCTGAGGTTTAAATACTAATGATTTTACAAACATGATTAATTTAACCTTTGCTGTTTTCCTACAGCTGGTTTCTCTTTTACTCCTTTATGTTTGGATGTTTTTATTTAACTCTGCAGATCCGCTCGAAACACGGAGCCAACACAACCACGGCTGAGTACGGTTTTCATTTCCAGAGCTCTTCTAATTACCTATCAATAGCTTTAAATGGAGTCTACACCACAGTTTAATGTGTGGTTAATCAATAAAGCTTTAAATTTTTAAACTTGGCTCTCCTTGGCATTCTGCTTTATGAGCTGGATTCACCGGAAGAAGGGTCATCGTCTGTCACCTCAGAGCCTTGGAGTCTCACTCACCTCCATTTTCACCGTCACCCGGTGGAGCCTCCTCTTCCTCCTCTCTGGGTTTTTCCTCTGCAGCTGCCATTGAAGGAGTCCCGTCAGTAAAGCTGGAGCTGCTCTTTGGGAGGACGGTGGGGATAAAAGGCACAAAGGTGTTTGTTTTTGGTCTGACGGTAGCTGAATCCCGCAGCTTGTTTTCCAAAACTCCCACAGTGGGGAATAAACTTTGGGTGGGTGGGCTGGCGTCTTCTGGTTCTACAACCGGATAAACCACGGTCACTGCAAAATAACAAAAACAGCTAGAAGCCACAATTTATGGTGAAACAACAGCAATATTTATGTTTATTTAGAGAAAAAAATGTTAAATTAATTTCATTTCCAAGTTAAACATTTAACTGGAGCAATTCAGTTCTAATAGCAGCAGATTTTATTTAAAGGCCCTCAAATCCCAGCTTTTATTTTGATAATCCACTTCCGCTTATCAGCAAGCCATTTTCCAGATCATCTAAGCTTTATTTTCAAGCTAAATATTTAGTTTGAAAATTAATTGTGTGGCTTGGAAAAATATTTAGTTGTGAATTGAAATGTTTTGAAAATAGTGAATTTGGAGCTAAATAACATTTTCCAACAAAATATGATGTAATATTATACCAACTATTTTTTAATAAGCAACATTTTTAGTCTGCAAAAAATATTTAGTTTGTACACCAAATATTTATCGTAAAAGCTAAATATTGAGCTTACTCTTAAACATTTAATTTGAACTAAATATTTAGTTAGTGAAATAAATATTTAATTTGGGGTTAGCTATGCAGTTAGCAAAAATAAATATTTAGTTAGCAAATACAAATAAATATTTAGCTTAGACTTAAACATCGAGTTTAAAACTAAATATTTACTCTCCGAGCTAAATGTTTAATTTGAAAGCAAAATATTTAGTTTGAAAACTACAGCTTAGTGTCCCGACTAAGTTTGATGTTCTAGTACTAGTTTAGTGTCAAAACTAAATATTTAGCTTGTGAAATAAATATTCAAACTGAAAATCTGACATTTATAAATGTATAAATAACATGGTGAAAATATGACTTTGAAATATTTTTTCTCGTTGACAGACTAAATAAACCAAAACTATTGCTGTTACCGTTTTACTGTGTAACTTTACAAATACACCCCATAATAATCATTAGGCAAAATGATTACCAGCCTCAAAGCTGAGTGTCTGTATGTCCAGCAGCAGCGTCGGCTCCTGCTTCAAGGCCGTAACGATGATGCGTTTCAGTTTCGCATCTTCGTTCGTCTCTTTTCCCTCTTCCATCTCCAAACTGTCCAAGTCTTTGTTTAGCTCCGTTTCTCCGTTAAAGACCACAGCGTAGCGCACAGAGAGATCCTCTGAGCTAATCAACACAAATAAAATCCATTAAGAAAGCCTCAGAACAGACCGCAAAAATCAATCCAACATTTTTAAATCCCTGACTAATTTAAATCCCAATCTCTGTCGATGTTCAGATTGTGCTGCTATTATTCGGCCAGTTTAATCTAATATTGTTTTGCAAGCTGTCAGCACTAATAATCGTAAGTTACATCAAAACAAAGAGCAAACATGCTAGCATTAGTCTTGCACTTAAACTTCTGTTGTTGCACGACTCAAGTTAGAAATATCTTTACAAACAAAAGGTTTTCTGATGCTTATAAAGATATAACACAAATACTAATGTGCACCATATATTCTGTTTTTTATTCACTTCAAAATGTTTTAAGTTTCAAATAGGGACTTGGTATTGTTAGTAAAGTTACACTCAAAAATAAAATACAATAATTTGGGTTATTTAGCCTTCCATGATAAAAAAATAAATATATTTCATTAATATTTTACCATGTTATTTATGAATTTACGAATGCCACCAAGTACCAAGAAAAATGTTTTATCAAGCTAAATATTTGGTTCCAAATAAAATGTTAAATATTTAGTTTAGAAACCATATGTATTTTGAAAATAAATATTTAGATTGCTTAATAACCCAAATTACTGCTGTTAATTTTTGACTGTGTAACTCTTTTTTTACATAATTTAAACTGGTATCAGGAAATTTAGATGGAAAACCCTAAAAGTCAGTAAACTTAATCAAAAAGTAAAGTAATTCATCATCATTCATCATTTATTTAGATTATGCAACAGATTTTCTAAGCAGTTAACCATAATCTGCAGGAAAACCTGCATATTTTCCCCTGAACTAAGTCATATTTATTAAGGAAATGCAGTTGAGTTTGACAGTTGAACCCACAAAACAGAAGAAGAAATAACTATAAACACATTTTCTTTATTTTAGTTGATTTGTTTCCAAAACATTTATTAAACTCACCGAAATCCAAGAACACGTATTTCTTTGAATCCTGGTACTTTTTCAAACACATGAACCATCTACAAAGAAAAGAAAAAACTGAGAAATGTTAAAAGTGCGAAGAAGTTTTGTCTCCAGGTTCATAGTTTTAATCATCTTACAAGTGAATTAAAATTAGTGCAAATATAAATAAAAAGTTAGTTTATTACTAATTTGTTTTAAAAAATTAAACTTACGTTATTCAGTTTTCTTCTTGGTAGAGTGATACATTTAAAGGATTCACACTATTTTAGTATTTTAGTCGATTTTCTGGTGGAAATATCTTAGTTCACTTGAAATAAGACAAAAAACAAATTTACAAGCAACTTTTCAGCAAGTTATAGGAGCTTATTTTTAGTCAATAATTGCTTGATATTGTTGGAAAAAATTAGCTCCATTGGCAGATTATTTTACTAATTAAAATCTAGAATCTCTTTTTGAAGATGGACTTGGCAAGGCGGCAGCACTGTTTACTTAAAACACGAGAAAAACGTTTTGTAATCAGGTTTTTATCCTGCTAAATGAAGCTTATTATTAAAACTAATGTTAAAGATATGTAGGCTTGTTTTAAGTCAATAATTCTTAAACAGATTAAAAAATTTATTAATTTCAGTTGTAATGAGATATTTTTTGTGTTTTAAGAGAAATAATCTGGGACAAGTACGTTTTGTGTCTATATTCAGGATTTATCATCATTTTGCTGAAAAGTTACTTTTATGTTGTTGTTTTTTTTTGCCATAATTCAAACATTTGAAGAAACTAGACAAAAATTCTTGTTTTGCAGTGAATAATCCTGATTTCTGAGGCTCAGTTCTGCTCTTAGTCGCTGATCTTTTTGCACTTCTTAGTTTAGATCCTAAAGGTTGAATTAAAGCTGTTAAATCAATCGGGGAAAGGTTTCCTTCTAACAGCACAATAAAATCTGGCATTTCCCTCCTGCGTTGTTATTCAAGCTTCCCTGGGAGAGCCGGCGCTGCTGCTGAAGCGACCGCAGGCTGTCGGCGTTTGCATAAAGGTGAAGACAACAGCTGGGAGGAGGAGTGCTGACATTTGCTGCAGGCGGGAGATCTCACCTTGTCTCTGAGCTCTCTGGTGACGCTGTTGTAATGCGGCGCTGCGGGGTTGCTAAGCATTTCGCTGTATGTCGGGTCAGACACGGTGACGCTGAACTCAACAATGTATTCCTCGTAGTTCTCCTTAATCATGTCTTTAGCCTAGGAGAGAAAAGATACAAACAGTTTAGGTATTTGTGGAGAACTGGCGGTGAATTCTGGTGGTGGATTTACCTGGTCTGTTTCTGCAGGAGGCAGAACGGGAGGAGGAGTCCGAGAGCCTGAAATTAAAGATTTTTACAGAAAAACTCTGACTTAACTCCACAGATTTACAGAATATGGTTTAGTGAACAAATGCAGGACTTACACTCGCTGCTTGGCTCTTTAGCTGCAACAAACCTGCAACAAAATAGAAAATCTTTTTTCCACAGATATTTTATTTAGGTGTTTTTCTGAATATGTAACAATTTGTAGAGAAAATAAAATGACACATGTAACAGGGTCTTGTTTTGCCAACATTGTGGATGTGAAGTTTGTTTAATCTTTGAATTTATTTTGTTTAGTCAAGCGGTTGCTTCTCCAGACTTTTATTGTTGTAACTAACCATTAACTGGTCAGTTAATGGTTACCGTGGCAACAGTAACCGATAGAAACTCCTCCCCCTTTTTCTGTTGCCTGTAACTGTGATGTGTACGGGGAATAACTTTGTGTTTTCTTTACAAATATTTCTACTTGTTCCATAATGATTTTTAAAACATTCTTTAACTTGACTTTATGTTGATTCCCAATAAATCCGAATCATGTGTAATATACAAAAATCTCCTGCTACTTCATTTAATTTGTGGTAAAGATAAAGACTCATCCTTCATACTTTTGATGTAAGACAAATTTATGTAAAAACACTGACATATTCTCCTTATCTAATATAATATTCAGAGGACGATGCCCCTACCCTTCACTTTCAGCCTCTTCTACTCTCTGAAATGAAAAAACAAGAAAGTGGAATCCATAAAAGTTTCATTTTAATGTTAAAGATAAACAAGTTGTGATGAAATGTGAGTCTGCGTCGCTCACTCTGGCCACCAGGTCCAGATGCTCCTGAGAGCTGCTGAAGCTCTGGGCCAGGTCGTCCATGCACAGGTTCTGATGCTGGCAGGTGAACAGCCAGGTCCGGTACTCCTCCGGGGCCGGGACTCTGTCCAAGAAGATCCGGAACGCTTCCCAGATTGCTTCCTGACAAACTGACCACAAAATCCTTGGTTTAAAACAATGAATCCTCAGAAAGCACGAAAACGAGGCTTAATCTGTTCACTGCAAAAACACAAAATCTAACCAGGTATTTTGGATTCCAGGTCAAATATTTTAGCACACTTCAAATAAGAGAAAACTAACTCAAAAGTTACTTTTCAGCAAGATAAATATGCCAATAGTTCTTTAATACAGACAAGAAATTCTAGTTTCACTTGAGACAAAAAATGTCTGCTAGTTGAACGAGTAAATTTTTTATCAATAATCAACTTAAAACAAGAGTATTATTCATTAACAAGACAATAATTATGGATATTTTCAGTGTTGAAAAAGTTTTTGTTGTCCTTGACGGTTCTGGGTAACTCAGGGTCAAACATGACAATTTAACAACTAAATAAAGCAATAAAAGTAAAATAACAATATTAAAAGATAACAAAAAATATAGAACATAACACACTTTTCCCATTTTATAAGAGAAAAGATCTGTCAATGGAATTAGTACTGTTTTTATCAACTAAGAAATTATTGAATTAAAATAAACACATATTTCTTGCTGAAAAGTTAATTGAAAATCAGTTTTGTCTTATTTAAAATTTTCTAAGATGTTTGCACTAGAAACTTTACAAAGCACTTGTACTTATTTAAGTACAAGAATAAATCAGAATATGATGCACTATGTTCCAAATTATTATGAAAGTGATTTTTTCTCAGATTTTCTTAAATGGTCAATGCAAATGGTGGTCAGTATAATTTTCAAGTCATGAACTGTTACAGTATAAAACAGATTATACTGAACAAAGCTCCCCAGGGTAACAGCATGTTTTTCAGAAATAAAAAAACTCAAAATTCACTGTTCCAAATTATTATTTCCCTCATTTCCAAAAGGGTGAACTGCATATTTACGATGTTTTAGTGAATATTTAAGTGTTTGGAGCAGAGGACCAGTGAAGCAGCCACGTGTCTCAGCCTGTAATAAGCGCCACATTGTCCAACTCCCCAACGCCTGTGGGAAATGCATTCTGCCTCACACCCATTAGAAACGATGCCATTACCTCTAATAGAACAATTTAATCCGTCTCACGTTGAAATGACACGCTGCAGCAGCTGCTGGGATGACTTTGATAACAAGCCATTTGCAACCATCACTTCCCTGTTTAATTCCCCTAAAACACCCACAATGCATGTTGGAGGATGTTTGTGCGTTTTGTAAATAATCCAAGTGCCTCTGTTGAATTTCATCATCAGCATTTTTATTTTGAAAACCTCTGAGTTGATTGTGATGTCATAAAAATGCTTTATAAAGTGTTTTTTTGAGTAGCCAGGTCATGATTTTCTATCAAAATCATTTTAACAGTCACAGTGGATCTACCTCTGAGTTTGTAGTAGGCCCGGTGGCTGCCAACGACGGTTTTCATCGTCTCCTGGGGACACACCTTGACGCCTGTGGTGTGGACGGTGGACCTCTTCACCCGCTGTCCGTCCTGCTCGGATCGGACGTTGGTCGCATGCCTGATGGGTCGGGAAGCTTCCAGAAAATGCCGGTACTTCACGTCTCTGAGCCCGGAAAAGTTTGTGTCATTCAGTTCTGCAGGAGGAGAGACAAAACACAGGATAATTACAGCAAACGTTAGTTATTTTCAACAGGCTGTCATGTTTATGTCAGTTATTTGAGGATAATTGGGGGAATTACAAAGTGAAGTTTGGGTAAAGTCTTTCTGGAAACATTTTTGGTATTATTTTATGTACTTGAATGGAGATTTCTTATTGTTGTTGTGCTCTTTTGACCTTCCACACTGGCTCCTAATAACCTTAGCCAAAAATTAAGCAGAACCAATTGGCATTTTTATATAACGAAGGCAGTTTTTTTGCATTGAATTTCCAAAAAGAATGACACAAAAAGTACCAGTAACTTGTTTTCGGATCTGTTTCTCTTGTCATTACTTTGGAACCAATGTGCTTTTTAAAAAAACAAAAACAATTATCTTTCATTTTAATTCCAGACCTCTCAGGTCTTCTGGGTCTGGTCTGCATCACCAGAACCAGAACCAAACATGGAGAAACGGCATTCAGCTTCTACGCTCCTCTAATCTGGAACAAACTTGCAGAAAACAGCAAAAATGCTGGAACACTGAGTTCCTCCGGCGCTCCTGGCTGTATTTCAGACAGACTTATCCCAATATCGCCTTATGGTCAAATCTTCTGGTAACATGTTGCAGAGTTGCACCATGATTAAACACAAACCTTCTACATAAAGTAATTAAATCCAAAAACTTATAAAACAGGAAAAGTGGCAAATGAAAAGGTTTCTGGTCTCTGGGTTCGTTTTTCTCATGTGAGCAGGGATAAATCTGTTGGTGAATCTGTGGTTCTGTTCACATCAGAACTGGGTTAAATGTGGGAACGTCGGCGGCAGCAGCTTTTGGGTTTTGATTGAAACTTCAACATGTGGAAACATTCAGCCGCCATTTTCTTCTCTAAGGGTGAAACAGTAAAAACATAGACACAGGCTTTAAATAAGACTCACTGTTTGTGGGAACTTTAACATCTTAATGCTGCTTTTGTCTCTTCGTCTTTCCTTCAAGTTGAAAAAAAAAAGTTTATTTATAACAGTAAACTAAATTAAGTTTAAACTAAAAGTTTAAATTACAGGAGTGAGTATTAAAACATTAACCTTTGCCCCTTAGCGTCAGGAACGGGTCAGCCAAGGCTCACTATCTGTAAGGAGTATTTAATTTGCTCCGGAGTTAATCCAACAAAGTGACTTATGGCGTTTGCTGAGTAGTGCTATTCTCTGCTGCTGCCTCTGTGAATGTGTTTTAACAGCATTTGCATTTGCAATGAAATATATACTGGTTTATTTTTGGACTAAATGCCACACAGAAATCCTCTGTGTGTGTGTGTGTGCGTTTGTTTCTAATACCTTGTGAGGACCATTTTCCTGACACATGCTACGTTGTGGGGACCCACTGAGTTTTGGTTAGGGTTGGGGTTAGGTATGTAATGGGTAGGGTAAGGGTAAGGTTTAGGCTGTAGAAATAAATGGAAGTTAATGGAAAGTCCCTGCAAAGATAGCCGCGCAAACATGTGTGTGTGTGTATTTGATTTCATATGCAAAGTCATTTAAAAACTTACATATGGAAAGTTTGGAGTTGATGATGGTTTGTGGTTGGAAGAAGTTATAAAAAAGTGCAAAAAAAGGAAAACTGTAACACTGTCTTGAGGTGAAAGAATAGTTGCTACTTGGCTCTTTTGGCATTTTTGACAAAATACAGCAACAAAAATATTTTTAATGCTATTTTTCTGACACCATTTTTAGACTATTACATTTTGTGCCCTTCTGTGGTTTTCTTTTTTTAATACCATTTAACTTTTTTGTTGTCTGACTTTTGTTTTACGTCCCGTCAGTGTTTTAAAATGTGCTTTACATATTTCTAATACATGTTACAACCAAAGTAATTCAAACAAACAAAGAAACCAACAAAATTGACAGATAGAAAAAGTACCAAAGACATGAATAAAAGGTGCAGAAACATACCGAAAGTCAAAATAAACCAATTATTGTTTATTTATGTTTATTTGATGGGGGAAATGTCTTGTAACAAGTGAAATAATCTCAGTGGAATTAGTACTACTTCTCAGTATTAAATTATTTTCCTAAAGCAATCTCCAATATCTTGCTGAAAAGTTACTTGTAAGTGAGTTTCGCCATATTTCTGAGTTATTCGCACTAATAACGAGACTGAAATACTTGGTAAGATTTTGTGATTTCTCGGGAAGCAGAGGAAGAAAAGGAAAATGAAAGCAGCGTCTCAAATCAAGAGCTGATTCTCAGAGAGATGCTTTACACACAGCAGCCTGAATTACAGATTAAATTACCTAAAAGTAAGAAAAGCTATTTTGTTTACCTTTAGAAGCTCTGCCAGAACTTCTGTGGTTCGACAGAGTAATTTTGCAGCGTAACAAAAGCCAGCATGACGATCCTAAATATGTGGGCCGGCCGCCTTGTTGAATCATTCTGGAAGAAAGGCCTGATTGTGACGCCAGCTGGCAAATCTTCCCAGACTTCTTAAGACAATAAGCCAGGATTTATGAGCCCCAAAACACAGACTGGAGGTCACTGCATCCAAATAACAAACTATCATCGCTCCTAGATTAGGAAACTGAGAGAAGGCTGAAGACAAACCAAAGGAATAAGTGGCTGTAAATAATATAATTACAGCCCTGTCACAGTTGAGTTGGCAGATTAAGATGCTGGATTTCAAAAAGAATGAAAAAAAAAAACATTTTTCACTTTTAAGTGTGGTAAATAACTTAATACACTTAAAATAAGACAAAATTAACTTATAATTGACTTTTCAGCAGCATGCAGGATCTTGTTTAAGACAATAATTCCTTAATGATGAAAAAACTCTAGTTCCATTAGCAGAAAACAATCTGCCAATGAAATATTACTTTTTCTGCCATTTCAAGTTACTACTGACTTAAATCAAGCTCTACCATCTTGCCAGAAAGTTCTTAGTAAGTTAGTTTTGTCTTATTTTGAGTGTCCTGGAAACTAGACCAAAATACTTGGTAAGATTTTGTGTTTTTGCAGCGTGTGATTGACAAGAAGACTGTAAACAAACAGAACAATTCATTTAAAACTGTTCAATAAAGGTTACATATAGTTTATATTTAAACAAAAATAGGTTTGTGCATAAACATCTGTAACTTAAGCTACCAGTTTTAGGTTAGCTTAGCTGCCTGGTTTTTGCTTAAATAAAAAATATCAAAGAATTATTCAAAGGCTGAGTGGCAGCGACGAGTCATATGCAGTAAACCAACAAAGAGGTACAATTTAAAGGCATTTTAAAATTAATCCCCAGCACCAGAAATTGTGATTTGATTATTTTTTACTGCACCTCTATTTTCTATCAAATGAAAAGCTGTTTAGTGGCTTAATGCAATCCACTGTCGCCACATGCTTGCTCAGAAGGAGGGATTGCTGAAGGTCTGTGAATCATGCAATCGGCTGGGCTTCCTCTGATGGAAAACATTTTATATCAACCGTGATGAACTGAATTTAACTGCTTCAGGAGATACCAATAAAATGAACTGAATTAAATTAGATTTAGACTGAAGGCAATCTCTGTCTCTTCAATTAAATTTTGCTCAGGCGGAGTATTTCTGGAGTTCATCATATCAGCCTATTCTCTAAGCTAATAAAAATAAATTATTTTTTGGTGCATCGTCGCTCAACCCTCCTGAATCAGCTTTCACTTTTAACTTTTCAGTAATAGGAGAAATATTTTATACATATTTTTCTTTATCTTTTAGCAATTTTTCTGACTTTTTAGTTTGTACATAATTTTAATCTTTTACATTCTGTAAAATCCTTACAGAACATAAGGATTTTATTTTTTATGAGCCCTGTAAGAAATCCTTACATTCTGTAAAATTAAAATCCTTACATTTACAGAATGTATGTAAGGATTTTCTATCTTATATTTAGATATATTTTATATCTATATTTTGTAGATGTAAAATATATTCTACATCTATATTTTATTCATGTTACACATTTGTTTTGTTTTATTCTTCCTCTGTGTTTCTCCGTGTCTGTAGGTGAGGAAAGAATATTTTGATTCCTTAACTTTGACTTTACAGCTAAGGAAAATATTTTAAACGATTTGTCCTAATAAAACCCGAACACTAAAACAAAACTACAGGAGTTTTGCTAGATATGCGTTTTAAAGACAGAACTTTAACATTCAGGTCAAATACAAAAAAAGACAAAATTTTTGCAGCTTTATATTGTTGAATTGGCTGAGGTCTACTCTGTAGATTCATAGAAAATATTTATTGATTTGCTGCAGATGTATTTTACAAAATGTGCACCTCTTTTTTACTTCCCTTTGGTTTCTCCTGCTGTTATGAAAACAGCCCAAGTGCTAAAATAAAAAAAAATATCAGTATCAGATTTTTTGGTAAGAAGTTAATGTTTTTTGGTATGTGGAAAATGAGTCGTTTCAAAAACCTGTGGAATGAAACGCATCAAAGCGGCAACCACTGTCCCTCACCTAGCAACCCCAGGGAAGCCCAGTCCTGTTACCTAGCAACCCAGGCTGAGCTCCAGCACGTTTGGTCAGCTGGTTTTAACACTGTAAAACCAGTGGTAAAACATTTATTTGTTGACTTACTATCCAGAAACCACTCGCTGCATTCCTGTTGGTTGTGCAAGAGGCTCTACTTCTGCTTTTCAAAGATGTATGGTTGTATAATTACAGAAATGTAAAGTGACAAGAGGCCCTAAAACAACTTATTCTGAAAGGAGCTCAAAACGGGAAGAACTGAGCAAACTAAAATCTCATTATCCAAGAATGATTTTGTGCAAAAAATGTAACAAACATGTTTTGTGAAGTTCATGGAGGCATCCTAACCTGTTCAAGGAAGCATAATCGGTCACCTTAAAGACAATTTCCACCTGCTTAGGGACTCAGTCGGTCAGCTGAGTCCCTTCAACAAATCATTTTTAGCATTATAAAGCACCAGGACTCCTTCTGGTCTCCCTAAGCTGGCGGCTGTCGCACACATGCAGTGACACAAGGCGCAGGAGGAGGGACTGTTAGCGAGTGGACATTATCGCCTGAAAAAGGCCCCACTAGAGAATTACAAGCCAGAAAAGATTAGCGTCCCGCAACAGTGAGAACAAGATGGCTTTTGTTTGCTTTCGGATAATGAGCTCACCCCGGGGCACATCGTACCGAGCGAGACAAACAGAAAACATTTTGCTCTGCTAAAACTCTCCATCCTGGTGAACAACTCTCAGATTGACGGAAAATGTTCGTGACCTTAAAAACTGATTGCGAGCTGTTTGACATTTGCTTCACATCCAAAAATCTAATATCTCCCTAAGATGGAGCTGACATTTTGGACTTGTGATGTTTACCTACTACTTTATTGACACAAACACACCTGGATTGGGCTGTCATTCAACCACAGACGGAAAGTATCCAACTCCACTGCAAAAAAACACTAAATCTTACCAACTATTTCTCGTCAGTTTCTTGTTCAAATACTTTAGTTTTGACTGTTTAAGTGCAAAAACTTGAAAGCATCCTTTCAGCAAGATATAGAAATTTGTTTTCAGTCAATATTTACTTTGTATTGATAAAAAAATTAACTCGTTTTACTGTTTAAACTAATAAGATGGAGAAAATGTCTTCATAAAGTGAAAACTTTTTTTAATCGACATTAAGGATTTATTGACTTAACAGAAGCTCCTGTATGTATCAGAAATGTTACTTGTAAGTTAGTTTTATCTTATTTGAAGTGTATTAAGAGATTTGCAGTAGAAACTACACTAAAAAATACTTTGTAAGATTTTGTGTTTTTGCAGTGTTGAGCTTGACAATTCTGGATAATTAAGAGTCAAATGTGACTCAGTTAAGTAAATAAAGCATTAATAGTAAAATAAATTGATTAAATCGCTGCAAATGCCCCTTCAAGACAAGTTAAAAATACAGAAAACAAGACATTTTTTCCCATGCTATAACAATTGAACAAGAACATTTTCATCAATATTAAGGAATTATTGACTTAAACTGTTAACTTATGAGTTACTCGTTGCTGAAAAGTTACTTGTAAGTTAGTTTTGTCTTATTTTAAGTGCAAGAAGATATTAGAATAAGAAACTACAGAAAAATACTTTGTATAATTTTGTGTTTTTGCAGTGTCAGAGTTTCTGTCTTTCTGCTTACCTTTGATTCGACTCGCCTGAAGGGTAAACAGACACAAGGTGAGAAATACTCCTGACTTTAAAAGCATGATGGGCTGAATTATGTCTCTATCACTTCCAAAGTGCTCATGTGTGAAGAAAAGGTGTCAAACAACAGAAAAATTCAGAATCTCGAGATGCCAAGTCCATCAGGAGGCGGTGGCGTTTCCCATCAGGCAGACTGCTCCTGGTCCGGCTGCAGAACTGGCTGCATGGACGGACGGAGCATGAGGGAGGGAGGGAGGAGGAAGGGGAGTCTGGGAGCGAAGAGAAGTTTGGGTCTGGGGTTTCCTTCTGCGCTGCCAGGGTGCCAACAGTGACGAGGTTAAAAAAGCAGGCTGTGTTTTCGGTCTAATCTCTTTACCTTCTTGTTGCCGCTCGTAATCCCTGCTGGGCCACGTGGTCTCATCCTGTTAGTTACCTTCTGGACCCTCGTCTGTCTTTTCAACAAACTTGGTGTTTTCACACAGAAGCAGAAGCTTAATTACAACTTCAGAGTCATTTCATAAATCCGTAAAGTTTTCTTCACCTTATTTCAATAAAATGCTGCATGGATTTGAACAGGTAAGGCAAAAATGGAAAACTATGAAATGTTTTATGTTTCTGCAACAATAAAACATCATATCAAGTATTTTTGGTCTTGTTTCTTGTGCAAATACCTTAGTACACTTTAATTAAACAACAATAAGCTTTTTTTAGCAAGATATCAGATCTTGTTGAAGTCAATAATTCCTTAATATTGACAAAAAAGTACTAGTTCCACTGGCAGATTATTTCCGTTATAACATGGGAAAATGTATTTGCTTAATTGAAAAAATCTATCAATGAAACATTTCTTTTTCAACAAAATAAAGGAATTTTCACTTAAAACAAGCTCCTATATCTTGCTGAAAAGTTGCCTATAAACTGGCTTTGTTTTATTCTGAGTTTACTAAGATATTTTCATTATGAACGAGGCGAAACAATCTGGTAAGCTTTTATGTTTTTGCAGTGCGGATGCACCGTAAAGTGCAAGGAGCTTTAAAAACCCCTCTGTGTCCTTTATGGTGGAGCCCAACTGTTCCAGTAAACCTGGCCAGTTTATGACCTCAATCCTTCAGGATTACAGTCGGAGTCACACATCACGTCTCCGCTAAGCTTTAAGTCAGTAGTTTGAAGGTGACGATTAGGAATAAATTTAACAAATCAGTTCAAGATTAGTTTTAGATATTTGTGAAAATTAGACTTCACAACTATGTGTTTCTTTCTGTTTGTCTATAGGTATAATTAGCTCTTAATGTTACATTTTATGAGCTGTTGACTCCTTTAAAATTGCCTATTATTCACTGTTGAACTACACTAAATGCTACCCTGTTTACCTTTGGAAATTTTGCAAAGAAAAAAAAAACAAGAATTAGAAACATCTTACTAAGAGATTTAAAAGTGTCATCTTTACCAAACTACTTTCTTCCAGGCTCTGGAAAGCAGAGGACAGGCAGGCGTCAGGGTTAGCGATCTAAAATTTGAGTCACGTTAGCCGTCAAACACCACTTACACGTCTTTGGGAATATCCACTCAGAGCTGATTATCGCTGTGATCTAATAGACCTTGAGCAGCAAAAGTGTCACTGTCAGTGTGCTAAGTGCCTTTTGCTCACATCATCCTGCAACTTGGCACCAGCAGCAGAGGTTGCATAACCTATTATGCAGATCAGGGCCTGCACAAACAGGTTCAACACAGCCTGGATATCCTTTGGTCAGACAGCATATTTAACCTCAACAACATGTTTAGCTGAGTCATGAAGCTGGGATTTAACTCTGTTAACAGAGGATTTCTGAATCCTATGAGGGATTTAAAGTGATCCCTGTTTTAAAGCAAAGTATAAACTATTGGTTAAGTGGCTCTTTGGAGCTTCTACAATGGATCTTAATATTTGGGTAACAATTTATATATATAGTTAGATATTTACAATATGCAGATTTTAGTTTTGTTTGTTTGTTTGTTTTGCATAAAATTAATCTTGCATTGAATTTGCACAACAGAAGGATACAAGTCAAACTTTTGTTCTTGTAAACTAAGTGGGTTTTTTTTTAATTTCCCACAAACTTCAACAACCAACAGAAGAAAATGCATCAATCCTATTTTTGTAAATGTTTTATATTTTCTTAGTTTTAACCTAAAAACAGAAATAAAATGGTAGTTCTTTAAAAATGACCATAAATTTTCCAAATTAGATATTGATTAAAAAATTTTAAGTTGTCTTGTCACAAAACGTTACACAAATTTCCCGCATTATTAAACCGAAACATAACCAAACAAAAAGTTACTGTATAGTAAGATAAAAGATATAAACAATAAACTGAGACACTTACAGTGAGATGTTCATGCAGAAGAACCGTCTATTGCTGCTCTTGAAGGAACTTGTGACAAAACCAACTTTGCTTATTAGCATCATGGTTTTTCCATCATCTATAATTTTTCTCTGTTCTGCTTTTCCTCGCCTTCGTGGCAAATCCGTAATTTTTAATTGAGAAGTTGCTCGGCTGAATAAAGCGCTATTCATTTGAAACTTAATGAGTCTGTCGAGTGTTTTAATTTCTCAACAGAGCCGCATAAACTTTCTTTTACGTCCAACATTGAACTCTGATTTGACCGCTGTTTTAGCCGCCATCTTTGTTTCTGTAGCGATGGCTCTGCTTAAATGGCTGGCCGCGCCCTCTGCTGGATGGAGGCCAAACTACAACACTAAAAGACGGTCTTACTGGACGATTTATGGAATTACATATAATAAAACTACATTACAAATAGTCGGTTACTATTACCCAACAATTAGTATTAATTAACAGTAAGTCAATTAATTGATTGCATCCCTAATCAAAACCATTTTATATAACTGAAAAATCCTAAAAGACAACGTCTGCCAATCATTTTAATCCTGAATTCAAGCACAGTTGTGGAGCTGGACAATTATGCAATAAATAACACCAATCTGCTTCTGAATGGTTCAGAAAAAGAAATATAATTTGCAGGCTTTTCAAAGTCTGGGAACAAACCTGACTGAGATGCTTCACATGTTAAATTGATTTAAACAGAAAATCCTTCACTGCTGTAGCTGAATTAAAACAATTTTACAAGGAAGAGTGGATGAAAATGTATTCAGATAATCTAAGAAAATGAATACAAATGCACAAGAAGCATAACACTAAGGAAATAAACATATGACACATAGCAACAATGAATCTAATGAGGATGGATAATAAAAAGAAAAACAAGACAACACTAGAGGAACATGACAGAAGAAACATAAATTTAGAAAAATAAAATCAATGTAGGCTTAAGGACAAGCTATAAAACTTGACATAAACCAGCAAAACTAAACCGAATGAGCAAGGAAAAAAAGAAATTAAACAAAATGTGAAAAGACATGAAAATAAAACAGAAAGAGAGCAATCTAACACACAAACAAAAATAACCTAGAAAAACTATTCAGGAAGTGGAACACCATAATAGCCTCCCAGGAAGAAATAAAATTGCAAATAACATAAATAAGACAAAAACCACAAGCCAGAAAAGCCACATATGTAAAAATCAAAACTCATTTCCAGCGGAAACAAATTACTGATGGCAGCTGATCTGAAACATTCACAACCACAAAGCAAAAACAGAACAAATATGTACTTTTTCACAGCATTGTAACCCTATTCCCACATTTATTAATTAACAAGAAACAAATATTCAAAATGTTCAGTTTTTGTATGTCTTCTAATTAAAAATTATTTACTGTGTTTATAGTTGTTATAATGAAATTTGCAACTCACAGCCAGAAGAATCAAAAATCAACCCAAAAACAAATTCACAGACAGACAAGTGTTTATCAATTTATCCATTTGTGGTTCTAATTATCCTTCTGCTTTTGTTGCTTATTTAACATTCTCAGGAACATCTGTGGTGTTTTTATGGGATTGTTGATCATTTGTCATCATGTTGACCCAGATTATGAAAACACCAACAGAGGGCAGCATGGTCAATGTTCCTGGTCAAACTTCAGATAGTTACTGTTTGTTAGAAATAAAACTTTAAGTTCTGCATGTTTACATAAGTAAGCATCCAGAAATAAACATCTTATTCCCAAAACTATTAACTACAATACAATACAGTGGGAGCAGAGAAAATAGAGATTTTCAGACTTTTTGATAACTAAAATTGCAACAAGTCTATGAGGCTGTAAAATTTAGGGCTGCAAATAATTATTTTAGTGATTGATTATTCTGATTGGATTAATCAGATAGAAAAAAAATGCAGCATTCTCCAGATTTTTCATTTAAGCAATTTTTATGCAAAATTAGAACTTCATTAAAAGATGTAAATACAAAATTATTAAATTCCTTTTTTAAGTAAGAAAATGTACATTTTCTTGCTTAAAATGCAACAACATAACATTTCATTAGTGAATTTGAACCGGATGAAACTACACTGCAAAAACTGAAAATCTTACCAAGCATTCTTAGTCTAGTTTCCAGTGTAAATATCTTACAATAATTCTTTAATATTAATGAAAACTACTAGTTCCACTGGCAGAATATTTCACTTATGGGAAAAATGTCTAGTTATAAATTGAAAAACCTGGCAGTGGAACTAAAACTTTTCCATCAATATTAAGGAATTATTGACTGAAAACAACCCCATATAGTTGTTGAAAATTTGCTTGTGAGTAAGTCTTTGTCTTATTTTAAGTTTGCTGAGCTATTTGCACTAGAAATGTAACCAAAAAGACTTGGAAATATTTTGAGTTTTTGCAGTGAAAGTAGTGAGAAGGATCCGTTCTGTCTCTGTTCCCCAGGCGAGGTGCTGGGTGGACACCCAGCGGGCTGCCTCCAGGAGTCTGAGCTCAGGGGAAGATAAAAAGTCTGGAACAAGAAAAAAAAACAGCTGAAACTCCTGTTTCTGGTCAAAAAGTGCCAGATTATCATGTTTTCTGCTGGCTTGTTTCATATCATCCCCTCGGAAAAGATGGATGCTCAGGAAAGACAGTGGGGGAAGGACGAACATGGGAAAGGAAAGGGAGAAGAGAATGTTAAACAGACATGAAAGGAAGAAGTGAAGAGACAAACTTGGAAGAAAGGTGCTGCATATGGTGGGGGAACAAACAGGAGAAGGAGGTCAGGTCAACCGACTGAACATCAGGGATGCTTTTCTGCTCCTGCTGGTAATCCTCTCCTGTTTACAGCAGCATGATGGAGGCAGCATGAAAACCTCTGACACATTTAAACTGTGGCAACAGTGAAAAGAGGCATTCATGAGAACATGACTTAAATTTAGAAACTGACCTGCCAATCAATTTATGTAACACAGCAGCATTGATTTATCTAAGATTGCCATAAAATTGCCGATTTGTATTCCTGTTTCTACTGATTTTGGGCTTCCTTTGACATGAAGTAGGTCAGATTTTAAAGGTGATCTATTATCCTTCCTTGAATCAATCAGAATATGGGTGAAACAAAACATGTTTACATATTTTTTAGAAAAAGAATAATTCTTAAATAATAAGATTTTCTGCTCAGTTCTGTTTATTTTCAGCTGGTTTAGGGCATCTTGCCACTTTAAATCCAAATGAGTGTCTGCTGGCCAACATTTATATTCACACCTGAAAATGGCTGCAAACAGACGTGTAATTATGTAACAGCACGTCTTTGAAAAGCAGAAGTAGAGCCTTCTGCACAACCAACAAGAATGCAGCAAGTGGTTTCTGGATAAAATGATTGGCGGCCATTTCCCTTATCAAAAGGGCTGATCATCTTTTCATAACATGCTGCATTAAAGGTTGACCGAACAAAAACAGAAATTTGTGGTTTTCTAACATTAATAAACGTTGATATGTCTATAAAACATAACAAAATAAAATCCCGTCAACAACAAAACCCTTTTCCAGCAGCCATTGTACAGTGCATGTTGCAATAAATCTTTTATACATTTTGAAATAATCTGAATTCCAGCCATATTTTGTTTCATTTTTGGGATGAAGCATTTTTTAATTGAATTTGAAAACCAGCTGACCAAACATCCTGGAGCGTCACTTGGGTTGCTAGGCAACAGACCAGGCTTTGCTGGGGTTACTAGGTGAAAGTCTGATTACATTCCAAATGTTTTTGAAACAGCTCATTTTCCATACACCAAAAAATATTCATTTATTGCCAAAAATACTGCTGGATGAGCATTTTTAAGCTCATGTGGAGAAACAAATAGTTTTTAGAAGCAGTTGAGACCCAAACTGAAGAACAAAAATGTTTAAAACGAGAATTTTAAAAACTGAAAATGAGCTGCTGAGGCTCTCCAAAAACCAGATTTAGTTTAAAGAGACTCTGCTCTGTTGAATTTTAATTCTGACCTTTATGCACCTTCTTATTCATGGAAACATCCAGATAATAAAATGAAACCTGTCAATCATTTCAAATCCATCCTAGCATAGTAATTTTCCACAAAGAGAGATCAGTTTTATGAAAATAGCCTCAGATTAAACTTAGCCTTTTCTCTTTATGACCCAAAGCTGAGACAGACAGAGTGAAACCTCCACCTGGTAGACTAGAAAAGAACCAAATTGATTCAATCGGGTTTCCCACCGTCACTTCACAGGCCTGCAACATTTCATTTAGGTGATTACATGGACAACATGCTAAAATCATGTCAAACCAATTTCTCCTGAGACATTAAATGTGTTTAGTTGAAGAAACAACCAAAGCAGGTCTTAAAATGTTGGTTTTCACTATTTACTTCATCCTCAGATGGTTTGGCATCTGCTGAAAACTTGTCTGTGTCTTGAAAGGAAAGTAAGGTGACCTGGATAAGCAGCTGAAAGTGGAAAGCAGCACGCTCGGTAAATAAACTCGTCTGCATCCTCCTCCTCCTCGCTCTGTGATGATGGCTATAATTTGGAGGTGGAGGGGGTGGACGTTGTTTGGTTCGGCTGGCGCCTCAATTTCTATAAAGGTTTAATGGAGCTGAGAGTCTAGGAACATTTCTGAAGCCTTCCTGCTTTGCTGTCTGATTCCCCAAAAGGAAAAAGAGCCAGATATTATAATTTGAGGAATAAAAAGTGCTGTTATCATATTCACTTTGGCTCTTTTTCTCCTTCTTCAGCTGTTATCTCAGTTGTAGTTATTTCAGAGTAAAGTCTAAATAATGCCACAATAAATTGGAGAATGAAAACATAATAACATGAGGATAAAGTTGTAAAAATAACAGTAAAGATGTATTAATATGAGAATAAAATCTCATATTGTCGTAATTATACCAAGAATAAAGAAGTAACAGAAAGAGAAAATTGCAATAAAAGAAGAATACAGTTGTAATAAAATGGCAATAAAATAGTAATAATACATAAAGTCTCAAAAATAAGAGAACAAAGTCCTAATTTTACAAGCCTGTAGTCATAGCAATAAGACAATAAAGTTCTATTAATTCAAGAATATGAAAATAAAGTTGGAATAAAATGAGTATAAATTCAAAGTAACTTCAAACACGTGGTGAAACCTTCAGGGCCCGATTTCTAAATAAAAAGCACAGATTGAGGTAATTAAGGCAATGAAAAGGTGAAGCTAATGGAGAACAACAATCACTCCTGTTAATGTCTGCCTCCCAATGGAAACATAAAGTTCAGTGGGCCTGACCTTTGAGCTCAAATGTCAGCGGAAAACAACTCGTCTGACTGCCAACAGTTTTTGTTCCCATTACACATCGGATTGTTAGTTTGTTTTGTGGTTCGTCTGTTTCCAGTCTGGAATGAGGCGCCGTTTGTAAAGTTACACAGTAAAACACCAACAGCAACACTTTTTTCTATTTAGTCTATCAGAGAAAAAAATGGGCACTTTATTTTTAACGTCATATTTTCACCAAAACTTCATACATTTATAAATATCAAATTTCCAAACTAAATATTTAATTCACAAGCTAAATGTTTAGTTTGCAAAGTAAATAATTAGCTTCTTAATTAAACACTTAAGTCTGAGATAACCATTCAGTCTCTAAATTAAATATTTAATTTGAAAACTAAATATTTAGTTTCTAAACAAAATATTTAGCATTGAATTAAATATTTAGTTTGCAACTCACATTTATAAATTTTGAGTTTATTCGGTTTATAAACAAAATATTTAGTATGTGAATTAAATATTAATTGTGCAAGATAAATATTTAGTTTCTAACTAAAAGTCTGAACTAGTCTGTGAACTAAAATTTTAGTTTAGTTTACAAACTAAAATTTTAGTTTACAAACTAAATATTTAGTTTCTTTATATCTGAGCTAAATGTTTAGTTAACAAACTAAACATTTAATTACATTTTTTAAATTAATATTTACTATTAGTTTGGTTTTTCTGACATTCTTAAATGTTTACTTTATTTAGTTTGAAAACTAAATATTTGGCTATCATATTAAATATCTAACTAAATATTTAGTCTCAAAGTTAAATATCTATTTTGGTGATTTGGGTGTAAATCTACACCCCAAGCTGTGACGCCATGTTACCTCTGGAGGATCTAGAATAAATTTATCGCCTACAGAAAGTCAAAATAAATCCTGTTTCCAGTTTTCCACGAGTCAAGCAGGAAACAAACAAGTGGAAGAAGATTCTCTGCTCAGATGAAACCAAAATAGAACTAAATTATTGGCAAATAATGGGAATACGCCACTTCCCCATGATGCATGATGATTCCCTGATATGTAAATAACAGCAGCAGCATGAAGACCTGCAGCTGAAGCCATTTCTGCAAAATGTTATTCAGGAGGACAGAAACAAACGGAAAACACGTTTCTCAGATTTTCTGCTGTTGAATTATTTGAAAACATGTGTGTCGTTTTCTTTTTGCTTTTCAATCATTAATTCCACTGAAACAGATTGAAGTTTGCAGTTTCAAGGTGAGCAAACGCAGAAAAAAAAATCCAATAACTCCTTTTGCAAGGCGAGTTATTGTTGTTCTGAGCCAGTTGTGGTTGAGAGTTCCTGTTGTTGGACGGAGCGGTGTATTATTAGACATGTAGGTGAGCTGGAGGAGAAACTAATGCAAAGTGCTGTGAACCTTTAAACACTATATGGCCGCTGAGATGCTGTAAGGAAAGAAAATAACACACACTACTGAAGGTTCGGCTTTAACACACACCAGTGATAAAATGCAGGAAGCGCCTGAGCTGTCTGTGGCCATAAACCAGCCACTCACTAGCTTCACCTTCACCGGTATCCTACCAATAGATTGTCATTAGAATCACATTAATTATGTAAACTGTAACCTATTAGGGCTGCTATATGTTTGCAATAAAGATGTTCATAATCTGAAAGGTGTTGAGGATTGATTTAAAATGTACATTTCCGTCAGGAATCGATGAAGTTCGATGTTGTTAGATAAAAGATTACTGAAAGTTATAATCAGATGTGGCGTTTCATTGTTTTGCAGTCGTTCTCTCCAAGGCCGTCTAATAAATTGCTCACTGCGTTTCCTAACCACCAAGGTCAGCTGTGATCGCCCAGCCCCGGTTCGTCATTAAGAGCAGGTGGCCTCCATTTCTCAGGTGATGAATGTTTTAAACCTTCTCTAATCAGAAAGGGTGAAACAATAAAGCTGCTAACCAAACTACATGCAATAAATTCATATTTTACAGCTTCGTCATCGATGTGTTTGGCCTCGGTAAGTGTTGTCCTTCAGTCAGATGATCAAAATAAATAAACAAAGCGATATGATTATTGCACAATGCAATTGTTGTGTTTGAATAATTAGATAATGTGCTCTGCAGCTGCTGCGCATGAGTCATTCAGTAAATCACAAACCCTTTACTGAGCATAAAAAAATGATGCGGTTTCCTCCGGGTGACTCATGCACTGGAAAATTGTCCCACTGCTGCATGACTGAACAGCAAAGGTATCATTTCTGATAATACACATATTTATGAGTTCTCATTTTGTTTAACAAAGTTGGATATTTTCCCCAAACTCCTGATGTATGGAGTCCCATTCTGGCCAATTGAACTCTGGTACTACAGATTGATACATTGCAAAAGCTCAAAATCTTAACAAGTAATTTTCATCCAGTGCAAAATGTCTTAGTGTTCTTGAAACAAGACAAAACTAACTTTTCATGAAGATGTAAGAGCTTCTTTTAGGTCTTAATATTGATGAAAAACTGCTGGTTCTGTCAGAACATGGAAAAAATGTTAGAATTTCTTCTGTTCTGCAGTGTACCTTCAATATTAAAATTACTTTTGATCTGAAACATTTCAGTTTGACAAAAAAGCAAAACCAAAAGAAGCAAATACTTTTTAACATCAGTGTAAGAATTACCAATAAAAATCTGTTAAAAAATTTTAAAGTTGTAGTCAGCTGAAATCCTTGATTGGATTTGATCAAATTTAAACATTTTTGAGAAGATACGCTTTCATTTATTGGTAAATTTTCTGTAAATGTAGTTACTTCTGCCCATGGACATTTATAAATAGCTGATTAAGGGAAACATTAAGTTAGGATTTTCCCTGTTTTATGTTAATCTCTTCTTGACTTTGCTGCATTCTCAATCTGCTCTTTAAATAATTACTTGTTTTATGTCATAAAAATCTGAACATTTTGCACCATTAACCTTGTTGAACAGAAGAACATCAATTGTTTCCTGCAACAACACAAACAATTATTTCAGGACAATAATCTTGTGTAGTTTCTCGTGAAAATAGCTTAGCACTTGAAATAAAACAAAACTAACTTAGCAGTAACGTTTCAACAAAAAATAGGATCTTATTTTAAATAAATAATCCCTTAATATTGATTAAAAAGTATGAGATTCACTGCCAGATTATTTCACTTACATGCAGACACTTTTTCTGTCGTAGGTGAAATAATCTGTCAATAGAACCAGAACCTTTTCATCAATATTAAGGAATTATTGAGCTAAAGGAAGTTCTTATGCGTTTTCTGAAAAGTTAATTTTGTCTTATTTCAAGTGTGCTGAGATAAAAAATTACTTACTAAGATTTTAATCTGTATTTTCTGTAATTTTAGTTACTTCTGCATATGGATATTTATAAATAGTTTGGATTTTCTCTTTTCAGTCTCTGCTTTACTTTGATCTTTTCTTAGTTTTGATGCATTCTTAACTCTTTAAATAAAACTTGTTATGCATCATGAAAAACTGAACATTTTTCATCATTAATCTTGTTAAACACAACATTATAATGATTATTGCTGGACAATTTCAAATTCTGCATCTGCTGTTTCATTTTCCAGCCTTTCTGTCTGAGACGAGTTCTCGAAGGAAGAGCTTTGTTCAAATATACTCATCTTTCATGCATATTAAAATTCTCAAACAGAAGCCCATGGAGAGGGGTGTGTTTATGCATTTGCTGACATTATGAGGGCAGAAGAGCTTCTCCCACCATCATATCTCGGTGATATCTGACAGCTGCTGATCAAATAGATGTGTGCTCCTCCCAGAGGGAGCTGAGCAGAGAAATTAGACGGACTGGAAGATGGTGGAGAAACCAAACAGTATGAAATGAAATCTCCTGTTTTCATTCTTCATATTTTCCCAAAGCACTTAGAGCCACAAGACGCTGCTTAATATGATTTTGCCGTCATTTTTATTATTCTGAGGGCAGTAATCTCTCATTTACAGACATTAAAAAGCTTTTATTTCACTAATTTACACCACAATATTTAGTTTTTTAATAAAGAGAAACATATTTTCTATTCCACTTCCCTTCAGCTGTAAGGTTTTACATACAGGTTCACACATGCTCAGTAAAACAGGAGGATGTTTGTTCAGCAGAATTGAAGTCATCATGGCACTCAGCTTGGCAAATATCAGATGAAGTATTTTTCTTTTTGTTTGACATCGATTTTATGTGAATGTTTTCCTGCTGCAGGGTGCAGCCTGCAGCGTTTGGTTTGATTATTATTCTCCATTTTCTAACCAGATGATCATTGAGTGGAGCAGAAAAGCAGGCTGTGATCGTGATCAAAACAAACGCAAACCTTTGGGTTACTTTAACGTTGGCATTTACAGGATGTTGTCAGGTTTAAAAGGCATCGACCAGTCTGAAAAAGATCAAAATTGACCAGTTTTACCTGTGATTAGAGCCAATCAATGGTCAATATGTGAAATAAAATGGTCATTCAACATCAATCAACAGCATGCATGCAAATGATTGATGCATTCACTGAGCATTATTAGAACATTTAATTAAAATAAATCTGTTTCATTGAGCCAAAAAACACAGAAAAGGCATCAATCAATCGGAAAAATACCAAAATCGACCAGTTTCCCCCGTTGGTTTATCCAATCAATGGTCAATAGTGAAATAAAATGTTCATTCAGCACCAATCAACAGCATGTACATGTCTGCATCTTGTTGAGATTGATAAATAAAAAACATTAGAGTTGTCACTATTTTTAAAGCACAATTTAAAAAAATAAATGATCACATGACCTAATGAAACTTGTTGGTGTGGAGGAACAGATTGATTGATGCGTCTCCTGACAGATCTTTGTTTGAACATTTAATTTAAATAAATGTTTCTGAAAAAAGCAAAAAGTCACAGAATATTCCTGATCTGAGATGATAACCAGAAGAAACTGTTTCCTTTTGCTCCACAGTCACACGCAGACTATGAAAATAGTGGCTCATTTCCACACATTAAAGCAACTTTCAGTTTCATTTTCTTCTTTAAAATTTGTTCAAATTCATGATAGATCAAAATAGATGATCCTACATTTCATT
Source organism: Poeciliopsis retropinna (assembly GCA_010277075.1). Lineage (NCBI taxonomy): Eukaryota > Metazoa > Chordata > Actinopteri > Cyprinodontiformes > Poeciliidae > Poeciliopsis > Poeciliopsis retropinna. The sequence goes on from VMRM01000018.1 coordinate 2,242,745, forward strand.
ATACACCTGTAAATTATAAGGATTTTATTTTTGCTCTTTGTGATGCACATTTTATCTCCATTCCTCTTGTAACTAAACCTGTACAACGACATAACTAGCAAAGTGGCTCCTTTGCCATTTGGTTCCCTTGTCATCTTGGATATGTGCTGCAAATTTTCATCCACAAACCATAAAGTAATTATTTTATGTTGCACACATTTACTGTGTTGTGGAAATATAATAATATGACTCCAATAAAGGTAGCAGGAAGTTTCATAGGGGTCATAATGTGTCATTTTTTCCAATCCCTTCCCTCATAATGAATCCGCCTGTTGCCATTTCCTCCTTTCCTTCTTTCATGTTTCTCAATAAACAGTTTCATATCCATGTTCCTAAACCACAGGGAATGAGTTTATTCTTGGCTATAATTCATTATTTTAATTATTCAAAGTGATGTAAGGATAAAAAATGGCAATATTCCATGTGTAAGTTAATCGTTTGTCAATTCTCCTCCATTCTACGGAAGAGGATCAGGGCCACCGGAATATAAAATCTGACTTAAATCTCAGAATTTTGATAGTTTTTCTCAGAAGTCCAAAAGTCTAAATTCTGTTTAAAAAAATCTAAATTCCACATCAAAATATGGAGAAAAAGAAAATCTAAATTTTTAGATTAAAGTCAAAATTCTGAGATTTAAGTAAAACTCTGAGATCAAGGTCAAAATTCTGTCTCAGAATTCTGAGAAAATTTTCAAAATTCTGAGAAAAAAGTCAAAATTCTGACAAAAAAGTCTAAATTTTCCAAATTAAAGTCAGATTCTTTTACATTAAACTAAAAATTATGAGATTAAGGTCCAAATTTGACATTTAAATCCTGAGAAAAAAGTTAAAATTTTAAGAAGAAAATCAGATTTCTTTTTTTGGTGCCCCTGATCCTCTTTCTTGCTATTCCCAATAAATTAAATGAAATAAAATAGACCATGACCCCTCATGACCTTAAGTGACTTCCTGCTTGTAGGTATTTTCACTGCATTCATGCATTTCCATACATTACACAATAATAAACAACAACAAAAAAGAAATTCTGTATCAGAAAGGAAACAATTGAGGTCTGAAGTGGCAAAATGGTGAAATAACCAGCAGATAACCAAAATAAATAGAATTGGATTGGCCCTTTAGACCTTTATGGAATTACTTGAAGCTTTTTGGATGACGTGTTATCTCCATGAATCATCAAAATATTGAATTACTCCGAAAAATAAAGGTATCCGTCATGCCATGTCAGTTTACAGGTTTGAAATGGAAACAGTTAAGAACGAAATGACAAGAATTTTACATAAACAAAACAAACATTTAGTCTGGAGGATCAGTTCAGGACCTGCAGCATCTGAAGCGCACCAGTTTTTGGAAAGCCTTCTTGAAATCCTCGTTGGACATGGTGTAAATGATGGGGTTAATCAGAGAGTTCAGGTATCCCAGCCACGTGAAGAAGTCGAACAGCTCGGGGTTCAAACATGTCTCACATGTGGCCACCAGCAGCGTGTAAATGAAAAACGGAAGCCAGCAGACGATGTACGCGCCGAGGATGATCCCCAGAGTCTTGGTCGCTTTTCTTTCCCTGGCCGCAGAGATGCGCTTTTTCTCCAAAAGCGCGTCGGACACCGTGACTTTCACCTGGTTCTCGCTGGTCGACGACCCGGTGTCGCTGGACGGGGTGTCGTGCCTCGCGTACTGCAGCGAAGTCGTGGACGCCACGGATCCGGGAGAGTTGGTGACCAGGTGCGCAGAGGTCAGTCTCTTCCCGACCTTCTTTGGAGACTGTTTCAGAATGCGCTTCCGGGCCTCCACGTAAATCCTCCCGTACAGCACGATGAGCAGCAGGGTGGGGATGTAAAACGCCCCGAAGGTGGAGTAGATGGTGTAAAAGATGTGGTCCGTGTTGACGCTGCAGCTGGTCAGCTCCTCCGCCTTCACCTGCCTCCAGAAGAGAGGCGGCAGGGAGATGGAGATGGCGATGACCCAGGCGGTGGCCACCATCCCGGCCGCGCGTCCCGGCGTGCGCTTTTTGGAGTACTCCACCGCATCCGTGATGGCCCAGTACCTATCCAGCGCAATTACGCACAGATGCAGGATGGACGCGGTGCAGCAGGTGATGTCGGAGGAGAGCCAGATGTCGCAGACGATCTGGCCGAGCGTCCAGCTGTGGATGACCGTATACAGGACGCAGATGGGCATCACCAGGATGGACACCAGGAGGTCGGTGACCGCCAGGGACGCGATCAGAAAGTTCGCCGGAGTTTGCAGCTTCTTGGATTGGGAAATGGTTGCGATGACGAAGGCGTTGGAGAGCGTGGTGGCGAGCGTGATGACCGACAGGACGGCCGCCAGAGAGACCTGATAGGCGAGGCTTTCCGCGCTCTCAGGTAGGAGAGAAACGAAGCTGCCATTGGAGGCGTTGACCTGCTGGGTCGGTTCCAAAAGCTCCATCACTTCTTCCACTGTTACTTCACCCACTGATGCTGCCATCCGGTCAGAGAAACATAGAAACTCGTCTTCATTGTTTCTTTTTTATTCGTGTTCGGCTGGAAAAATGTAGAACCAGAAGTCCATATATCTTTTCCATTATTAATTAATGAATTATTATTATTGTATATATATATAAACATATATATTAATCCACAAAGCAAATTTCTAACTGCGATCGCGCTGAAAGAGACAGAAAATGTTGGAGAATAAATGTCGATCCGGATGTTTGAACATCTGGGAGGAAGTCGCAGTCGATCCGCATGAAGGCCAGATGTTTTCCAGAGTTGTGGCTCCTTGGGCCCCTGGTGGCTGAATGGAGATCCGAGCTGATGACTCGTTTTATACTCTGACATCAAACAAGCGCAACTGATCACAACCTTTTCTCTCTCTCTCTCTCTCTGGAGGAGCAGGATCCGCTGGGTCATAGCGCCCACAGTTTCCATCTGGATGCACTTCACCAGTCAACAAAATAATAATCCTCTGACATGAGATTTTCAGCATATTTGAATGTTCAGGAGGTGGAAGAAAGGAGGAGTACGTTTCCGCCAAAAAATTTAGATTAAGCTCAGAAATATTCCTAGAATATTTCTGAGATTGAACAGGTGATAATTTGCTATAAAATGGTTAAATTTTGGGATTAAATTCAGACATTTTATTTTAAAAAACAAGATGTCTGAGCTAGGCTAGTCGAACATTTCCAAAGAAAATTCAGAAATTTTATAGAAAAAACAGAATTCTCTGAGTTTCACAAGTTAAAAATCTTTTAGAAACAAAAACTCAAAAATTATTTTGATTAATCTTTTTTTTATTTTTTTTATTTAAAAAGTGTCAATTTCTAGAAAGATCCTAGAAATTTCTGATCTTGAAAAGTCAAACATATGCTAGAATAAAACTCGGAAATGTTGAGATTAACCTAAGAAATATTCTAGAAAAAACATGGATAGAGTATTTCTGAGTTAGATATGCAGAACATTTTCCAGAAAAATCTGAAATTTTGAGATTTAGCTCAAAAATTTTCTAGAAAAAAATGTATTTTCTTCAAAAGTCAAAAAACTGTTCAGAAATTTTTCTGATTAATTTTGAAAATCCTGGAAAGTTTGAAAATACTAGAACATTTCTGTGGTTGAAAAGTTTAACATTTGCACCAGAAACTCTCAGAAATTTATTGCAAAACCTGGAAATTGCTGAGTTTTAAAAAAACTTAGCTAGAAAAAATTTGCAGGGCAACTTCTACATCTACGCAAGCAAAATGTGTCAATGTTATGGTTCTGCCATTTTTACTCATAAAATGAATTGATATGATTCATTTATTTGTTTATTAATTGTGATAACAAGCCACATCTGTGCATTAATCCAGTCTGAAAGTTTTAATCCAGATGTTTCTTACACAATAAGATGAAAAGTGTCGTTATTTTACCCGCACTCTTCATCAACAGTAGTGTGTACGTTTAAATTTCTGGCCTTTATTTGCTGTATTTTACAGGGTGGGACTTTGTTTTATTGCAGTGTGGAATGAAACATCACAGCTGCTGATCTGTTGCCAGTGTTGACACGTCCAATGTGTGAAAGGAGCCGTCATTAAAAACCTCCTGCTCTGATCAGCGCTCACATTAAAACATCCTTCTGTTTAATTAATCCTTTTGTTGCTAGTGAGTGACTACAGCTGAATATTTTACAATTATATGCAAAAACCGATGCTAAATAATCAAACTACGACACGTTTTAATGTTTCTTTGGGGTTTATGTAACAGCTTTAATGCTCATGCATGAGTTAAGCGGCGGCTGATGTTCTGTGTCAAAGCCTTGCAGAGAGCAACACCAAACCTTCCTGTTAGTTCGTGATTGTACTCCTTGACTGAGCCTGAGCGTCTGGCACATCCGATGCGCGCTCACTGACACACACTGACATGCCTGCTACGTTGTGTGTTCTGCTGCAGACACGAGTCCATCACACAGAGGATAAAACATAATAAATACACACACAAAAAAAAGTAAAATTACAGGAAAAACTCCCACAGAACACCATCTGGACATAACAAGAGCACTGATTCTGTCATCTTTATGTTTGTTTGTCTAGAAAGAATATATTTTAGTTCCCACTGGTGGAAGAAGGGGCGGGTTGATGGATTTTTTTTTACTTTATCAAGGAAACTCGATCATGTAAATGGCAGTGCTGTTTCAGTTGTGTCCAATCTTGTAACTTACATAAAATTGTGGAAATTGGAGTTACAAAAATAAATTTGCTCAATGGAAACACGGTAATTTAAAAAAAAAAAAAAAAAACGTTTTTATGCTTGCATGACAGTTTTTTTGGCTGTTTCGAAATTGGTTTATTTCTGAAAATTAAAAAAAAAACATTTCACATCACATAAGTCATGGGATCAACAACTAGACATTGCTACTGGTAGAAATGACAAAGAAGAAAACAGGAAGTAGTCAGAGAATTTTTTTAAATGACTTATCAGGTGAACAAACTCATTTGTTATTATAATTATGTTGTTTATTGGAAACAGTAATTGTGAAATTGTGTTTTTCAACATTAGCGGAATATTTACAAAGTTTTGTGGACATTTGTAATGGAAATACAACCAATGATGATGCTTATTGTGTTTCTTACTTTCAGGATTTGTAAGCTATAATTCTCTGAAATGTAATTATATTTCCAATATTTATAGTTAAAGGAAATACAAGTGGCTTCTATGGTCATTCTCTGATCGAAAAGTTTCAGTGTGACCCACTTTGACAGCAGCAGCAGCAGCATGTGCCACTTTCAGAGGCTCTGTTGTGTTATCTGCCCTCATCTCCGAACACAGGGCAGAGCAGCGCAGTAGACAGAAACCTCCAGTCTTACTCTGACCCCAAACTCCTATTTTTAGTCATTTAATAAGGGATCCAGAGAGCCTTTAGTGTGAACTACATGAAGCTGCTGGTTCACATCATCGGTAAGAATCGTTCAAAAATGTTTGAATTTTGGCGCTAATTTTTGGTCCAAAGCCTTTTGGGTTTCTGTGACATACTGGTTTCTGATTGGGTTAGAATAAAGGTCGAGTTTTACCTGAGGTATTTCCTAAAGAGATAAGATATGATGGAAGATACAAATAGTTTGTTAGATTAAAAGTACCTTTGAAAATAACGACCTTTAAGCAACTAAATGACGTGGCGAAATCAAAAAATGCTAATGTGCTAATAGCAAAGCTAATTTTTCATTTAGCATTTCAGCTAACTTTGAAAATATTTTCATATTATTTCATTCATCAATTAAATTGGTTCTCAAAGGTTTTTATTTGAACTAAAGTCATCGCTTAAGGATTAGCTCCAGGTAGCGCTTTTGCTAACTTTTAAAATGTTTAGCACACTTAGCTATGCCTAAACACTAGAGTAATAATTTACTTGGTTGTTTTTGGAAACTTTCGGCTGAATAAAGTTTGATGTCTGTGATTTAGTTTTGGTAAATTCTTCAAGCGGTTTATATTTATGTTTTTGTTTTGAAGTCTCTGAAGAATGTTTACATTTTACGGAAAAACTTTATTTCAAACAGAAAACATACAGGAACAAAATAAACAATATAAAAACATTGATACTATATTTAAGATTATCATAAAACATGTAATGTCAAAATTAAATTGGTTCTCAGGGGTTTTTGTTTGAATTAAAGTTAGTGGTTTAGGGTTATCCTCCACTAGCTCTTTTGCTAACTTTGAAAATATTAGCATGTAGCATACTTAGCTTTCCCTAAATTCTAAACCAATAATTTACTTGGTTGTCTTAAAAACGTTTAGTTGTCTAGAGTTTGATGTCTGTGTTGAAGTTTTTGTATTTTACTGGGAAATGATTTGAATTAAAGTCAGCGCTTAATGATTAGCTTCTGCTAAATACGGTGCTGGTGTAGAGCTTTAGCGTTAGCAGAACTAATGTTTATGATAATGCTATAGAGTTAGCACAACTAACAGTTTAGTCGGTGGTGCCCACTACTGTTAAAGAAAATCAATTTGTTTACTGTCATGCTGTGTGCATTTGAGGCGGAGAAAAGACAACCACTGAAAAACTGCATTTTAAGGTTTTTGGGTTTTTTTTTTAATTAAAAGCAGGAAAACTGAGGGAGGAAACTGATTATCAAGAACTCAAGATTCTGAAAACCAGAAGGGGAAAAGCCTGACAGTAATCTAAGGGAAATAAATGAAAATGCACAAGAAACATGTGAATAAACTAAAAAAAACTAAACATAAAGGAATGGGATAGCAACACATTAGTAACAATAATGAAATGGAGAAATAAACAGAATACTGCAAGACATAAAACACAAATAAATCACATGGAAATTATGAAAACACAAACATTAAAGGAATTCAACACCAAACACCCAAGAGTCCTGATGATAAAAAAATCCCTCCCATATTTACAAAAATACCAACAGCCGGTAAATTATATATATTTGACTAATCCAAACTGATGGATGGAGAAACAACCACAGCAGACGGAGAATAACACAAAAAAACTATATTATGTACACACTGTACCATTAACTGTGTGGGTGAGAGTCTGTGGAGAAGCCTGTCTGTGTTCTCCTCCTGCACAATGGATAAGATTATTACCTTTATTTATTAGTTTCATTCTACAGCTGCAACTAACGGTTATTATTTCACTCATCGATTAATCTAAGGATTATTCTGATGATCAAGCTGATTAAAAAAAATTGGCACATTCTACAGATTTGTTTTATGTAACTACTTAAGCCATAAGCCTAAACAAACCGTTTCCATTTTTATAAGAAAATAAACATACACAGTTTGTTTATTGCATTTTATTGCCTAAATGCAGTCACATACTGTTCCTCTGGTGAATTGGAAGCAGGTGGAGCTAAAGCTATGCTACCTGAGGAGTTTGGGGTAAAATATATTTACAGACAAATATGTTTTTCTTATCTTAAATGCAAAATTTGTCATGATTTGCTGGTTGAAGAATGGTGAGATTGACACAGTGGACCCGGGTAGTAGAGAAAATGATGGTTTAATGGGGAATAATAATTGTTTTCCTCCACACACAAGCTGTTTATGTCAGCAAATTATACTAGTCTACAAAATGTCGAGATAATTTAATGTATTTTTTTAAAAATAGTGTCTTTTGTCAAGTATTTATTACCCGATTGATGTAAATATAATCACAATAATTTGATCTTTTTGTATTCTCCAACTAAAAATTAACATAAAAAAACTAAAACTACTACGACAACTAATAAGAACTAAACTAAAACTGAACAATATTTAACTAAATATAAGTAATAAAATCTAGCAAACACACTCCATAACTTCGGATTAAAGCAAACTGAATTAGACAAACAAAAAGTCACAACAAATTCAAACTGAAAGGCGTGGGTGTTAAAAGCTCAAAAGTAAAGATATTCAGACAAAATGCTGCTTAGAAGATCAAATAATCAGATTAAACTTTGCATATGCAGACATGTTTGTTCAAATCAGAGTTAGCAAAACCCCTAAAAACAAGTTTATTTATTGTGGTCACCTCTTTCTATCTCCACCAATCGACAGCTGTAGAAGCTAAAGCAAATAGGGCAAAGCGAAAATCAGGACAGATCCCATGTCATTGCAAGATTTCACCCTCCCCTTCCTCCCGAAACCCTCGCTGCGGGGAACGGCTCCTTCTTATCCATGTGCTTATGAGATGAGACGTGGGAGAAATGACCAAGCTGAGCAGCTAGGTCAGCCTCGTTTGGAGTCTGGGACCTGGAGGTCTACCAACAGCTGTGCACTTAAATGAGGAGTCTGCTTTAGCACAATCTGCTTCACACGTACCACTGGAGGACCGGGCAAGCATCTCAAGGCTTCAACTGGGGATTCACAAATGTGCCTGACAGTAAAAAATACATAAATAACCAATTATATGCTAATATGGACCCCTGATCCTGCCCCTTTCTCCCTGCTGGAGGGCGAACGACTGCCCCCGACAACCATGGCTCTAACTGTCAAGTTATCAATGTAACATAAATTAAAGAAAAAGGGATGCAGTGCTTTGCTGCACTGTAAAACTGGATAACAAGGAAACAGTTTGAATTAAGACAAAATATCGAGAGAGGGAAGTGGTGCAGTTATTCTTGCTTGGCTTTGACAACCTTAACATGCAGCTGTGCTGTGAAATCCGGTGAGTTTCAGTAAAATAAAAAAAGACGAGTCATACAGCAACTGACAGGTCATCAAGAGAGCAGGTGTTTAAATTAGTTAATCTAACCACCATTGTGTTAGATTAACTACTAGCAGCAGCAGTAGCTGATCTACGACCACCAGTAGTGGTTTACTGCTCAGGAAATGGCTAAAGGGCCATTCCAAAACATTTTTGCTGCCTTCAGCATCTTTCATCTACCATCGTTAAACAAATACAGCAGCTAGACTCTTCAAACCTGGACTGGATTATTCTCAACTAACAGCAGAATATTTAAATCCAAGTGTGTGATTTATGAAACCTTTGTTGTTTATTTGTGAAACTTTAAAAAGGGCACCTTCATCCCTTCTTTTGCATTTGTATCACATAAGAACTGAACTCTGAAATGTCCATTATTTTACATATTAAATCCAATTTTAACCTTTTGTTTTCTCTCATAAGAGATGCTGAAGGCACTGAAAAACTAGATAAATTGGCCTCAATAATATTGATTAAAACAGAACTACTTCCACTGGCAGATTGCTTCATTTACAATATGAGAAACACACCTTGTTAAAGTGAAATAAGCTTCCAGTGGAACTACTTTATCTTAAATTTTAATAAATTATTGATTTAAAACAAGCTCCTATATCTCACTGAAAAATTATTTGTAAGTGAGTTTTATCCTCTAGGATATTTGCACTAGAAAGAGCAGAATTACTTGGTAATGTTTTGTTTTTGCAGTGTTAAAGAAGCGCATTTTGTGGGTCTATAATTGCTGTGACACAGTTTCAGTCATACAGAACTCAGTAATGTAAACATAGTACCACAGAATATTGTGATAAACCTGCCATCCTGACTCTTAGCATTTAAACGTCCATGCTGTGTTTGGATGAGCAGAGAAGTGGAGCCAGCGGTTGTGGGAGGAGCCGTGGAGGGGGTTGGCCACGTCAACCGGCCCCCGGAGCCACTGACGGACGCGGACACAAACCGCCGCAGCGCCGAGCTTCTGCACAGAACACGGGGTGGACACGGGCCAGGACCCAGCAGACCCGCCCACCGGCCAAGCCCACATCTCCCCTCTGCCTCACTGCGTCCGCACAAGGCTTCAAATCATTTAATGTAACCTTCAGACTGGGCTCGGTTTTACAGAGCGAGTGGAAAGTCATAGTTTGGAGTTTGATTTTTTTTATCAACACAGACAGATGAAACAAACAGGAACTCACTCTTACCAAAGAGTAACTTAGAGCGACCAGTCAACCCATTAACAGTCATAAATTTAGACTGGGGGAGGAAGCCAGAGAGAAAACCAACACATGCAAACTCCGTCAAAAAAGATCCCAAACCAGGATTCAAACCCGAACCTTCTTGCTAAAAGACACTACAACAGTGTTTCCATAACAAATGTGTGCAAGAAACAATTAAAATCACATTAAAAAACCTCCTACAGCCTCCTGTCGTCTTCTTCATGGTTTTTATGCCAGCAGCAGCCTGTTAGCGATCATGTGACTTGATGTGACAAAAGTGCAGCAGTTTTGTGAAACAAACCAATTTCAGTCCAGGCAAACAAAAAACCACCTCAGATTTTTTTTTGTTCTAAAATTGTTGTATTTCAGATGCTTCCTTATACGTGTCAGGGTGGGTCAATGGACGACACAAAACATGTTCATAAGAATTTTAACACAAAATCATTAGATGCTGAGATTTTAAACTGCTCAGTTCTGCATATTTTACTACACAATTATATAACCGTACATCTTTGAAAAGCAGAAGTAGAGCCTCCTGCACAACCAACAAGAATGCAGCAAATGGTTTCTGGGTGGTAAGTCAACAACAAAACACTTTTCCAGCAGCCATTATACAGCACACACACCAGTAAAACCAGCTGACCAAACATGCTGGAGCTCATCTTGGGTTGCTAGGTAACGGGCTGGGCTTTGCTGGGGTTGCTAGGTAACAGGCAGCGCCTGTTGCGGCTGATTTGTGACTTTACATTCCAGAAGATTTTGAAACATCTCATTTACCAGAAACCAAAAAACATAAATCTATTGTCCAGAAGCATCTGGATGGTTCATTTAGACACAGTAGAAACCCAAATGGAAGCACAAAAACACACAAAATGTAGATTTCACATCATAGATCCTCTTTTAAAACACATCAAAATTTCCCAGCCTCGACTCTTCAGACAGTGCTGCGTTCAAATACAATGAGAGAGTAAAAAATAGGACACATGTTGACATGTTACAGAACCCATTTCTCTGCTCTGCGGCCGAGCCGGGTCTGATGGGATCTGCTGATTTCTGCTTCGCCAATCAGCTCTCCAGCTAAAAATGTATTGAGAGAAAAGTGGGCTTCTATGTACGACTGGGGGCTTTCTGAGCGCAAACCATCCAAATCGGATGATCGTATCATCAAACCCTTGCCACCATGTTGGGGATTGTGCTACTTTTTGGAGAGCTGTGTCCTATTTGTGCTTCACACTGCGGCTCTGCTCACTGGAACAGCAGCACATCCAAGAGAGGAGAGGCGGGAAATGTATACTAAATGCACCGAGTAAAGCTCTATTTTATTCCCATGAGATAAATATGTAACAGGAAATGAGCTGAGTGTTGCTGATAACTGGAAACTGGTCTGACTCATTTTGACTTGACTGGAAGTCCATTAGAAACTGAAGGTTTTCGCAGGAAACTCAGTTAGTTTTAAATCTAAAGTGGCCAGACTTTAAGCATAACAACACAAGCGCAGAGTGTATTTTAAACAATAATATACGTCACACATGCAAGACTAACATTAGTGTCAGCCATAAAGGTTTGTTTTAATAAATCATGTCCAAGGCTACGTCACCACCACAGGCCTCAAATCTCTATTCTGATTTTTTGTGGATTCAGATTGATTGATTGATTGATTGATCACACGTCCAAATATATCCGGCTTACTTATCTCCTGTGTGAACTGCAAACGACCTGAAAGTGTCCCGCATGCGCAGTAGAGACCTGCTCAGTGTTTACCCAGCTGCAGAAGAGGAAGAAGAAGAAGAAGAAGAAGAAGTGCTGAGTGTTTGAAGTAAACCTGGATGCTAACAGAGCAAATATTATGATTTTGAAGTTCTCTTCCTACCAGAGGCATCAAATGAACAACTTAATCCTCATCATCATCCGCCATGGATGTTGGTTTTTTCCCGCTTGCGTGTATCAGGATGCAGATTAATGACGTTTGACGCGTATCAGTGATGTTCACCATACAGCTTCATGTCACATTTGAAATATTAGATATATATACTGTATATATATATAGTGGTTATACATGATCGTAGCCTTGATTAACAATGAATATAGTAATAATTATAAAGCTCAGATGAATGTATCTGTGTCAGAAAATCTCTCTCTATTTGCATGCCTGGTGACGTTGCCGTGGTGACAAAAATCCTCTTTGGTCAGGCAAGTGTGAATAGCTCACATTTGGACTGTGGGGTGATGCTCTGTCGATTGTGAAAAGCTGCAGGACGAGCACAAGTCATCCGAAATTTCATCATTTTGTCAACAATGTTTGACGAATGAAGATGACGCCTGTGGAGGAACCAGAGGGACATTACGCCAGCAGAACTGCTGGTTCTGCTGGGAACCACTGAGCAAAGACCCAAAGGCTGTTCACAAGGAAGTACGAAACACATTTAATGTAAGCATTAAATATAAACTGATATGTTATTTGTAAAGTTACACTGTAAACAATTAACATTAATAATTTGAGTTATTTAGAATTAGAAGAAATCGGGGTTTCACCATTTATTTACATCACAATTTCAAAGTAAACATTTAGTTAGTAACCTAAATATTTAGCACCAAACTGAACATGTAGTTGGGAAAGCTTATTATTTAATCAGCTAAATTTAACATTTAACTACAACCTAAATATTTAAACTCAAACTAAATAATTAGTTGACAAACTAAATATTTAGCTCTAATGTAAATGTTGGCATTGCTCATTTTTTAATTCATAAGCTAAATAATTAACAAACTAAGTATTTAATTAGTAAAACTGAATGTTTAGTTAGCAAGCTAAATATTTAGTTTAAAATTAAATATTTAGCCAAATATTAAGCTTTAAACTAAAAGTGTAGTTAGCTCCAAACTAAACATGTGGTTGGAAATGCTAGTTAATTGGTTAGCCAGCTAAATAGTTAATATGCCAAACATTTAGTTAGTAGAACTAAATATTTAATTAGCAAACTAAATATTTACTATGTAAGTTTAATGCAAATATTTACAAAATGTTTAGATTTCTAACTAAATCTGAAGTAAATCTATTTTTTTATGGATTGACTTTTCCAGCTTTCATTGTGTTTTGGTTACTGATCATTTTATTGTTTGTTGAGATTGTAAAGTATGTGGTTCATGTTTAGTACTTTTTAAATGTGTTGTGTAAATGATAATAAAAGTGAGCACAAAATAAGAGTGAAGTAAACAAAAAAAACGGGTAATAATCATTTATCATATTATCTGATTTCTATTCTTCCATTCTTTGTCATCAAATTTGCTTTTCATCACACAGCAGGGGAGCGATTAGCAAATTAGGAGCAGCTGTGAGGAGAAGAGCTGAAAGCAAATGTAAACAAAACTAACATGGAAATGCAACAAAAATGAGCTCAAACAATGTTTAGTTTCCAAAGAAACCAAACACAAATTCATTAGCGCTGAGACCAAACTGCACAGAAATCCATAAAACCTAACAGGATCTTTCACTAAGGTCAGAACAAAGTGATAAAAATCCTCCATTCTGGACAAAAAAGAGTTTTTATGGATATGCTAAAAGCTTCTGTTCCACAGGTTGGGACTTGAAACTGACTTTGACCTTTTTATCCTGTTTTATGGGTAATTTAGTGTCCTTGCAGGCTTGTTTTATGTTTTAACTTTTGTAAAAGCACTTGGTGCTACATTCGCTTGCATGATCTGTTCCTGAAGTTTGACTGAATAAAAACATAATGGAGTAAAAAAAAAGCAGCAGAAAAGTACAAAACACACTGGAAACTAGAACAATAAAAAACATAACTTGAAAAAAGTCTCAACAGAAACACAAACAGATAATCAAGCAGATAATTAATAATTAATTTTTATTTGTTTATTTGCATTTTTATTTTTGTATTTCTTATATTCTGTAGAAACAAGAAAATTTTGCACAATGTGACCATTTTGAAAATTTTGATTAATTGATTAATCATCATAATAATTCATAGCTAAAATAATCATTAGACTTTATAAATCAGGAAAAGAGATTATTGTTAATAATTATAGAAAAAAGTATTTAGAGATTCAGAGTTTTATGGCTGGCAGGTATTTTCAGGACCATATAATGAAAAAAGTTAATTCCTAACAAAGTTTTTATCAGATATTTTTGCATTTTGGCAAGAAAATGTATTTTTATTTTTATTTGTTTCTTTACATTTTATTAATGTGTTTCTAAACTTGTGCAAAAAAAGAGAGAAATGTGCAGAATGTGCCAATTTGTATCCAATTAATCATCTTAATAATCGATAACTAAAATAATCATTAGACTTAATAAATCAGAAAAACAGATGAATTATTAGTAATTATACAAAAAAAAAAATACATCTAGAAATTCAGAGCTGCAACATAATTTCAGAAACCATATCATGAAAAGAGCAAATAAGTAATTTGGTTGAAATGTCTCTGCTGACTCCTAACAAAGGTCAAGAGTTCAAAACGATAACAGTTTATCACAGAAAGCTTTGTTCTCAAAGCAATGGTGTGCAAAGTGCTATCAGTCCTTTAAAGGAAAAGAGGAGAGAGTGTTGTGTGGGATGAATGTTTACACTTCACAAGTACAATGCCATCTGTCCGTCTGCGTTAGCGCATGTGTCAGACTGCATCAGACGCAGCCTTTGGCACTTTGGAGAAACACAGTGAGATGTTGCACATCAGTAACATGGTTAGCTCTTGGGTTTTTGTTAATGGAGCAGAGGACGCAGCGCAGAGTGCTGGCCGGTTAAGTGAATTATTCTATCTGAAGGAGAAACAGCTGATCTGTCCTCTGTAGCTGCTGTTCCTCAGAGCTCCTGTTATATTTCTCCACAGAGCAGCGTGTGTATAAACAGATTGATGCGCATTAAGGATGAACGCAGCGGGAGACGTGTCAGTAAATCTGCGTGTAACATGATTTAAACATAACCATAACATGACGGCTGCTCATCTGTTCGGTAGCTGCAACTTTCACACAAAATGATTTAATAATGCGATCCCTGCTTCACTTCTTACATTCAGTTATGACTTTCTGCAGGCAGAAGTATTCATACCATCACAACTTTCATGTATTTTGTCACGTTGCGATGGATGCTTTTCTAATTGTTGTGACCTAAAATGACTGATTTTGCACCAACCTTTTGAAAAAGTTGCACATTTTTTAAGCTTTATTTTTTCATGGTCTTGCAGAAAAGTTTAAATTGCTGCACATAACCTCCCTAAAAAAGAAGATTGTAACATAAGATTGTTTGTTTTGCTTCTGCACACTAAACACTCAGCTTCTTCTATAGATTTCTGCTATATTGTTTTGTAAATCTTTTAAAAAATATATTTTAACTTTTCTGCAAATTTCAGCCCCATTAAAATACATTGAATTTCTTCCGTATCCCTCAAACTTCAACAGAAACTTTGTGCTCTTTGACTGCTTTTTACTTAGAAACTGCATTCAACGTTTAAACAAATCTCAAGATATTTATCCATCTTCAAATGATTCAGCGCTTTGATATTTCTTACAGTTTTTTTTAAATTGCCCTTTAAGTTTCATGCAGATTTTTGTCCGTTTTTAGTTTATCAATGTAATCCAATGACGGAGTTCTTCCACTTTTTCAAACTTCACTGATTCTTCACAAACAAACTGCTACTGTTCGCACATATTTCAATTGAGGGATATAATTTCTGCATCAAAACATTGTCACAGGCGTCTGCTGTGAGGAAATATAAACATAATTTCCACATGTCTCATAGTTTTCTTTAAAATACTTCCAAAGTGCAGGATTGTCACCTCTAAAATATTTTCACCTCTGTCTCTCTCTCTTCAGGTCTTACACTTTTTCTTTAATCAAATCTGTCAATTAAATATTTACATAAGGTGTAAATATGTAAAATTTTCCTTCCATTATACACATGCTGAGTGCTGGTAGTCGATCTAAAATCCTAACAAAGAACTGGAATGTGTGAAAAGTCTCAAGAGTCACTTTGAATGCTGTGAAGATTATTTTGTCCTAACAGTTTCAGAACAAGTTACAGAGTTTAGAGGATTTTAACTTTTATTTAAAGGATATTTTTGCATGTTTAGAACAAGTAAAGTACATAAAATGGAAACTATTTCAGTGCATTTTAATCCCCTTGTCTCTGTTTCACAGGGTTAATCTTTCTGACTTTTCTCAGTTTCAAGCCAAATGTAAGGAAGAAGAAGAAATATTGGCTAAATTAACATATTTTAGTTCACCTGGTTGTTAAAAATGGTGTGTCTGAGCACGTATTTATCACGACTGACTTAAAGCTAAAGACAGTCTGCATCTTTCCTGCAGGCACAAATGCAGATGCATGTTTCTCTTCCAGGCCATCTTGGATGTGGAGTGAGTGCACCCTGCTGTGGAGAGACATCAGGAGCCCATGGACGCCTCCCAGCAGGCTGCAGACTCTCTGCTGCTCCTCACAAAGCCTGTGTGCGCTCTGACAAAACGCGATAAGCCTAAGGGCACGGACATTTCTTCAGGACTTAGTAAACTGCCTCTCTGTCTCAACCCCTGTCAGGATAACTGGAAGACACCAGGAGTCAAAGTTCAGCCAAAGAACAAATTTATATCCGGACAGAAACTTGTGAACCGGGTCTGGAGACATGAGGAAACCAAGTGAAGGAGTTTCTGTGACATGTTGCATAAATGCACTGCAAAAACACAAAATCTAACTAAATTAACTTACAAGCAACTTTTCAGCAACAAATAGGAGACTGTTTTAAGTCAATAATTCCCGAATATTGATGAAAAGTACAAGTTTCACTGGCAGATTATTTCATTTATTACAGAGGGAAATGTCTAGTTTATATATAAAACACAAAGTAAAATGCTAAAAAAAAAGAAATTATATATTTTTTGTTTGCTGTGCCACCTTAAGGAAAACAGAAAGATGGATTTTTTACTTTTAATTTCCACATTATATTCAATTTCTTTTAGCTGTATCCTCCTTACAAAGACGAAAAAACATTTTGTTTTTCCCACCCTTATATATATATGTATATATATACACCCTTATACATATATATAGATATATATATGTATCTGTAGATATATAGATATAAATAATCCTTACTCATCTGCTCTGGCTACCACTCTAAAAACATTTTCTGGGACGCCCTTGCTCGGAAACGATCAGTTTTGAAGAATAAAAATCTGTTTTCATTAACAATTTAATAAACCGTCATATTGAAAATCATTTATATTCCTCTTAATAATCAATAAAGTTATTAATCTTTAATAGTCTGACAGTAATCAGAATAATCAGAGGGATTAGATTACAGTAAATAAACTCACACACAGCTGCTGAACTGAATGCAAATATTTTATTTTTAACTTCACATTTCAGGAAAACAAAAAACAAACACAAGTCGACAACTGGGAAGAATTAAAAGTGCAAATCTGCAGATTTTCCACTTCAAATCAGAAAACATGTTGGCAGCATTCTGCGTTAATGCGGCTAAAACCAGAAGCACGTTCATTTTGGTTCCTCACGGAGACTTCCTGCTGCGACCCGCCAGAACCCAGAGCCTCTCAGGATGCGGGTCGGACCGAACCGGGTCCAGCTGGTTGATCCGTACCGAGCGTTTTACATCCATGGAGCCACAGCAGAGGGCTCCTTCTGCACCTGCTGGGAAATTACTCAGCGTCACACAGAGACACTGATAACTCAGCTGCACCAACTGAATTATCATTTTCACTAATAAAGGGCCGGTTATTCCAGAATATGTTGATGAAACCCAAATATTAATAAACCTCTTAAAATTAAATAACGTTGAGCGTCTTTTCACATTCCTCCAGAAATTCATAATTGGTTTTCTGGAGCTACTTTATAAATATTTGAAATAAATTTGGACTATTTATACTTACTGCACATAGGACAGTAAATGTGATTTTGTTGCTGCATCACTGCAAAAACACAAAACCTTACCGAGTAAAACTGGTCAAGTTTAGTGCAAATATCTTAAAATAAAATGAAACTAACTTACAGCTAACTTTCCACAAGATATAAGAGCTTATTTTAAGGAATCAACAATTCCTTAATTTTCAGTCAAAGGTACTATTTCACTTATAGTAAGAAATTTTTTTCTTCTTATAAATGAAATACTTTATTAATATTAAGAAATTATTCACTTACAATAATAAGCTCAGATTTCTAGCTGAAGAAACATATTTAGAAACTAGACCAAACAGTACTTGGTAAGATTCTGTATTTTTTCAGTGAATTCAAAAAAATTTCTGGTATTTTTATTTGCAATGGTGAGTTTATTTGTCTCCAGACTGTTTTGGTTTGTCACATAAAAGCAAATTAAACTGAAGAGTGATTTGAGAACATCTTAAGGATGTAGAAAAAGTTAAAACTTTAGTATTTTTTTATTTTTATTTCTATTTTGTTTGTTGGACCATCAACAGGATTTAACGCTTTAGTTTGATTAGTCTTAAATCTGAGCAGGTTGAGGTCGTTGAATCCACTGCAGCTGAACAGAGGCTGAATAAAAACATTTACATTTACAGCCAGCTGAGAAGAGGGTTTAATGGCTGAGCCTGCATTACCAGCTGCTTGTTAGAAACCTAACAGAAAACTATTTAAACAGCAAAACAACATTAATATTCCAAATAGTTTCTTCATATGAAACATAAATAACTAACAGCCTCAAAATTATTCATCCAATTCATGACAAGGCTTCTTTAATACAAAGTATTAAAACAGAAAATAATTTTAATTTTGGTTTTATTTAACATTTTATCCCTGTTTGGATGATTTGTTGCAAACATCTGGACACTTCTGATGCCTGCTAATAGCTAGCAAGAAGCATCAGGATACTTTTAATACTCAAGACAATAGAGATGGCAATAAATGTTATAGTTATGATTACCTTGTTCAGTTCTGGAAAAAGTTCCTGAATGACAATATCCAGCAGCACATAGGTCAGCTAATCAAGGTAACAAGACAAAAAAACATAAACATTAAAACCAAAATGTATTCAGATACATTTATGTAATGCAGCCGGTGACCAAACACACTGTGTGTGTTTCCTGTACCTGTTTGTTGAGAACCGGCTGCTGCAGTCCATCGAAGAGAAGACGAACTCCTTCGTACTTCGCCTCTTCTCCAATGCACTTTCCTAGAAAATCTAAAGAAATTCACAACAATCGTTCGATACGGAAGCGCACTGCATTCACTGAAAATAAAATTGAACAATATAAAATGAAATAAATACCTGGAATGTAGCTCATCATCTCCTCGAACGTCCGCTTGGCTCTGCTTTGTTTGTCCTGCGCCGATCGCGGCGGAGTGCTCTCGCAGAAAACTGCGTCTGGAACGACATCGGTTCTGTTAGCGACGGCGGATCAGCCAAATAATTACTCTTTATTTTTTTCTATAAAAAATAAAGAGTAATTTTCTGCCAGAAAACCTGAAATTTTTAGATTAATCTCAGAAATTTTCTAAAAAAAAACCTAACAATTTGTTTCTTTTCAAACTAAAAAATTACCCAGCTTTTTTCCTAATAACTTCCTGAGATCAAATGCAAAATCTATTTTCTATAAAAGTTTTCACTGTTCAGTCTCAAAGATTTTCTGGACAAAAGGGAAAGTTTTCTGAGTTTCAAATGGCAAAAACTTTTGAAACTCAAATAAAACAAGGAAATTTATGAGCATGAAAAGTCAAAAATTTGCTCACAAAAAACTTTTTGAGTTTCAAATGTCAAAAATTTCAACTTTTCAGCCCAGAAATTTTCTATTTTTTTAAGGAATTTTCTGAGATTAATTAGAAAATTTAGTAGTTATTTTTTAACAGATGTTTGACTTTTGAAGCTCAGAAATGTCTTTATTTTTTTCTAGAACATTTTTGATATTAATCTCAAAATTTCAGAAATTTTTAGTGTAAATTTCCTCCATTTTTCTCTCCACATCGGCCCTGGTTCGGCGCTGTGGTCAAAGGCCGGGCGCTGCAGGAAGTGTCCCGTTGTGTTTCCTGTTTACCTCTCAGCAGGGTGATGAGCGAGACGAGCCGGTGCTCCTGCACCACCTGGTTCAGTTTGTGCTGCAGGTAATAATCTGTGTAGGCCTCCAGGCTGTTCTTGAACAGGATCCTGCCGCCCATCAACAGGTGGTGAAACCAGTCAGGGATGTGAAACACAACGCGACCTGCCGCAGGAAACATTTAGAAAATTATACAAAAACTTCACACTTTCACAAAGTTTCGGGAGACTTTAGGACGTCCTCATTGTTGTATATTTTTGAAAGCAATTTTCTGTCTCAAGTTACTGATGAAGGTCACTAATACACGAACGGCACCGCTAATTTTTAATTTAGCGTTTTCGTGTTTTTGCTAGCTTTGAAAACATTTAGCACACTTAGTATAAAATTTTTCCAGATAAATTATAAACCACTAATTTACTAGGAAGTTTAGCAAACTTTCATCTGAATAAAGTTCGACTTTTGTGTTCAAACTAGTTAGACGGTTCTAGTCATGCTCTTATTCTGAAGTATGTTTACGCAGCAGATCTACTTCCTCTACAACAAGCGAACAAATATATACAGAATAATACAACAAATATTTACATGAATTGTTTTGAGAGCATCCTCACATTTTTGTGGCAAATATTATAAACAATTAGCATTAGCTTAGCCTTAGCTACAAACTTATATTAATCTCTAATTAATTGTATTACTTTTTAATTCTCTGAACTTTTCATTGAACTTAACTTCAGACATAAAGACAAGCTGCTCAAATTTAAGTGTTTGAATTTAAATATAAGTATAAATATAAATATTTGCCCTTTTTTACATTAAACAGTAACACCTGTTTGATTATCCTACCTGAGCATAAACAGGGAATGTTTTCTCTGATTTGAAGTCAAAGTGAGTAAAAAAAAAAGTTTTTTTTTCAATAAATTAAAGTAAAACTCTGATTTGATCTGCAGTTGTGCTGGACAGATTAAATTTACTTTAACTTACCGACATACATTAAATAATCGTACACTCCTTCAACAGTGATCATCTCCATGAAGTAGTTCTGGTTGTGCCTCTTCTCTGACGCTTCTGATCGGTTGGCGTTGTTTTTGAAGAGATCGTTGAAGAGCTGCAACACATTATGGACTGAAGAAATTCTACCAAGTCCCAGTGATTCTCTATAAGCATGCATGCATTTAGATTTGAAAAAGGGCTGAAATGATTAATCAATTAATCATCAGAATTAGGTTAATTGATTACTAAAATAATCGTTATCTGCAGTAAAGACATGCTTTTTAAATTTTAATTTGTAAAATTCTAAGATTGAATAAAAAAGGTTTAAGAGAAAAATCTGAAGAATATTTTAAATCTGATTAATTGTCAGAATAACCGATTAATAAGGAAATAAAATATTTGTTAGTTGCAATCCTGAAATGAAAACAGTGAGAAAAGTCTGAACCTTTTTATCGTTTTCTGACGTCGGACTCAGGATGGTGAGTTCGGGTCGGCTCGGTTTGGGTTTGGGAGATTCGCAGGAGTTGAAGAAGGACTGGATGAACGGCTCCAGGTGCTGTCCTTTCTGCACAGGAAATGAAAATAAATTAAATAACAAAAACACACAAAGGAGACAAAAAGCTCCAGAATTAATTTTTTTTAAATCTAACGAACTGTGTTAAAATAAATAAATACATTTAATTTGTTAAGTAGTCTGTTTTATTTCAAATAAATAAATTAACAGTTTAACGGTTCTGGTCAAAAAAAACATAAATAATGTATTTCTTTCTACTCATTTTATTCAATGGGTGGATGATGCAAAGGAGAAATAGAGAAAAACAGCATGAAAAAAGAGTAAAAGAAGAGAAAGAAAGAAAAGGAAAGAAGAAATAAGAGAAAGTTGATGAAAATAAGAAACTGCAAAAAAATGAAAAAGAAAATTTTGACATTTGATGAATTAAAACTGTATTGAATATAAAGGTATTCTAAGTGTTTTTAAATGAAACCCCTTTGTTTAAATGCTCAATTTTTATTTATTGACATCTACTCTTTAAATTGGAAAAAGATTCATCATGTGGTGATTCTTTGTTGCCCTGAAGATAAATATTCCTGCATAAACTAACATTTATACTGAAACTAATAAGACTTTTTTTTAACCAAAACCATCTAAAAACCAGGGACATAAACTCTTCTGTACCTCTTTTATCAGTTTGCTGGGCACTGCCTTGATGATTTTCCCTATGAAAATAAATAAAACAACATAATTATGATCCATTTCTTCTCCACTTTGCCCAGACGCAGCTTCGCTCTCCCGTCCCACCGAGGTTCACATCCGGCAGCATCTTGTCCAGGAACTGAGACTCCATGCTGTGAGGAGACAGGAAGTCGGCCAGCAGCTGGCTGTTGCTCAGCTCCGGATGCTGCAGAAGTTTCTGCAAAAAGTACAAAATAAAAGCAGGCAGTGAAGTAGAGATTCATGCACATCTACCAATAAAACAAATGAAAAGATGAAAGGTTTCAGAGGTTTATCCAAGTTGAGGCCATTGAAAGTGATTGGCAATAAAAAAATAAAAAAAACGTGGGGAAACAGAAAGCAAGAAATACAAATTATTCTAAACATTTGGTAGACGGCAAATTAGGTTCTCCATTTCCAAACTGTTTTAAATGCATCATTTGGGTTTTGATTTAACGTTTAAACACAAATGTCACAGAATCAAAGCAGCAGTGAATTATTTATGGGATCAAAATGGATTTAAAACATAAAGCTCAATTTAGGATGATAAAAGCAGAACAATAACGTTTCTGCTGCAGGGGGAAATCAGGCTGCAACCAGCGGTTACTTCAGTTTTATTTGATATTATCAATTATTCTGATGATTTATTGATTTTATATCCAAAGTCATTTATATCAGGATGGAAATGAGACAAGTTTTGAATTTTCTCCTGTATCTACCTGAAGGTACTCCTCAAACTCTTCCCGCTTGGATGTCAGAAACTCGTAATTCTTGGGGCCAATTATCCTCTTGGAGGGCAACTGGGCATCTGGAAATGAACCTTTAAAGAAGATAAAACTGAAAAATGAGTGTATGTAAAAAAAAAACTGAGACGAAATTACATTTCAGTGTCTTAGGTTTATTTCTAGGTTGCAGCTGGAAGGTTTTTCTAGACAAAATTCTTTAAAAAAAAACAACTAAATAATAGAAAATGTGCAAAAATGCACAAAGTGAAGCAACAATAATCAGAAAACTTACCATGAAACTCAGTGAGTTTTGATTCGAGGACGTAAAACTCCAGATATCTCCTGTAGACCGACCAGTGCTCAGTTTCATGACCCACTATTGGAAACCAAATATTAAAAATCAGGAAATCAGGCGAGAAACTTTTGATCAAAACCTAAAATTTCTAAAATTATTCTCAGTATAATATCCAACATTTCTTGCTTCAGTTTTGTCTGATATAAAATAACTGACATTGTATTAGGACCATGTAGAAATTTGATTTAAAAAACTGTTGGGATTTTCTGAAATTTTCTATAAAGAAAAAAAATGTGAAGTTAATCTCTGAATTTGTCATTAAAAAAAAATCTGAAATTTTTAGATTAATTTCAGAAATTTTCTAAAAGGATATTTTAGAGTTTGAAAATTGTAAAATTTGCCAGAAAAAACTGAAATTGAGATTAATCTCATATATTTTCTGAGCTGCAAATATCAAAAATGTGCAAGAAAAAAAATGACGTATTTTTAGATTCATCTCATAAGTTTTCTAGGAAAAAAGCAAATTAATAAATTTCAAAAGTCGAAAACATGCGAGATTCAGATGTTTTTAAATTATTCTCAGACACAGTAAAACTGCTGGGTTAAAAACAACCCAGTTCTGGGTCAAATCTGGACCGACCCGACGCTGGGTTGGGCAGATGGTTTGACCCAAAACACTGGGTTATGGCAACTGGAAATTTGAGTTTCAAAAGTCGAGAATTTGTAAGAAATAAAACCAGAAATGTTTAGATGACACAAAGAAATATTTTATAGAAGAAAAAAAAAAGGAAATTTTAAAAAGTCCAAATTTTTCAACGTCCAAGAAGAGTTTAGAAGAGTTTCAAAAGTCGACTTCTCCCCCTGGTGGCCTGGAGGACTTTTCAACTTGTGAAATTTTTGGCGAAGATTAACCAGAAACTCTTTTTTTTATTATTATTATTATTACAACGTGCCATTGTGTATACCTGACAATGTTTTTCTTAAATTTTCACAAAGCTTACAGAACAAGAAACATAAATTTCCCTGAATGATGGCGCTAACTCCCTGAGTTGACCTGCTTTCCTGTCGTTGCGCTCCACGTCGATGCAGAAGACGGGAATCCTCTCTCGCTTCACGTCGTCGTCGTAGAAGTCGATGTACGGGATGGTGATGTTCCAGGCGGAGAGGTTTCGAGGCGTGCTGGGCGTGGACGCCGCCTCCATCGGCGAGTCGTCCTCCAGAACCATCATGGCTTCCTCGACCTTCAGTTAAAGACGCACCGGGTGTCAGCCATTTTGTGACGCTATAATCTTCTCCCTCTCTCATTACCGAGATTTCACTATCAAATAAAAGCCACTAGAGCCAATAAAACTTTTTTTTTAAATCTGCACTGCAAAAACACAAAATCTTAAAGTCAAAACTTTGCCAGGAAAAAAATCAGAAATTTTGATATTTATTTCAGAAATTTTCTAGAAATAATTTTGGAAATTTCTGATTTTCAAAAGTCAAAAATTTTCCAGTGTGAAACTCAGAAATTTGCAAGTATGTTCTAGAACATTTTGGAGATTTTTTTCTCGCAAATTTTCAACTTTTCTTGCAACAGCATCTGATTTCTTTTACTCACTCTCACCCCCTGCTGGCAGTGACCTGCCAGCCTGCAGATAATGAACCATACATGATAAAATGTTCAGTGTTTTCCAGCTGAGGCAGCAGGTCTCACCATGTCGTCCTCTCCCTCCACCAGCCCGTAGGACGGCAGCATGGCGCCTTCCATGGTCGTGCTTTTGAACACTCCTTTGATCTTGCTGCCGATGCGGCTGATCCCGAACGACTCGCCCCTCTTCGACGTGTTCCTGCAGAGCCAAGAGGGTGGAGAGCGCATGATGATCGACCGACCGAGGCGCCGCCTCAGCAGAGCGCATGCAGCCAGAGAGGAAGAACGAAGCAGCAGAGGAGGGACGAAGCTACCCAAGACAAAATGCCACTTATCTTACAATGCCAAAAACTCTGCTGGCCCAAAGCAAAAACAGTTACAAAGCAGTGAGAGTGTTGGCTTCACACGGTCCGATCCGGAAGCTTCGATCAGTAGCAAAGGATTTATGCTGGGATTAATCACAAGTCATCCACAAAACAAAACAGACACTGTCTGGCAAAAACACAAAATATCACCAAGCGCTTTGGTCTGGATTCTCGTGCAAAAACCTTGAAATAAGATAAAAGTAAATTACAAGTAACTTTTCAGCTACATAAAGAAGATTGTTACAAATCCAAAACGTCCTAACTACTGATTAAAAAGAATGCTAGTTCAACTGGCAGATTATTTCACTTGTTACAAGATGTTTTCTCCATGAAAAAATCTACACCGGTGTATTACTGTAGTTCCTTTCCATATGGAAATAAATAGGAGCAAAAAACTGAGAAACTTTTAGACTGAGCTCACAAAAACACTCGGATATTAGAAAAGATGAAACTTTGCTAGAAAAAACTTTAAAACTTTGAGTTTCAAAAGTCACATATTTCCCAGAAAACCTCAGAAATTTTTAGATTGACCTCAGAAATTAAATAAAATTTTGACATTTCTAAGTTTGAAAAGTAGAAATTTTGAAAAAAAAAAAAATCTAAATTTGAAACTCAAGTTTCAAATGTTGAAAATTTTCCACTTGAATCTCAGATATGTCCTTGTTTTTCCTAGAACATTTCTGAGACAAATCAGTTTTTTTCTTGCAAATTTCTGACTTTTCAAAAATGTGAACTCTTCAAAATGTCCTTGTTTTTTTCTAAAACAATTTCTCAGATTAAATTCAAAATTTCTGATTTTTTTGGTGAAAACTTTCTCCCTTTTTCTGTCTTCAATGGCCCCAAACTGCTGTCGGAATAACCTGCCAGTGGAACTAGTAATTATTATCAATATTAATCAACTATTGACTTAAAACAAGTCCATATTTCTTGCTGAAAAGTTACTTTTAAGTTATTTGTATCTAATTTTAAGTGCACTAAAATATTTACACTAGAAACTAGACTAAAAATACTTGGTAAGGTTTTGTGTTTTTGCAGTGTAGGTTGGGAAACAGAGCACAAGGGTTCAAACCCAATTAAAGAGACAAGTCACTGCATTGTTAGAAATAATAGGACAAAAACAGGTTTCCATGCAGTTAGCCTACCATGCAGGCGTCTGGGTGGGACTGGGGTCACATGAGGGGACATGGAGGGGGATGGACGGCATGACATCACACAGATGGACCCTGACTTACTTGGGCGATGAGTGGCGGTGGGTTTGCGAGCCGTATGGGAAGTTTGTGAACGTGGACTGGGCATGGAGGGAGCTAAAGGATGCAGGTGAGGAGCTGCCAGAGGCGGTGAAGAGTGAGGACGGGGACTCGGGGCTCCAGTCCCAGGAGCTACAGGCAGAACAGGACCAAGTCCCCCGCGGGGCCGGTGGGGAAGAGGACACGGCAGGCAGTATGGTAGTCAGGGAATCACAATGGATATTCAGGGTGCATTCACACCGGCCCTGTTTGGGCCGCTTTAACTCCGATCCATTTGCCTAGAAAGTCCGGTTCGGTTGGGGAGGTGAGAGCGCGAAATACTAATCTGCAACCCTCGGTCTTGGGTCGGTTGAGGTGAACTCTGGTGCTGTTCGAATTTATACATGAACACCAAGTGGACCGGAGACCGCTCCAAAACCAAGAAGCGGACTACAGCACAAGGCATTCTGGGTAAATAGCAAAACAAACTCGCTAGCCTAGCATTAGCAGGAGAAATGGTTTGCAGTCTTTTACCAACCACAAAAGAGAAATCCTCCAACCGCTAAAATCTGGCGCTACTTTATTTTCATTAACATTTCACAATCAGTGTCTGCTTCTGAGGTTTTCATGTCATTTCCACCAGTGGGTTTTTGGTGCAGCGCCCCCACAGGTGGGGAGGAGAACAACACAGAGGGCAACTCAACAACAAAAAAATGTTGAGTAAAAATTTTTCTTATTTTAAGAATAAAATTATAGTACTGCGAGAATAAAGTCTAGTCTTAAGTGTACCGGAATGCACCAGTAGACCTACTTTCTTATTATTCATATTTAGGTTTTTAATATATAATATAAATTAGTAAATGAAGCACACACACACAACAGCCATCTTTCTGAATCTCCCCATCAAATAAACTCTTATTTAGGAGTAAAATGTTGAATGTAATGAATTTATGAATGATTATTATACAGCTAAAATGCTAATGCTAATGCATTCAACAGTATTCTGAGCCAGCGCCCTGGTCAGGGAAGGAAGAAGCGTCTTTTATATGATGCGTGCATCCCTGTTAAGCCAGTCACGGGTTTGGGCAACACACTGATGCCTCATACTCACCGAATGTCATCCAAACTGACGCTATTTCTGGAACAATATGCACAAGGAGTTAGCTACCTACACACCATTCGCTGTGACGTTAAATTAAAGATAGAGCGATCCAATCCCAAGTCTCTGGTTAAACTCTGTTGGTGCACTGTCTGTGGTTTTACAAGACACATCAAAAATAATGCGCACATTATTTCCTTCAATCAAGATGTTTTGACTTGTCTTAATGACTTTCACATTGACAGAGAGACTGTTTTGGCTGCTGCAGCACCTCGTCTTTCTGTCATGTGACCTGGGACTGATTTTCCTAGATTGTTCTTAATTTAATTTTAAATTAAGTTCATTTATTTGACTAAGACAGTGCATATTAATCAATGTTGCCACAATTCATGGCAGCATAAATTTGCAGCAATTAGCAGAAAAGCTAATTTAAACTGATTTATGTCTGGAAGAGCTCCACAGAAATAATCAGTGTTTGATTATTAAAAATTGATTATTAAAAATTACAACATAAAAATGAAAATATTAGTTTTATAAACTTATTTTGAAAGTGACATGCTGAATTATCAACAAGATGTATCAAAACAGATCAAACATGCTAATGTTAGAGTTGAGCAGTTTTAAAGGCAACTTTGCCAAACACTAAATAAATCTATACAAACATCTGACTTAGTCAGATAAATTATTCTAAATATCAATTATTTTGGTAATCCTAGGTGATCTAAAACAGGAAAGTTTTGTCTGATTTAATGTTAAAACATTGAGAAATTTTTTTGTCTTTTTTACAGTGCATGTAAATATCCTAGTTTTTACTGTATTTTAGATGTAATCGTAAATAATTTAGACTAAAGTCGAATGATATGGACATAAACGACGCAGCATATAATAGATCAGAGGTCCAGTGGGTCGTGACCTCTTTGCTATGATAAACAAAATACCGCATGTTGAGTTTGGATGTTTCATTGTATCTAATTTATTAACATTTTTTACATCAAATGTTACACTAAGTCATTGTTAATTGCTATTGATTTTTAGAGCTTTAAAAAGAAACTGATGGCCAGCTAAAACCTACCTGCTCATCTTTGAGTTCCTGGCCGGAGACTCCGCCCCCCTCAGAAGCTGTCGAAAGTACTGCAGGAAAAAACTAAGTGAGTAATGACCAATTTGTAGGTTTGGTACAGCATGTAAGCTAAAGCACTAAGTCGCCTATTATAGTATTTAGAAATCAGATTTTAAAAAAATATTATTATTATTATTATCCGGAAAGAAACATGATAACTGCTGACTGCGGACAATGTCTGATGACAAGGCTGGAAACAGATGTGCAACTATATAACTGTACATCTTTGAAAAGCAGAAGTGGAGCCTCCTGCACAACCAGCAAGAATGCAGCAGGTGGGTTCTAGATAGTAAGTCAACAACAAAACACTTGTCTTTTCCAGCAGCCATTGTACAGGGCATACCGCGGCAAAACCAACTGACCAAATGTGCTGCAGCTCAATTTTGGTTGCTAGGTAGCAGGCAGAACTCTGCTGGGGTTGCTAAGTAACAAGGGGCAGAGCCTCCTGAGTTGTGGCTATATATTGAAACAAAACATTAACTCATCGCCAGAAAAGGGCTGTGTGTTTGTTTTTAAGTGCCTGACCCGTTTTCAGAAGCAGAACCAAATGGAAGTACAAAAATGTGTAAAATGTGAATTTTTCATAATATGTATCCATTAAAAGTCTTTTTATTAACTTAGATTGAAAGCTTGTGGTGAAACCATTGATTTCCTGCTTCGGTTACTGACCTCGTCACTGTGACAGAACATCGGGGTGAAAACATTTTCTAGGAGCGACAGAACGTGCTCATAGGCTTCAAACAAACACCTCATGGTCTGCAGTTTCACCACCTGTGCGTATGGGCCTTCGGCAACTGAGACCACAAAGAAAGCAGAAAAAGAGATACATGTGAATGATTTGTTAGATTTTAATATAAAAAGATCTCATTTAACTTACTGTCTTATTGGTCTGTCAGACTCACATGATTTTAATAATGACCAGAAAAGCAAGTTTAAAATTTTTGTAGGCAAAAATAATGTAGAATTTTCCACTTCAAAGCTAGCCCATCAAATCTCAATGCTAAAAAGTGGTAATTGCACAAATATCTATAAAATTAAACAGATTTTGCAACACATTAAAGTTTGTTGTTTTTCAAATTTAGACTGAGAAAATGTTTGGAAATCTATTTCTTTGGCAAATGAAGCAGCGAATTTCTCAGGGTGACCTTTGCCCTACTTCACCAGGTGGTGGCGCTACTAGAGGAATCCAATCAAAAGTTTGTTCACAAGTTAAGTTATCAAAAAACATGCCACGCCATCTTCATCCTCCCATTTCCTGTTGTCTTCGTCTTTTCAGCCAGAAGTAACATCCGGTTGAATCATGTGACTCGTTTGTTGTGATAAAAAGCGTTTACATCGCAGTTTTGCAAAATAAACCAATTTTGTTACGGCCAAAAAAAAAAAAAAAAACACATAGTCCTATCGGTAA
Organism: Poeciliopsis retropinna; assembly: GCA_010277075.1. Taxonomy (NCBI): domain Eukaryota; kingdom Metazoa; phylum Chordata; class Actinopteri; order Cyprinodontiformes; family Poeciliidae; genus Poeciliopsis; species Poeciliopsis retropinna. The sequence goes on from VMRM01000018.1 coordinate 2,272,724, forward strand.
CATTTTTAATGAAAAAACAAGAGCTTTTTTTTTTTTCAAAATTGTCGTGTTTTCATTTAACAAATTTATTTTCAAAATGTCAAATTGTGCAAATATATGGTCAATTAAAATGCAGCTAGTGGTTTTCACTTTAATATTGTGCAATTATTAGACAGATAATCAGACTTTAAGCGTCAGAGAATCTGACGGTTTTTGGCAAAAGTAAAGAAAAAATATCCAAGTGTGCATAACAGCAACTTAAATCTACTAAAGGTAAATGAAATGTGCTTTTCTGAAAGATTCAGGGTTACGTACTGTTTCTGATTTCTTCCACTATGAATGGGTCGAAGCGGATCTTGTCGATGCTCTCGTCCAAGCAGTAAGTCTCGTAGATCTTCTTCACCTCTTCATGCAGCATCATCTTCTCCGAGTCTGACAGCTCCGGGCACAAAATCCTGTCGTTGAATTCCTCTGGGAAGTCGGGAAAGTCGGACACAACCGAGTCACCGTGTGCAAGACTTTCATGGGACAGAACTGCAGCTCGTATTTACAGTTTCTCTTCCATATGTCCAGCAAATTACTCAAGTTGGTGCAGCAATTTAAATGCCAAATATCAAAAACTTGCATTAAAATTTTATACCTTTGTATAAAAATTTGCGTTCAAAATGTTTGCTTCCTTTCAAATACAATCTGTCTAATTTCCCTTAAGTGCAATTTTATCATCATCTATTCAGATGAAGAAGAATGCACTTTTGTAAAGATATATACCTCACACAAAGGTCACACAAAACATCTCCTTTACATTTTTTTCACAAAATCATTCTTGACTGCAAACAGATGAATAATTATACAACCATACATATTTGAAAAGCAAAAATGGAGCCTCCAGCACAATCAACAAGAATTCAACAAGTGGTTTCCGGATGGAAAGTCAAACAAAACATTTGCCTTTTCCAGAAGCCATTGTACAGAGCACACAACGCGTACAGCATACAGAAGCAGTTGAGACCCAAATGAAAGTACAAAAATGTGCAAAATGTGAATTTATTCTCCACATCTTCAAATGATTCAATGACAATGCCATTTTTTTTTATATATTGGATATCCTGGCCCTGTATGTTTTTGATACCAAGTATTCTCCTGATACTTGGTATAAGAAAACTTCCAAGTATCGCCTCCCTGCAGAAGGTGAATTAATGGACTTGTTTTTGTCCAGGTGTGAACAGGAAACACTCACCTACAGCGAGACAGAACTGGAGGACGTGAACGGCTCCTTCCTGTTTGAGGAAGTTCATAAAACGAAACAGGAGGTCCTGCTGCTCTCTGATTTCCTTCAACTCCAGCTTGAGCACCTGGTGCAGGGAAAAGCAGACAGTTTAGGTGCTTATTTGGTGATCTAGTTAATAATTTATCAATATTCTATATGAAGAGCAAAGCACTCACTGAGGGCTTTTTGTTACGAGAATCTGAATATTTCTGTAAAAACGGAACCAGTGCTGAAGTTGGCTCTGTTGCTTCTTCAGGCTAAAGAGACAAAAATACAGTAAATTCATTATAAAATTACATGAAGGCTACCTGTCAGCAGGTATTAAACTATAACTATACTATAGTATAACTATACATTTGATGCACACTTTTGTATTTAAAAAAGGGGTTCACTGATCGATTATTTGTTTTTTGGTTGTTTTGTTTATTTATTCTGGATAATTAAAATGTTTTCCAGTTCCAGTGTTAAATGCTCAGTTGAATTTAAAGTTTAATGATCTTTGATAATGTGTTCTTGCATTACAATGACCTGACGGTATCAGTTAGAAAAGAAAAAATCAGAAGCCACCAGTCAGATTAGCTAGCTACCTAGCTAACGAGCTACAACGTTAGATAAATATAGTATTGATCCCGAAGGGGGGAAATTTGTTTTTTAAACATCTGTGATCAGCCAGCAAACTGCAATCGGTGCTGATCTTAAATGTCATATTTTCTACCAACTGTAGGCAAAAAAATCATAATTAACAGAAATAAATGGTTGAAAATAGTTTATGTAATTAATCTATAGCATGTGTTTCAATAGCTGTTATTATTGACTGTATAATGCGCTATTTGAAAATAAATTTGCTTAATGGAAACACAAAAATTTTGAAAAAACAATTGCATAAGGTGTTTTTTATTTGGCAATTGGAATAGTTTTTTTCACATCACATTTAACAGAAACACCACAATTGTAAAAAAAATTGTAAAATTAGTGGAATATCAACAATGTTTTGCATACATTTGTAATGGAGAGGCTGCTTCTCCTTGAAATAAATTGACTGTATTTTTATTTATTAAATATGTTTGTTAATAAATCCTAAACTACGTCCACTCTGCAACATCATGACAGAAATAAAAAACATTAAATTTGATGAAAGGTTGAATGTACTCACAGGGGAATTGTCGATAAATATTAAAATTAAATGATTGACTGTGTCCTGCAATGGAAACAAAACATATCGTCTATCAGCAGGAGGTTTAAAGTGACAGCAGTTCTGCATGGATCTGAACTCACCGGGTCGGCCAGATAGTCCATCGAAGGCAGGAAGACAGAACCGGCCAGAACTTCTCTGATCAGCAGAGTCAGAGATCTGGTGGAGAAACGAGACAATAAAACGAAATCCTTCAAGACAACAACGCCCAAGTATGCACACCCACTCAGCAGGCAGACTGTTTGACTTCTCAGGTGGATAAATAACGACGCAATAATTACAATAAAATAGAATAAACAGTTTGGCTGTAATGATTGGAAGAGTTTGTAATAGTAAAACATCTTATGGAAAAATTAGGGGGGGAAGCAGCCAAAAGAAATAAGAGGAAGAATCAAATCTAACTTTATAATTGAAGGGAATTGCACTGCAAAAAAAAAATACAAAATCTTATTAAAGTATCAGTATTTCTGTTTAATTTCCAAAGCAAATATCTCAATATGTTTAGAATAAGACAAAACTAACTTAAAAGTAACTTTTCATCAACACATAGGAACTTGTTTTAAGATGAAAAGCACAATTTTACTTATAACACTGTAAAAATGTCTTGTTATTAAAGAAATAATCAACCAATGAAACAAATACATTTCCTTCAATATTACGGAATTATTAACCAAATTCACATCACCAGCTGAAAAGTTACTGCAAGTCAGTTTTGTGTTATTTTAAATATACTCTGTTATTTATAAGATATTTGTTCTTGAACCTAAACAAAAATATCTGGTAAGATTTTTTGGTTTTTGCAGTAAAAGACTCAGGTCAGTTTCTTTCAAAACCTTTGATATATTTAAACGAGTTTAATAAATTAAATAAAAGCTGATTTGGATACAGCAAAGTCGGCTTTTCAGTAAAAGTTTCTGTACAGACGAGATTCTACTTATTACAAGAGCTTAGTTATAAAAACAAATACTTTGTGCTGCACTTAAGTTTGACATCAAAAATATTTTTACCTTGTTTAAAATTATTTTTTGTCATTCATGAACTGCAGTTGTGGGTAAAAGAATAATCAGTCCATGAGCCACAAACGGGCCCGGGACGCACTTTGGACACCCCTGCTTTATTTGGTAATTAAACTCACATTTTGTTGAATTGGAAACACAAACATTAATGTATTTTAGTTTTATGAAAGAAAAAAATTAAAACAATGCAAGTTTTAAAGTGGGAAAGAAAGAAGACATTAAATTTATCATTTTAAATAACAATACAAATAATATAGCATGTTTGTGAAGTCAGCCCTCCGTTTGTTGTAACTCCATCTGAACATATAGATGTTTACTCATTCTTATTTGGAGATTAATTAAAATAAAAACAGGATTCAATTAACCCACTCAGGGGGCTGCAGTTTGTATATTTTGTGCCGCAGCGGTGCGCTACCTGCAGTCTGTGCCTTTGGGCGGCAGGATGTAGGGGAAAAGTATCTCAGTCAGCTTCCTCAGGTAGAGCAGTTCATCTCTGCGGCTTCGCAGCGCCACGTGGAGATCCGGACCGAACTCATCCAGCGCCGCTTGTTGAAGATACTCTGCGTTCTTCACTGCTCCGGACAACAAAACATAAAGTTACACCTGCAGTACCGATTGTGACCTACGGGAGGCAGTGTGCTGAAACCAGGAATACCTTTCTGTCTGGCTTTGCTGATGATTTCAATGTGTTTCATGGAAACTTTCAGGAGCTTTCTCGTGATGAGTGAAGCCACATCCACCTTTGGAAAACAGAAGAAATAAGATAAAATCTAATAATAAAAATAATTATAATAATGTTAGAATTTGTTACCTTTTGAATTCGGCGCACCAAGACAGCGGCAAGGAAGCGTAGCGTCACCCTCAGCTCGTCAACAAATGAGTCGTCATCTGTGATTTCTCTGGAAATCATCAAATCGAGCAGCATCACATTTTACACCCAAATATAAATGTTAAAGGTGCTGGGATGGCTCTACAGGCGATTCAAAACATATTCATCAAGTTTTTTACCCAAGTAATTTTAGTCTGTTTAGCACTGCCTATATTTAGCTCTTTTCAGAATGAACTGTATTCGTCCTGTCACTTTAAATCCAAATGAGCTGCTGCTGCCCACACCCCCCAACTCAATGTTTACATTCTCTTGTACAAAAACTACCAAAGTAATTTCTAGTGCAAATATGTTAGTACACTGACAACAAGAGCAAACCAAATGATAAGCAACTTTTCAGAATAATATGGGAGCTTTTTAAGTCAATAATTAAGTCAATAATTCTTTGGTATTGATAAAAAGTACTAGTTCCACTGGCAGATTATTTCACTTATAACATGACATTTTCCCCATGTTAAAATTGAAAATAAATAAATAAATACCAGCGCAACAAATACCTTTTCATCAATATTAAGGAGTTATTGACTCAATAAAAAGCTCCGTATTGTTCTGAAAAGTTGCTTCTCAGTTAGTTTGGTCTTATTGTAAGTGTACAAAGAAACTTGCAATAGAAACTAGAATAAAAATACTTGCTAATATTTTGTTTTTGCAGTGCAGTAAGTGGTTTCTGGACATCGTTTCCAGCAGCGCATACAACAAACGTTGCTAGGTAATGTTGGGCCTTGCTGGGGTTGCTAGGTAACGCTGTTGGGCTCTGCAGGGGTTGCTAGGTAACGCCATGGGGACCTTACATTACGGGGGTTTTAGAAACAGGCAAAATTAATTTACTTATTACCAAAAACATGGCTGGGTGTTTCACTTTAAGCGATTTGGCTGTTTTTATGAGCAGCTGTGACTCAAATGGAAGTATAAAAAAACAACAACAAAATTAATTTTGCATAATGCGTCCCCTTTAGTATAATAAAACCCTACCTGTACCACGGATATACCACATTCTCTAAGACAAGCTCCAGAATCTGTGAAAAATAAAAATATTACATGAGATCAGTGGATTCAAAACAGCTTTTGTTGTTTGTTTTAATTGTGATGTCACACCTCAGATAGAGAGGCGTCCACCTTCGAGGGTATTTTCAGGTCAAGCCATGGCTGATAGTTTTCCAGCAACAAAGTCGGTCTGGGAAGCAGAAAAATTACAGAACTACACACAAAAAGAGCTAAAGTCATTTCTGACCACTAGCTGGTGCTAGTAGTTTTTATTTCTTTGTCTCCAAATTAGTTTCTTTATTTCAGGGAGGTCCAAACTTTTTGTCACATGGCCAAAAATCAAGCAAATAAAGTAATCAAATTTGTATTTTTTTGTAAAAAAGGGATTCATCGTACATCCAAAATGTAAAACTGATTATGCAAGAAAGGAATCTAGTTTTCACATTCTTTTTGGCTCGATTATAAGAACAGGATTTTGGTCAAAACATTTTCTATATTTAGCAGAGTTTAATCAATTAAATAAAAGTTGATTTGGGTGAAGCAAAGTCGTTTCTGTTTAATCGAGTATGCTCAAATCTTAATCGAGATGTAATGAAGTCATCTTTCCTAATTTCATCTGAATTAAACAAAATCAAAACATTATTTTATTTTGTTGTTTTGCGTTTTCCCCCATTGCTTCCCCATTGTTCGCCTGCTGGATTTACATTACCAAACATGTTTTTTGTGGCATTTCTGCAAAATGGAATCCAAAAACAACACAAAAATAAGTCCCATAATGTTTATCCAAGATTATGTCTAAACTGATCACTGAAGTTCTCTCGCAAACCTCCGTCTTCATAAACCTTCAATTATACTAAAAAATTTAAATTTGACAAACTGTACTGGATTATTTTAGTGTTATCGGACTAAATCTGGCTTAAAATAAACACTATATGTTGTTTTTTTTATTATTATTTGTAAAAAGGCTTAGAAACTGTTTATTACTGTATTGTGAGGCATGTTCTGCTTCTTGTTTTGGCTGTCTATTTAAATCCAAATATAACAGATTAAAACTTGTGGTTGAATTGTGACAGAAAGGGAAAATGTTTCAGGTTGTTTACCTGTGTCTTTTGCATTTAATCTTTCCACATACAGCACAGCTGTGGCCCAAAGGAAACAGCTCCTGCTGGAAAGACTGAGACAAATTAACACATTATTGGCCTGTTACAGGAACTAAATAAAATCAGAGTTTTACAACAGCGTCATCAGGTTAAAAAATAAAGGAGGGGTAATTTTCACCAAATAATGTAGCAATGTTCCAGCAAACAAATTATGGAAATTTCAAAGCTTTTTGATATTTCAAACTCTGTATTTTTTCTAGAAAATTTCTGATATTGCCCTCATAATTTCTAAGTTTCCACTCACAAATTTTCAACTTTTCAAAATCAGAAATGTCCTCGTTTTGTCTAAAAAAAAATTCTGGAATTCTGAGTTTTTACTCAGAAATTTTTTAGGATTTTTTTTTTTTTATAACAAATTTTTAAGATTTCAAAATCAGCTCTTTTTTTACAGAAAATCTCTTAGATTAATCTCCAACATATTTTTTTAATTTAGCAATTTACATTTTTTCTAGAAAATTTCCGAGCTTAATCTCAAACTTTCCATGTTTTTTTATTTTTAAGCAAATTTTTACATTTTCGAAACTCAGAAATTTCCTTGTTTTTGAGAAAATTACTGTGATTAAAGCAAAGTGACTATGGAGCAAATTTTTGATTTTTTAAAGAAAATTTTTTGTTTTTTCTAGACTTTTTCAGAGCCGATTCCTTTTTTTTCTTTCTTTCTTTTTCTGACCAAATTGACGATTTTTCAAACCCAGAAATTGCCTTTTTTGGTCGAAAATGTCCTCTTCCTCTTTGATTTTTTAATCCAGGTCGTTGTAATCTGACCAACCTTTGTTTTTGGTTTAATGGACATGAAGATGTTTGGCAGCAGAGACTCTGGACCCAGTGAGCAGTAAAAAGTAACCACACCGGCCAGAAAGGACCAAAACACCATGATAATATGAATATATCTAAAAACAAAAAAAAATCACATTATCAATACTCACATGCCAAACAAACATTACATCATCCCAGGTCATCATGTGATGCGTTCAGGGACCTCGTGCGGCGTTTACTTGCCTATTTAGGAGCAGAGTGGTCAGCAGTAAGAGCAGCAGGAGAAAACAGAAAACTGGGTACTGCCTGCCGAGCTCCTTGACCCGGTCCAGCTTCATCCCGCGGCTTGTCAGCTGCAGAAAAGCTCGGATGCTGCCCATCTTCTCTATAATCCGGGAAAACCAAAACACGCTGCAGCGTCGGATTCTGGGAAATTTACTGCATTTTATCTATCAGTCCAACACTTACCGCCGGTTTACGGCCGAGCGGAGGCAGGAAAATGACACAAAGGTTGCTGGATGGTTGGATGATCAGCGCAGGCGTGGTGGCCGTGTGCAGCTGTTGGGATTAAGATCACGCAGCATGGTTCCTCCCGGAGCTGCGGGTTTAATGGCTGCGGTGCTGGCTGTCAGCCCGGTCCGGTCCGGTCCGGTCCGTGGAGGGGCCGCTGCCTGCTTGTCAACACCGGAGACGCGTGATGTCACCGCGTTACGCCGCCGGTCCGGCCTCTGGCTGCTGTAGTTCTCACCAAACGCTGGATTTGTTTTCTTCATCTGGGTGTATTCACAAATCATGAAGTGTTAAAAATATGTTTAAAAAGTTGATATTTCATTAAGTAAGTCATATAAATTTAAGCTAAATAAGTTGTTTCTCTTCTTTGTGTTCATAAAAGATTAGAAGAAATATTTGTTTTGATTCGTTTTAATATTTTTAAACAATAATAATAATAAAAAACATTAGTCAGTGGTGCCTCCAAGGGGTGGCAATGTGGGGGCCGTGACCCCTGTTGGAAAAATGCTACCACCCAATATTTAGTTCCCACAAGTCTGAACCGGAAGTGATTCAAGCCATCTTAGTAGGCAAGCAAACGCACAACAAAAATAAAATATGTGGACATTGTTCACCAATGTTCACATGCCCAAATTCACCATGGAGGAGCTTTGCAACCTTAAATCCACGGATGTATATAATCAATGTTGAAGTGGATTTGTAAAGGACATCTGACCACTTCATGTGAATAAGGTTCTGGTGACTGACAGAGTAAGTACACATAGGCTACATGTCTGCCTTAGCTTGCAGGTAAAAACTATGTTAGCTAAGCTAATTTTGTTAGTTTGGCAGTAAGTACAACAGTAAATAATGGGTAGAGTACTCAAAAATTATGATCAAGCAATAGTTATGTACAAATTTATAAGTTAAATATAACCAGATGAGAGGTAGTTCTAAGCTTGTGGTTTGTTTATTGTTGCTATAGCAACTTTCTGCCAAGATGACTTCCAGTTACAAAGTTCCCAGAATTGTGACATATCACATGAGAACTGATGTATATAAAGTTTTCAGGTGACGTGTCACTTCCAGGAACTTCATATTTGGCGGTCATCTTGATAGGTACCGAAATAACTGTCATGACAGTTGCTATGGAGTTGCTATGACAATAAAAAGCCACAAGCTTAGACGTAGTCTTCCCCTCGTTCCTATTTAACTCATAAGTACATTTCAACTATTTGCTCAAAAGTTTTGAGTACTTTTAAGTATTACAAAAATAAATATTTGTGATATTTACTGTAGTACTTACTGAGCCAAATGGACATGTAGCCTACAAGTATGTTACTACATGTACTCTGACAGTCACCAGAACCTTGTTATTCATGTGAAGAGTTTGTACAAATCCATTGAAACGTTATGGTTCATCAATGCCAGGGGTGTCAAACCCCAGTCCTCCAGGTGTCCTGCAGTTCTTAGATGAGCCACAGGTACAGAACACTGGAGTGAAATGGCTTAATTAAACTCCTCCTTGTGTCGATCAGTTCTCCAGGGCCTTAATGACCTAATTATTCTATTCAGGTGTGGTGCAGCAGAGGCACGTCTGAAGGACACCAGCCCTTGAGGACTGGAGTTTGACACCTGTGATCTATGCTTTGCACTGTTTGCCTACCAAGATGGCGCAGATTGCTTCTGGTTCAGACTTGTAGGAACTATGTATACACCCTTTACAGCACAGGTGTCAAACTCCAGTCCCGGAGGGCCAATGCCCTCCCTGCAACCTTTAGATGTGCCTCCGCTGCACCATACCTGAATAGAATAATTAGGTCATTAGCAGGCTTCTTCACAAGGAGGTAATGAAGTCATTTCATTCCAGTCTTTTGTACCTGTGGTACATCTAAAAACTTTAAAATCAAATCTACTTACAAAAATGTTGGATGCAACTAAAATGTTCCTCCAAGTGTTCTGGTAACCTGTTGTCATGGTAACTAGGACCACCTCTACTCATTGACTTGTACTCTAAAGTACAAGTACTCTAAAGTACAAGTCAATGAGTAGTTCACCCAAATCTGCTTTTAATTCCATTTTTATTGCTTTTTTCAGTTTTCTTAAATTAAGCCCAAAATAAACTGGAAAAAATTAATTTAACAAGAAAAAACTATTAGATTTTTTGGATCTATGACTCAATTCTTATTAAAAAAATATTTAAAATAGTTCCCTAGTTTACTGATCAGTAGTGTTATGCCCACAAAATAAACTTTAAAAAAATTACAAGACAAAAATTAAGAGAATAAATTCATACTACAAAAAGTCAGTTACACAAATAGTCATATTATGAGAATAGTCAGATCACAACAGCTAAGAAGTCATGTTATAAATATTCTCATAATGACCTCTCGACTTTATTCACATACTACATTTAAAAATTTTTACATTTTGGCTCAAGTACTTCTGAACTTAAGTGTTAGCATTTTTCAAAATTAGAATATAAATTTTAAATAAAACATCTACTTAATTTTTAAAGAGTCAACTTTTCCATGTCCTGGATCAAACTGGTCGAGTATTCAAAGAAAAAAATAATGGATTATATTGGCCTAATATAAATACACTGCTCAAAAAAAAACAAAGGGAACACTCAAATAACACATCCGAGATGGACAGTTTGATTTCACAGACGTTTGATTTACTTGAGAGTTATATTGTGTTGTTTAAGTGTTCCCTTTATTTTTTTGAGCAGTATATTTACATTCCAAACTAATAATTGGCTGCTGTTACTTCACAGCACAGCCGCTCACCACCAACATTTACCCAGAGAGTAAGACGCAGATAGAAATCAAAAACTTTATTACAAAAATAAGTTACACTCACCTCCATTTTACAGTATAAAACAATTTATTTGCAGGAATGCAAAAAATGTTGTTGGCCACCAACAATAGTTTAAAACTGCTAACATGTTTTTTTTTTTTTTGTTTATGCATGTATGTGTTTTTTTTTTTTTTTCAAAAGGTGGTTGTTATGCTTTTTTTTACTGAGGGAGTTAACTGTATAGAAAACTGGGATTGACAAACAGTTTCCTTTATGCTATACTTGGAAACAAATCATTCACTGCAGTATCCCTTCTACCACTGTGGGTCTGAGATCCCTTCTACAACCACAGCAGCTGGAGTTAGGCACGCTTTCTGACTGCAAAATATGGCAATTCAGTCATCAGGTCGACTACGCTGGGCGCCATTTATGATGCAGGAAGGGATCATTCGAGATGATCATGATTCTACATGATGGTTTAGTTTGCTGACATTATTCTGATGGTGTTTGAAAATGTGTTTCATGAATATAAAAACCCTCCCAGCAGAATAAAACAGTGGCACAAAAGGGACACTGCAGGGCCTTAATTTTTGTATTTTTTTGTATTTTTTTTAAATCAAAAGGCATTTGGATGCCTTCTGATTTTAAGCCTTTACAAAACGTAACATTTTCCGAAAAACTATACAACCAGTAACTACATACTCTGAAAAAGCAAGGCAGCTAATTCAGTTCAAAATACGATAAAAGCAGGGCTTGTTTTTAGACTCATCTCATGAGATTGTTTTGCATGCCCAGCTTGACTGTTTACAGCCTGCAGAGCTGCAGCGAAAAGGAGTATATTACATTAAGTACATCGTTTTAGCGCTGCAGCTCTTGTGCATATTGTTTGCAAACAAGCCCTGCTTTCATCTATATAGTTTCCCTATTTACAGTACAGGCCGGGTAGTTTAGTCCTCTGTACTGAGGTAGTCAACCAACCCTTAAAGACCAGTTCTGAAAAGAACCACGTTCCTGGAATGCCTGACTTATCCATGCCAGGTGGGTACACCCTAAAACCCTGCAAATGTTCGATTTCAAACATCCAGATCAAACAATAACATGGATATTTCGACAATAAAAATTGCGATTAGCACAAAAATATACAATAGTATCAAGCTCCTTTGAGCCACTTCAAACCTAACAACTTAAAAAGTGCAATTTCTTCAATAATTATTCTGTTTTTGTTTTTTTCTTTTAAATGGCATGTTCGGGGGCAGGGAAGGGGCAGATTGTAAGGGCAATTCATAGATAGAGCCCTGAGAACCAGGGCGACGAACTGGCTGACATGGGTTTATATTCAAAAATCATCTGATCATTTTCTTTTAGGGTGGCGGTTTCTGGGGGAAAAGCAAAAAATAAAATGGGTGGAAGGGAGATGTTTCTTCTTCTTCTTCTGTAAGGCTGGAATTTCACTGGACCTTTGTTGTCGCTCTCGTCATTTCAACATCCATTGCAGCTTATGGTGTAAACCCACACATCGAGTCAGTCTCCACTGGGACAGGTCAGGAACGCCCTCGGCCCCGTTTCCCTGCTGAACATGGAAAAAAGGAGGGAAAAAAACCCAATTACACCCAGGTATGGACTAGGACAGCCTCGGAACGGCTAAATGCATCCAACATAAATACCTTAAAGAATCCACATTAAACACAGTATGTCACTTATTAGAAATATTTTATAAAATTGTCACTATGTCATGACAGTTTGCTTTCTCTCAGTGCCAACTAGAAACAACCAATCAGAGCCAGGAGGCGGGTCTTAGCACTGTCAATCAACCTCCCCTCTTCCTCACTGCTACACTACAGCTAGCACAGCTTGGCCATGCTAACAAAGCTTAGTTAGCATAGCCACCAATTACAAAAAGTGTTTCTCCACCATTACTACATTTAGCAGTGCATTCATGAGCTTGATTGACTGCACCAAGACCCTCCTCCCAGCTCTGATTGGTTGTTTTTGGTGCACCACATGATGACAATTTTAACAAAGATTTAAAACACTTAAAATGTTATAAACTGCAGCTTTAAGCCTTAAATTTATCATTTTTTATATTTTGCACTTAAAATTGATTTTACATGCAGCCAACGTGAAAAATCCAGAAAAACTCAATTTGTAAATTATTAAATCCATTTCCATGGAGGGAAATTTTTTTTCAGGCCAATCACAACCAAACTGAAGGTTTAATAATTGGTTATGACTTTCAGAGAGAGAATCTTAAAAAAAAATAGTTCAATTGAATCTAGTTAAAGTTTTTATTGCCAAGAGATTGTGGTTTCCTTAAATGACTTTAACCAAAACGATATTGACTTAGTTGAGGCTTTAATTCACTGAACATTTTTAAATTAATTTTTTTACCCTTTTTGTGATGTAAAAGTCTCTGCCCCATCTGTTGCTTTTTAGTAACACATTTTTTTGTTGCTTTACCATTTTCTTTTACAAATATAATTTTTTAGGGTTTTTTTTTTTTTTTTACAAAATCAAATGGTTTTCTGTTGCTTTATTTTTTAATTTGCATTAGCAACCATTTCAAATGTTATTTTGTTTTAAAATTCATTTTAGAGGCTTTGCCTCCCTCTAGTGTTTAATCATTAACATTGCCATTAATCCAACAAACAGCCACTTTTAACTGTAAATAGTTTTCATGATTAGACTTCAATTTATTTAATTATGTCCTGCCGTTTTTGGCTCCCTCTCTGCGTATGAAACGTCCTCAGATAATATAATAAACTGAAATATTCAGCTGAACTTCCGGTACCTCTGATTGTTCCAAGGCCTCCGCGTTGGGTGAAGCCCAATCGGCCCCTGGGTGTGATGGCCCCACGACCTCTGGTCTGGCTGGCTCCTCCGCGGACGCCTCCTCTGGCCCCTCTGGCCCCTCGCACAGACCCTTGGAAGTCATCGTAGCCGTAGTAGGGGTCGTCGTAGCCTCCCCGGTAGTTGTGGTAGTCGTATCCGTAGTAATCGTAGTAATCTTCATAGCCGTAGTAATCATGGGGGTAAGAGTAGCCGCCCCTCCCTCCTCTTGCTCTGCCTCTTGGTGGCGGCATGTGAGGCGGCCCATAGTAGTAGTATTCATCATACCTGGGGAGAAACACCAACGTTCAATGTTTCTTGAACATTTAGTGATTTATTGGGTATATGTGATTTTAGCTGGAGCAGAATGAAATGAATAAAGCAGTGTCTCACTTGTAACAGAGTTAATTACAAGCTGCCAACAATAGCCTGAGTACCATTGTTCTTGCTTACATTTGCGTTTTGGCGGCTTGTCTCTGGGCTTTGCGTTCTTTCCTCTTCTGGTCAGGCGGCTTGGCAAACACGATTTCAATGTGCTCTCCTTCCAGTTCTTTGCCATTGAGCTCGGCTAAAGCCTAAAAACAAGAACAGGTTGTTTGTTTTTCTTTAACCTGTGGTTACCAGTCTAATTTGTAGCATCCATTAGTAAGTTTTTCCTTTCGTACCTTCACAGCGCCGTCTCGTTCTTCAAAGTGGATGAAGGCATAATCTTTCAATTTTTTCACTCTCTCCAGTTTTCCAAACTGATTAAACGTTTTTTCAAGTGCCTCCTCTGTAACAGTGCTTGCTAAATTCCTCACAAACAGCACCTTCACCTGTGAAAGAGGATGTTTTTATTTTTTTTTAATGAAATGGATAATTTGGGACAAAACATTTTTAGGGCCACTGGGGGAAAAAAAAGAAAAGAAAGAACAGACTTTTCCCCCTCAGAGTTCTGACTAAGCTCAAATGATTAAAGTCAGAACTCAGAGGGGAAAAAAAGGATTCAGAGAAAAAAAATTACGAAAGAAAAAAAAAGAATTCCAAAGAAAACAAAAATTCCAAGAGAAAGAATTTAATAGAATAGTTCAGAGAAAAAAATATTTAAGTCATGAAAATTATGAGAAAAAAGTGAGAATTTTTAAATTTAAATTCATAACGGGAAAAAAAGTCACTTTTTTAAAATTTGTTTTCCATTGGCCCTAATCATCTTCCGCAACTTGGAAATATCAACATGGCAACTTCTTTAAATCTCTACGGCTCACCTTAGCCATGACTTCTGGGTCTGGGTCCTCAATCGGGTCGGCCCATTCCACAGTCACCACGTTTCCCCACACCTTGACCTTTCCACTCATGAGTCTGCGGCGAGCCTGAGCCGCCGTCTTATGGTCTTCATATTCCAGGAAGCAAAAGCCTCGGTTCTTCTTCTTGTCGTCTGGCTGGTGGTATAATATGACATCATTTAGACCTTCTGCAGAGACAAAAAGTAAGAGAAAAACTTAAGTTATTTTTTCCAGACAAAACATGTTCATAACAACTGCCTGCAAACAAATAAATAAATAAATACAGATATTACAATAGTTAATGGTGGTCAACCAAGAAAATGACCAAAACTGTCCTCACTGCATTTGCAAAGAATTTAAAATGTGTAAATTTAGTCGAAAGACACGAGAATCTTTATTTATTCTAAAGTCAATCTGTTATAAGCTGCAAAATATGCAACAGTAACTCAAATCCAGTCAACTATTCAGACAAAAACAAGCAAATACTTTTATTTTCCCCAATAACATAAAAGCTGTACCTGCAACAAACAGAGAAAAACAAACATTAAGTTGCAGAAATACTGCTGAGCGACACAGAAAAAACACCAGACTCACCTGTAACTTTAGCAAATTCTTCAACAATCTGCTCTTTTGTTTTGCTCTTGGGGATGGAGCCAACAAACAGTCTATTATTGGCCACAGAAATGCATACGCCGATGTGTTTACCCGGTCGAATTTCATTGTTGTTGCACTGTGGATGTTCAGAAAACATTTTGAAGTTAAAATCTGAATAGATAGAAAACAAAAAAAGCCTATCTAGGTGCATCTGTAAAATAATAGCAAAATGAATGCAACATAATGTTCCCTTAGTAAAATAATAAGTATCATAATTGCAGTGGAGCATGCATACCAGCTTGACAGCTTGCTGTGCAGATTCTTTAGTGCAGTAAGTGACAAAGGCATAGCCTCTGTTGAGGCCACTGAGAGGATCCATCATCAGGCGCAGGTCCCAGATGGTGCCAGCTTTCTCAAACAGCGGAACCAGCTCATCTTCAAACAGGTCTCTCGGAATCTTCCCCACAAATATCTGTCAGGATGCATGAAAACAATCATTTTACTTTAAAATGTCAAGAATAGAAGTACGGACAACATGTTGGGGAAGCCATCCAGTCAGCTCTTAGCGGTAAAACATCACTGTAACCGTGGTTACTACAGGTGACAACAAAAAAAGTCATCATTTGGACACGAGAAGTGAAAAACAAACACTTCAAGCAGTTAAAATACAGATAAACCAGAGAATAAAGATGGAAGTTATGTACCTCTGTACCGATGGTGGGCTGGGCTCCTGTATGGGTTGACTCTGGTGGAGGACCTCCATACTTTCTCTGCCCAGTTGTTACATCAAGCGTATAACCAGTCCTATCCAGCAGAGCCTGAAATGAAACACAAAAGAAGCAACTTTAACAATAAACACTTTAAAAAAATCATTATACTATTTAATTTTCTCATTGTTCAAAACAAAAACTGCTAACATATCGATTCGAAGCATTGATTCTCACTTTGATTTTGGCTTCATCTGGTCCTTTGTTGGTGTCCGACACTTTGGTCCCTTGTTTCTCTCTCTGTCTGTAAGTCTTCATCACGCCACAAAGAAAGGCACTTTTGTTCTGGAAAGATACAGAGAAATCAAGAACAAGGAAACGACATGAAGAAGCCAGATACTGTAATTTAGACAGGTCACATTTTATTTTCACACTTATCTAAAAGCAATGACAAACAGATTTGCTCTATACTATAAAATACGAATAAAGTGTTTTCCTTTTCAGCAACACGTCCTGCATACCTGAACATGTGAGAGGTCGCTGTCCTTGAATTGTAAAAGGACTTGGAGAGCACCTTCTTCGTTGAATTCTTTCAGAGCCTCGATTGCTCGGTCATCTAAATCACTGTGTGACACCAAACCTGCAGGATGGACAACAGAGAAATGTGCTACCAACAACAAACACTGAAAACGTCCATCTATGAAAGAAAAATCCATGTGCAAACTTTTCTACAGCAGCTCCTTTATTAATAAATCACTAACAGCTAGGAAGGGGTGGCAGGGAGGACTGGAAAAGCCTAATCAAATGGGACTGAAGCTGTGGACAAGTTCAGAAGAATTAATCACAACATATGCAAAAGTGTAATGCGATGCACTGCTAGTCTTTCATATTGTATTACAGAAGATTTTAACTGAACCAGAATACATTTCCCCTGTATGGAGGGCCATCACCTGTCCGAGGCAGCCACACCACAGCTGCCACCATTGTTTCTGTTTCAGCCCCATCTGGCCCAAACTAGCAGCTAACATGTGACCAACCCCTCCCAAAAAAATTAAAAAAAAAAAAAAATCTAACTTAAAATCTAAAGTCACTTGGATGTATGAGTGAGGTCATAAAAAAAACTATGGGGGATTTATTTATCAATCAAGACACCATGTTGGGAATGAATATTCTGTGTTTTTATTACACATTTTAATCACAGAGTATAATTAAATATTTTTGAAGCACTGCAGTACCCATTTTGGTTGGAAACCACAAAAAGTTGCTTCAGGTTCCCAATTCCCCCATTCAAAAAGGTGATAAAATGACAATACATGCATGAATTCATACGAAGAATTGCATATTGAATATGCAAGTGTATTCATAATGCCTTACCTGCTATGTAAATTTCATCTAGTTTTTCAGCAACTTTCTGTGGTAAACCAGCTTCTAATAAAGTCTGGAAGTGCTCAGAATGGGTAACTGCAGCAGAGGTGTCCATTGGCTCTTCTGGACCATTTCCATTTATATGTTCTGTGGCCATGTCTCCAGAAATCTGTATAAATGCAATGAGCCAAATTAATCCTGAGTCTTTGGATGTGTTCAAGCCTCAGATTTGTCAACAATATCATATTAAAAATACAGAAATGCAAACAAAAAATGTGATCCTGGTATATGGAGTCATATTTTTTACACTTTTGTTCAAAAATATCTTACATGGGGCATTCCAGTGTGAAATAAACTTTGCTTTTTGTGGCTGGAAACTTCTTCCTATCTTAACTTTTTTTTTTTTTTTTTTTTTACTGGCAGCTTCCAGCTTGGAAGAAGTAACAAACGTGGACAGTGTGCACAAGAAGACAGACAACGCACATACCAAATTGTTACACATTAAACAGAGAAAATTGCGTCTTATTGTGGCATTCTGATTTGGTTTGGCTTAGTTTTACTCGCAGGATCCGCTTTGCTCTCCTAATTGCATGTTAGCCGACCTTCTCACTGCTGACTTCAGCTGATATACGTGTTCAGACAATGTTCCCCAGCTTCCGGTGGCTGACCGTTGAGTGCAAATGTGCTGCTTTATTTTTGGGTGGCACAAAATAAATTCTCCAAATTTTACTCAAACTTAATGTAATTCGTGGTATTTATTTTGCACTGCTGTACGGTAATAAACAGACAACTTGAGCAGTTTTAAGATCAAACTGTTCTCTTCACATTTCAAAACTCAGCAAAGCTCATTCTGATTTGGGCGGACAGCTGCCAAAATTATTTCTTCAAACGTTTGCTAATCAATCTCACAAACACGTGCTGCCTGTAGTCAACGGATAAATGACTATTATAAATTTAGATTTCACTCTCAGAAACAAACTATGTTGAATTTTAGCGCATAAATGCATAGAGATATTTATAGTTGGTTATTTTTAATGTGTTTAAGATGTTGTGTTTAGCGCCTGACACTAAAGATACTGTTAGCAGGCTAGCCGGCTAGCGCGCACAGCTATGTACGGACCCTTTTTGGGACAATAACACGAGACTCATGTGTGCGTTTTTAGTCGGAACTACCGCTATTGATTTAATAAACAGAAGGTAGAACTTACAGTACAGTTGTACGACGTTGTCAACATCTTTTGCGCATATACCAGGCTCCCCTATTGAGCCTTATTAGCATAAATTGACAATGAGCATGTCAGATCCATGATCTGTCAAAATGAGCTAGCTAGAGCTAGCATGCTAACTCGCACGGTATTACCACTGAGGCCATTGTTAGAACGTCATTTGTTGGTAGACTTCACCAAGTGACAAAGCGCACTTTTTATATTTAATATGACTTAACGAGGCCTGGAAAGCTAAGTGCTTAGCTCAACGGATGCGTGGTTAGTCAACGTGCCGCCACATAGGAAGAGTCCATTTTCAAAAAGCCGGTCTGGACAACTCGTTCCCAACCACCACCAGTTTCCACATTGTTTGAAACAGCACCGCACTATTCCGGGGGGTTTAGCGCTGAATAAAACAACATTAACGAGAACTTTCAGAAGCATTCGCCCTACCTGCCGCTGGCACACCAATGAGTGTGGTGCTGATTGTATAGGAAGATAAACGTGATATTTAAAAGACGGAAAAAGTGTAAAACTCCCGGCAATGGTCCGACTTCAGTCATTCACTCTTGATGATGTAAAATGGCTGCCACGTTCACGCCTCGAGTTTTGTCTCGTCGATGGGGTTTCTTGGACAGCCCTGCACGGGCTTGCCTTGTAGAGCGGCGGGTCATCCGCAGCATCATCCGACACAATTACAGCGAGGACAACGGACGGGTTTGTCTCCCAACCACAGCATTTTAACTGTTAAAACCACGTTTTCTTATTCTGTAAACTACTACAGTGAAAGAAACATTTACAGACAAAATTTAACTCTGACTAAATGAATCCGGTACCTGAAATAAAAACGTCAATTTTGAAAAAGACCCAGAAATATAATGAAAAAAACCTGAAAAATATACAACAACAATGCAACTAATGCCAACTATAGCGTCTTGCAACAAATATTTATACCTCTTGAAAATCCCCACATTTCACAAGTCACAATTACAATCTTGAACGGATTTTATTGGGATTTTACATACTAGGGCGGTTCCAGGCCAAATTTACAAGGGTGGGGCACTTATTTTTTAATGGGGACACAGAAGAAAGAATAATCAATCAATATATATGCATGGCTATTTTTTATAGTTTAATATGTTAAGTGAGCCAAAGAGCCATTTGTGTCTCTGCTGCTGCAGGTTGCAGACCCCTGATATCCCATCTCAATATGACAAAACCTAAATCTGCAACATCTTAATTTTTAATTCACCAACTATTAAAGATTTTAAAAAATAAATAAATAAAGCTGAATTAAGATACAGTTTATGTACCAGCACATGTTATTATAAGGAATTTATTCTGTGTAATCTGTTATGTAGAGATGATAACAGAGACCAGGAACAGTTAAACAGTGGTATGGCCCCCTGGTGGCCCCTGTCTAGAACCGCCCATGTTCATAGAAAGCCATAGAATAGGCCATAATTGTAGTGTGAAAGGAAAATTATACATGGTTTTCTAAAAAATTTTTACAATTAATACTATATGGCATGTATTAGTTACATTTACTTGTGTAATATTTTGACAAAAAATATAGTTTTAGGAGTAGTTTTCCTGCATCATATTTTTATTTCTTAGCCATCAGCCATCACCATGTTAATTTACTGCTAAGTGGTCAAACTGACCACATCTATTTTTATGTCTGTTTTAGTTTTCAATTAACTTTTTATCATTTGCTGATAAATGATAAGTAATTATTTATAGTCTTTTTTTAAAGTAAGAAATTGTTTTATCTGGAGAACTGCACCCAGATTTTGTTGCACAGTGATTATTGTTACAATGATATTAAAGATGCTATTCTATTTTATTCTTTTCTACTCTAGTATTATAATTTGTTTTATCAAAATTGTACCATAGACACACACCTATGTGTGAAAGTGAGACTTTCTGATCAATGAAGATATTAATTAAATATTCATATTCTTTGACTCCACACACACACGCACACATGCAAACACACATGTATATATGTGTGTACGTGTGGGGGGGTGTGTGTGTGTGCGTGTGTGTGTGGGGGTGGGTGTGCGTGTGTGTGTGTATAAAGTCAGTCAGTAAATATGCTGCAAAAAGTATTTAGTACATAGCAGGAGTGTTTAACAAAGTGTGTTCATAAGATGCAAAAAGACTATTAAAATTATTATAGTAAAGCTTTTTTTTTTTCTGGATTTCTCATGTTTTAGCAATAAAATTATTCCTAAAAAGTGTAGTTTTAATTTTTTCTGAACCTTGACTTTTACTCCAAGCTGCTCTGATGACCTCTGGACTTTTATGGACCTGGGTCAGGACCGGACCTGTAACAGATCTTTCATGCCACCGTGTGGTGAAACTGTCTGGCTCTCTTTTATTAGGAAACCATAAAAAGTAAATTATAAAATTTACAATAGTCAACAGGTAAAAAAGAAATCCTGAAATACTTTAAAAATAAAAAACTTTTCCCAAGCAGGGACAGAGCGACCTAGTATATCAAATATAATTTTACATTTTGTACTCAATTTACTTAAGTTTTGAATAAATATTTTTCAGACTCAAGTTGTATTAAGCACATTTTGATGCATCAATAGATATTAGTTTGGATTTGCCATTTAGCAATAAAAAAAAGAAAAGAAGAAAAATAACATAAATATATTTTTTAAAAACTAACTGGAAGCACATATTTTTCTTGCAGATTATTTTTGGCATTTTGTGACATGAACTCAGTCCTACAGACTGAAACCGAGTCCAGTAATCTTGACTCATTGGCCCCTCTGACCTGAACCTTCAGAGTCACATAAAGGCGGTTACAAAGTCAGCCTTCTATCACTGGAAGAACATTTCCAAAATGGAAAATAATGTTACAGAAAGATGTAGAAAAATTCATCCATTTATCTTTAGTTGCATTGATTACGGCAACAGCGTCTTCACAGATCTACCGAAGGAGAAAGCTGCAGCTGATCCAGAACGCTGCTGCTGGCGTTCTGACTAAAACCGGGAAGATAGAGCACATCACCCAATTCTAGAGTCGTTACAAAAAAGAGAGAAATACCTTTGCTCTCTTTTTCTTTGAACTCATTTATTTTTCTTTTCACGTTTGGTCATGAATGTGTGGATTTAAAATAGTTATTCATTGTAAACACTGGATTGTTACTTTGTTCTGTTGTTACACTTATAAAAAAATACACAGCAATTTTTTTGCCAAGAAGTTAGTATTTTTTGGTGTTTAGAAAATGAGCCGTTTCAAAAATCTCCTGATTGTTAAGTCAGATTTGGTGTCTGCGCCGCAACCTAAGGTGAGCTCCATTACATTTGGTCAGCTGGTTTTACCGCTGTACGCGCTTTAAAATGGCTGCTGGAAAAGGCAAAAAGTGTTTTGTTGTTGACTTACCATCAAGAAATCACTTGCTGCATTCTTGCTAGTTGTGTTGGAAGCTCCACTTCTGCTTTTCAAAGCTGCACAGTTGTACAATTGCGCATCTACTTGCAGCCATTTTCACGTGCAACTGTAAATATTGAGCTGATTATTTGGATTTAAAGTGACAAGAGGTGATAAAACAGCTCAAAATAGGCAGAACTGAGCAGACTAAAATCTCATTGTCTGAGAATGATTTTGAACAAAAAATGTAATGATTGTGTAGGCCATTATTATTTCTTTAATTTTGCGTGTTTGCTGTATTGAAACAAAGACATCTAGTTTTCAGTTTCTTTTGGGCTTGATTAAATAAATTTCTTTTCAGTAATTTGCATCATTTTGTTTCAAAACATTTGCTAAATTTAGCCAAATTTAAGAAAGAATAAAAGCTGATTTGGTTGCAGAAACGTTGGCTTTTCAGTAAAGTTCTCTGGATTTTACTAGTTTTACTTTTTGTGAAAAATTGGTTATAAAAACATGTACGTTACATTTTTCTAAATAAGAAAATGATGTTGGTAACAATTTTTCTCCATCTGAATCTACGAGACAAATTTGAAAGTCAGTCCAAGAGCAACAAAGGGCCGCACTTTAGATACTCCTGCTTTATGGTGAACATGAAACCATGGCAACATCAGAGGAAGTTAAGCCACGCCAATCAAAATGGGCTTCTGTCCAATTAGAAGGAGATTTACTTTCCAACAAACTTTAGATGAATTCTCATTTTAAGTTTGTTAAATGAACAAACGTTAAAGAACTGGATTATTAAAGCTTTGTGTTTTAGGTTTTATGATTCTGCTTAAACTAAGTGCTATTTTAAAAAAGCATAAGGCTACAAAATGACAAATTATTATTTTACAGTGTTGTCTGTTGTATTCACCACTTGAGGGAGGATTTATCACCAAAACAACCAAGGACACAGAACATGGGCACTTAAGGGAACTCACAAATTAAACCTAAAATAAATTATTCATCCTTGACATTTTCAGAGATCGCGGGTGGAAACTCTTTATCAGATATCAAATTCCTGCTCGTTTATTCGTGGAATCCATCCTGGATATGCAATGAAATCATCCTAAGAACCGGAAAAATACAGAGAGAAAACTGCAAAAACACAAAATCTTACCAAGTAGTTTTTTGTTTCCAGTGTAAATATTTCAGTAAACTTGAAAAGAAACAAAACTAACTCGCAAGTTACTTTTCAGCAACATATAGGAACTTTTTTACAGTCAATAATTCCTTATTGTTGAGGAAAAGTAATAGTTTAACTGGTAGATTAATTCACTAATAACAACAGTTTCCCCGTGTTATAAATGAAATAATTTTCCAATGGAACCACTTTTTAATCAATATTAAGAAACAATTTACTCCACCTTTTTATTTTTTCAGTCTACAAAGCCCCCTCAATCTGCCACCCACTGAATGTTTCGGTGGATGTGACTCATGAGTAAAAGTTCATTTAACCTAAAAACACAACACTTACAGGCATAAAACTTCATGTTATTCCTTTTGAAACAATAAAAACCACCTTCCTTATTGGTAAAATAACTCTATAAGTGGTTTATGGTTGGAGAAAATCCCTAATTAATGTGAATCTTTCTGTTCTGACCTGATGGACAACAGCAACCTTGTGTTACCAGGTAACAAAAATCCAGGGATTAAACAGAACGACCATCGCCGGGATGGGGGAAGTATATTATGAGTTTCCACAACTTGTTCCAATCTTTCTGAGCTCTAAATGGATTAGAGGAAAGGGGGCAAAGCAAACAGTGAATCACTGAGATCAGCGATAACGTTGGCAGGTATCACCTAATCCAGGAAGTAGCCAGGTATAAAATTAGCTGATTTGGAGCATTAGTCCTCAATATAAAGGAGTCTTGAAAAGAGGCGGAATGAAGACAAGCTTTATCACAACATGGTAACAGCCTGGATTTCTATTTTATTTCCCGAAAACTGAGCATATTCTTTAATAAATATGTGTTTTTGTCTCCATTTTACAGGTGTCTGCTGTTACGACTATGGGCTGCATGAAGTCGGCTGCAGTGACTCTTCTTCTGTTGTTTTTTCTTCTGAACGTAGCCGATTCTTGTCCTAACTTCGACTCTTCAAGCAGTAAGGATTGCTTGTTAGCTTAATTTTTTTTTTTTTAACTAACAGACAAGCTACAAGCAAACAAGCTGTTAGCTAAAAAAAACAAAACATTTTTTTAAGTAACATTATTTGGGTTTAAACTAGAAATTAAAGAACAAAGGACACAATTTAAAAGATAAAAAAAATACAAAACCTTACCAAGTATTTTTTACCTAATTTGTTGTGCAAATATCTTAGTACAATTGAATTAAGACTAAACTAACTTACATGTAACTTTTCAGGAAGATATAGGAGCTTGTTTACGTCAATAATCCCTTAATATTGATTTTTAAAAAGTGCTAGTTAAAGTGGAAGATTATTTCACTAATAACTAGACATTTTCCCATGTTATGAGTGAAAAAATTTGTACTTTTTCCATCAACATTAAGTAATTATTAACTTTTATAAGTTGCTTATAAATTGTTTTTGTGTTATTTCAAGTGTACTAACATATTTCCACTAAACTAGACCAGAAATATTTGGTAGGTTTTATGTCTTTGTGGTGTTTTTCACTCCTTTAATGTCTTTCTACACTGTTAAACCATTTGAGCCTCATTTAATTG
Organism: Poeciliopsis retropinna; assembly: GCA_010277075.1. NCBI lineage: Eukaryota > Metazoa > Chordata > Actinopteri > Cyprinodontiformes > Poeciliidae > Poeciliopsis > Poeciliopsis retropinna. The sequence goes on from VMRM01000018.1 coordinate 2,297,325, forward strand.
TATATACTAACTTTTACTCTTTACGTCAACTAAATCTTTCACGTTTTCGATTTTGCACTTAAATATGTGACTTTATAAAACATAAACTTACAGTAGTAAGCTTTGTTAACTTTTTATTATTTTTGTCATAAATTCAAGAGTTGAGTGAATATTATTGTTTTTAAGGTAGCAATTAAAAATAACAGAAAAAAGATAAAGGGATTATTTCCCAGGATGCTTAGCTGCTTGCTTTTGTACCTTGTGTTAAGTTTATCTGGCTCTTTTTAAAATTTTTATCCAACTGACCAACCATTAAGGAAAATATCTTCTCACATAGCTTAAGCTCTGTTCAAAAGAATTTAGTGTCATGTTTAATAAAATACATTAAAATATATTTTGTTTGTGCAAATTGAATCATGAATTTAAATTGTTGTAAAAAGTACTTATTTCAACTGTTTAACGTGAGTGAAAATAATGCAGAAATGTGTTCTTGTTCAACTAGGTGAGGGCAGATTTCTAGCACAATGTGAAATAATTATTTGAAATTAAGTTATAGCTCATAATTGAAGGTTAATAAAGTATCAGAACATAAAAACAACGTTTAGACAACTTAACTTTTGTTGTTAAATCAACTTTTTGACTTAAAGCTGAAAACAATGCTCTTTATTTGAATTTCCATCCTGGAGTGTATCACAGTGTTGGTTTGGTTTTGCAGCGGGCTGTGGGAAATGCAGCCTGGGTCTGAACCGGGTTTTTTCTTCACGGGACCGTCCGATCTACCAGTGCATGGGCTACTGCTTCTCCTGGGCGTACCCGACGCCGCAGAAGGCCATGCAGACGATGGCGGTCCCCAAGAACATCACTTCACAGGCATCGTGCTGCGTTGCAAAGCACAGCTACGAGGTAAAAAATAGTTTATTTAATTAAAATAGATGCATAAAGTGTTCAATGCAGCAACACAAAAACATACCAAGTACTTTTGGTCTAGTTCCTAGTGCAAATAACTTAGTACACTTGTAAGCAATTATTATAGAAGTATTTATTATATATATATATATATATAGTATATATATATATATATATATATATATATATATATATATATATATATATATATATATATATATATATATACATACAGTATATATTATAGCTTTGTACAATACATTATTATTATTATTTTATAGCAAATGTAGCTAAGATTTAACTATCAAATGCTAAACGTCAGCATTTGATAACTTTTTGTATGTTTTTTCTCTATTTCGACGTGCTGTTGCTGAGTTTTCATAAAATTCAGCTTAAAAAATAAATAAATAAAATACACAATTAACCTCTTTTTCTTATTCATTCCTGCTCATTTTACCTTCTTGCAGACAAAGGTAGACGACTTCACAGTGAAAAACCACACAGATTGTCACTGCAGCACCTGCTATTATCATAAGTTGATATGAAAAATGGAAACCTGCAGGCTGCCTCTTTTGAAATGCACAAGCTGTTCTCTGTTTGGAAGCAGGTGTTGTTTATGTTAGCGTTTCTGTGTTTGTGATGTGTAACTAGCCTTCGTGTTTGCATTGATAACTGTGTTTCAATAACTGAGGACTTGAAATTAATTAAAAAAGTGCACCAAGAGGTCATCATGAAGGTCTGGTGTCTTATTTATTTTATAAACTGCTCTATGTGATGTGAAACTTCAGGGCAAGTGATGTGATTGCAAACTTTAAGTTCAAAATAAATTATTTTATAAGACCTGAAATGACTTATGTAAACAACGAATAACATTTTATGTGAATAAAGAAGTTTTTTTTATTTGATCAAAATCATAATATTTTATTAGCATTTTTTAAAATAAATTCTTCTGGGGTTCTTCTTACAACTAAAAATAAGAATGTTTTTTAAAGTGAAAAACATTGCCAGAAAACCTGAGTCTTTAATCAAGAAGCATTTTTCCCCCAAACTTTCACATGTTATTAATAGAAAAAGTTTTATTTATTAGGAATTTTGGCTCTGCTGAACAGGGCCGGATTTACAAGGATGTGGATCCCAGGGCTAGAGCCCTGTCTATTAAAAATACTATTTTACTAATATAAATGACTTGAATATGTAGCTCCACACATTAGCAGGTATGAATTGATGCATGGTAGGTTTATTATATCCTCTAACTCCACATTGTTCTCAAAGAAATCGACTATAACTTCATACTTTTCAAACACTTGAATATTGCTTATCATCATTAAAAAAAAACATTAATATAACTCATATAATTTGGGTCTATGAGTTTTATATAAAGTACAATATCTGTAAAACATCTGTTAATAATAATAAAAAAGAAAAGACAAGAAAACCTGTGAACAAGATCTAAAAGCAATTTATGCAACTGCGTAGTGCCCCCTGCTGGACCGGAGGCTCAAGCTGCATAGAAATGACTTGGTTTTTTGTCAGAGATAAAAGTGGGCTCCTCCAACTGCTAAAATATGACACGACTCCATTTTTGTTTACATTTTGTGAAGAACAAAGTTGTTGTAACTAGTTATATTTACTCACATTTACTTGACTAACTTTTTAGTTAGTGTCAGATAATGCTTCTGTATGTTGGTGTTCCCGCTAAAGCCTTTTTTTTCCCCCCCGATTTTCCCTTTACGACAATCTTACAACATCCTGCAGTGCGTGGTGTTTTAGGAGTGTTGAACATTATCTTGGCCTAATTGTCTCAGCCTGTGTGGTTTTCCCTGACTGAACGCAGACTGTTGAATGTGACAGGTAGCCAATCGGAAAGTGCGGTGCCGTAAGAACGGAGGGGAATCCCAAACAGTTGCCATGGCAACTGAGACGGTGGAGGTGATATGTGGAAATGTTCATTGCTATATGTAAAGGTCATTATTATATGTGTTTATTATATGTGGTTATGTTTATTCAGTTAAAAATGTTAACTACAAAAAACATAACTCACCTCCAAATCATAGTGCAGCAAATAGAGCGGCTACGTCTTTTATCGCTTAAAATGAACTTAAAATGAACTATCGTTTCAGCTCCTACAGCGTCATCCATGTTTGATTATTCTAAATTCATGTTTGGTATGTTGGAGGATTTTACAGGATTTTCGGACGGTCCCATCTGGGAGACAGTGACACCCAAAGTGTTGCTTATGCACAGGCTGCCTGGTCTCTACGTGGTGAAGCAGTTTGTAGCTTCATTGCCTCATTAACAGCCGGTCACCATATCATGCAGAGCAGCTTGGAATGTGGGAATCACCACACCTACTGGGATAAATCCATCCTCCTGTCTCTTCTCTGAGCCTTTTCCCTTCAAAGAAACTTTCCAAAGACATCTGATCTGTTTCTGACTCATTTTGCTGCTTGTGGCTAAATGTTGGCACAAGACGTAACCCAGAGAATCCAGCTAAAGGATTTCCAAAATAAAAGATCCTCCAGACTCAAATAATGCATAAAATGGAAATATTAAATATTTATTGGGTGGAGGGGAGGAGGCGACCACTGGTATAAGTAACTTGTTTTAACAAAAAGAAAATCACCACAAACCTGCAGTTTTTGTTTGTTTCAAGTTTTATTTTGAAAGAAACAGATTTTGAAAAGCGTGCACTTTGCCTATTTTTTTAATAGCAAAATTTCTACTAAACTTTATAATTTTGCACACCTGATTATGTAATTTTAAAATACTAAATAACTTATGTTTTGATCAGTTACTCAGTACTTTTTCACCAAATACCTTTTTAGTCTTACTTACTTTTACTTGGGTAATCTTCCCACCTGAGGGATCCCGAATGAAAATCTGCTTCGGGCCCCAAAAAGAGCTTGGACCGGCCCTGTTTCGGGGCCTGTTTTCTCCTTTGATCCGCCTTTGGGTGGACGTTTTCTTGTCATGAGGGGTCTTCTTTTTTAGGAGGAGCCCTCCCTCTGTGAGCTCTCCCTTCCCCCTTCCTGCGTGCGCGTGCGTGTGCAGGGTCTGGCAGCGTAACATCTGTGCGTACGCGGTCGTGATTGTTGTGAAGATGGCGGAGGGGGAGACAGAAAAGGAATATGATACACGGAAAGCCACCGAGGAGCTCCGCGATCGCTTCCAGGCTCTGACCGCGGCTTTAAAGGAGAGTCCGCAGCCTCCGCCGGAAGCCTCCCTTCACTTCTGCCAGGATTTCTGCCAGGTTAGCCCGCTATCCCGCTGCTCATCCCGGCCAGCCTGCAGCCCCTCTGGCTTCCTGGCCGAGGATGCGCGTCTACGTTTGCTACAACAATGTAGCTAAAGCTGCTAGCATCCAAGCTAGTCGGCTGCATTTCTAGATGTAGCAAGAGGAGAGGAAGAGGGGGGAGAAAAAAACCAACTAATTTCCCGTTTTCAAACCGATGTACGTGTCTGAAGTGCAGTTATTTGCAAACATGGCTGTGAAATGGGTTGGAGGTCGCTGCAGAGTGTGCCAACTGTGCAAATATAGCTCGTATTTTCCAGGCCAGATCGCCCTCAGCAGATGAATGTTGCTAGCTGGTATGCAGGCAGAGACCCCTGTCCTGTGCAGTGGTCATGCTGTGCAAAAAAAAAAAAAAAAAAAAAAAAAAAACGGGATAGCTGCGTTAGCGGCTGTAAATGCATTGATGTGCACTAAAATAAACGCTTTAAAACGACTAGAAATCTCCCTTTGTGGGTTTTTAGAGTGTTTTAAAATGGGGTTACTTTCTGAGGGTGCTTCATTGATCGCTGTGATTTTTTTTCTTCCTCAATAGGATGCTAGCCCGGGCCTTTTTCCTCTAATTAATCCGGCTAATTACATCAGCGCATATTTTAATTACGGTGTTATAGCTGCTCCATCAACACGTCCAGGTCTGAAATGAAGCGATCCTGCTTCTTCTGCATCAGAGCCGCTGATTTAGAGGGAAAAGTGTGTCAGTGGTCACTGACTCCATTACATCCCAGTCATTAATTAGCTTCCAGCTACCTAAATAAAACCTCCAGGCTGCACAAGTCACAGCCATCCTCACATTTTAGTCATTAATTTTACTTTTTAGTTGTTTCCTAATAATAAAAATCTGCTTTATTTCTGGTTTTAATGGAGTATTAGAGGTTATGATAGCGTCATAGTGCTGCTGTGCTACATGTTGGTTTCACTCCCAAAGCAAAAATGTTAATTTGATCATGTTTTCCAGCTGATACAGATTTTTCTGCAGTTTCAGAAGGAAAATAGTGTAGTTTTAGGATCCTAAAACTACAGGATAGAAATAACTTTTATTATCCCTCAGTGACAGTTAGCATTTAGATTTACACAAAAATAAAAATATAAACACCAGGATTGCAGGAATCCACTTTTTTCACTTCTGATATCTGAGTTTTACTGCCGACCAACACAAAACCAGTCCTGAATTGACTTAAAACATTTCTTTTTTTAAAACACAGACATAAATGTACTGAAATGCAAATTTATTTGATAACTCTGCACCAGTACAGCTCACTTAAATACACCAATAGTTTCATAAACTTGGTCAAACGTGTAAAAACAACAAAACTTTAATTTGTTCAGTCAGTGCAATTAGGAGTAGAACAACTAATGTAAAATTTTTAAAAAACTAAGAAGCTAAAACTGACAGAAATAAACTGCAACAAACCTTTCAAATGTTTCAGAAATAAGCATTTGAAGGAATTTAAAATTTAATGTGAATTAAATAATCAGAATTATCCGGAGCAGATCTGCCCGTATATATTTTGGACGTTGTCACTTAATCTAGCATTTTTTCAACTATACCAATTTTAATATTGCATCAGTGCATCGCTCATAAAAACTGAAAATAAGAATAACATTCTGTATAGAAAGGACAAATTTACAGCATAAGAAAATACTCTGCAGTTATTAGAAATGGTAGAGATGCAAATATTTAACCTGCAGAAACAGTTTTTCTATTCAGACGATCTCAATATTCGGTTTAAATTATGTGACAGACAAGAGGAAAATACGGTGTAAATAAATAAAACAATTATTTAAGTCACACTACATCAAATTCCACCAGTTTATATTCAAATTAAATACGTTTCTGCATAAAATTCTGTCATTTTAGGTTAGCTCAGGTTGGTTTTCGGTTAAAAAAGAAAATGTCAAAGAATTATTCAAAATATGATTTAAGTAGACTAAAATTGATTTGTGCGCATTTTGAACCGATTCAGGATTCTCAGGTTTAGAAATTTTCATTCTCCAGATTATTTAGAAGAAGTAAATAAAAATTGTGCAATTAGCAGGAATGTTATTTGAAATCAGAAAAAGAGCTAAAATATAAAATGTATGCAAATAATGATGGTTGTGTAAAACAGGAAGAAAAGAAAATTAAATAAGTATAATATTGTCTCCATTATGTGTCTTAGCAACAACCTTAAACTTTATCTGATTTTTATTAAACTGAAAAAGTACAAAGAATAAAAACAAAGTGAATCTTTATTTGTTCATCAGTTTAATTACTGCTTAATTATAAGCATTAATTTTAAGAAAGAAATATAAATAGTTTGATTCCTATGAACAGAATTATTTTAATCTCTGTTAAACTGCTATAATAATTTTTTTATATTCATATTTGTGTAAATATTCTGCAACTATGACTTTATTGACATGTTTACAGACTGTAAATAACAGGGGCTTTGAGTTTTGATGCATTAAATTCACAGGAAAGTTACATTTTTAAGATTCCTATTTATGCGTCTTAGCATATAAAATGAAAGTGTTTTTTTTTTTTTGTTAATTGTAATCTGAAAATAAGTTAGCTAGTTTAGGTTTGATGCATTTAATGAATAGAAAATAAAATTCAGATGGGTTAAATGAATTTAAAAGTTCCAGAAAAATGCTCAAATATTTGTTCTTAACTCGTATTGGTTCTGCTAAATGAGCTTCAGTTTAATGAACATATTAAAAGCATATCTGTAGATCATAATCCACCAGATTTTCCTTGAGCTGTAAATTTATTTAATGGATCAAAGCTGAGATTTCCCATCATTTTTGGTTCATAAACGCACCAACTAACAGCATGGACTTTAATGCGTATTTATTAATACATAAATACGAATAATTTGGTTTTAAAAAGCAGATTTTTGTTCTTTGTCATCTGAGAATAGCTTAATCTACTATTCAAAATTGAAAACATATACATACGTCACATTATTTTTCAAGCTGAAATATTAAAGATTCAGTCATAAATCCATATTTCTTGTTGTTTTTCTGGTATTTCTCTACATTTTGTGCAGATTTCCTGCTGTTGCCAGTTCTGATGCCTGTGTGTGGTTTGTCTTTTGATTCCTAGGTTCTGGTGGAACATGCCGGGCGCTGGAAAACCGATGAAGACCCGCTGCCTTTGCTGGAGGTTTACACCGTGGCCATCCTCAGCTTCGCTAAGGCTGCTTCCTGTCTCTCCTCCGATTGTGAAAACGTGCCACTCCTACTTGAAAAGTTAGCATTGTGAGTAAAAAACATCAAAGTTGAGCGAATAAATGCTCTCCTGTTGGATTTCACTGATGTAACTGTGACATAGCACTCATTTATTTCAACACTTTATGTTCCTTCTTTTAGAACTAAGAAATTTCCTCTTTTTTTTCTAGAAAATTTCAGATTTTATTCTATCAGATTTCAGCCTTTTGGGGTGCTGAAATTTTCACAGATTAATCTAAAAAAATTTCAGTATTTTGTGTTAATTTTTTTATTTATGGTGCTCAGAAATGTTCTTGTTTTCTCAAGAAGATTTTGATGATTAATCTCAAAATTTTAGATTTTTTTTCTTGCACATTTTCAGCCTTTGGAACTCAGAAATTTCCTTGTGTTTTTTGTCCCTAACAATATTTTGTCCCTTAATCACCTTTTTCCCCTACAGATCAGCACACAGGTTTCACAGTTATCTTCGGATGTGTTTTTGTTGAATGTGTGCACATCCTTGACCTAAATGTGGCTTTACCAAACGACTTGTGTTTGACTCACAGGAGCTGCGCGGAGCTGCTGCTTTTGGTGCCCCAGCATGTCCCTGGTGCCTTATGGGAGGAGTTCCAGTCCTCCGTGAAGGTCAGCATCCCGCAGGCCGTCGCCGCTCCACTGGCGCAATCAGAACAAGTCGCTTCATTAGGAAAATGCAGCTTATAAAAGCTGCTTCACATCAGTAAAATAATAACCCGCATGTCAGATTCTGGAATTTTCTGCTGGGCCACTCCTTGTTGCTAAGCAACGGTAAAAAGCGCTGATCATGTGACCAGTTAGAAGGCAGGCAGAATTTCTTGGAGTTGGTAAAGTTGTTAGACTTTTATCTGTTCAAAATGTTTTTTCACTCTTTAAAGTTGTACTTTTACTTGAGTAATTTTATTATGAAGTATCACTGCTTTACCCACTGAATGCAAAAAGTTTTGAATTGAAAGAAACTTATTTGGGAAAACAAATTCAGTTTTTTCTGTGAATTTTTAGCTTTTGGAGAACAGAAATTTCCTTTTTTTTTTTTTTAGAAAATTTATCAGCTTAATCTCAAACTTCCTGAGTTATTTGTAGCAAATGTTTAAAATTTTGGAGTTCAGAAATGTAATTGTTTTTCCAGAAAATTTTGGAGATTAATATAAAAATTTCAGATATTTTTTCTAGTAAATTTTAGACTACACAGCTTTCACCTGATTTTACTTCTTTACTTGTATAAATTATTGTCCTTTTTGTCCTTAAAATACCAAAATTTCCACGTAAATCTATATTTCGAGCTGTTTGGTGATGTAGTTTTTAAACATTAAATGATTGATAATTTGATCAATTACTCAGTACTTGAGTAGACTTTTTACCAAATACTTTTTACTTTTACTTGAGTAAAAATATGTTTAAGTAGTACTACTCTTACTTGAGTATAATTTTTGTGTACTTTATCCACCGCTGTAAAAAAAAAAAAAAGCTTGATTTGGAAAAAGGGACTTATTTACTTGGTAACTTGAGTCATAAAATAATTTTTTGGACATGTTTACACTCATATTGAATGAACGGTAACACAATTTCCTGAACTGTATGCGGGTACATAAGTTAGCAGCTAAGCTAATGTTGCCATGATATGGAAAAAAATGGCTCATATGACTGCCTCGCTAAAGATTTAGTTGTGAATTTTTTGCTCCTTTTTGGTGTTTTTCTGCAGTTGGCACACAGCCTTTTGCAGGAAAGTGGGAGCACCCAGCTCCGTCTGCTCTCAGTTCTGGCTCAGCAGGATGGCGTCTGGGCCAACGCCACGCTAAGCAGCATCCTGTCCAATCAAATTCCTCGGACTGAACAAGGTTAGTGCTCCGTCATGACGAACTGTGCTGCTGTAATCCCATGGAATAACTTGGAATTACTGTTAGCTAAGTGACTTTTTGTGTGTCTTAGTGCATGAATATCTCGAATCGGAAGGTCCGGCGCTTCTCAATATGCGAATCAAGCACCTTATCAAAGCGGACAGCACCGACAAAGCGGCTGTGCTAGCAAAGATCTGCTCAGAGTACCCAGGGTATGAAGGAAAAGGCAACTTCAAGCAGACCTACTTGGTTTGCATCTGCATGACGAAAAGTCAGGAGCAGCTGATGGAAGAGGTAAGAAAATATCCTGTAAAAACAAATCAATCCTTTCCAGAAGTTTCCACCTTAATAATTCAACTGAAAACAAGTCGAGCTTCAGCTACACTGTAAAACAAAACATCCTGTTTAATGAAAGATTTCAAGTGAACTTAACTTAATTCTCATAAACTTGTTGAGAAACAAGTGGTGTGCATATTTAGATAAAAAATGCTTGAAAACTTAATCTATTTAAGTTGAGTTAGGGTTAGTAAGTATTTGATTGGCCAGCAAGGTATCCCACAATGCATTGTGAAAAATGCCAGCAGAAAATAATTAAATCACTTTTTTATTGCCACAATGAGAATGAGCCACTTTCAGAGCAGTGCAGCTTATATTGGGTTTTTAAAAATATATATATTTACATTTTCATACATCAAACTCCACCATGTTTGTTTTGCTGAAAAAAGTGAGCAAACATTCACTGCTTTCCAAATTTTCTGTCAAAGTTTGAGCAGAAATGGTGACAGAAACTATAAAAAGTAGTTTTGTTTATATTAGATTATTTTAGTGATCGATTATTCTGACGATTAATCAGATTTGTTTTAAAAATGGCACATGCTATAGATTTTTGGAAGGAATTTTCCCTTACTAAATAATTTTTTGCATGAATTAATCAAAAGTAAGTGAACTTTAAAGTTTTGATGCATTGAATGAATAGAAAAACACATCTAGATTTTACTTTATCCGACCTGAGCCAATCATTGCTGCTTCTTTTATCTTTTTTTAATCTTTAGAGGAACAGGACTCAGAATAGCTCTGTATCCTGTGTTTTTTATGTCTTTTATAGATTTCGTCGATAGACTGCAAAGATGCTCTTGAAATGATCTGCAACCTGGAGTCGGAGGGAGACGAGAAAGCGGCTCTGTGTTTGTGTACGGCCTTTCTGAAGCGACAGCTTCTTCAAGAAGACGTTTACTGTGCCTGGTGAGTCCCAAACTGCACCTCATCTGTTCCTGTAAGAAACTCTGGGGCAATTATCATTTTTTTTATTAAAATCTGTGAATTTGGACTATCTTACTATTATAACTGAAAGAATGAAAGTGATGAACATTTTCAATATATTTTGAGGTCAAACCAGATTTGATTTCTTTCAGATAGAGCACAGGTTGCTATTGTTTTTTTTAATCTTAAGTCTGCTTAACATTTAAATTAAGTTTCTAGCTGCCATCAGAAATAAAAATCAGTAACATGAAGACGAGTTAATCACCCTGAAGCAGTTTGGCTCATGTCTCCATTTTGATGATTAATAATAATAAAAACAGAGCTGAAGCCAGCAAAGCCTGTAATCCTACTCCATTATAGATGCCCTGTGTTAAAAGTAAACGAAGTCTTTAGTTTAATTTGTCCTAATGCTTGTCTTTGTTTGTTTTCAGAATCTCATCTAGCCTTATTCTCCTTCTCTTGCAGGGAACTTACGTTGTTCTGGAGTAAACTGCTTATGCGGTTGGAGGCGTCTGCCGATTCGTTCCTCAGCCGCAGCAAGGAGATGGCACTGCAGTGCGGAAACGTCTGCCACATTCTGTTTCTCATCAAAGTTATCCAAAATGAGGTAGAAAAATATATACTGCATGTCCTGAACTTAATATTATTACTTCATTTTCATACGACTTTTATGTTGTTCTGGTAATATTGTGAGTTGTTATATTATTACCATGTTAATCTGGTAATATTACGATTCTTTAATTCTGTACTATTATACGTTTATTCTGGTATTATTATGATCTGTAATATTTTAATACTCTAATCTTAATGTTATGAATTTATTTTCATAGTATGACAAGTTTATTTTGGTAATATTATGGCTATTTCCGTAATATTACGACTTTATTCTGTTGCTATTATGACTTTATTGTCATATTACTTTGACTATATTGTCGTACGACGTTAGTCTAGTAATAAACAAAAATTATTTGAGCCTTGTCCTAATAATGTGTCATATAGTTGATCTAAATTCAAAGTCCAAATAAATAGAAGCTGTAAAATACTCCTGTCGAACAAGATGGCCACCTCTGGCATGCTGACATTTTGTTCATGTTCGTCTTATAGCATCACTGAGGCGGTTCCCAAAAACAGGGACGAACCGCTCAGGATCTATAAATGGTTAAAGCCATGCCTTGGAGAAGGGTCTTTACGGACCTAGACCTCCACATAATAAGGAGTGCGTGTGTGGAAATGTTAAAATGTTGCCTCAGGTCTCGCATTTACCATATGTTCTGGGTTTTTTTTCTTTCCCAGGTTGGAGAGGTGGGGCTTCCAGTGTGCGTAGAAATGTGTATTCAAGCTCTAAAAATGACCTCCAGTGATCACAAAGAAAGCAAGTCTACCATCTGTAAGACCATTTCCTGCCTCCTACCAACCGATCTAGAGGTCAAACGAGCGTGCCAGCTGACCGAGTTCCTCCTGCAGCCGACCGTTGACTCATATTACGCCGTGGAGTCGTTGTACAACGAACCCGACCAGAAACCGGAGGAGGACGGGAGTCTGCCGGTGCCAAACTCTTTGCGTTGCGAGTTGCTGCTGGCCTTGAAGACACAATGGCCTTTTGATCCAGAGTTCTGGGATTGGAAGACACTTAAGCGCAACTGCTTGGCCCTGATGGGCGAGGAGGCGGCCATTGTGTCTTCCATCGACACGCTCAATGACACGGATGAACAGGAGATGGAAAGTGCACTTGGCAAACTTCCCGAATACAAGGATTTGGAGGACTTCTTGCTCACAACTACAAACGAACTCAATGAGATTACAGATGAAAAAGAAAAGAATAGAGAGGCTAAAAAACTTCGGGAGCAAGGGTTTGTGTCCGCCCGCTTCCGCAACTGGCGGGCCTACATGCAGTATTGTGTTCTGTGTGATAAGGAGTTCTTGGGCCACAGGATTGTCCGTCATGCCCAGAAACATTTCAAAGACGGAGTGTACCTCTGCCCGATCTGTGCTGACAGTTTTGAAAGCAGGGAGGTGTTAGAGCCCCATGTAGCATCACATGTAAAGCAATCGTGCAAAGAGAGACTGGCAGCGATGAAAGCTGCGCGGAAGGTAACCAAACCACCTCAGTCCCCTAAGAGTCCGACAAAAATGGTGAAAGTTGCAGCCAAGGCGAGCATGAGTCCCGTTAAAATCACCCCTCAAGTTGGCAACATTTCTGCAACTCCTCTTAAGATAGAGCAACCAACGTCTGACCCTCAGATCAGTCAAGACTGTTACTGTCCTGTTACAAACTGCACAAAGGCTTTCAAGTTTTTCCGCAACCTGATGGCTCACGTCAGATCCCACAAGGATGACGAGGAGGCCATGAGGTTCTTAGAGATCCAGAAGCAGAAGGTGGTGTGCCAGTACTGCAGGAGGCAGTTCGTCAACGTCAGACACCTCAACGACCACCTGCAGATGCACTGTGGCACCAGACCGTACATATGCATTCAGCTGGACTGCAAGGCCAACTTCAACTCCAACTCTGAGCTCCTCATGCACAGAAAAATACACCCCGAATTTAAAGCCCAGTGCATGTTCCCAAACTGCGGCCAAGTTTTCAGTGAGGCCTACTTGTTGTATGATCACGAGGCTCAGCATTACCTCACCTACACCTGCCAAACCGATAACTGTGGCAAGATCTTCTACTCACAGTCTGAATTTCTGTCTCACCAGGAGCATCATAGACCAAATGATGCGGTAAATAATTTTGTTGTAATTAATCAAAACCCTGTATCTGCAATGCCTGATCCTGCATCTGAGAGCACCCTGATGAAGGAAGACACACACCCTGCCGAGTTTGGTTTTGAAAGGAACAACAGAGAGGCGTTCATGAACGACGTCTCAAAGTCAAATGCATCACCGTGCAGGTCACCGGAGGCTGCTAAAGTGAAACACTCAATTGAAAACATGCTGAATTCAATGGCTGGTCATGGGATAAAAGAACCGGAGAAATGCTACACTCCACTAACTAACCCAGCTCCAGCACCTGCCAACGCAAACCTACCACCAGCGCAGCATAATGTGACCAGGCAAGGAGATATTCCTCCGGCATATCCTGTTCCCGTAGCAGCTCCACAAGAACACCAGCACAAGGAGGTGCACTGCAACGAATTCCCAAAAATGGTTCCACAAATCATGTCTCCAAAGCAAATCAAGACTGAGATTCCTGCCTCCATGCAGGGGTATCCCTCCAGCACCCCCGCCGTTCCTGCGGGAAATGAGGAGAACCTGCACTGCTGCCCAAGCAATGACTGTTCCCGGGCATATAGCACAAACAAGAGTCTGTCCAGGCACGTTAAGAAGCAGCATCCTGAAATATTTGAAGACTGGAAATTGGCAAAGAAATATAACAAAGTTGCTAAAATTACAGCCAAGAAGGGGAGCAAGCGATCCAACCCGCCAGCGATACTATGCAACAAACCAGTGGTGCAGCAGATGGATTATCCCATGGGATGCTCTGCCTCGCCCTCTCAGTGTTACCCTGGATCAGTTGAGCCTGTGCCCATTACTCCGATGGTCAACCCCTCATTGTACCCCAACTGGGGGGGGCACAACAATCCCAACACAGTGATGCAGTCAGACATGTCGCAGTCATGGTCTCCTCCTATGAATAACCCCTACCCTGAGAGCTTCAATATGAGTGAGTATTCATCCCGGAGCTACCCCCCCTGGCAAGCGGATCCCTACCACAACCCCTTGCCTCACTCTTCGGACCGAGAGCCTTCAATGGCAGCTATACACTCCTCCTCTATGTCCCCTGCCCCTTCAGAATCAACTCTGATGTCTCAGTATGTCTCCAGTTCCCTCATGCTTGACAACGGTGGACACATGCATAATGGAGGACACCAATATGGGCTGATGCATGCTGACAGTACCGGAGACCATCCGGATGCAAGGAAAAGTGGACACTTGGATAACGGGAACAGCCTCTCGACCATCGACAGCCTTCCTGATGGAAGCTACCACACTCCGTACACGCAGAGCGAAAACTCCTGCATCACGCAGTGCTCTTCCGTTGATGTTCCCATGAAATGTGCAACCCCTGAAGCACAGGTTGCTTTAAAGGACTGTGGCGAAGTCACCAAAACAGAGACAACATCAAACCCTGGTTACGAACAGATAGATAACTCTGCTGATGGCGTGGTCAGTCCTCACAGCACCACTCACAACATTTTCCCTTATGATGAGGAGTGTCCTGATACTGACTGCCAGCCTAACCCTACAGAGGAGAAGGGCGGTGACACCGACGTCCTAAAAGCAAAACGCAGCCGGCTGAGCAAGCGTACCAAGTGGCCTGCAATCATCAAGGATGGGAAAGTTATATGCAGAAGGTGCTTCAGAGAGTTCACAAGCACCAAATCTCTCGGTGGTCATCTCTCGAAGCGCTCACAGTGCAGACCTCTGGATGAAATTGACCTTACAGCGGACCTTCCTACGTCATTCCTGGATTTCCTCAACGACCCTCATGTACCCGATACAAACGGCTCGGTGTACAACGTGCCAAACGGAGATTTCTCAGATGGATCTTGCAACCTCACCACCCTGATTTCACCTGCAATGTTAAAGCAGGAGCCTCAGAGTACAAACATAATGGATGATTCAAACTCCTTCCCGGTTTGCTCGGCAAACCAGCAGGACAAACCGGCAGAGACAGATAATCCCACACCTCCTGGACCTTATAGGGAGGATAACCTGATGGAAATGTCCAGCGCCTTTCAAAGGATGGACCTGATTGAGGCGGCGCAGGAAAAAATGCGTAACACTTTAGCCTTAGAACAGAAGGAAAAAACATCTGAAGTAGAGAAAAGTAAAAGTAAAGTACAAAATAAAAGTGATGAGAAACCCATTGAAAAGGTACCTAAACCTTTTAAATGTGACCAGGATGACTGTGAGTTCTCTTTCATGACGAAGGAAGCCTTATTCAAACACTTGAGTAAAATGCATGATTTTTCTACTGAGATGATCGAAGAACTCAAAAGAATCCCATCCAAACTGTCTCCATATCCTTGCCAGATCTGCCCAAAAACATTCACAAGAACAACAGGCTTGAGAATCCACTATGAAAAGGTTCACCGGCTGTCAAAGGCAGAAATGCAGAAGTTAAAAATCAGCGCTCGTAATCGGCGTGCCTTCAGGCTTAACAAAGATGGCCCGTTGAATAGTCAACCAAACAGTGAACGCAACACCAATCCCCCTGCAGCGTCTGCACATGTTATGCCTATTTTAAAACAAGAACCAATCGACATTGCCATAGCACCTCAACCGCATAATCCAAATCCTCCAGAAGTTACTCAAATCACTCCAGGAGATGCAGCAAAACAGCTCTCAAGCCCTGAGATATCGACTGTTACACGACTTCCATCACCTCAAACGTATCTGACTCAAAGGCCGCTTGTGGAGGGGGCACTACCAGCACCTAAATTAACTCCAGAGCATCTTAAAGGGGCTATCATACATAGGAGTCCCAAAAAGAAAGTAAATCCCAGTGTGAAAGAGAAACTGAGTCCTGTAACCAAAGCAAATGGGCAACAAGATAAACCTGACATGTATCAGAATATAATAAGAGAACCAAAGTCCTCCTCTGCGTCTGCCTGCCCGTCCCCAGAGAAGCCGAGCAGCTCCAAAAGCACACCAACAAAGGATGAAAGGAAGGAGAAGCTTCCAAAAAGGTTGAGCCTCAAATTGTGTGAGACGGACAATGCCTTCAGTCCATATAGACCATACAGGTGTGTCCATGAAGGATGCACCGCAGCATTCACCATCCAGCAGAATCTAATTCTCCACTACAGGGCCATGCATCAGGCGTCGCTTCCTCCCCTCAAAGCCGAGCCGGAAGCTGAGAAAATGGTCTTGGAAGTTGAACCGGAGATCATCCCCAGCATTGGAAAAGACGACGAAGTCAGGTGTCAGGTGAGGAACTGCTCCAGGGTGTTCATGGGAATCACAAGGTTGGTGCAACACTACCTCCTGCTTCACAAGTTCACCTGCGACAAAGCCACTGCCATGATGGCCAGCATGAACTTGGGGACTTTCAACTGCGATCGGCCTGAGTGTGCCCTCCCCTTCGATTCTGTGGAGAAGTATATCGAGCACATCAAGAACTTCCACAAGGAAATCGCTATTTCTGAGAGAGGCTCGGTCGATCCGACGTTCCGGTGCGAGTATGACGGATGCGATCGCGTGTACACTACAAAATCCAATCTGCTCC
This sequence comes from Poeciliopsis retropinna, assembly GCA_010277075.1. NCBI lineage: Eukaryota > Metazoa > Chordata > Actinopteri > Cyprinodontiformes > Poeciliidae > Poeciliopsis > Poeciliopsis retropinna. The sequence continues at coordinate 2,314,054 of VMRM01000018.1, forward strand.
GTCACCTGATCAAAAAGCACGACTATGTCTATGATCCCAAAGCAACCGATGGGAGACGGACTAAATCGATTGGACTCTTTCCGGGAATTAACAATGGGAAAGAAAACATGGAAAACAAAATTAAAGTGAAGAAGAAGAACACTAAGAAGAAAGATGGGAAGGCCATTGAACACTGGACCAGTTTTGGTAAGCCTACACTAAAATCCCACGAAGAGGCGTCTGCGATGTGCACCAAGAAGTCCGCCCTGCAGTACCCATGCATGATCATAGGATGCGACACGGTGGAGAGGGCTGAGAGAAGTATATTTAAGCATTATGCAACTCATGGCCTCACGGAGAGGTACATCGAAGATCAGAGGAGTCAGTTCATTTTCTGCAAAAAGTACTCACGCTCCAGATATAAAGATACAGGCAAGTCAGAAGGTGCATCAAGTTCCTCTGAGACGGAACCCGACGAAGGGGAAAAGCTTTGCGAGCACATGTTTGGTGAGCAGAGTCCTGAGGAGCAAAATCCTGAGGAGACATTAACCCAAGACGAAACCAAGGTGTTCGCTGACAATACTGCAGAATCCCAAGCTTCCAATGTGACAGAAGGATGCGCTAAAAGAGGGCGTCCCAGAAAACCTCCACATCCCACACCAGCTTGTCCACAAAGGATGCAAACCCTTAGAAACCGCCTGACTGTTACCAGCTCAACAGAAAACTCAAATCCTGGGACACCGACCCCCCAGGAGCAACGGGACGATGGCGCTCCTCAGGGTTCCTTCAAGCCTTTAGGGCTAGAGGACTCATTCCTCACCTTTTTGGAGACTTCTGAGACAACGAACGCTTCTAAGCGGAAACTAAACGAGAAAGCCAACGTGGAGGTGCCCCCCAAGCGAAAACAAATTCACAAACAGAAAGCTGCGTCCAGAAGCAAAAAGACTAATGAACTGAGAAACAGCAGCAGGGTTGTAGACTTCAGAAATCCACTAAATCTTAAATCTGTGAGTAATGTAAAAATTGTTATGGATAAAACATTTTCAGAAGGCGCAGATTCTGTGCTTAAGCAGTTACAACATATGAAGCCGATGGTTATTATTAAGAGGTGGCTTTATAGCGGATCATAGCCCAGTGTTTTGTTTGTAACTCAAAATTACTCAGGATCTGAGATGTTATGCTGCAGAATGGTTTGTTTCACAAAGCATCAGATTTTCAACTGTTAACAGTCATTACCACAGGTGACAATGAAATGGCCTATTTTATACTTCATTAAATAATGTCTCGGATGATTTTAAGTATGTATGTTAGTTATAATAACCAGGTATTCTATAGGGCATAGATTTTAGGATCATGTTTGTATTTATGCTTAGTATTAAAGATGTTTTTTTTTTCTTTTGCTAAATGGACACTTTTAAAGAAAACTATGTTTTTAATATATCCCTATGGGATTTCAAGTTCTGTTTGTATTTATTTCATCCTTTTTCAACACTAGTAGACCTATCTGTAATATTTACATGTCTTCCACAAAGTGTTCAATAAAATGTTACTGGTTCTTTTTATAAAATTCTGTCTGGAAATCTGGTATTTTTTTCTTTCTTATTTCAATACACTGGTTAGCAAGAGGATTTTCAATCTACAAGCACAAGAAAATGGCAAAGTTATTATTACAACTTAATTTCAAGAGGTTTGCAAAAATAGTAATGTAAAATAGTAACTCTTCTTGAGTCATTCTCAAAGTACAATGGGCATGATGTACCAAAATACACTTTATGCACCCATTGCAGTAATCCAGGCATGCTAAATATGATTAATTTGTAACAGTAATGCAAAAGTAAATAATTTTAGAAAAATAAATTTAGAAACAGGGGAAATAATAAAGAACAAAAGAACAACCCAAAGGAAAAGTAAAAGGAAACATTAAACAAGGATCTAGTTGTAAATTATTAGTAATTAAATTGAAAAAAAAAACATGATTCAATTTAAATTATCCAAAACCATTCAAACTAGTATGACTTTATTGTTTATGCTATATTTATGGGCAAAATGATTGTTTAACTTCACCTATTATATAATTTCTGTTTCTTGCAATGCTGGCAATGTCATGATTGCCACCATATTAGATAGACTTGGCAGCACAAGGCTGTTTTAGATTAAATTATTGGGCTTAATTAATGTATAGAAGGGGGAAAAACAGAAAAGAAAAACCAAATTGATTCTAAAAGGGAAAGTATATAAATAATAGAATAGAGATATGCCTTATTGTGCCAGAACATGGAAATCCAGGTGACCCTGACCAAAAAATATATATTCAAACTTGGGTACAAAATATAATGCAGAAAAAGAATAAGAGACTGTAAAGTAAGGGCAAATTAACAACATAAGAAAAATAATATTGTAATAAAAAATAGCATATTCTACTGAAAAAAAATACAACTCAGTATTGTCATTTATAAAGATGAATCGAAATAAATCAAGGAAAAATATTACTTCATTTAGAACAGAATTTCTAATCGTTGGAGAACTTGCCACTCGCAAGATGGCGGCCCACATCATCTTGCGAGTGGCAAGACGACACGTCGCTAATTTCTCGTTTACTCTTCCGTTTGTGGTTATTATTCTCCCCATTTTCTGCCTCATTTTCCATCAGTGGACATTTTCTGAATCTGTAAACTTACAATAAAAGGACGAGCAGGCGCATTAAACTAAATTATTGGGAAAAGCAAACACTTTTTTTCAAGTTATGCAAACCACGCCTCACTAAAAACGCCAACCTCTTCCGTTTACGTCACATTGGCGGGAAAGCAATGAAACGTCACACAGAATTCTACCGGAGATTTAAAAACATCTGAAATGGTTTAAACCGCTAAATACCGAGAGGCTGTTCTTTTGCTGCTGCTGCATTACTCAACAATGGCGACGTCTTCTTTCTCAAAGGTAACAACTTTTATCACATTAAATGAGACGTTAATCGATAAATATTTGTGATAAACTAACGCAGTTTGTATGTCCTCCATTAAGGGTTGCTTCGTTTTTAAACCCAGTGCGAAGAAGAAGAAGAAGAAGACAACTGTTGATCTCGGTGAGACACATCAGCTGATCTGTTGATGGATTAATTTGTTTTGTTTGGGGATTTTTTTGTGCTCAAATGTTGAATAATTTCTGCTCAGAGAGTTATTTCACCGACGGCTGTGAAGGTGCTGCGAGCAGCAAAACGCGCTTCAAACTTTGTTTGGATCTGTGGAACAAAATCAGAACAGAAACGGAGGTAAGAACAGGTTTTATCACAAAAATACTATAATTATTTATAATATAAATAAATGACACCTGGTTTTCAAGTAAAACAGTATCATAAATAGAAATCTGAAACACGCGTTTATATTAAGTTTATTTATGGCCTTTCCTAAATAAATTCCAGTTTATTATCAACAGTTCACAAAAAATATTTAAGTAAGGGTAGCATTACTTTTTTAACATTTTGCTCAAGTAAAGGTAAAACAAATTAGTCAAGCAAAAGTAGACAAGACTAGTCAAGTACTGAGTAACTGACCAAAACATCATTTAATATGTGAAAAATTATATCATCAGATGGACCAAAATATACATTTATGTGGAAATTATGCATTAAAAGATTTGTATAAATAACTACAAAATAACACAATCAGACAAAATAAACTTTTTTCCAAATCAATTTGTTTTAATAAACTTTCTACATTTTGGTAATGTCGATCTTGTTCTTTGTTCAGGGAAGTTACTCATAGTGTGTAGATTATCCAGAAATTTTACTCAAGGAAAAGTAGCGATACTTCAAAATGAAATTATTCAAGTCAAAGTAGAAATACACCTGAAAGTACTTGTATTTTTTGTTTTATTAAATACTAAAGCAAATGTAACTAGTTATAACCCAACTCTGATCGGGACAAGCATTGGTTGTACACTCTGTAATCTTGTATTCAAAGATGGAAGCATGAAGAAAAACTGTTGTATTCTCCAGTAGCAGTCAGTCTTTAAACACATCTGAAGAGGCCTCTGACTGAACACTGTTGCTGTCTGACTGTGTCCTGACTGTCATGACATAAATTAAACTGTAAATGAACAAATAAACATGCTAACAGCTCAATTTCTGGACAGCAAAGACAAAAATCAGTTGTCGGCTACACTGCTAATCCTTCTCATTTACTTTTGCTGCTCATCTTTGAATCTTTTAATCATGGAATCTGTTGGAAAGTAAAACCAACAGACATAATTGTACAAACTTTAAAAAAATATAAACAAAAGGCTCCACAAACTTCCAGCTGGACATTTTCTTCTATCACAATGTTGTGCCCAGAAAGTTACAGGATGTATGAAATGTTTTAAACAGGATCTGCAGGACGAGCTCAACAGAAACATTTTGGACAGCTTGCTGGAGTTTACCAGGAAGTGCTCCTCCACCCGTCGTCATGGCGACTGGGCTTCCCAGATGAGGGCCAGTGAGATCCCCACGGCCGCGCTCGTCCTGGGTACGCTAGCAACAAGCAGAGTACCGTTTCTGATAAAACCAGTATTACTGCTAATGTCTGTGATGTTCTGTCTGAAGGTGTGAACGTTCCCGATCACGACATGACGTTCCAGAGTTTGTCGGAGCTGCTCCGCTGTTCTGTCACGCCTCATATTGCGTCTTTACAGGCCAAAGAATGTGGAGGTAAAAACTGCCAGGCAGTCGGGTTGTTCTGGACTTTATCATTTATGATTTATAAATAAAGTCTCAGATTTTTTTTCATGCCAGATTTGATTTCCGATAGGAAGCAAGTTTTTGTTTGTTTGTCTTTTTTGTTGTAGTTTTTGCTCCCTAAAAATACATTAGAAATGTCAATAAATGTATTTCAATAAATGACTTTTATTTAGAATATTCCTTCTGTGAGTCGCACAACAGAGGATTAGGGCCAGGATATGATCGGTTTTGCTCAATTACAAGAATATTGTCGCAATATTGGCTGAAAAATGACATAATTTGCCCAGAAAATGCCTTTAAAATATGAGGAAAAGCTTTTTGTGTTGGAGTTTCCATAAAATAACGTCTTCATTCTACTTTATTCTGATAATATTAAAATCATATCCTAAAATTATTTTGACTTTTTACTAATAATGTTATGGGTTTGTAATATTACTAAATAATGTTCTTGGAATGTTAGAATAATGTTCTTGTAACAAGTTCAGCAATTAACATGTTACAATATAATTTTACAAAATATTTTTTTTACTTTACAAAATCACAATTTTTTGTAACAAAATAAAAACAATAATAACAATCTGAGCCTGACCTTTACATGCAGGCATACAGTTGACGAGGATCCAAAGTCCAAGTAAACAGAAGCTGTAAAACACGCTGGTCAAACAAGATGGCCACTCTGTGTGTGCTGACATCACTCTGAAATAAGGAAACCCAAAGCGTGCATTGTGGGGGGAAAAAATCTAATTTTCCAAAGATTTAATTCATTTAATCAACATAATAGATTTATCCCAAAAATGATCAATAAGTTTTGTTCTTTTTGATCATTTCAGCTTTGAAACATCTGATGAAAAAAATCCTTGAGAGACTGATGGATGCTGTTGTGGACGATGACGACGAAGAAGAAGAGGAGGTCCAGCATAGCGGTGCTCTGCTCCATAAGAGCGTCCACTGCTCTCTCAGAGCTCTCTGTGGTTGGTACAGCTCAAGAACAAAGGCAAGGCCACGAAGCGTATTGATCATTCATGTTTTTAGTGGGTGATTATGGGTTTACTCATTACAGATGTTTGTTGACAGAAATCCAGCTGCAGTTCTTCGGGGAAAAAACGCAGCTCCTCCGCTGTCGATGAACAGCAGCAGCCTCCTGTTGTGATCATTTTCAAAGATTTGGAAGCTTTTAACCCAAAGGTTCTGCAGGACTTCATACTCATCTGCAGGTATTTAGTTATTTTTTTGTAATTTTGAAGTTATTTTTATAAAAGACAATGCATATTAATCAACATGGTGCGTTAAAACAGCCATGTAAATATGACACATTTGGCCAAAAAGGCTCATTTTCATCTGTAGTCTGGAGAATACACATATCATTTACAGTTAATCACAAGAAATGATCAATAGTGACATAGATTATCAATTACAAAAAAACCACAATGCAAAAACACAAAATTTTACCAAGTATTGGTCTATTTTCTAATGCAAACATCTTACAAACATGGAAAAACGTCATGTTATAAGTGAACTAATGATTTTTAATCCATATTAAGGAATTATTCACTTAAAATAAGCTTCTATATCTTGTTGAAAAGTAACTTATAAGTAAGTTTTGTCTTATTTCAAGTGAAGTAAAATTTGTGTAGTAGGAACTAGACCAAAACGACTCTGAGATGTTGTGTTTTTGCAGTGTAAAGGCAAAGCTAAGCTCTGTTTATTGTCTGTTTCAGTCAATATCTTGATCGCTTGCCGCTGATGTTCATCTTCGGCATCGCCACGTCGCCCAGCACCGTCCAGCGCATGCTGCCTCACTCCGTGTCCTCGCTGCTCTGCATCGAGCTCTTCCAGTCTCTGTCCTGCACTCAGCACCTCACCACCGTCATCGACAAGGTCTGGACTTTGACTAGGCCGTCCTAACGCATCAGTATGTGTTGATCAGTGTAGCTTTTGCTCCATGCTCAGAGTGTTTTTCTAGCTTTCTGACTTTATTCTCATACTATTTTGAGACTGGTCAAACAAGATGGCGGCTCTAAAAATCACTCTGGACTATTGATGGAAAAAAAATAAATGAAAAATTAAATCTTCAAAAACCAAACCTTTGATTAATTGATAAAGTCGAGTTTATGGGAACTGATTGACCTGGTTTCCTTGCAGCTCATCCTGACTCACTCCTTTCCTTTCAAACTCAACGGGAAAGTGATGCAAGTTCTGGTCAGCATCTTCCTCTACCATGATTTCTCAGTCAGAAACTTCATAAAGGGTCTCCAGGTAAATATCAGACTGTTGCAATTGTTTGGGGTTTTTTTGGCAAACATAGTGGAAATAATTTTGCGTCCCTGCTTTGTGCAGCTGGCCCTGTTGGAGCATTTCCACTCCCAGCCTCTGAGCTCGCTGTGCTGCAGGAAAAAGGAAGCTCAGATGCAGCTGCAGCAGCTCGGCGCCGAAGACCTGGACAGGATCAGGCAGCTTCCGTCGTTCAACAGGTGCAAAAACGCTTGTCTTACAAATAATTACAAGACTAATTACAAACTAACAAAAGAGGTTTTTATTCCGATCATTCCTTCTGCGTGTTGCACGACAGAGCGGTCAGACCAGGCTGTGAGAATTGTTGTTTATTTACATTTTGGTCTTTGCTTTGTCTGAAAACACGCTAAGCTCTTGAAAAAACACCCAGTAGTTTTTTTGGCAATAAGTTTCATTCCGTCGTCACCTAGCAACCCCAGCAAACTCCACCCGTTACCTAGCAACCTAAACTGAACTCCAGCACATGTGGTCAGCTGGTTTTACCACTGCATGCGCTGCACAATGGCTGCTGGAAAAGACCATTGTTTTGTTGTTGGTGTGTGAGCGTAAATGCTAAATTGACCAGCAGCAACTTATTTGGAAAAATATATATATTTTGGGGAAGCTAAGTGTGCTAAACATTTTCAAAGTTAGCAAAAGTGCTAAGCTAAGAATTAGCTCTGCTATTAGAGCAATGGATTTTATCCGGAAAAATTAATTTAGGGGAAGCTGAGTACACTTATTTTTCCTCAAAGTTAGCTAAATTGCTAAGCTAAAAATTAGCTCCACTATTAGTGGATTAGCAGAAGTGTGTTAGCCAGTTTTTTTTCTTGTTTTAAATAACAGCTGTTGCTCGTTTATGTCGTAGGTTTCTGAAGGAGCAAGAGCAACAGGAACAGGATAATCTCCGGACAGACGACGCTTATTTAAAGGTGATTTCTTTGCAACATCTCTTTATCAAAATCAGGAAATAAATGTCGCCTGTATTTTAGCCTAAACTAGATTTTCAAATAACTTGATTCATTTTAGGAGGTGTGTCAGAAACTGCTGAAGGGCCTTCATAAATACCACAAGAACTATTACCCCATCCTGCGCTGTCTCCACACCCTGACCTCCTCGTTGCCCCGCTACCCTCTGGGCAAACAGGCAAACATATTTCCTTCATTCGCTGCGTTTAAAATGTTTGCTGCTTAGCATTTTAAACATTATGTTTTTGTTTTCCAGATCAGAGAGCTTCATTTGATTTGTCTGGAGAAGAACGTGTGGGAGAGTGAGGATTACCAGTCGGCCATGAAGCTTTTAAAGTAAGGCTCAAAAGTTCAGCTGATTTGTTTCTAGTTTTTATTTATTATTCTGGTGCCTTCTACCTGGGGCAGTTTAAGTTTACCACTAGATGGAGCCATACTGAAGGCTATCCTGAGAATGGTGTAAAGAAGCTTTTTGTTTTGTTTTTTTTCTTAAATGCAAAATGTATATTTTTTTGTAGAGTTTTGGCTTAATTATCTGAGTGTGCTGTTATTTCAGCAACTGGCATTTTTATTGGATCTTCATACTCTAATTAATGATTAATTACTAAATTAGTTGAAAATTATTCCAGTAATTGATTAATCACAGTGCTTTATTCAGTATCCTTTTGTCTGAATACTGCATCAGTCCAGAACTGAATATTATGAAAACATGGAATTGCAGTCATTGACGATTATTTGAGAAATCGATTAATCGTTTCAGTCCTGTTTTTGTGTAACCGATGTCTTTCCTCCAGGATGCTGGCGAAGGATGAGCTGATTTCTTTGCTTCAGAAGTGTGCAGAGGTTCTGCAGCCGTTGAAGATGAAGAACGCTCTCGTCCAGCTGGAGGAGCTTCTTCATAAACTTGAGCAGCTGAACGGTAAGCTGTGAAAATGCTCAACACACCCTGTTTATCTTTTTATTATTATTCCGGAGTGGCTTTCTGTGTGACATGCATTAGAATAAAGGTTCTGTTTGCTCAGCTGCTGCTGAATTGGCCCCCAGCGTGGAGGAGAAACTCACGTCTCCAGTGAAAAACCTCCAGAAGAAAACGGATCTGTTCCAGCTGCAGAAGGTCGTCGCTCCTCTGGTCCATCCAGGAAACAACACTCAGGTTTCTTCAGAAGAAACTCAAACTTAATGTTTCTTTAGACGCTGCTGGAGATGAACGAGTCTCGCAGGGCCAAGAGGATGAGTCCCTTTGAGGTTCTCCGGAACGAAGCTGTGGAGTTTGTCGACGCTTTAGTGAAGTAAGAAAACTAGAATTACAAAGGAAAACATCAAAAGTAGGACTGAAACAATTAATTATCTTTAGCACTGAATGATTCACGCAAAAGTAGAGTGAGTAAAGTTTAGGGCTGAAACAATTAATCGATTATTGAAATGGTTGTGGACTAATCTAGTAATCAATTAATGTGTAACAGGAGAATAAAGACTTTGGCTTAATTACTACATTGAGTATTTTGTTCTTTTGAAGTCTTCAAATCTTACCAAGAATTTTTGTTCTAGTGTCTAGATGATAATAAAAATGTGTATTTTATTACTTTAAAAAGAAATTAATGTGTTTTTAATATTGTATTAAAAAGTCTCTTGGGGTTAAATTGAAAACCTGCAGGATGTGCCAGTTTTAAAAATCTGAATAACCAGTTAATTGTCAGCATAATCAATTACTAAAATCATTATTAGTTGGTGCCCTAATCAGATCCTCCATTAATGTTTGTCCAGGAATCATCTGTCGCCGCCGGAGTCCAAGCCGCTGTACGAAGTTTGCTACTTCAGTTCATCGGCCACCGTGAGGCGCCACCTCAACGCAACGCCTCGTACGTCCATCCAGGCTGCGCTCAGCAGCCCCTACTGCTACATCCAGGTACGACCTCTGCGTAAAGTACAATAATTATTTATCATTCTTTATGTCCCTTTTGTCAAAAACAAACATAAAGGTAGTTTTTATGGGGCTGCTTCTTATTTTACCAGCAGGCTTCTGTAGATTAGTCGGCCTGTCACTGCAACAAATTTTGCTGGACGTTGAATTGTCCCAGTAATTATTGTGATAAAAAATATTGTTTTTCTTTTTGTGATAATGCAAGTTTGACTATGTTAATATTATCGAGGTATCGCAAGAATAAAGTTGTGGAGGAATAAATAAAGCCTGGGAACATTACAGACTTTATTAGAAGAATAAAGTTGAAATAGTATGAGATTAAGGTTAATTCTTCTGATGTAGCAGTTTTTTTGTTTTCCCCTCCAGAACGACAGCTTGAAGTCGGAGGACGGCTCTGTGTCGAATGCTGCTCCTGATATCTGCATCGCTCACAAGCTGCACCTGGAGTGCGGTCGGCTGATCAACCTGTACGACTGGCTGGAAGTGAGTTTTCCATCTATTTGGGTTCGTAATATTTAAACCAGGCTGTACTGATCCTGAGGTTCATGTTAAAGATCAAATCCTGGACTGGATTCACGTTACATGAACGTTAATCTGTGAGTTTTGTTTTTTTGTTTTCAGGCCTACTCTACTGTTGTTTCTGCTGCAGAGGGCAACGATCCAGATTCAGATGGTTTTGGAAAAGTGGATGAAGTCAAACAGTATCTTTTTCGTTTTTATATATTATGAATTAACGCAAATAACCACACTTTTACAATGGCGTATCAGGGCCTTGTAAAAAGAAAAGAGTACATTTCTCCCCTAAAAATAGTTTTTTGAACTTTTGGAGCTTAACAAAAATTTCTTAGATTACTCTTAAAATTTCTGATTATTTTCTAGCAAATTTTTGACTTTGAGCTCAGAAATATCAGTTTTTTCTATAAATGTTCTGAGCTAAATGTCATTTTTTAGCAGAAATGTACTCCTTTGTTTTGTATCTACAGTAATCCCAAATTGTTGCCGTATTTTATCCCCGTCGTTTTTACCAACTTTCTTATATCTAAAGTTGCACAACAAGGGAAAACTTAAAAAAAAAACATTTTTTCCTATTAAGAACAGGATCACTTATTTGTACCCACAGCAGCCATTGCAGTAACAGTGAGAGTACACTCTGTTTGACGATTTCAAAAATCAAGGTTTACGTTCTAATTTCTTTCAGTAAATTCAATCTAGTCCACCAAGCGTAGAAATGATCCATATAGAAGCGGTGGAGATCAAAATTGAAGTTCAAAAATCTGAAAAAAGTGAATTTTCATAATGGGTTCCCTTTGTAAAAGTGTGTCTGTGATGATTTAATATGGTCTTGGGTTTAATTCCTAAACTCACCGTTCAGCGCTCGTTTCATCCGCGCCATGTCGGAGATGGAGTTTCTTGGTTTCATCAAAGCTACCAAGAAGAAGACGGATCATGTGGCCCGGCTCACCTGGGGAGGATGTTAAAAAATACAAACAAAAACATTATCGCTCTTTTTGTTTTCACCACCAACTTGGGTTCTAATAAAACGCAGGTATTTATTTTTCACTGTTTCGTTTATGTATTTGTTTTGCTGAAAGGTTTTTCTCTTACTCTAAGTTAACTTTAGTATTCCAGTCATTCTGATTAGAGTTGTATACTTTTATTATTTGATGTTGCATTTTCTGCCTAGTGCTCCTGTGTTAGTTTGTTTTCCCTCAACTACAGAAGTTAGTGACTTACAGCAGTTTGAGCGGTTATAACTACACTTATTACTACAGTTATTACTACAGTTAATATAACAATTACTACAGTTATTACTACTGTTTTCACGGAGCAACTGGAAACATTGTTTCATACTGGCAGTCCCTCCAAGGAGTCAAAAGGTGTCGATTGTAGAAGTATTTACTTTAATATTTGTTAATTTGTTTATTTGGCATAAACTTAAATTAACATAAGAATGGAAACATGGTAAAATGATTAGTTACTGACATGTATTTCACCTCTTATGGTGGCGATTACAACGCTAAAGGATTAAATCACATAAAAACCATCAGTAAAGCTTATGGTTATTATATAATTATTACTATTGTTATTTATAGTTGCTTAAGACAAACATTGTTAATCCTTGTTTTGTTTACACTATATTTGCCCACCCATCCAAATGATCAGAACCAGCCGCTCCAATCACTTCCACAGTGCGTAAAATGAAAAGCTGAGGCGTTCAGACCGTTTTTACAAACCTTTGTGAAAGAACGGGTCGCTGACTGAATTCCAACGTGGAACTGAGAAAGGAAGCCACCTGTGCAACAAATTCAGCTGTGAAATTTCCTCACTCCTAAATATTCCACAGGCGGCTGTATTATAAGAAACTGAAAGTGTTTGGGAACGACAGCAACTCAGCCAGGAAGTGGTCGGCCATGTAAACTGATGGGTCAGCGGATCCTGAAGCTCAATGCGAAGAGATCGCCAACTTTCTGCAGAGTCAGTTACTGCAGACCTCCAGACTTCATGTAGCCTTCAGATTGGCTCAGTGTTTCATGGAATGGGTTTCCATGGTGATCAGCTGCATGCAAGCCATGCATCACCGCATGCAAAGCCTTGAATACAGTGGTGTAAAGCCACTGGACTCAGGAGGAGGGGAGGCGTGTTCGCCATCTTGAAATCTGATGGACGAGTTTGGCTGATGTCAGGACAACGGTACGGAACAATTAGAGCGGCGACTCGGCCTTCTCGTCCAACATCAGTGTGTGACCTCACAAATGCCCTTGTGGAATAATGGTCAAACATCCCCATAAACACTAAACCTGGGGAGAGCCTTCCAGAAGAGGGTGGACCGACGTCACCCTGAGGAGAGAGGTCACTGGCAACATCGTTTAGCAATAAGCAACTTTGGAAGAAAAGAAAAAAAATCACATTGTCTTATTTTCATGGGCTCTTTTTTTGAAATTGCACGTCAGGTCCAGATGTCATTGGCTGGGTGTCTTCTAGAGGAGTTTCTCTGTTTTTCAGCAACATGCATGTCAACTTTTGGAAAATAAAATAAGTTGTAATAAGTTCCATAATCCAGCTTGAAATGTGACACAGAAAAATACTGAATCACCAAATTTTTTCAGAAATTTCCACAAGCGAAGATTCTCAACTCTCAATTTATTGTTTGTTTTTTTGTTGTTTGTTTTTCTCCACTAAAGTACATCGGTTGCAAACTGATACCAGCTGGGAAAAAGAAACTTCAAAATAAATACAGACACTGGTGGGAATAAAACCAAAAAAACACAAGTTACCTACTGTGTTTAATTTAAAAAGCAATAAATGAGGGACAAACGGCTGAAAAACACCGACTTCCTTTCAGATTGACCAGCAAACCTTGTAAAACTCTCCAGCGCCTCTTTTGTATTTACACGTAACAGAAACAACAGACAAAGCCTGGAATGCTGGGAATCGATACAAAAAGTGAGATAACTGGGAACAGAGGCCACTTGTAGAGATAGGGTCCATTAATTTACACAGGAAGCAGCTAGCTGCTAGCCGCCGCTTCATGTCGTCGCCCAGAGACGGATATATGGCACGGTCAGAAAAGTTTCATTTAAACTAGCTAAATTAAACCTCTTGGGATGAGAACTTTTCTTTTCTTTGAGATATCACATGACAGCTTGCAGCAGGAGGAGGTCTTCGTGCCGACGGTTCGGTGCCACACTCAGGAAACATCTGGAGAAAAGGAGAGGTCCAGTTGAAACACACAAACCAGATTTGTTAGCTTCGACTTCAGAAGACAAACAGTCTGCCTGCCAGCAGAGCAGGAATATGAAAATAAAAACTCACAGCTGGCAGGCTGCTCCCCGAACCGCCGCATTAGCTGGTCGTGTGTGAACTTCACAAAGGTGTCGTATTGTTCTGGAAAATAAGCACAACAATTTGGACTTTAGTTCATCTGGAGAAGAAAAAAATGGATTCCCGTTGAAGTAAACAAATTGATTTTGCAAGGAAGCTGACAATATATTACATCTAGATTTTACTAAAAGCATTTAAAGCTAGAGATGCCCAAAGTATGGGCCGGGGGCCATTGTGGCCCTCAAGATTATTTCTTTTGGTCCATCAGTTCACATTTTTTGTTAATAAAATGAAACATTTCTTATATATATTAATATTTGATATTTTTTGTGGACCGATATCCATTTTTGTAAGTTGTCAAGAGATTGCAGATATGCATTACCTTTTGCTATAATCTGGTACAGCCCACAAAACTGACATTTATGTTAAGTTTTCCCTTTTTAAATAAAGTTAATTATCGCACTGACTCAGGATATTTACAGATACAATCATAAACATTTAAGTACAAAACATAGTATTTTCATTTATTAACAAGCTTTCCGCTTTCATTGATGTTTCTATTTCATAGAAACGTCTTCATGATGCCTAAAGAAGTTTGATTTATATCACTAAACCGCATACAGACTTTGTTCAATCATATTTTAGAATTTACTGATATTTATCAATATTCTTGTGTAAAATACATTGAAAAAAACAGTAAAAATAAAACATTTCAGTCAGTTTTTAGTATTAACTGGACTTTATTGTGACAATAAATCAAACCTCATCACAAGAAATTTACCATAATAAACAATATATTTGCCCATCCCTCATAATTCCTTTTCTACAAAAGACAAAGACTACTTTGCTTTATTAAAATATTATCTTTCATACGTTATTGAAGAGATAAAGGCAACAAATGTCCTCATAAATTGTTTCAGTTTTAATAAGAAAAAAAAGATTTGCTCTCAACTTGAGATGTTAGAACCCGCCGGTGTGCGTTTTTAATGAACTTTCTGTGAGAAATCGCATTTCTTTGCGTTTCTATTTGAAGAATATTCACATTTATTACACAACATATCAGTTCATGTACATGCAGTCGATTCTTCACCTGCCAGTTTTGAGGTCATGGTCTCCTCATATTCCTCCCGCACCTTGTCTTCTCGTTCTTTGAGCAAGCGTTCACAGATCATCCCGACTTGCCTGAGCGTGAACAGCGGCTGTTCTTTTCTGGTCGGAGAGACGCCGCCTGAAGACGTCCCTGTTAGGGGAAAAATAAAAAATAAATTATTTGGAATGAGGCGGATTTAAAGTCATGCCAATCCCAGACATTTTAGTGTATTTTTGAAAGTGCGGGAACGAAACCTCACAAGTCTGTGACAGATAAACATTTGTAGAAGTCTGGATTTAAATATAGAATGTTAAATAAAGGCAGGAGGGATGAGAGGTAGAGCTTGTGTAACCATAACAGGCTGATTGAATGTGATATTTATGAATACGAACTTATTGTTTGCATTCATGTTTGCATCATGATGAATGGGGAAAGTTTACTGTCATCAGCATTTTCTTCAAAATATTTTATTTCCATGTTTTCATTTTATTATTCATGGATGCTTGACAAGAGGATAATAATTAAGTTTAGTGCGAAATGGATTAATCAATTACTGATGTAATCATTAACTAATTTAGTAATCAATTAATCGCTAACTGAAGTATACAGATGCAAAAAAACAACAAAAAAAAACAGCTGAAATAAAGGCAAAACTGTACAAAAATATATTTTTCATACATATATGAGCTTAAAACTCCACAATTTTAGCTTCACATGGTTCAAATAATGTTAAAAGAAAATCCAAATTTTAAAATTAGTAAAAAAAAAAAGAATTTACCAAATTTTTTGCTGATTATTCATAAGAATAATTGATAGATTCATAAATAATTGTTTCTTGCAGATAGGACTGATGAATAACATTTAAAAAAAAGAAATGAAATATGTTCTACCCAAAACTCCAATGACATTTTTTAGCTTCATGTAGTTAAAATCCAGCAGAAATAAATAAAAATCTCACATGAAGCAACTTTTGCTATTCAATTATTAATCAGTTCACCCAGTCATTTTTTCCCTTGTAGTTTAGCTTTAAAAAATTCTTATTATATTAAATTGTTTACTGTATTTCTAAACTTGCATACATAAAAAAAGACGTGAAAAAGTTGCAGAATGTGACAATTTTTTTTATCAGATTAATTTACATAATAATTAATAACTAAAACAAACAGTTTCAGCCCTAGTAAAGCTTCTAAATACACATAATCGTCCATTTTCTTTTGTTTTTGTAACGTTTGCATCTGTTCCAGACCGACCTGGCATGCTGGATACATTCATGGATAACTGGGAGGGGGATTCTGGAGAGTAGCAGCACTCTGGTTGTTGGTAGCCTCCATCTAGGTGTTTCCTCTTCTGAATACGTTTGTACTCCTGTTTTATGTTGTTCAGGATTTGCTCTGGTGATTCAAGCAAAGACACACAAATAAAACAGAGAAGAAGAACAGGAGTCACCGGTTGTCCGTTAAACTGGTCATCCGGAGGCCGGAGGTTTTACTTGCGCTGAGTCTGGACGACGACTCTCCAAATGGAGAGGGCTCCATACTGAGGTACCGCCTCGGGGAGGAAGCCGATGGGGCCACCGGGACGCATCTCCGTCTTTTGGGGGACGCGGGGCTCATCAGTGGATCAAAATCCATGGTTCTCTTCAGGGTGGCTCCACACGCCATGACTTGGAAGTTGTCAAAGAAAGAGAATGGCTTTTAAAAAATGCAGGAAAATAACAATAATGAGGCCAGGTATTTCACATAGCGACTTTAAGAGTTAAAACGGTTTATTTTATTTTGTTTTTTCCTGAAGGAATACGTGTTGAACAGACTGTGCTGGGAAGGCTTTAACAGCAGCGATCCGCCGCTAGCTTCGCCTGGAAGCCAATAATCAAAAAGAAAACAGAGCTAACACTAGCTTACACTACCGCTGACCCCGGACTACTTCATACGTTTATGTAGAAATAATTTGTTTTACCTGTTAAGCGAAAGTAGTTCCGACCAGAGGTGTTGACTTGGTTCTGCTGGGAGAGTTGTTTTCCAGAAGTTAAAGTGCCGAGCAGCCAGCTGCGGGCCAACTGTTGGTCTGCAGATAGCGTTGCTGCGAGCTAACGCTACTTAGCTGCTTGTTTTTGATACGAGGCTGTCGGCGTCTACGCCTCCTGACGTCACATGTCAAACCCGGAAGCCAGGCATTCTGGGCTATGTAGTGACATGGGAGAATAAACGTGATTAATTATATTGGGGGCAAATTGTAAAATTATAAAAATATGGGAAAATAAAAAGTAAAAAAAACAAATAATAAAAACATTAAACTAAAAAGATTGGAATTTATGTTAGGTTAGTTCTGATTGGTTCTTTTTCTAGACTTTTGTTAATAAATGATTGTTTGGATAATTATCCCATATCGTTCTGGATGCTATGGATCTGGTCGGATTTTCAGTTTACTTTTTTTTTTTTTTTTTTACTTTTAGCCACTTGTTGTGATGCGTAACCATGAGAACAAGTTATTGTTTTCACAACTTGGAGGAGCTAACAAATTCAAAGCTACTTTATTGATCCAAAAAGGAAATTAAATGTTGTTTTAATTCATATTAATTCCTCAACCACGACCCCAAAACCTCCTACTCCATAGTCTCTCAGGTTTCTAACCATGAGAGACTCTATTGCTCGAGATTTTAAATTATAATATATCTGCGACTAAAACATTATTTTGTGAGAAACTGAGCTTTGAGTTTTAATTAGCTGTAAATTTGACACATAAAAAGATGCAATAAATCTATTTACTAAAGAATGTACATTCTTAAATTGAATTAAAACAATTTCCTACATATTTCCACAAGATGGCAACATTACCCATAAAAAATTAAAATTGATCGGGTGATGCCCGACAGTTTGTAGTGTCAGAAACAAACATTTATATGCTTAAGAACAATAAAAAGTTGCTTTTAGTCACAGTTTAGCTCCAAGGAGCTGCAGTTTCTGGCTTTGAATCCTGAAATTAAAAGAGTTCACAGAAAGAGAGATGGTCAGTCACTTACTGGAATCTCTTGGGTTTTCTTTCATTTAAACTTTTGAACCAGTTTGAGTAATAAAATTAACTTTATTGCATTGTTAATCAAGCAGTTTGTAAGGAAAGGCTGCAAAGCGCAGCCTTAAATAAGCAAAGCTTTTAACTAATAAAAAACATCAACAGAAGGCGATAAGTTGGGATATTCAGTTTATTTTAAAAAGACACCCAACATTTGAACCAAATTAGGACAAAAATAGATAAAATTCACACCTTACCAAATACTTCCTGGATTGTAAATACTGTTATGTGACACAGTGGCACAATAGCTTTTGCACAGGAATGATGCAGTGCAGGATTAAAACTTTCTTTAATAAATACAATTAATAATCACAAAAGCAAAAAAATGAAAGAATATTTTCACAACAGATCACTGTCAAAATGTTGCAGCATTATGCAGTAAAAATGAATAAAACACAACACATCACAGCTGAAAAGATCTTCACTTTTTAAGCAGGCAACAAAGCATCAGTAGATCCTCCAACACAAACATATCCTTCATCAAAATGTTTTTAGTTATTAAAAAATCTAGGAATAAATTGATTTTGTCAGTTAATTGAAATTTTGAATACTTAATTTTTGGAAAATCCGGATTTTCCAGAGTCTAGAGTGATGTCCTCTTGCCCAAAGACGCCATTTTGTTTGACAAGCGTATTTTAAAGCTTCTGTTTATTTGGACTTTGAATTCAGGTCAACTCTAAGTCAGAATATTAGGGCTGGTTTATTATTTATTTTTCTTTTAACTACAAGAACACAATCATGTTAGAAGAATAAAGTAGTAATTTTATGACAAATAACCAAATATTAAAATGAGCAATGCTGAGCACCTTATGAAGTTATACTTTGGTGTAAATTTTACATATAATACTGAATGTTTTCACAACATCAAATCAAATTATTATCAGTACTAGAAGTGAAACGATTGTGCAAACAACTGAGTCACTTCAGACCCTGATAATTCTGAGCAAACAACGTTTTTCTTTCCATTTTAAGAAGTTTTTTCTGGTAAAATTGTCTTTATGCTGCTAATATTATGATTATATTGTCATCATAATTAAACAAAACATTCTGGTAGCCTGGCCTAATCAAATAAAATCCACTTCTTGAAAATATTTTTCTTTCATTTATTTTTACAGAGTCAGCTAAGAAAATAATAAATAAATAAAATTACAAGAATAGACATACAATTACGAGAATAGTCAAACTTTAATTTTTTTCCTTATTATGGCCCTAGTGGTCCGTCCATCTTTTAGAAAAGAAAAAAATTGATTGAAATCGAAAATTGGGTCTTTTTAAGTCATATGACCTAGGTCTAAAAGTATCATCATCTTTCTTTTCCATAAAATCCTATTTCTTTTTTTCTTGTCATTTTGGCACATTTTGGAGTAACAAAGCTAACAGGCCAGAGACTAAACAACACTGTTAGTGTCACAGTTGTGCAGAAGCATCGTTGGTTTCAGACGGGCTCTGCTGTAGACGACTCCGTGCCTCCAGAAACTCTAACCTGAGCTACTTTCGCTTCAGTTTTCTCACGGCGGCCGCGTTTTTTCTCCGCCCTGCCAGCTGCTGCCGCGGCGGCGGCGGCTGCTCTCATGCTCCTGCTGGTCCAGTCGCTCTCGGCGCTGTTGTCCAGGGTCTGGGAGCCTCCGCGCCACATGTGGCAGATGTTGCGGAAGGCCCTGCGCAGGTCTTTGCTCCTCATGGCGTAGATCACGGGGTTCACAGTGGAGTTGAGCAGACACAGCATGCTGCAGAAGGCGAACACGGTCTTGATGAAGTCGTCCACCTTCCCGAAGAGGTCGTAAACCATAATGGCAAGTAGCGGACCCCAGCAGATGATGAGGGCCACCAGGATCATGACCAAAGTTTTGGCCAGGCGGAGGTCCATCCGGGCTTGCTCGGGCCTCACCGTTTGCACTTTGGCGCCTTCTGCGGTGTAGATGATCACGCTCCTCTGGGAGGTCCGGCTCAGCATGCGGACGGCGTGGTGGTGCGACTTCCAGAGGATGAACATGTAGGCGTAGATGATGAACAACACCAAGACGCTCGTTATCCCAATCCAGAACATGAGGTACCTCCGGTCAATCAGCGGGAAAATGTCCGAGCAGACGGAGCCAAGCCGCTTGCAGTTCCAGCCGAGCAGCGGCAGCAACGAGATGACGATGGAGATGGTCCACATCATGCTGAAGGCGATCACCGCCTTCGTCTTGGTGACGATACGCTTGTACGCCATTGGCCTGTGGATGGAGATGTAGCGGTCAATGGCGGTGAGGAAGAGACTGCCGACGGAGGCCGTGAAGGAGGCGATGACTCCGGCCAGCTTGAAGAGGAAAACATTAGGGCTGTCCTTCCTGTGGAGAACATGGAAGTCCAAGAAGCTGTAGACGAAAATGATGCTTCCAATGAGATCGGCCACAGCCAGGCTGCCGATGAAGTGGTAAGAAGGCCGAGATCGAAGCGTTTGGGAGTGGAGGATCACACACAGAACCATGAAGTTCTCCAACACGGTGAAGGTACCCAAAGTGAGCGCCAAGATGACGATTGCAAGCTGCTGACTTGGGGTGAGGATCATGAAGCACTCAAGATTGTCCGCTAAGTTCTCCGCACACTGCGGCGCATCGACGCTCTCCACGGCGGTGGTGTTACCCAGCGCTAACCCCGAGATGTTGGTGGGAAAAACCGGAGCAATGGCGGTGAAAATCACCTCCTTAGTTCCAAGGACGAAGCCGTTCTTCGATAGCCTGGAGTCGTCGGAGAGGTCATCGTAGCTGGCGTCGTTGGAGCCCAGGTACTGCACACCTGTCGTGAGCGCGCTCATAGCCGTGCCAGCCATGCGGTGCGCAGCCAGCTTCATGGCGGCAGAAATGCTCAGTGAAGAGTTGGGTAACAGCATCAGGTGAAGAACATCTAAATGATAATACAATATTTGGTTTCCATTAATAGGCTTTTATGATAGTACCATTTTATAGCACAATGGTAACTATGGTAACTTCAGTTGTAAAAATATTACATATGTTAAATATAACTTAAAGCTGCAGTATGTAACTTTTACATATTTGTTGAAACAGTCACCATGTTGTGACAGAATAAGTTGAGAAAGATAATCTGTGAAAATATCGATGTCCTCCCTGAGCTGCTAGAAGAAATGCAAAAGAAGCCAATCACAACCAGGAGGAGGGTCTTAGCGCTGTCCATCATCCATATGTACTCACTACTAAATGTGCTAATGGCGGAGAAACAACTCACCATTACAGGAAAACTTTATTCACCATCATCAGTGGCTATGCTAACTAGCATGCAGCATAGCAGAGAGCGTGGGGGTCTGGTGGAAGAAGGATGAGCAGTGCCATAAGAGGTTGTGATTGACAGCGCTAAGACCCGCCTCCTTGCTCTGATTAGTTGATCAGAATTTTTTCAAACATACAACGAATCAAGGCAGCACTCCAGGTAAGTTTTTGATGAGGGAATAACATTATAAGATGATGTAAAGCTTAAAAAATAAATTTTTACATAATACTTCCCCTTTAAGAATGCAATTATTTCTTATTTAAAGTGATTTTAGTTTCAAATTTAAAGGAAAAATCACATTTCGGGGCACATCTGACTCACAGTTGCATCCCTGACAATAGTGGGAAACTGAACAGTTGATGAACCTTTGCAGCCTGAGGGCTTGGAGGAAACCAGGGGCATTCTTATTAATTAAATCAGGTCATTACGCATTAAAGCTGTTTTTAATCCAGTAATCACCAGATTAATTAGGCATCATGGGGCCAGCTCCGGGGATTAAGAATATCTGATCAATGAACCTTTAAAATTTGACAAAATTCAGGATCTGAATTATTTACACTCAGATTTACATAATTATTTAGCAATAAGAAGACCAAATGATTCAGGAGCAGCCCTTACATAAAAATGAAAATGAGAAATAATTTATTAATTTTAATAACAGATTTATGTAGTAAAGTTTGAAAAACACAAACCTTCATTGTTTCGCTCCAAACATCCCGCAGTGATCCATGCTGTGGGAATAAAAAGTGCAAAGTCCGGGTGAGGAAAGCCTTAAAAGTGAGTTAATTAGCAGCAGTTGTTGCTATGGGGATGATTGCAGGAGGATAATGCCGTTTGGATCCTTCAGACAGACGCGGGGAGCATCAGAGCCAAGCTGGCTGTGCGCTGGTTCGGCAGAGGGGCGGTTATAAAGCGGCGCTTTGTGCGCCAGCCGCATGGTCACGTGACCTGAGGTGTTGGAGCGCAGCTCGCGGTTCTCATCACTATCTGTTATAAATAAACACATTAACAGCTGCGGATGAGCTTCACCTCCCCTCCGTTAATGAAGTTGCTTTTTAATATTTTTACAGCTTTTTTACGGGCGCAACCTTTTAATGTGAATTAAATGGTTGTGTTAGAGAGTAAGCAAAATTTGTATCCAATTGTAAAAGGTTTTTACTCAAGGGAAAGTAAAAAAGAAGAGTCTAAAAAATTACTCAGGACTAAAAAAGGGATAAATACTGAGTTCGATTTAAGAACGGCGGATTAAAGTGAAAAGTTATGTATAAATTTAGGTATTTTAAAAACAAAAATAATGCAAATAAATATGTTTAAAAAACAGAGTCAAGACTTTTCCTATTCATAAAAAAGAAACAATAGGACTTTAGAAATTATCACGGTCGGTTGTGCTAAATGTTTCGGTGAAGCACTTCCGGTAAATGGCTGAGGCTCAGAGTGGGATTATAAAAATATCTTCTGTACACAAACCAGAAGTCTACTGTCAGTGTCAGATGCACGTTTTGTTTTTTCTTCATTTACTCACAGTAACGAGACATACTTTATTATAAAATTACCCAAGTAATCAATACTTAGTGATAAATACTACCGTTAGCCTACATGCTAACTACCGTCAGGATGACCGTTAACCGCTGTTAGCTTAAATGCTATCATCCGTTAGATTCTTCCTCGAATAAGATAGGCAATTTTACGGATGTTTTCCCCTTGATTTTAGGTTAAAAAGTAGTTGCGATGTATATGGTCAGATTTATTTAAGCACTGGTCCAGTATAAAATTGTAAATTTATTTTTATTAATAACATAATGTAAGCTAATTGTATGATTGTCTCATTAATGTGGTTTATTTTGCACATAATCAGGCAGTTTACTCAGGCAAAAATAGGAATATTTAACATTTTTTAAAATTTATTTTCTTATGTGTCCTGGTTTATCACATTAAATCTTAAAATAAATCATAAACTGTGTATGTTTTGATTATTTGTTCTTTAATTTTTAGTTTCAGTTATATTCTCTTGATCATTTCTTTGCTTTCTTTATTTCTCGCCATTTTAGTTTGTTCCCTTTTCAAACTTACCCCATATGACAGCGTATGACACAGAAGGAAAAACTGTAAGGATTTGTGAGGATTGTTTTGAAAAAAAAAGCAAAAATCCTGCAGTAAAAATTGCTGCATAGCTCAGAAAGAAAGACGTTGTGAAGCAACAGGAGTCAACATTTGTTCAAGGCTGCTGCTCTCTGAAGCTCAGACGAAATGAGCTTGATAATTGCAATGCTATCTTAGAAGTCAAATTAACATGTAAAATTCTGTTTTATAATCCCAACTGTAGACTAAAACATGAATTTTATGCTTGTTCTTCCTCTACTTCATTAGGAAAATATAATGGGTTGATGTTTGAGCCTTAGACTCAGATTGTGTTTCAGTTTTGATCTTTTTTTTATTTTAGATTTAGTGAATTATTATTATTTGGTATTAGAGTTGGGTTTCTTCGATTAATGTTCCTTTCTCTTTGCTGTTTATATTAGTTTAATCTATGGATTACCTGTAATTTAAAGTTGGGTCTTTTTTAAAAACAAGTATTTATGCAATATCACTTTAAAAAATGTTGTACACACAGGATCAGTTTCAGAAAAGTTTTCATCCACATGAACCTGAAAAACATGCCAAACCCAAAACTAAAACATATGTCAGCCAAACAAAAGGAAATGTCGATTGGGAGTCATGCAAAAATAAGCATTATTTACTGTGCTGCCTTTTGTAAATTAAGCTGGACCAGTAAGTTTGAAAACGGCACTAGAGCACCCCCTGGTGGGTATTTTGTTATGTTGTTTGGTGACGCTAAACAAAAAGAAAATAGATCCAAGATGGTGGAACGCAACACCGAGCGGTTCATGATTAAGCTGTTTATTATTCTTATATGTTGTGTTTTGGACAAGATTTGTTCGTAAGTATTGGTTAGTTGTGAATTATAATTGTTTCTTTGTTTTATGTAACTGTCGTATAAATAATTGTACGCTGAAGTTATTTAGGAAAACGTTATTTTAGCTCGCAGCAAGAATGGCTAATTTGCAGTGTTCGTTAGCTAATACTCAGTTTTGTATGTTACAGTTTACGATGGCTAAAGTGATGGCAGTGGTCAGAGGCCACTCTTCAATAAACAAGCAAAAAGAAAAGAAGTTTGGTTATTGGAGCGTCGTTGTCTGGCTGTCTAGCTGCTGAAGAAATCAAAAACACAAGGCGAGGACAGCACATTTACCATAAATCTCCATTTTCCCATAAATGGAGTTTTCTCAAATTGCTTTTATAAATAGTTGCTTTTGACAATATTAGATGAAGTTTTTGTGTAATTTTCTCCTTGTTGTGCTCTGTTGCTCCATATTTCCTGGTGTCCATTTGTGTAGCTGTTTTCAGTTTC
Source organism: Poeciliopsis retropinna (assembly GCA_010277075.1). Classification (NCBI taxonomy): domain Eukaryota; kingdom Metazoa; phylum Chordata; class Actinopteri; order Cyprinodontiformes; family Poeciliidae; genus Poeciliopsis; species Poeciliopsis retropinna. The sequence goes on from VMRM01000018.1 coordinate 2,338,564, forward strand.
ATGACTTAAAAATCCTCAGCATGATCCTCCTGAGCTCCTCGTCCACCTTTAACAACACCAAATAAATGTTCCGGTAATTTCACGCTCGTACATTTTTGAATGGCCACCATGCAGTGCAATTCTAGAGCAATTTGAACCTCAAAGTGCTGCTCAGTCTATAATTTATCTGTTTGCAGCAGTTGTGGGTCATAAGCACACATAAGTTTGTTTTCTGCCCTGCACAGCTGCACAATTATTTCCCCTGTGCTCCCTCCGCAGCGCTGGCTCACAAATTACATGTATCTTCTTGTGGACTCATAATGCTGGGTTTAAAGCGCATACGAGCAGCTATTGATTGGTTGTGGCAGAGCAAGCTCTCTTTGGGAAGGCATTTCACAGACTGACCAGATTTTCTCATGAAAGGCAGATATTGATCTGGAAACGACTGTAGAGCATTTTCTGTTTTGTTTGTTTACGTTCAGGTTTTTATGTTCAGACTGTTATGTCTCAGATTTATTTATTTATATTGTAGCTCTCTTAAATCTGTGAACAGTTCATGGAACTAATTGCCTACTTTCCTTGGACCTACGAGGTACTTTTTTTTCTCTAAGGTTTAGCCATTCAAGGAAGTACCATTCTTTCAAAACGTACCCGGTACTTTCCCGTATTTGTACTTATGTATGTACTTATGAATTACTCTCCCTAGACTTGCTAGGTTTAACTTTAGACTTTAGACTTCCTTACTGGTTTAACTTTCCATGTACTTTCCTGGAACTAACTGGTTGCATTCCTAGAACTTTGCAGATTAACTGTTTTTGCATCTTCCTTCCTCAGGAGGAAATACTTGCAAGATACTTTCCTGTAACTTACATGTTTAAATTGACAGAAAGTATGTGGAACTAAGTGGTTACTTTCAGAAAACTTACCAAGTACTTTCCAGCAATTTCAAACTGTACATAAAGGTTACTCTTTCAAGACTTACTAGGTACCTTTAGAAAACTTTCTAGGTACTTTCTTTAAACTTACCACATATCTAACTTTGTAGAAACTTACTGGTTGAAAATTTTGGAAAGTTTATGGAACTGACTGGTATCTTTTCTAGGAACCAACTGGTTAAATTCCTGGATCATTCATAGAACTTATCAGATAGCTTTAATTGTACTAGCCGGTTACTTTGCCACACACTATCCAGGAACTTTCTATATGTCCTGGATCTATATTGTACTGTGATTTTGTGGAAAGTGAATTTCCATACATAAAACTGCCATTTAAATATTTTTCCAGCTTTCTGAATTTAACAGAAAAAGGGTTATTAAACATTTTTTGCAGTGTAACATCTTTCTCTATCCCAACCTGCATTTAAAATATTCTGCAAAAAACATTTGTGGGTCGAAGTTCACATCCTGGGTGTGTTTGTGTTGGTGTGTGTTGCGCCTCATCCATCATGACAATCATGATCATTATTCCAGCATCAACCGAGACCGTTTCACATCCATCTGGCTTTTATGATAAATATTGCAAGTGATTTGCATTGATTGGTACAATCAGTGGTCCACATAAAATTGCCATTAATGATCTCTCCCCATTATTATACCCAATAAGTCGCACTCATGCATTAGTCTTTTATTTAAAGGAAGCAGATTTCTTTTTCTGCATGCACATCAAAAGTTGTTGTTATATTTTGTTTCATCTTGTGCAATAAAACAATAAAGGCAGAGGGAAGCAGCAGCCTGTCGCTGATGTGTTTGTTCTGCAGGGACGATGCACAAATAGCGAAGGGGAGGAGGATCACTGACAGCTCCTAACTGTTTCCTAATCTGCCACTTCTATATTCTGTTCAACCCCAGCTGGAGACACTTGGCGCTGTAGCCAAGGTGACACCAAAAACGGAAATTGCACCAGATTCGTTTGGCCGGGGGAGAAAAAGCCCAAATGTAATTATTGAACCAAAGACTTTTATTCTCGATTCATGACACAAAACAGAAAAAAACTGCAAAATTTGGAGGAATTATTGCATGCATCACCATCGCAGGAAGAAAGTTGTGACTCAGTCCTTCTGTGAACAATGTTCTCCCACTTCATCCGTCCATTTTATTCCTAATAATCCTGCTGTCAAACAGCCATCAATGCATTTGGTTATCAGATTAATGGAAGTATCTGCAAAACGGAGAGCAGAAAGACTGACAACATAATGGTCAGTTAGTAGAATCTCCTTCATGCACCATTTAATCATGTAAAGACCTTTTTTATCTCTGCAGAACACACTTGCAATCACAAAGACTTAGCAGGTGGTTCAGCAAATGTTCAGTTGCTGCAAAAGCATGCTACAGGCAGAGACGGGTAACTCAGGCAGAAACACCCAGCTTTACATAACATCTCACTATTTCTGTCGCAGATTCAGTCTGAGCAAACTCTTCGGATCTACAAACATCACTGTCTGAGTCACCGTCCTGAAAAACAAAAACACATCATCTGGAATAGCTGGGCCCATTCCCAGTAACAGAACTGTTTATTTGAGCTTTGTGCAGCTGCGGTGGATCACAGATTGACGAAAAACCCAAATAAACCTGACTGCTGTAGCGCCAGCCGTCACTTACCTGGAAACACCTGGACCTGTTCTGTCACACAGAGGAGTTACAAAATTTAATGATCAATTTGAACTCCTTGTAGTCCAGATTTCTGCAACAAATTCTTGTTAAAGATCAGTCAATTATATGTTTCTTCAAAGGGCAAATATGATCATATTCTGCAGAAATAACCCTGAAAAGTCATGAAAATAAAAAATAAAAATCATTGAAGGGTTTTCAATTGGTTTTTGAAGCAATGAAAAAATTTAAAATATACTTTTCTGAAACGACAAGAAGAAGGTTAGGGCCACTGAAGAAAAAAATTGACTTTAATCAAAATCTGGGCTTTTTTAAAGTGCAATACTGCAGTAGACTGAGAAATTTTTAGATTAATCTCAAATTTTCTCGAAAGAATTTAGAAATTTCTTGGCTTCAAACATTGAAAATTTGTGAGTAAAAAATTTGGACAATAATCTGATCAATTTTATAGAAATTTTCTGATTTTGTAAAGTCAAAATTTGGACTTTTGGACGTCAGAAATTTCCACGTTTTTTTCTACAAAACTTATGAGGTTCATGTAAAATTTTCAGTTTTTTTGGCGAAAATTTACTCATAATTTTATTTTTCTTGTTTCTTGTTTTTTACTATTTACATCATAGGATTTGAACGTTACTCTCAGAATTATATCAAATATAAAGTCTGAGAAAAAAGATATAATTTCTAGATTTAAATTAGAAACGCAAAAATTTGAAGCGACTCCATTTTTGTTTACATTGTGTGGAACAGGAAGTTGGAAGAGGTTTTCATGTTGTTTCATTCAGTGGTTCTTGTTGCAGCGCCCCTACAGGCCAGGAGGGGAACAGGTTTTCAATTATTTGGAATCATTTGACACAGCAATGTGAAATCAAGCTGCAGAAGCTGAAAATGTAACAAATGTTGTAATTTACACCCAAATTGTACCGAATCTAGTGTGAAAACACCAGAAGCTTTTAAATTCCAGGATAGAGTGCTGGTTTGTTTGGTTTCCCAGTGAGATTTCATCCTTATCTGCCTGAATCTTACACTGAGAATGTGAAGGAATGTTAAATTTGAGATTATATTCCAGGAACATTAGCTGTATTTCATTTGTCGATGTGGATGAAACGAGCTTTTAGAGGCAGCAGATTCTTTCTGTTTGTGGTGCTGCAGAGATCTGATGCATTCAGGTGACTCACGGTCATCGTGTTTACAGACCTGCAGCTCCTCAGATTCCCCAGAATAGAAAACAGCGTCAGTGACCCGCCCTGACTCCTGTTGCCGGTCAGAACTTATCGCTGGCTGGAGACTTGCTATTTACCCAGCAGCACGGAGACACTTTTTCCAGCTAACAGTCGGTGCTGAAAATAATCAGGTGGGATTTGTGCTGAAAAACAGGCAAATTTCAGCCTCATTTTGACATGTTTACTAATTAAGAGACCAAAAAATGCATTAATATTGGCGTATTCAGCTCAAAGGGAGTATATAGGCATCAGAATGAGAACAATGAACAGAATGCAACCATTCATAAAACAAAAATATAGCAAAACTAAAGTAAATTCCTGCTACTTTACAATCATACGTTCAATTAAATATTCATGTTATGGTTATTACAATAGTGATGATAAAAACTAACTTAATAAATCTATAAATAAAGTGGATATAGTAAGAAATAAAAAAATAACAACAACCACAGGAGGGTCTTACAATTCAACTACAATACCACAGAAGAAGAAATAAAGAGGAGAGGCTTCGAATCCTAAAATCTTACGGTTAAAACAATCAGAGTTTTCAAAGGTGATACAGTGAGGTAAGGAACAATCTGAACGACAACAAAAAAATACATTTATACAATTACAACAAAAGCGAAATACAACCTGGTTACATATGTAGAAAACAGGATATTAGCCATCAGGAAAATTAAGATGTTATCTCACAAAAACTGTCAGAAAATTAACTTGTCAAAGAAAAACATGGGAAATAGTAAATGGGGAAATCAGAAAATTAACTCATTATCTCAAGAAAACCGTTAGGAAAAAGTTTATGAGGAAAATAAAGAATTAACTTATTTTGAGAAAACTGACAAAAAACTGGCTCCTTATTTTGAAAAACCCTCAAGAGAAATAAAATGCAGATATGAGGAAATGAACTTGTTGTCTGGGAAACAACATATTCTGCATCTGTCTAGTGAGTTAATACACTGGAGAATCATCCGTTTGACTGATGAGAGAAATCTCACCTGGATGATCTGTACAGGTAGCGACTCAATCTTCTGCTCCAAAGCGATCGCGGCCATCTGTGGCGGAAAGTGAGGCTGCAGCAGGAAGCAGCCTGCTGGCGGCCGGCCAGCAGCCGTCAAACCAACGCAGACGACCATCATCATCATCATCATCATCATCATCATCATCATCATCATCATCATCATCATCCTCCACACTCAGGCAAGCAGACACACTTTTATCACTTCACAGCTTGTGGCCTAATGACTCCAGACTCACACATGGACGTTCGAAACTTTCAATTATCTGTGAATTATCACACCGAGGCAGATCTGCAAACACCTTTAACACCAACAAGTCACTTTCATTTTGAATAAATTTAGTTTTTTTCCATAAAACCAACGAGGACGGAGCAGAAGCAATTCCTCCTTACGCGTTACTGTTGCAAATTTAGCACACAAATACCGACTGCTTTTGTTTTCCTGAGATACTCAGACTAAATACATTTCTGATTGTTTTCTCGTCTCTGTTCCTGGCTGAAATTCTTCTATAGTTTTGACATATACATTCAAGAATGTTGAATGTATATGTGAATAAAAGAAATAAGTTGCACAAGAGGGTGCAACACAACAAAAATGCGCTATTATACAATCACTGCTTGTATAATAATAATAATTTAGATTATTAACTGGTGCTTTACTTCAAGGTGACGGCACTGCAAAAAAAAAAAAAAAATCTTACCAAGTATTTTGTCTATTTTCTTGTGTAAATATCAAACTAAATTATCAGTAACTTTTCAGCAAGAAATAGGGGCTTGTTTTAAGTGAATAATTTATAAATATCAATGAAAAGAACCAGTTAGTATGGAGCTAAATTGGAGCCATAAAGTTTGTTCTAAAAAAATTAATACACTGAAAAAAAAGTTTGAAACTGATCATTTGGGTGACAATTATAATGATAATAACAATAATACAAATAATTTATGTTGTTAACTGTACTTTACTTCAGAGTGACTGCACTGCAAAAGCAAACTTTTATTATGTATTTATGTCTAGTTTCGTTTGCAAACATAAGCTTTCATGAAGTAAAATTTGTTTTAAGTCAATAATTTATTAATTTTGATAAAAAGAACTCGTTCTACTGGCGTTTTTATTTTTTTATTTTTCATTTATAACATGTTAAAGAGCAAGGACACGCTGGTAAGGCTCTAATAACTATTAGAGAGAAATAAAAGTGCAGGAAAACTTCTGTTTCTAAGGTGAGCTGGAGCATTTAGCAATTCATATCTGCGGTGAGACGAATGTAAAAGGCCTTTGTTGGCGTCTGAGTGCGTCGCCATGGTAACCTGCAACCAGCCAAGGTCACCTGGCTGAGCGCAGGTTGGGTGTTAACGGAGGAAGACTTGGTTTTTATGTGAAGCAGCTCTGACGAAGACGAGTGTTCAGATTTCTCTGCTCAGCAGCTGCTGGGTACCAGTTGGTCTGTCATACGACGCCTTCTGTCGCATTTTCAGAGATTTTCCTGCATAAATTATTATTTCTGCTGGATCCCACTGATCAGTCGCCTGGAAGATTCACATGCAAACATGTTTTAACTGAATGTATTTAGTAGAGTGGATCATTAAAGGCTGTTTTAATTGGAGGTATTTCATTTGTGCTTCATTAACTGCAAAAACACAAAATCTTACCATGTAGTTTTAGTTTCCACTGCAAATATGTTAGTACAGTCTAAATAAGACAAAACTAACTTGAAAGTAACTTTTCAACAAGATATAGTAAATAATGTTAAGTAAATATTAAGTAAATAATTCCTTGTAAGTTAGATTTATCTAACTAGGTCAAAAATAGTTGGGAAGATTTTGTGTTTTTGCAGTGTGGTTTCTGAATAATAAGTCAACAACAAACCAACACAAACAGTGAAAAAAACCAGCTGACCAAACGTGCTGGATCGCCACCTGGGTTGCTAGGTAACGGGCTGGGCATGGCTGGGGTTGCTAGGTAACAGCTACAGTGCCCATGAACTGTGACTCAACATGTTGTAAGTGAAATAATCTGCAATTTTTCATTTATATTAAGGAGTTATTGATTAAAAGCTCCTATATGTTACTGAAAAGTTACTTTTAAGTTTGTTTTTGTCTTAATTCAGATATTTGAACTAGAAACTAGTGAAAAAATACTTTTTAAGCTTTTTTCCTGGATAAGTAAGAATAAGAAATGACTCTTCTTATTAAATCTTATCTATATTGTGCCAATTTACAATAAATCGAGACACTTAAAAGAAATCTTTTCATTTCAATTATACATAATTTTTTTTTACATGTTATGTATTTTAGTTTTCTCTTTTTATGATTATATTTGACGTATTTAATCTTCTGTTTGTAATTTTACTTCATTCCTGTAAAGTGCTATGAGTAACAAAATGTATTATTATTAATAATAATAATAATTATTATTATTAAAACTGATTCCAGTTATCAAACAGTGCAAAAACCATATTTTACCAACTATTTTCTGTCTAATTTCTAGTGCAAATATTTTAGTTTTACTCAAAAAGGGCCACTTAAGAAGCTCTGGCGGGCCGGATTTGGCCCCCGAACCTCGAGTTTTACACGTTCTCTACAACTTGAATACTACAGGGGTGTATGTATATATTTGAGCCTATCAGAGAAAATTTTAAGTAAACTCAAAACTGTGCTCCAAATACTTTATTTTGAAAGAAAAAGGCCGTTTAAATCCCCAAATCCATTTGTCTTGTTGAATTTGAGCGTTTTTAAAATTCTGACTGGAACATGGAAATTTTTGTGATTTTTGGCCTTTTTTCCGTAATGTGAGCAGAATTAGGATGTTTTCCATTGTGACTCGCTGGTTCAACCCTCATCAATCAGCTCCAAATAAACGCTCACGATGAGGTCAAAGAGCCGACCAGCAGAGTTCAGAGTTCAGAGTTCATCGTTACGTTTTGACTGATTAATGACATGTCATGCTGCGGCACCTGTTCCCACAATGAAATTAGCATTTGATCTCATTTCTTTTCACCGAGCTTCAAGTCAGAAACTCCAACAACTCGATGATTTTGATGTTTTTATCAAAGACCTGAAGAATATTTCTAATATTTTATGTATTTTCTATCTTGAATGTAATGAACCTTCAGCTTGATGTCTTTTATTCAGCTAAGAAATCAAAAATGAACTGTGTTTTCTTTTATCACACTAAATATATTTTTGATTAAATTTAGTCGTTTTCCATAAAATCAACTAGAATATAGCAGCAACTAATGCAGCACATAAATACTGGCTGTATTTATATACCTGAGATATTCACATGTAATTATGTTTTTTTGTTTGTTTTGTTTCTCTGTCTAGATGAAATTTTTCAATAATTTTCCAATATAAATGTAAAAATGTGGATGAGTATTAAAGATTTAAGTTGGACCAGGAGATCAACCACCACACAATTTTGCAAACGATAGCAATAACTGATTAATAATAATGACTTATATTATTAACTTGTTATATGTTTTCTTTTTTCAAAAGAAGAAAATTAAACTATAAAAAAAATACTTCAAAACTACTTTTCAGATTGAATTTTATTTTCAGTTTCAAATCTCTTTTTTTCCAGTCTTATTTTTTTTTCTTCTTTTTAAACACATTTAATGGCCCCAATTTAGCTCCATAGATTAGCCAATTATAGAGAACTGTTTTTAAACTCAAACTGGTTGGTCATCAGATGGATTAACAAACTGTAAAAACATTAAATCTACACATAATTATCACTTTTTTATTATTTCTCCTCCTTTCGCTCGTCCTGACCTCCAACTTTTCCGTTAGCGGTGTAACTAACCGAAAGGTTAGCCAAAGCGCTAACCTTTAGCTAACCTTTAGCTAACCTTTCAACATGTGTTTTAGCTAACCGAAAAGTTGACTGAACATTTAGCTACTTAGCCCTCACTGGACTAAATTTTTCCTTTAGCTAAAGTGCAAACTTTTCGGTTAGCGCTTTTGCTAACTTTGCTAACATTTAGCTTCTACTAAATTAACTTAAATTCTGAAGTGTGATTTTATTTGGCTGTTTCGTAAGGTAAAGTTTGACATCTGTGTTGAAGTTCTTTGTTATTGACTGTTTGTTATTTAACTTTTTATGTGATTTAATCAAGAAAAAGACAGGAGTGCTGCTTGCTACGAAGTCAGTTTTGACTCTCTTAGCTCTGTTTTGGGAAGAGCATGATTAAAAATTTGCCTTCTCTGGTTTGTCTTTTGCTTCTTTTTACATGAAACATAATGAAATAAGGACATGTAGCTTTATTTTGAGGGTGTATTTTAAACCTTAACACACAATATCACAGTGCAAAATGTATTAAAAACAATCTTTAATTTAAGTAAATGTATTCAATGTTGAGAAAATCCAATGTTATCAGATTTAATTGAGTGTGCCAGTCAGTAGCACCTTAAGAAGTTCAAATAAAATGAGTGCAGTTGAAGCACAGCAGAGGGAGGCAGGTGGATGAATTGCTCAGCAGATGCAGCTTACAGTTGATTAATATAATGACACTTGTGACAGTTTGATGACTGAGACCCCTCATTAAAAATAAAGATGAAAAAGATGCATCTTCATTTTGTTTCCCGTCTGTACAAAGTCATGTTTATCTCTAGAAATACACATGGTAAAAAGATTAAAATGAAAATAAAACATATAAAATGAGCTACTTAACACAGATTGTTCATAAAATAAAAGATAAGTTTGTTTTTAAAGAATTCTTCATCTATTTGTGTTAAACCTGTAAAGATTTATCCGTTTTAGGAGGACTAAACAACAGTAACACAAAAATAGGTCCCATATTTGCATATTCAGTTTAATCAGGCTGTAAAGAAATGTGCCCTGTGGAGAGTAATGATGCCTTGGCATCCTGACGGATGACTGATTCTCTGCAAGTGTCGATCACGGTTAATGTCATAGCTGCTGAGTTTCTGAATAGATTCATGCTGCAGGTCATCTTTCTCAGCCTCCTCAACAAGAAAACACAACATTAAAACTTAACATGTAAGGGGAAAATCTTGGGAAATCTAAGCTTAATCTAAATATTTATCCTGGATGCTGCGTAGGTGAGCAGATGGGCAACAGCTGTAGAAGAGCAGGAAGATGAGACACTGAGGAAAACACCACACTTATGATCAAAGATGGGAACAAAATGAAACACAAGGCGCTGCAACAGAACCACCATGACTCCAAACTCAAAGTTCAACAGATCATAAAAACACTAAACAGGAGATATTGCGCAAAACTCACAGTTTTGCTCTTCCATTTTGGTCTTAACTTCTACTAAAAACTGTCCAAACATTTTAAAAAGATCACTTAGCTGTTTTTTCACAATAAGTTGATGTTTTTATGTTTTTTGGTGTCTGGAAAATGAGCTGTTTCAAAACCTTGCCGATTGTTAAGTCACAATCCACGGGCAATCCACCATTATCTAGCAACCCCACACAAGCCAAGCCCGGTTACCTAGCAACCCAAGCTGAGCTCCAGGACGTTTGGTCTTACTGCTGTACAATGACTCCTTGAAAAGACAAGCGTTTTGTTAGTGATTTACCATCCAGAAACCACTTGCTACATTGTTGTTGGTTGTGCAGGAGGCTCCACTTTGCTTTTCAAAGATGTACGGTGGGATAATTGTACATCTGTTTGTAGCCATTTTGACGTGGGAGTGTAAATGTTGCATTGGGGCGGTGGGCAGAGCCAGCAGCAGAGTGTGTTATCGGACCACTGTAGACAGATAATAAAGGAGATGCATCTCAAAACATTTTTTTTTCTTAATTCGGAAATTCAAAACTTTTAATTTGACGTTAGTGGCAATTTTGGTATTTTAAGATTTTATTTCAAATGACAATTGTTCATATAAATAACAAAATCAGGCAAAAGAAAATGTTCCCAAATCAGTTTTTATCAATAAAAAAAATTATAAAACTTTAACAAAAACTGCAGGTGTGTTTCTGAGTCTGCTGAATTTTTGGTTAAAACATGTTTGTTTTTCATTCAGTGGGTAGAAAATCCAGAAGTTTGAACAGAAATACTTCATAATAAAATTCCTCACATTACAGCGCAGTAAATATACTCCTAAAAGTATTTTCTTTTCTCCAAAAAAGTTACTCTAGTAAATGTAATTCAGTAAATGTAACTTGTTACTAAACAACTTGAATTTTACTACTTGACAGGATAGTTTGAAAACAGTTTGGTTTTTACAAAGTATTATTTTATGTAGAAGCTAATAGCATTTTACCATCCAAACATTTGAGGAAAAACATTTCCTGATATTAACAGTGTTGGCAGCAGATGTGAATCAAAGTCTCTCAAAATAAGTTTGAGTCTCTTTTGTCGTCCAGGCAAATTGTAAATTGTTAAACTTCATTTCTTTGGGGTCAGAATTGTCTGGCAGGAATATTAAGCATGTTCATTATTCAGAAGAAGGTGTGAGCCGAGGAAATCCCATTAGGCAGCAAACAGAGGACAAGAAGACGCCTGCAAGCTCTCATGGGACGGCATCCAATTAGCACTTAAGCTTTTCCCCCACATGTTGGCTATTTTCAAAGAAAGAGCGACAAAAATCACACAGAAACACAGACTGAACATCTTTTTTTAACATTTACAGATGCATCAAATTTTACAGATTTTCATTCGTAGCATTTTGTGTTTTTGATGCTAATAAATTTAATTTGACTTTTGTGTTCCATTATAGCTGTTTTTCCATTGACCTTAAAAATGTGAAAATTGTAATGACAAAAGTAAATTTGTTCAATGAAAATACATTTTTGAGCTCAGATGAAGTTGTATTTCAATTGTATCAAAATTAGTTTATTTGGCAAAACTACAATGGAAACACTTTTTTCATATCACACAATTCATATGATCAACAACAAAATGTTACTTCTGCTGGAAACAACAATAACAAAATAAACAACAGGAAGTAGTTGGAGGATGATGGCGAACGACTTATCTACTTGTAATTCTCATTTTATGGAAATAGAGCAATTGTGCAATTTTGGTTTTTCACCATTAGCGGAAGATTGACAAAGTTTCGCACGCATTTGTAATGGAAACAAAATAAAGCTCAAGTATTGACTTGTTTTGTGTTCCATACAGTAGCTTACATAGTTTAATCAACAGCTGATCCAGCTGCCTTGGATGTTTTTTTGTTTTTTTTTGGACATCATGTTTGCAGAAGAATTACTGCATCTCTCACATGCTGCCATATTTACACAACTACAATATAATTGTAGTTAAATATTGCTGCAACTACATATTGTTGTTTATCCTCATGCTACACAATGCAAAAACTCTGTCTGCGCTGATGAAGATTCACCCAGATTTGCATCCAGGATGATTGGCACTAAAATTTAAACTGTCTTACCTATTATTTTTAATCTGGTAAAGAAATTTTAATCCCAAAGCAGTGATGTCCCCAAGGGAAGATCAGGGGAGGCCACGGCCCCATCTGGAAATATGCTGGCCACATTACTAGCATAATGCTCAGGTCATATAAAAGTATACAGAGTTTTAATTAATACATAAATACAAAACTCAAAAAATACATAAACAAGTTTAGAAAATTAAACATAATTTAAGTATGGTTATGTACTCAAGGAACTAATAGCTAGCACACAGCGCTAACATGATGCTACTGATATAACATGAGAAATTTAATTCTAAATTAATGTTTGTTGTTTATATAAATAAAGTTTATTTGGCGGTGATAGAGTTGTGTTCTGACAGGTAATTACACACCGGATATTCAGCCTGGTATTAAAAGTGACAGAAATACTTCAAATATATGAAAGTATTTGCTGCTTTATTTCCTGCAGACCAGCTTGTCCTCCACTGCTCTTCTGTCTCCTGCCGTCTTGCTGAGACTGACCTTTCCTTTGTGTCATCACAGGTCTTATCATGTTCACACAGAAAACATACATTCCCAGTTAATAGTGTGTTGAACCTGCTGCTGATAGCTCAAAGCAGTAATAAAAGATGGAGGATCCCCTGAAGAGGAGGAGGAGGAGTTCCTTACCTCATCTTAAATGTAATCCCAAGAAACAGAAAATCTGTAATTCAAATAAAAAGCTTATATTTGGAGGAAGGGAGTGAACAGTCTGAGACTGATTTTCTAAAACATTTTCCACACTCATTTAATATACTTGATGTTAACATTGATAGTAGAAATCTAGACAAACACCACCTCTGTTTAATCAGCTTTAATCCAGCTCCAGGCCGTTCGCCTAGAAAGTCCGGTTCGGTTGGGGAGGTGGGAATGCTAATTGAACTCCGGTCTCGGTTCGGTTGAAGTGAACTCTGGTGCAGTTTGAATGCATATGTGAACAGCCAGCAAACTGGAGACCGCTCCTAAAGCAGGAAGTGGACTACAGAGCAGGGCATTCTGGGTAAATGAAACTAAAACAAAGGTGTTAGCCTAGCGCTAGCAGGAGAAATGGCTTGTGGTCTTTAGCCAAAGACAAAAGAGAAATCCTCCGACTGCGAAAATCTGACTGGATGAAGGAAGTTTTATTAGAAGTCTTCTTCAGAGGTTTTTGTGTTATTTCCTTTAGTGGTTCTTGGTGCAGCGCCGCCACAGGCAAGGAGGGGAACAGGTTCTCTAAACGATTTGGTTCATTTGATTCAATGCAGTGTGAAAGCGAACCGCAGCAGCTGGAAATGCAACAAATGTTGCAAGTTTGGTCCCAAGCCGAACCAAGTCTACCGGTTTATCGTCTTCACTCAGCTCCACTTTGCAAGCAGCCCTGCTGATCATGGCTTGTCTGCAGGATGAAGGACTGCTTGTCCTCCCACCGTCCCCCAGTCTGCCAACAAAGGCTGATGTTATTGGGTCAGATGCTTTTCCTTTGCCAAACAAAGAAAGAAATGAGGTAAATTCAGGAGGAAACCAAGGAAACAAACACAACAAACAAAACATCAGAATATTGTCAATTTCCTGCAAAAACAGAAATAAACCTTCAACCCACATAAAGATGTAGGGCTAAAGAAAATTACTTCCCTATTTATTGCAAACAAATTAAAAACGAAAAGATTCCAGTAAATAAACAGAATAATCATTTAGCTTAATGAAATTGAAATGCATAAGCTGCTGCAGCTGTAAAATTAGAAAAACTAATTTTTTTTATATTGTAACGTCTGAGAGGAAGAAATGAAGCTAAACTCGATCATGCAAACACAACAAACGTAAAGCAAATATTGCAGCGTGTAATTTCACCTCCAAACCGAGGTGTAAATGTATTACCGGTTGGTGAACGCAGAGGCAGAGAGCGTGCACTGATGTGATGATAATGACAGAAGAGGGACTGTCTCACACACACACACACACACACACACATGCACACACACACTTTCCCTCGGGGGATTTGCTCGCCCCGCTGAGTGGCTCGGTTTGCAATATGAAGCACAACAGGCAGGATTTCTGTTGGGACTCTTCACGCTACGCGTCTCATTTGAAAGTGATGCAGACAGGATGATGTCACTTCCCTCCACTGAGCTTGAATTTCATGTATAAAAATCAAGTTCCTCAAAAACAACACTGAGGTTTTGAAGCAACAAAACGTAAGAAATTGTATGACAAACTGCAAAAACACAAATCTTACAGTGTTTTTGGTGTAGTTTATTAGCAAACTGGAAATAAGACAAACTAACAAGTAACTTTTCAGCAAGATTTAGATGCTTGTTTTAAATCAATTATTCATTAACATTGATGAAAAAGTTCTTGTTCACAGGAAAATTATAATATGGAAAAAATGTCTTCACATAAATAGTAAAAAAGGAATAAAATCTTCTGCCATAAAAGCTCAGAAATTGTCTTAAAAAGAACACAAAGTTTCTGAGTTTCAACAGTTAAAAATTTGCTAGAAAAAAAAACCAAACAAAACTTTGGATTAGTCTCAGAATTTTTCGAGAAAAATTTCTAAATTTTGAAATTAATCTCCAAAATTTTTACTATTAAGTTTCTGTTGAATGCCAGGAATTTCTTCCTTTTTTAAATAAAAAAATTCTAATTTCTTTTGCAGCAAAATGTGGACTTTCCGAACTCAGAAATGTCCTTCCTTTTTCTAGAAAATATTTGTGATTAAAATTAATTTTTTTAATTGTTTTTCAAGCGAACTTTCAGCTGTTCAAACTCAGGAGTTTCTGAGTTTTGTCTAGAAAATTTCTGAGATTCATCTAAAAATTTGTGACTTTTGTCCAAACATATTTTTGACTTTTCAAACTCAGATATTTGTAAATGTTTTCTAGAAAAATTAAAAAAAATTAAAAATTGGGGCACAAATTGACTCCTCACCCTAATGCGCCATCATATAAAAGTGAGTAAATTAATTTATTTGACGTAAATCCCTCCGTGTGACCATGTGAAATCAAACACATGCTCCTGCAGCAGAGGTCAGCAGGGTCACGCGTGGGTCGGTCAACTGAAACAAAATGGCGGTGCCACCGGCGGGGCGTGGAAGAGGCTGACAGGCGGACCGTGGCAGCGTCTCCTCCTGTGACTGACAGCCGATCCCAATTAACCTCAGACAGAAAAACACGCACAAGTACACCTTCTCTCCGTGTCACACACACTGGTGAGACACTGATTTTACACTAAAATACACCTTTACACCCTCTGAGAGTCAAATTATATAGACTATATAGTTAATAAAATGAAATTAGTAATTAAGACAAAACTTTACAAAAATATTCACACTTTGCATTTAAGATGAACAAAAACTTCTTTATTCTACTTGAAACTCTTCAAGTGATAGTTTTAGCTTCATATTATGTTGAAAAAATAATTGTAATAAAAAAATCATATTAAGCATCTTTGCCATCTAATTGGTTGATCCAAGAAATTATCATCAGATTTTCTTGCATTTTAGGCAAGAAAACGTTTTTCAAGCCTTATTTGTCTTCGTTAAAACTGAAGTGAATTAGTTATCCGCATTTGTTTGTGTATTTCTAAAAAAATGTCTTAAATAAAGTTAGAATTTTACATTTTTTATTGAATTGATCGGTTCATCGTCAGAATAATTGATTAATCAATAACTGATATAGTCCTTAATTGCATTTGTAAATAAATTACACCTCTGACACGAATTCCCACTTAAAAATATTTATTTTATTCCCCACAGCAGGAGAAATGTGACTCTGGCTCCCTCTAGTGGCGATATGGATGCAAAACGAAATGCCTTTAATTGGCCTATTTTGTTTAATTGACCAAAACAAAGTAATTGCAATTTAATAATAAAACATACTTCTTTTATAATCAAAGTAAAATACAGAAGAGACCATTTTTGAGTAATTTAATCTCAATATAAATTCATTTGTACCGTTTCTGGCCTCAGAACATTAGTGAACAAACACAGAACCCATTAAACAAACATTATATTTTGGTGATTTGTTGCTGTATTTAGATATTATTGTTTTCTATTGTGTAATTATGTGAATAAGCTGCATTTGGTTTCCGGCCAGTAGATGGCAAAGTTTACCCCATCTTGTTTTAGAAATTAGTCATATAGTGCCCTGAAAAGCTACAAAGCATTATTTATCCCTATTATTATTTCATTAAAACAAAACTACTGGTCGAATTTCTAGTGCAAATATCTTAGTACATTGAAATAAGATGAAACTGACTTACAAGTTACTTTTAAGCAAGAAATGTCAATATTAAGAAATAATTTACTGATATTGATTTTAAAAAGTACTAGTTACTTTGTCGTGTTATTTCACTTGTGGCATTGAATAAGGTTTTTTTTATAAGTTAAATATTCTGCCAGTTGAATATTTAACAATAATATTAAGTGATTCTTGATTTAAAACAAACTGCTGAACATTTACTTATAAGTTCCTTTTATCTTATCTGAGGTGCAGTAAGATATTTTCTCTAGAAACTAGTCTAAAAATACTTGGTAGGATTTTGTGTTTTTGCAGTGTTCCCAGGTCATTTACGAGTAATTAAATTAGGACAACCGGAACTACTTCCGGTCAGAGGCCCCGCCCACTTTGAGCCGTTTATGAAAGTTTATTGATCAGGATGAACTTCCTGAGTGTTTCTCAGATTAATGTGGGAATAAAATAAATCTCTGGTTCTGTTTGGACCTCCGGCGGTGCTGTGGGAATGGCGAACCGGCACCAGATGAAAGAAGCGCTCCAGCAGCGCATAGAGTCACTGAACCAGCAGCTCCACGCTCTGAGTCTGGACATCTGGACCCGACCGGAAGTCGCTGGCGAGGAGGTGAACGCTCACGACGTGCTGGTTCGGTTCTTTTCCGAGCAGGACCAGGCATGGACGGTCCAAAGCCACTACGAGCTACCGACAGCGTTCCGGGCCAGCTGGGGTTCGGTCGGGACCGCCGGGGAACCCCGGCGGCTGAACGTGGGCTTCCTGTGCGAGTATGACGCGCTGCCGGAAATTGGGCACGCGTGCGGTCACAACCTGATAGCGGAAGTAGGAGCTGCTGCTGCTGTGGGGCTGAAAGCGGCGGTGGAGACCCAGCCGGGGCTCCCAGTGGAGGTAACGGTCCCTCACTGGGTTATACTGGACTCACTGGGAGGAAGAGCAAAGTCTCAGAGGCACCAGTTCCCTAGATAGCTAATTGGTAATAATTACACCAGGCGTCTATAGAATATCAGAAGTACCAAATGTCAATAAGTCCTGTATCATGTTTTAAATATCGACACCTTCCTAAAGAAATGGGCGATGTTATTTTTCACCAAAAGTAATTTATTTATTGATTTATTGGGTTAACACTCAGAAATTTCTTTGTTTTTCTTAGAAAATTTTAGAAATGAAAATTTTCTCTTTTTTTTTTTCTTTCTACAATCTCCCTAATATGACGTTCACCATCTCAATGATCAATAAACTTTAATTTTGTAAAGGAAACTTTACATAGGGAGAGGAAGATACATCCATCCTTCCTTCTTGCCTTCCTTCCTGACTGTCTGACTTACTCTTGTACTTCCATACAGGGAGCAAAAAAAAGATTTTTTTTATACAGTTCTGTGTCTCCTCCATTTCATCATCTTGTTTGCGAAAACTTTATTTTGATCAAATATATAAACAATAATTTCTGTTTACTGGTTGAGCTGGTAGTTTGAAGGATGATGTAAGCAGAAGCTTGGTTGGAGAAACTTCTCTAAACATGAAAACAGTCTCTGCTTTCATGATGATAAAGATGCATACAGTCTTATAATGTTGACTTTATTTTAAAGGTGACCTATTATGATTCCTGGAACAGGCTAAGATTAGTCTAAAACATGTTTATTACATTTGTTACACAAAATTGTTATTACATAATGAGAATTTAGTCGGCCTAGTTCTGGCTGTTTTCAGATGTTTTACAGCGTCTTGTCACTTTAAATCTGCTGCTGGCTTCGCCCCTGAACTGTACATTTGCAAAGGCTCATAAAAATGGCTGTCAACAAATGCACAATTATACAACCACACATTTTTGAAAAGCAGAAGTGGAGCCTCCTGCACAACCAGCAAGAATACAGCAAGTGATTTCTAGATTGCAGGTCAACAACAAAGCACTTGTCTTTTCCAGCAGCCATTGTACAACCCATGCAGCAGTAAAACAGCTGACCAGTCGTGCTGGAGCTCCCCTGGGGTTGCTAGGTAACAGAGCAGCTCCGGTTAATTTATGACGTTATATTCTGGAAGTTTTTCGAGCGGCTAATTTTTCAGACACCAAAAATCTTCAACTTACTGCCAAGAAACGGTTGGGAGGGTTTTCTAAACACTTGGGCTTTTCTTATAAACAGTACAAAAATATGGAAAAAAATGTAAATTTTGCCTAATAGAGCCCGTTTAATAGCCAGTTCACTTCTTTGGATCATGACTGGCACATATAAGCTGATATTTACATCAGGTTGCTGAACTCTTTTAATCCCAGATAACTGTTCTGGGAACACCGGCAGAGGAGGCGATTGGAGGAAAGATCGACCTGATCCGAGCCGGGGCTTTCACTAATGTGGATCTCATCTTCATGGCTCATCCGGCTCAGCAGGATGCCTCCTTCCTTCCCACCGTCACAATCGCTGAGTGAGCTCCTTTCCTTTCTTCTCTTTCTCCCTTGAAATAAAAACCTAAACTAGCCATGTTGGTGTCACAGGGTGTCAGTGAAGTACCACGGGAAGGCGTCTCATGCTTCTGCGTATCCGTGGGAGGGGGTGAACGCTCTGGATGCTGCTGTGCTAGCTTATAGCAACCTCTCAGCGCTCAGACAGCAGCTGAAGCCTGAGTGGAAACTTCATGGTGAGGGGAGAAAAGTTAACGGCTATATTTCAGTTTGATTAGCCTGCTACAGAGAAAATTGTGGGTGTTCGTTTGTCAAAGCCATATTTTCACCATGTTATCCATTCAATTATAAATACTCAGTGAAATCCAAAAAAGACACTAGCTGTATTTTTATTAAGAAATGAGCGCAAAACTTTGTTGATATTCCGCTAATGTTAAAAAAAACCCACAATTTTGCAACTGCGGTGTTTCCATTAAATAAGAAACAATTAAAACCACACGAGTACATTTGTTCAGATAATTATCGTTAAAAACATGATGTGTCATCATCATCCTCCTGCCACTTCCGTCATCTTCTTTGTCATTTCCACCAGTAGCAACATCCCGCTGTGGGTCATGTGACTTGTAATGCGAAAAAAGTGTTTCCAATGCAGTTTTGCGAATTTCGTAAATTTTTGTGTTTATATTTTTTTAGCCATATCAAAATTGGTTTATTTGGCAATAGATTATTTTTGCATCATATGAGTCACATGATCAACAAGATGTTTTTTTGGAAAACATGAGTTTTTTTTCCAAAATTGGCTTGTTCCTATTAAGTGTTTATTTTTTATTCTAATTTCCTTGTTGATAAAACAGTAGCTGCATTTTCATTGAGCAAATTGGAATTATGAAAATAAATTTGCTTAATGGAAATGTGCCAATTTTGAAAAAAATAGAAATTCTTTTTGATGTTTTCTTTAATTGGTATGATGTCATTAAACAAATTTAATTTTGTAATTCCTATCTGCACAATTATATGGTTAGTTTAAAACATTTAATTATATGTGCCAAATGTAAACCTTGTTACGGCATATAAAAAGAAAATGGAGGCTCTCTTTTCTATCCTCCATTTTTCTTTGTTTCTGTTTTCCTTCCTAACAGGCATCATCAAACACGGAGGGGTGAAGCCCAACATCATCCCTGCATACTCAGAGCTGGAGTTTTATCTGCGAACTCCGCGGCTCAGCGATCTCTGGGAGCTGAAGGCCAAAGCCGAGGCGTGTTTCAGAGCTGCGGCTCTGGCCACAGGCTGCCAGGTGAGCTGCTGTCCATGACTCACCTGTCGTCTAGCATCATCTTTTTTTTTTTTTTATCTCATTGCTGTAATTATGCTCTAGAATGTTTGTTGCTGTTGCATAACTGCTACCTTTGAGCTATATGTCTCCGCAGTCTGCAGCTGATCTAAACAGGCTCTAGTTTCAGGAAACACACGAACAGAACAGCTTGAATGTGATCTTAACCTACATGAGAGCCTGGACAGTTTTTATTACATTTTCAATTAGTTTGGCTGTGTTAAAGGGGAAGAATTATGATAAAATTCACATTATGCATGTTTTTACATTTCCATTTGGGTCTCAGCTGCTTCTCAAACAACCTAAGTGCTTAGAAAGAAACACTCAGATGATTTTTTTTTGGCAATAAGTTAATGTTTTTTGGTGTCTGGGAAATGATCCAGACACCAAAAACCTACATAAAATTTACTTTTTTGAGCTTTACATCATGTCATAATGTTATTCCCGCATCAAAAGCATACCTGGCATATTGCCTTTAATCTTTCTCAAAGAATAGTTTAATTTCATTGTCATGTTTGCATCTTATTATCTACTGTGTGTGCATTTTATTTTGCTTGTTTAAGTTGTTTGAAATAAAGTTACTGGGGAAAAAGATGACAGGAAACAGTCTTCACCACTTCAAAATAAGAGCATGAATCGAAACCACTAACTGCTTAAAGAATTAACAATTAAAGAATAATTCAACATAGATGTCAAACCTTACTCAAGTGAAGGTTTACAAGATAGCCAAGTAAATTATAGTTTAGAATCTATCTTTTTTTCTTGAAAAAGTATTTGCTAAACATTTTCAAAGTTATCAAAAGTGCTAAACAAAAAACTAGCTCGGGTTAGAGGTAACAAACCGAGCTCAAATAGAAAGAAAAGATTAAACTTATGAGATTGGAACTATATGGTAACACAACAATTATAAATAGTGAGGATTATTCTTTTAATTTTTTTAAGTAAACTTGCCAGTTCTTTTAAATCTTAAATTATAAACACACTGTGACTGCTCCCTTTGGTCCCTGTAGGTGGAGATAATCTACCCGGCCCACACCTACTCTAACATTCTGCCTAATGACACACTGGCAACCCTGTATAAAAGCAACGGAGAAGCTTTGGGAATGGTGTTTCCTGAGCAGCCAGCCAGCTTCTCTGGTTGGTAAATATTTCATCTTTATAAAAACATTCTCCTCTCTGTCTGTTTTGCAATGATAACATTTAGCAGCAGGTCCTGTTTACAGGATTGTGTCGACACAGAATCATTATCACAGTGAATTTCTAATTATCCGGCAGGTTCCACAGACTTTGGCAACGTTTCGTTCATAGTTCCTGGGATCCACCCGTTCTTCCACATCGGCACCGACGCATTAAACCACACAGAGAAATACGCTGAAGCAGCAGGTACAACAAAATTGTCAGATTATTATATTTAGCTAAAACTAGCAAAAACATCGTTAAGTGAAGCAAATAAAAACTATAATTAATGGAGAAAAAGACAACTGGAAGAATAATGAATGTTTAAAACTAAACTAAGCTAAAACAGACTAAAATTAAATATGTAATATTCTTGTTTATTAATCTATTTTTACATAGTTCCCACAAGTCTGAACCGGAAGTGATTGGCACCATCTTGGTAGGCAAAATATAGATGAACGGTGGCTTCCAAACCAACAAAAATAAATTATATTGACAGTCTCTAGCGATACGGAAAAGGAAAACATATCAACAAAATGGCTGCTATTGCGAGCAAAACATTTCAGACGATATGGACAAGCTACCTCCGATCTCATACTATGACATAGTTACCTACCTACTGATCACAAAGAGTTAAATCCATGGATGCATATAATCAATGTTTAAATGGATTTGTAAAGGATGTACAAACCCAAACAAAATCCTGGGGACTGGCAGAGTAAGTACACGTAGCAAGATACATGTATGCTACATGTCCAAAAGCTACACAAGCTAAGCTAACTTTGCTAGCTAGGCAGTAAGTACTGCAGTAAATATCACTGATATTTATCTTAGTATTACTCAGAGGTGGATAGAGTACTCAAAAATTGTAATTGAGTAATAATTATAATTTTTATAAATTAAATATGAACAAGGTGAGAGCTAGTTCTAAGTTTGTGGCTTGTTTATTGTAGTCATAGTAACGCCATCACAACTGCCTACCAAGATGGCCGTCAGTTACAAAGTTCACTGAAGTGTGAACACATGATATGAGAAATGTGTATTAGCCTTTTGAACTGATGTTAATTTATCCCCCAAAGCCCAACACACGCAGTTTAAGTCAGCTGTCGGCAAATTACGGCGCTCCATACGCAAAATGGCAAAGTGTAGGAGAAAAAAAACAGTCAGTTGGTTGTTCAGCAAAAATGTAGTCTATTGTTTGAAAATAGATGAAAAAACTAGAACTACTACTGTAGCTAATAAAAACTATGTTTAACTAATAATACTAAGTATTAAAAACTAGCAAACTAAATTAGACAAACAAAAAGTCATAATGAAATAAAACTATTGGTTTCTGGCTATAAAAATGAACTCAATGAAGATCCTTTCCATGTCATGTGTTGATTTCTATTTTTAGCGTTTTATTTTCCTTCCTGCGCCAGGAGCCGAGGAGGCCCAGTTGTACGCCCTGCGGGCGGCCAAGGCTCTGGCTATGACAGCTGTGGATGTGCTGTGCTGCTCGGATCTGCTGCAGCGAGTGAGGGACGACTTCAGGCTGGCCAAACTCAGAGAGGAGAAGTGACCAGAGGGCAGAAACAACAACTCGCACTGAGACACACAAACTCTCCGAACTCGGTTTCACTTCTAGAATTAATGCTAAAACAGCAAATTAATGGCACTTTGAAACAAATTTCAATGTATTTTATATGATAAACCAACACAAGTGTTGTAAAAAGGTGAAGCGGAAAGAAAATTAATAATTATGATTATGAATTCATTTTCTTTTACAAATAAAAAAGTAAGTGGTGTGCACAGTTTACTAAAAGCTCAGCAGGGCTGCAAAAACATGAAATCTTAACAAGTATTTCTATTTCTTGCGCAAATATCTTAGTTTAGTTGAAATAAGACAAATTTAAATTACAAGTAACTTTTCAGCAATGTAATAACTGGTTTTAAGCCAATAATTAATAAAAAAAAATTAACTTATAAAGAAATTTTTCTGTGGTAAAAGTGAAATAATCTGCCTGTGAAACTAATACTTTACTACTGATTAAGCTCCTATTATGCTGTAAAGTTACTTGTAAGTAATTTTGTTTTATTTCAAGTGTGGTAAGATATTTACATTAGATATTAGACAAAAACCACTTGATATTTGTCATTTTTGCAGTGAAAACATCTGTTTACACACTGAATCTCTACAGATGTTAAGTGTTACAGTGGAGATCATAAACCAACCAAAATACTTGGTAAGAGTTTGCCGTTGTTCCGTCTTTGTGTCTTTTACAGAATAGTTTTCCAGTTTTTGAACTCTCTCATCTCCAGCAGCTTTTATGTGATGAAGAGTCGGATATTTCCCCCAAGGCTGCTTGGAGATGAAATGCAGAGTTAAAGGAAAACGCTCAGAGCTGAGTCTCTTTCACAGGTGAGCAGGAACTCATGATGTGGCCTCCAATGAATGTTAATGCTGCAATGTGCCTCCCTAACTGCAGTGGGTGCTTCACTTTGAACTTTTTTTTTTTTTTTAAACATTTGGTGTTGGACCAAACTGGGGTTTATGCAATTTACATTCACACATCCTGTCATTTAGATCTTAATGATGTTTTCACGACTGACAGCTAAAGTGGCACAATACTGGGAATTTATACAAAAAAAAGCAGCATCAGTTCAAAGACATAAATTGGGTACACAAGTTCTAGCTTCGGTTTGACATTTTTTTAAATCCAGAGTCAAAATTTAAAGGTCTAAGAAACTATAAGCATTTTATATCCCCAAAAACAAACTCCTGGTACTTTTGGTTTGATATTTTATCACTTTTTTGATCAGAATTGGTGGATTTTGTGGCACAAACACAACTTTTAATCTATTTTCAATAGAACTGAATTCCAGAAACTTAAATGTTTGCCTGCTTTGTGTATTAAAAAGCTACTTATAATGTATAATTTGGATTATTACTGTTGGAGGATTCAACTGCACCAAAATCCTAACAATTCAAACCCAATCCAAGTTGATCGGATTAATCAGAATCAGGTTCCAGAAAAAACCAGAAAATACAAAGAACATTGATTTAGCTGTCAAACATGGTGGTGGCAG
Organism: Poeciliopsis retropinna; assembly: GCA_010277075.1. NCBI lineage: Eukaryota > Metazoa > Chordata > Actinopteri > Cyprinodontiformes > Poeciliidae > Poeciliopsis > Poeciliopsis retropinna. Next base: position 2,362,957 of record VMRM01000018.1, read on the forward strand.
CATCATTGTCAGGTTTTACTGCTAAATCGCTCAAATTAGGTCCAAAACCTACTTTAACTTTCTCGTAAATAGAAAACAAGATGGTAGATGCGTAATTTGTAAAAAAAAATTCTTAATGATTGATGCAAAATCATTCAACCACAGAAAAAGAATAGTTTGAATAAATAACTATGAGCTCAAAATTAAAGTTATTCCAGTTTTGTAAATGTTTTGCTTCAGTTTTCACTCTTAATTTTTTCTAATTTCTTTCTTTTATTAAGGTTAAAAATAATAATCACAGCCATGCATGTCAAAGCTCTTCGTCATTCTTATATTGCATGCAAGAGGGAATTTACATCAGCTGTGATAAATTCAGCGCAAACAATTTTCACATTTTTAAGAAAATAAAACAGTTCTCTTCAATCTTTAGTTTACCTCAATCAGAATACGTTTGGTCATTTTACAAATTAAATATATACAGAAGAAGATTAGGGTGACTGACAAAATAAAAGGATTCTGAATTTCTTTCTGACTTCTAAAGAATTTTGAATTTTCTCAAAATTCAGATTTTTTTCTAAGAATTCTGTTTCCTCATAATTCACTTTTTTTCTTATAATAAAGATTTTTTTTCTTCAGAGCTCTGACTTTAATATTCTGAAATCAAAATTCTGAGAAAAAAAAAAGTTTTTTTTCAGTGGCCCTAATCCTCTTCCGTAGATATCGCTATTTCATTTCACCAAAACTTTATAATAAAAGATAAAACTATCAACTAACAGGTTATAGTGAATATCAAAGCCTCACAACAACAACATAGGAGATCAGCTTCAGTATAAAAAAAATAAATTAACATGAAATACAGATGTTTAAAAAAAATACTAAAACAGGTGTTTGGGATTTACTTCTTATGTATTCATATATTTTAAAACCCTAAACCTAAACCTAAACAGATTGGCAATAAAGCAGTTCACTGATCAAAAATGTATGTAACATAAACTGAGTCATGATGCAGAAAATCTGGAAATCTAACATAACTGAATACAAAACTTTAACTTATTGTAACAAAAATTTGTTTAGAAAAACTCAGAAATTTTGAGACTAATCTCAAAAAAATTCTACAATTTGTTTGTAGAAAATTTCTAATTTTCTACAAAAACTTTGAAATTTCTACATTTCAAGTTTAAATGTTTTAACTTTTCAAACTCGCAAAATTTCTAATGTCAAATATTTCTAACAAGTTATTTTAAAGCTCAGAAATGTCCTCTTTTGTAGAAAACTTCTGAGATTAATTAAAATATTTCAGAGTTTTTTGACAAAAATGTACCCTTCTCCCTCATCTACAATGGCCCTACAATATTCTATTGGATATGAAAATCTCCATATCGCCAGTAGAAATACTTCAACATGTAGCATCATGACAAACTTCACATAAATGTGAATTTAAGTAAAAACTGAAGTTTAAATGAAGTCGGAATTAGAGGTATTAGCAGATAAATTCCCTTAAACCTTGGAAACAGGAGTTCATTTCAAAGTTTTTTTCCACTTTAATGTTAAATGAGTCGCTTTTCTCCCAACAGACCTGAAAACAGAGCGTCACTTCGCTCTTTTCCACATCTGTGTTGATTGTCAGGCCCAGTTTCTCTGCACAGCGGACATTTTTAAAAATGGCGGTTTGTCACTTTTTTCACAAAGTCCAACGTTGTCATCGACACCAGACACGCAAAAGCACACTGATTTGACGGAGTGATGAAACGGTGTTCTCAACAGTTTTAAGTGGCTGGGGCAAGAAGGCAAAAGTTTTCCATCTGTTGTTAATCCCCAGTTTATCCTCAGACAGAGCTTCGGGTTAGCTTCTGCGCTAGCCAGTCGGCTAAACAGCCCGCTAGCTCGCTAGCCATCCGGCCAGCTAACTAGCCTGCTGGCTATCTAGCCGGCTAACTAGCCCGTCGGCTATCCAATCGCGTTCTATCTAAAGCATCCCAGTTTACGAGTATATGGACCAGTAAATGATGTTGAAGAGGATGTACGCGCCGGGGAAGACGACCCGGGAATATTTGTCTATGGCGTGGGTGTCTATCCAGATGTTGACGTAGCTTCGGGACGCCTTCACCTGACCCGTGATCTGAGGGTCGTTCAGCGCCACTTGGGCCAGGATTCGCTCCTGGCGCCCGCCGTTCTCAGGTATCCCATAATTCCCCGTGGTGTTGATGTCCATGGAGCCGTAGCCAGTGATTTGTGGGTCGATCATCATCTCGTCGGGGTTTCCGATGCCACATGTGCACGGCAGCTAAACGATGTAAACAAACATAAAAGGTGCATAAATCACATTTACTTAAAGGTGATCATGTCTTTAGTCATTTCATAAATTTTTTGTTCAAAATTATTCTTAGATAATGAGGTTTTAGTTTGGTCTGTTCTGAAGTTTAGAGTATGACAGGGTGTTAGAGCCACGCTATGAAAATAAAAATTAGAAAATTACGAGAATAAAGTAATATTTTTATGAGAATAATCATAATTATTATGACTTTATTCCCACAAGATCACAACTTTATTCTTGTAGTATTTTAACTTTATTATCGTATTATTTCAACTTTATTGTCATACGACTACTCTTAGTTTTATTTATTTATTTAATATTTAGTAATAATAAAAATTAGTATAGCTCTAATACTCTGTTGTATTTGACCTCCTTTTGGAATGAGCTGTTTTAGGGCGTCTTGTCTCTTTAAATCTAAATAAGCTGCTACAGACCAGGCCCCTCAATGTTTTCACTCGCACATAAAAATGTCTGCAAACAGATGCGCAATTATATAACTATACATCTTTGCAAAGCAGAAGGGGAGCCTCCTACACAACCAACAAGAATGCAGCAAGTGGTTTCTGGATTTCAAGCCAACAACAAAACACTTTTCTTCTCCAGTAGTAAAATCAGCTGACTGAACCTGCTGGAACTCTGCTGGGGTTGCTAGGTAACATAGAACTCTCCTAGGGTTGCTAGGTAACAGATAGAACTCTCCTGGGGTTGCTAGGTAATAGATAGAACTCTCCTGGGGTTGCTATGTAATTGGCTAGGCTTCACTGGGGTTACTTGGTGAGGGACAGTTCCTGCTGATTAGTGGCATTACATTCCGTAGTTTAATTTTCCGGATACCAAAAATAACTAACTTATTGCAAAAAAAAAAACAAAAAAACCTGCTGAGTTTTTTTAAGCACTTGGGATGTTTTTAGAAGCACTACTAACCCAAATGGAAGAACAAACACTTGCAAAATGTGAATTTTGCATAATATATCCTTTGTTGTCAAAGGTAATAAACTGTCTTGTCTCTAAAGTGTGCTTCTTTCTGTATCATACTAAGGGCATTGAAATGAGTTTGCTGTGGGAGATTTATTGAAGATGTTTTTGCTGGAAATGTTCCTCGAGGTATGTGGGCAGTTTGGCTCCATATGCCACAACATTTGGCACATGAAGAATAGCAGCTCCGCATTCCCAGAAATAATTTACCGTAGCCCTCTGAGGAGCTTAAAGACAGACGATTCAGAAAATATTTATCTGTTTTTTGGAAACGGACATGAATCATTAACGCTCGTTTCTGCCAGTTTGGAAATATTTTCCGCATAAATCAGGTCAGCCTTCACTGATGCATCAATGAACTCGATTTAAATGTCTGAGTTTTCTGTGTTTAAACAGGTTTTCTTTCACCACAGCAACAAAATTTAGATATTTTCTGAGTTTCTAAGCCGATATTGACCAAAATATGCTTTTTAGTATATAGTTTTGGTTTAAAAATGTGTTGTTTCTCAGCAGAATTAATGAAATATTGAAATGTCACCAACATAACTGCGACTGCACAGATTGATGTTGACAAATCTTATAAATTACATGTAGGCAAATGTATATGAAAACCTTATTTTTTTAGCACATTCCTTTATACATTTGGAAATTATCCCAGATCTTTGTAGTAAAATTAACTGAGTAAAAAAACTCCAGGAACGCTAATTAGAATGTGGAACAACATTTTATTTAGTCTTTTTAACTTTTATCTTCTTTCTGCTACTGAAGACAAACAATGTGGAAAAGTCAACAGGATAGCTGGTGGTGCATTCAATTTCTAGTCAGACTGGGACACAGACAAATTCCAATGTCCCAGTCAGAAAAAAACAACTGGAACGCCCTCCGAAGTCAAGCTTCCCACTGGGAAAGTTGATCCCAGTTACGATTTGTAAGGCAGTCTTTGCGTTTCAAAATGGCTGCTCCATTAACAATAGCATATAAGAGTGAATCTAATGTCAATACTGAACAAATTTAAAGTGATGATTGCTTATGGAAAGTAAAGCTTAAAATGATGTAAGAGGTACTGCTAATAATGTTTACGGGTGCCGCCATGTTGAAATCTCCAACTACCTTAACTGGAACGCTGTGACAATTTCCAGTTTTTTATATTCTCTTACAAAACCAACATTAAATATTTAAAAGCTCTCTGGTTTGAAAAATGTTGCCATCAGATCAAAATCATATTTATGTTTTACAGCAGGCAGAAAACATGGAAAAAAATCCAACAAGCAAGCAAACAGAAATAACTTACTCTCTCCCTCAGCTTCCTCTCTTTCCTCTCCTGCACAGTTGAGAGGTAGTTCACAGCCGCGTACTCGATCACCGAGAGGAAGACGAAGACGAAACTGACCCAGAGGTAAATGTCCACGGCCTTGATGTAGGACACGCGAGGCATGGAGGCGTTGACCCCGGTGATGATGGTGGACATGGTCAGCACTGTGGTGATACCTGAAGAGAAGACGACAAACACTTGGGTAAACACACGGGGAATTAAAACTGACGCTCCGCTCTGTAATGTTAAACCAGGTTTATTTAAATGGCACAAAACATAACACAGTCAACAAAAAGAAAATATATTGACTCTTGACCAATGTGCAAGAGAAAGACACATTAACATAATGGCTGCTGTTGGGATCGACCCATATGAATCGGATAATGAAAATAATGTGGAAAAGATGTGGACAAACTGTCTCCGACCTCCTAATGTGATGCCTACCTTGTAATCTAAGTAGGTAATGTATGCGTTCATAGATTATGAGAAGTGTAATCTCAACAGCAGCGCAAACAAACCAATTGAAACACCCAACGGTAACAACTAGGGAGCTTAATAAGTCGGCCACACGTTCATAGATTACAGGAAGTGTAGTCTATGAACACATCAAATAAAATGCTTAAACAGACAGAATACTGAACAAGGTTCTGGTGACTGGTAGCGTAAATATATGTAGCAACAAACACGTAGGCTACATCTCCGTCTTAACTAGCAGGTAGAGGCTACATTAGCTAATCTAATTTTGTTTATTCAGCAGGAAGTACTACAGTAAATATCACTGAAGTTGATCTTTGTTTTACTCAGGAGGTTACAGTACTTAAACTGTAATTGAGTAATAGCTCTAATGTACTTCTATTATTTATAAATTGGGATTAAGAATGAGGCGAGAGCTAGCTTGTGGCTTGCTTATTGTTGTCATAGCACATAGGATATACATAGTACATCCTGTTTGCAACCTGAGAAAACGAGAGCATTTAGAGTTTGAACAGGAGGGCTGTTGCTGATATTATCCTAAAAGTTACATTTTAAAATTTAAAGTAGAATATATTTAAAATTGATGGCGAATTACTTGAGGTCTAACACTGTTTTTGATGGAGGAATAGCTCAGATTCTTTGAGTTAGATGTTTTTATGTGGCTGTTTTCTTCAGCTCTGACTCTCAGAAGAATCTCTTCATTAGATCCGTCTCACCCTGAAGGATCTAACCTTCCTGAAGACAAAAAAACTTTTTTCTTTAGCTTTATGAACAGCCTCTGCATTTCTTTTCTCCTGTTTATTTATTTCATGTTGCAGCATTCAAGACCAAAAGAAATAGGATTTTTATCACTTTATAATCTTGTAGCAAGGTGTAACATTAAAATGTTTTGTAATGTTTAAAGCAGGGATGAGGCAGTCATTTTCTTTATTTAAAGGCATAAACTTATTTTGGATTCATTAGCATGTCACGTTGAAACAGTTCATGGTGAGTCTGATCAGACAAATGAAGACTAATCAGGTCAGAGTGGGGGTTGCAACCCCACTCTGCTCAGTTCTGCCTATAATGAGCTGTTTTAGGGCCTCTTGTGGCCTCTTATAACCAAATATGCTGCTCAATGTTTACACTTGAATGTAAAAGTGGCTGCAAACAGATGTGCAATTAAACATCTGTACATCTCTCAAAAGCAGAAGTGGATCCTCCTGCACAAACAACAAGAAGATAGCAAGTAGTTTCTGGACGGTAAGTCAACAACAAAACATTTGTCTTTTCCAGCAGCCATTGTACATTGCATACAGTGGTAAAACCAGCTGACCACACGTGTTGGAATTTTTCTTGGGTTGCTTGGTAACGGGTTGGGCTCAACTGGGGTTTCTACCAATTTTTGGTAGAAAGAGGGAAAAAAAGAAAATATGATAGGTCATGAAAATGTAATTAACTGATTTTTTGCGCAATGCGACAGGCCTGGACTCAACTATCGAGATGTTTTTGAAACAGCTCATTTTCCAGACACCAAAAAACATAAACTTATTGCCAAAAACCGGCTGGATGTTTTTTTTAACCACTTTGAAGAGGTAGAAATCCAATGGAAGTACAAAAATACCAATTATGCATAATAGAAAATGTACCAACATCAAGAGGTATACATTTAATTAATCTAGTATATGTAATTTTTGCAGAGTTGGCATTAAAACACTCAAATTATGTACCTAAATTATTGAGAAAGCTTTATAGAGGGTATTTCTTAGTAAAATGTATCTACCTAGCGGCACCCTGGCAGGCACGGCCCTGCGATCAATCCAGAAGGAAACCCAGGACAGCATGACCATCAGCGTGGCGGGGAAGTACGTCTGCAGCAGAAAAAAGAAGATGTGGCGCCGCAGGGTGAAGTGGATGTACAAACGGTTGTACCAGCCTGCAGCACAAAAAGAGAGACAGCGCCAGTTATTCCCACATTGTCGGGCAGCTGATGAGCCGTGTCAACACTGTAGGAATTGTCCCTGCAACTTTGGCAGAGAAAGATAGCACACAAAATCCTTTTCATGCACTGAGTCGCTGGAAAGTGACATGTGGTTGTGCGAACAGTGCAGAGCTTTCTGTGGGTTTCCTGCAGAGCACAGCAGGTTCACAACAGCCTGTCTGCTTCAGTTCGCTGCAAGGATTATGGATTCTTCACTGCAAAAACACAAAATCTTACCAACTATTTTCTAGAGCAGATATCTTGCTGAACTTAAAGTAAGACCGAACTATCTTTCAACAAGATACAGGAGCTTGTTTTAAGTCAATAATTCCTTAATATTGATAGAAAAAATTCTTGCTTCATTTTACTAATAATGTAGGAAATATGTCTTGTTATAAGTGAAATAATCTGAGAATGGAACATTAATATTAAGGAATAATTGACTTAAAACAAGCTAATATTTCTTGCTGAAAAGTTATTTTTATGTTAATTTTATCTTATTTCAAGTGTACTAAGATATTTGTAGTAGAAACTAGACTAAAACTACTTGATAATAGTTTGTGTTTTTGCTGTGTTCTTCTGTTTGCTCTGCAGACGGCGGGTTCCTGTATGAACCGGCTGATCCTTGTTGTTCAAACTGACATGAGAAATGAAGTTTTAATTCATCCGTGCAGTGGCTACCTGTGCTGCTGTAAAACGCCAGCTTTGTGGTGGTGTGAAACTTTTGGATCAGGAACTGGGACAGAGATATTCTGTCGTCCGTGTTCAGAGATTCGTTTCCTTTCTTCCAGTACAGCATCAGGTCGTCATCTGTGTACGCATCTGTTTGGGAAACATGTAGAAAATGTAAAACAGTTTACGTTACAAAACAATTTTAACCCATTTGAATAATAAACTGAACTTGGATCCAGGGCTAGCTAAGCTAGGTTGGTGGCGTTTATCGTTTATTAATTTCCCTTTTGGATCAATAAAGTATTTTTGAATTTGAATTAACGCACTAATTCTTTGGTTTCCTAGCAACAACCTGCTGAGGAACGTGTTACCTAGCAACAACTTGCGCAGCAGCAGTTTACGATTTTAACTGCTTAAAAATAAAAAAAACTGCGGAGGGAAAACGGGAACGGTTATGCCAACTGTTTGACGGTATTTCAGATATTTAAAACTCAATAACTACGAATATCGACTGATATGAAATACCTATTTCATATCAGTCATGATACGTTTTGCGACCATATTGTCCAACCCTGCGTCATATATATAAAAATACCATCAGTCTTCAGAAATTAAGAAATTACTTACGTTAAGAGACAGTAAATACAGTTTAATGTCTCAAGAAACTATATTAAGACAGTGTGAAACAATAACTTGTTTCACAGTTATTGGTGTGAAATTATGGAATAAATGATAATCTCAAATTATGTGCTTTTTTGTTACTTGTTTGTAAAATAATGTTTTATTTTGTTTCCCTTTTTTGAAATGTAAATTTTCTGAAAAAAAAAAAAGCTAATCTGAAACTTGATGAAAACGTGAACTACCCAGCATCATCAACAGGCGCTACGGTCTCTACCTGCCATGTGCCATCTACATGCTGCTCACCATGAAGTTTTACATGAGACAGACTTAAAAGTAAAGCGGCAGAAAGTCCTAAAACTTTAATGGCGCAGCAGATCTGAGGTTTGAGGGAATATCTGGTATGCAAAGCGGACATGTCAGTCTCGGCAGGGGGCAAGAAGAAAGCTCCTGAAGAGTGATGATATTAAAAATTACTGTCAGGCAACATGATCTGTGGAAAAGGAATCGACAGGAAGACTCTGGAGTCAGGCGGAAATATTTAATGTTTCTGATGGGAGGGGGGGATTTTGCTGCAAATATGTAACCAGACTTAAAATGTCAGTTTAGTCAACTTTATTGGAGTCTTTATCCTGTGCTTGTCCAGGTGCTTTATTTCTATTTGCATTTTTTTTTTTTTTAATAAAGGGAACCTATTGTGCAAAATTCACCGGTTGTACTTCCATTTCAGTTCGAACTGCTTCAAAAAACAGATTTGAAAAAACAAATGTTGGGATCTGGAATATGAGCCATTTCAAAAATATATGAAATGGCAACTTGACAAATCAGCAGGCTCTGTGCCATGGGTGAACCCAGCAAGGCCCAGCCCGTTGCCTAGCAACCCCAGCGGAACTCCGCCCGTCACCTAGCAACCCCAGCTCATTTCCACAACATTTTATCAGGTTAACTGTGTAAATAGCTTGTTATATTTCACATATAACAAGGGGAAATGTGTAGTTATATTTGAAATAATATCTTAGTGGAACTTTTAACTTTTAAGAAACTTTTAAAGATCAACATTAGAAAATTATTGACTTAAACTCCTATATCTCGCTGTAAAGTTACTTATGAAAGTAACTAAAACATTTGCAATAGAAACTAGGCCAAAAATATTTGATAAGATTTTACGTTTTTTGCAGTTTAACATTAAGTTCTGAGGGAGAAATTATCTCGAGAATGATGAATGCTGTTTTAGTTTTTGGTATTTCCAAACAAAACAGTTGAAAATAGAGCAGCTTATTTCATCTCACGTCTTATCTTAAACCCCAGCTGTAAAACAAAAGATCCAGGTCTGAAATGTTGAACTTTGCCCCTGGAAATCATTTCACTCACAGCTCTCAATCTCCAGTGAGCAGGTCTGGGTGTCCAGGGGGAAGCGGCTCAGGTCCATGTTGCACATGGCAGTGACTGTGACCCTGCAGAAAAGACAAAGCAGATCCTCCTTAAACCAAGACAGCAAACCTTCATCTGAATGTCAGATGAGAATCACTCAACCTGGAGCTGCTCTGTTTTATTTCAAGGAAACTAATTAGTGTCTTGTATTGCTGTGTTTAAAAAAAACTATTACCTTTTAAAATGTGATCAGTATTAATTATCTTCAGGTGTAAAAAGGGATGAGTCATGACTTAGAAAAGCCTCCTTGAAACTGTGAGATATCCTTTATATTCAATCAAGACCTGCAGCTGAACAAAAGTCTCTCAGCCTCCATTTTACCTGCAGTGCTGGCAGAGGAACGTCCTATTCAAAGCACCGTTCACACTTCCAACAACGGCTCAAAAGCCATAAAATGCATTTCTTGGGCTTTTTTATTTTTTTTGGAGCAGCATAACCCAATTAAAATGGAATATTTTAATTTGAGTACATTTATTTATATGGGAAAAATATAAAGAAAAAAATTTAATTTTTTACCTGCATCACAATTATTGACCTGCCTGTTATTAAAGATTTGTACATATACATTTAGCCAAGACTCAATCTCTCTGTTTTGACCCTAATTATTGGTTGAGTAAACAAGAATTATTAGTCAAAAAATTTTTTTTATCTATTTGAAAGTACTATTTTTATTACTTCACCCGATTCTGCCATAAGTGTGCTTTATTGTTGTCACCTATGGTATTTTAATTTCTTAAGAGGATCCCAAGACCAGTTGTGTGGTGATTCAATTTGAATTAAGTTGATTCAACAATACTTTATTAATCCCTAAAGGGAAATAAAACGTTGTTCTAACTTATAAGCCTCTTTTGCGCTGCACCGCTGGACCCGGGTTGACCCGGCCCGGCTTCAAAGCAGGGCTGATTGTTTTTGCATTGGCACTTCGAACGGAGCCGGGCTGGGCCGGGCCGGACCCTGCAGTGCAAAAAGGGCTGTATTAGCAGCAGTACTTGGACTTTTGTGATGATGACAGTTGTTCCCAGTTCAAAAACCACCTTGTTGCTATGGTTACGCATCATGCCGAAAAGTAACAAAAAAAGAATCTGCAAAAATCCTTCCAGCTGCATAGCATCCCAGATCAGACGGAATAGTTGATCAAAAAAGTAGTGTTTCTGCCAGGACCGGAGAAACTCATGTTTCTTAAAAAGAAAAATATCAGAATGAGGGGAAAACAATGCGACGCCAACATGTTGCCAGCTTTATAACAGAACTAACATGAACACCGTGTTGCCCAGTCTCTGACCAAAGATCATGGCTCCAACTGAAATCCAAGTACAGCTAAATAAACTTCACACATTGAGTTGTGTTACAGCAGCCGGACATAAAAAGTACTTTTTACTGTAAACATCCATTTTGAATTATTAGCGTCTATGAAGACTGACAAACTTACCATTGTCTAACCTTCTCTGGAGTTTACCAGGTTATAGTTACACCCCAAGAAAACAGGAACTCATGGATTGAGCTTAGATAGGAACTCTGATTAGCCAAAAGAGCTATTTTTTTTGTGTATTTTTGCGAACTTTGTTGTATCAATCAATCAATCAATCAAATTTTATTTGTATAGCACATTTCAGCAGCAACGCATTTCAAAGTGCTTTACATCATAACAAACAAAAACACAAGGTTACCCAGTGGGGGATTCTTGCCTTTGTATCCATAAAAGGTTTACTGTGTTATATGGAACAAAATACCTACCGGTATTTTTATTCCCACTCACAATCACGCAGTTTTGGCACTTCTGGCAACGGGCTTCTGAACTTTATTCAACTTTCAGTTTGAATAAAGTTCGACATCTGCTGGTTATCGCCTAATAAGAATTCCTGAAGTCGTTAGAAGTTTATATCCATGCTCTTATTGTGAAGTCTGTATTCTGTACCCAGAATGCACTGCAGAGCTAACGTTTATGATTACTGCTTTAAGATTAGCACAACTTCTTAGTTATCTGTGCCCACCACTGGAATATATAAAATTAACTTACTAAAATATGTTATGTGAAATTGTTAGGTATTATGTAGTATTATAAAACACTAATAAAAAATTTAAAAAATAAAATTACAACGACGTCAATATTACAAGAAAAAAAGTTAAAATGTGAATCAAGTCATTTGTCAAGAATAAAATCAGAGTATTACAAGAATTAAGTCATACAAGAATAAAGTGGAAATAAGACAAGAAAAAACTATAATATGATCATTTATGAGAATATATTAGAAGAATAATGTTATAATATTATGACCATTCTCGTAATACTATGACTTTAATCTTGCATTACTTTGACTTTATTCTCACACAATTTTATTCTCGTAATATTATGACTTTATTCTCATAATTTTATTATTTTTATTTTCCTAGTGTGCCTGATGATATTATCAAAAATGAAGCCATATTTTTAACCTCACTAGTTAAATGTTCTCAGACTAAAGGTTGGATTTTTTTCAAGTATTCTCAAACTATCTTTCTACATATCTTTATTAGGGTGCCGATAAGGAAGATAAAGAAAACAGTTACACTGAAAACATGTACAAACTGTTGCATGTACACCTGCATCATCACTGATCTTTGCTTTGTGAATTAGATAGAAGAAGAGTAAAAATAAGTTTGTTCTTACCTGAGACTGTAGAGAACGTTGCCGTCAGGGTAAACTCTTAACATGACATTATCAGTGGTGGTGTCGTGGATGAAAGAGCGTTTAGAGTGAACAAAAAACATATCAGGAACCCAAATCTTCTTCACCAGACGACTGTCGAAAGTCATGCTCTGGTTGTTGGTGCTGGGAAACGACAGCCGCTCATCTTTCCAGTAGTGACGCAGATACAAAGTCATGGTGAAGTCCTGCAGGAACAAAAATATTAAACAATATGAAACAAAGTTCTCATGCACTTGGCAGGACAAATATCCAAATTTGTCTCATAAGTGAAAATCTGATGAGATTAGATACAGATGAGCAACAAAAACATAACTTTTTATTTAAATTGATAGATTTAATCTTCCAAAAAAATTACGGATGTTAACCTAAAAAAAAAAAAAAAAGATACACATTTCATTTTCAGGAACAACCAGTTGTAAATATGCTTTGAAACTCTTAATAACGTTAGGTTAGTTTGTGTGATAAAATGCAAAACAAGCTTTTGGGCAATGTTTACATTTTATGTTTTAGCGGTTTGCATGTTTTTCCCCCAAAATATAAATAATCTCGTTATTGATGTTTCTAATAGAAACTTCAAATCTGTAAACTCAAACTTTCATACTAAAATGGTGCAACCATTTTGAAAAATTGTAATGTATAATTTTAGAAAATGGCTGCCTGTTACACCCAATCAGTAGCTCATATCAACATCAACGCTAACCCTAAGGGCTAACCAAATGTGCAACACTTCCCAAATAAAAGAGCATCAGAGACACAGAAATACATTTATTTTAGTGACATCATCAGAAGACGTAGTTCTCATATTACGTCACACTTACGTCATACCAGCGATCTTGGCAGGTATTTGTAACTAACTGTTGCTATTTGAACAATAAACAAGCCATAAGCTTAGAACTAGCTCTTTTCTAATTCCTGCCTGAATTATAAACAATATAAGTACATTACAGCTGTAAAGCCTTAAACTTTATTTCATTCACGCTTTGCGCTGAGCTTGCCTACCAAGATGGCGGTTCAATGGCGCGGATCACTTCCAGTTCAGACTTGTGGGAACTATCAGTCGATCCCTTAACTGTAATTTTATTTTTTTACCATTACATGGAGTTCTTTATGTCCAATAAGTGAAATGTAACCTGTAATTCATGACTTCTTTTTTAATTTGAAATGATTTTTATGAACCAAAACAGCTCTGTCATGCTCACCATATCCACCTCAGAGATGGTGTCAATACTTTCCACCTGAACATCAACACCAACAGGTATTGGAGGACCTGAAAAAAATTCATTTCAAAAGTCAATGTTTTGAAACATTATTTTCTGCTTTTCTAGAAGATAAGAAACAATGTAACTAAACACAATCACTGTGACTTTTCACCCACAAAAACTGTCCTCTCAGCTAGCCAGCTGATTTTACGGTCTAGTCAAAATAAAGTTTTATTTCAGTCATTAAAGCAGCTTTCAAAAAAATAGTTGTTTTTTCTGACCTTCCAAACTAATGTTGCATAATTTTTCTTTCATAAAACACACCATTACTTTGCCTAATGTAACTACGGTAACGCCAGGGCCGGCGAAAAACCTTTTGGGGCCCAAAGCAGATTTTCATTTGGGGCCCCCAATACTAACATGTAAACAGCAGATGCTTCATCATTCCTACGCTACTCTGTGTGTAACATACCTGCTATCATTGGCATGATTTGTAATTAACTTACATCATACCATTGTTACTACCACTGATGATTTTAACCTTACAGGAGAAACAAACTTAAAAAATAAATATTTAGATTTTGAAATCCAGATTAGTATTTAAGTGTGCCATATTACTTTAACTATTTGAAAGTATCACTTGAAGTTTAAATTTAAATTACAGTAAGGAAGTTAACAAGTATTATATCTTGTATTTCCCCAACAATGGCAACAAGAAACAAGAAGAGATTAATCTGTTATTTGCATAACAACTGTAAAAACAATATAGAAATTATTTTTTCATATGTAATAGCATTTAGTTTGTGTTATCAATGCTATTATATCTATATATAAGTTTTTTAGTATTACATGTACTGCCGTGTTGTTTATTTTAGATTATAAAAGGACATAAAACGTTCGATTAGACCAGTGTAAACAAAAATTGTTCTTTTCACTATAAGCCCAATTTTGATCATTTTTACACCTTCAATCAGCTTTAATTCTTACAGAAAGGTAATAACTATTTTTTTGGCTACAATCTTCAAAAAAACATTTAATTTCTGCGTCGATTCTAGTAACATTCATGCTTCAGATGAAAAAACTTTCACTGAAAAACTCTAAAACTGTATTTTTGAGGAAGTAACTCATATTCACTGGATTTGTTTACATTTTTTTAATAGAAACAGCGTTTAAAGGAAAAAACAATGACACAAGCACTAGCACACAGCAAATGCTCGTGCTCCAGCTGTGACAGTCAGGCTCCGATTTATCTTTGACCTATTTCAGCCCCTGTACTCTGCATCATCAAATTCCCACAAGCACAAAACAACAATCAGGTCATAACAGATAAAAGCTGATGCAACACAACTCTCTTTTCCTCTTCATGCTTCACATTGGACATCACAAAGACGATCTTGCAAAGCGTCACTTTGTGTTTGTGGATTGTTGTGATTAAAAAAAAAAATAGCAGCACATGTTACAAATTAAAAGCGGTCACGGCTGATTTGTTGCTGCTAAAATAAGCTTTTGTTTTTGCATCAAAGGAGAATCAATACTGCAAAAACACACAACCTTACGAGGTGTTTTTGGTATAGCTTCTATTGTACACTTAAAATAAGACAAAGCTAACCTTCGAGTAACTTCAGCAAGATTCAGGCGTTTGTTTTAAGTTAATAACTCCTTAATATCGATGAAAATGTTCTAGTTCCATTACAGATATATCTACCAATACAGTACTGGTAGATTAAAAAGAACATTTTCATCATCATTGAGAAATTATTGACTTAAAACAAGCTCCTGCATCTTGTTGAAAAGTTACTTAAAAGTCAGTATTTCAAGTTTTCTAAGATATTTGCTCTAAAAAGTGGACAAGAATGACTTGCTAACATGTTGTGTTTTTGCAGTGTAACACTGTATTTCAAAGTCCAAATATTTTTTTAGTTTGCTGCTCCTGTAAGGTAAAAATCAACAGCCATAACTTGTATGATGTAAGCTAATTACAAGTGATGCTAATGATAGCAGCTATGCTACATGTAGAGCATAGCTGTATAGTAACAATAAAGCATCATTTTTGGGGAGCCCCCAAACAACAAGACAAGACCCAGAGGCCCCAAAAAGGCTTGGACCGGCCCTGTTCAAGTGTACTAAGATATTTGCACTAGAAACTGGACCAAAACACTTGGTAAGATTTTGTGTTTTACAGTGTAGAAGATAACAAATACATTATATAATTACTGTGTTCCAGTCTGCATTTCTCTTTGCATAATCATTCAACAATCCTTCCAGTGGAAACAAAATGAAAACATGAAGCAGAGCTGCTGCTGATAATGACGTTCTTAAAGTTTCAGGGAGATTAGAGCCTGCGGGACTAAAAGGTTAAAACAAAAACAACACAAACAGAAAAACACTGATTGGATCTTAGTGTAGCGTTTCGGAGTGTTTTAATTTATAAAGTAGTTTCTAACCTCCAAACGCCGGCCTCATGGTGAAATCGTGATCATCTATTCTCAGCAGCTGCTCAGATTTTGTCATCGGGTTTTTCGTCAGATCTGGGCTTCGTTTGTAAATTGGACTATTTGGAAAATAAAAGCAAAATGTTTGTGAAATATGAACTTTTATGTTATTATTTAAAAAAAAGAAAGAAAAGGCTTTTTTTTTTCATTTTACCTTCCAGACTTCTGACCGCCTCCTCCCTCCATTCTGGTGTCTCTTCGTGATCTGGTGATTAAAAACAGAAAACATTATGGCAGATTTATTAACATTGTTTTTTCTATCATTTTATGTATTTCTTTTGTTTTTACAGTTTTGTCACACTTAAATGTTAAAACCTGTGTTTGTTATTACATCTAAATTTTAAAATATTAGCTGGTTATTTTAAATTTTTATTCAAATTTATTAAGAGCTGTTGTGAGTAGACTGATTTTTTTTCTTTAACATTTAAAACATATAAAACATAAAATGTAAAAAGCTTTTTGTATTTACTAAAGTTGTCTTTGTCTGATATGAAAACATGTTTCTGATTGGAAACTATTCTGTTTTTTGCTAAATTTTATGATAGCTTTATTTTAAATTCTAAAAATAGAAATTAATGTGTGATTTTTTAAAAAAATGATAACTAGTTTATAGTATAGTTGATATTTAACTAAAATTATAAGTTGTCCTTTTTCAAGAAGTCGTGCGACATTTACAGCTGTAATTAAGTTTTATTTTGCTAGCCAGAGAATATAAATCCCCACCTCAATGTTTACAGTTGCACATGAAAATGGTTGCAATAAAATGCATGATTATGCAATCGTACATCTTTGAAAAACAGAAGTGTAACCTGCTGCACAATCAACAAGAAAGAAATTTCTGGGTGGTGAACAACAAAAACACTTGTCTTTTCCAGCAGCCACTGCTGCCATTGTGCCCAACACCTAGCAACACCTCAGCCTGTTGCTAGGAAACAGGCTGGATTCGGCTGTGGTTGCTAGGTAACGGCACTTTTGAAACAACTCATTTTCCAGACACCAAAAATAATTAACTTATTGCTAAAGAACAACTGGGTGTTTTTAGAAGCAGTTGAAGCTCAAATAGACTCATACAAATGATCAAAAAGTGAATTTTGCAACAGTAAAAATACTCCTAAAAGTTAATTTTCCCAAACATGTTACTCAATTTAAAAAAGTAAAAGTATATTTTTCCAAACAAATGACTTACTTAAAATACAAAAGTAAAAATACTCCAAAAGTATATTTTTCCAAACAAATTACTCAAGTGAATGTAATTAGTTACTATCTAGTTCTGGTTATAATGCGTTGCAGCCAGTTGGTAAATTTTGCACCAAGTCACTAAGGTGTTACTTTCCAACATGGCTGCCAGTCACTTTGTACCTTAGGTATAAATTTTAGGCCACGAGCAGAAAGAGGGACAGAATAAATTAAAAAATAAAACCCAAACTGGATTAATAGAGTAGCGCTGTGCTGTGACAGGCGAAGCTAAATCCCTGTCGACTGAAGACGTGCATTAAGGAAATATCAAAGACGGTGCGGAGCCGAGACGCAGAGACTGAAGCAAACAAAAGGAGGAATAATGGAGAGCGAAGGAACAAGGTTTCATTGGGTTAAAGCTGCAGCGCAGTCGGTGTTGGGCCAGTGGATGCTACACATCCACCCAGCAGCTGGCTCTTAATCCTCTTGGCAGAAATGCCTCTGCAATCCCCTCTCTGCTGGCCTGTGGCACATGCAGGCCGCCTGTCCCTGCGTTGTCCACCACCGTAGCTGCGGGAATACATCACTGCTGAGGCCGCAGCACGGTTACTGGGCCAAATCTGTGCAGAGGTCATTTTGGACGTGTTTACTAGCAGCAGGCCTACAAATAACAGCAACAGCAACTGAAAGCAGCAGGATAAGTGTAAATAAAACACTTAGAAGGCAAATATTGTCTTTTAAAGGCATTAATCCTATTAAATGTTAAATATTGAGAGAATTATAAAACATAAATCAATTAAAAGTAATTTAATATCTGCTTTGTCGAAAGCAAAGATATCTTTATAATCATTTCAGAGTAATTTTTGACAACAGTCTCTATGTGCATCTTTCTGGATAAATAACTCAAACTATTTACAAACAAAAAATTACAAGAATTTGAATTTAAATTTCAGAATTCTGACTATTCTGAAAATCCACAGGGAAAAAAAAAATCTGAATTCTGAGAAAAAAGTTACATTTCTTTATTTTTAGTACCATAATCGTAATCCTTCTTCTTAATAATGACTCTGTGGCTGCATGCTAACTAAATATTTAGTTTGAAGCTACATATCTAGCTAGTTAAATAAGTATTTAGTTTGTAAATAGATATTTAGTTTGTAAACTAAACAGTTTTGTTAAATATATACTTAGCTTCAGTAATATTAAGTTAGCTTAGCCATAGTTGGCTCTAGGCTAAGCTAAATATTTATTTTGTAAACTAAATATTTATTTTCAAGGTAAATATGTGCCTTGCTAATTAAATATTTAGTTTGGAGCTAAATAATTAGCTTGTATACTCAATATTTAGCTTGTAAGTTAGCTTCATGGCTAAATGTTTAACTTCAGTCTATTTAGCTTTAGACTGAAGCTAAATATAAGTGGATATTTAGCTTGCTAACCAAATATATTGTTTGGAGGTAAATCTAATTAAAACTTTTGTTTGAAACTGTGACATTCATAAATGATTAAATACCACGGTGAAAATATGACTGAAAATTATCCACCATTTATTCTCTTGTGACTGGATAAATAGCTCAAACTATTTACAAACAGAAAATTGTAAGAGTTTTGATTCATGTCCTTTAAGTAAAACACAAACAGGCTAAATTTGTTCAGTTTGAAATGGTAAAAATGTTGCCGTTGGGTCTTTCCCTTCAGAAAGTGAATTTTTAGAGGCGTTTTCTCCTCTGCTGTTCTCCTTCGGTGCGTTTCGTCTTTCCTGACTTTCCAAACCCAGCAGCACCTGGTCGCTTTGGGGATTTCACAGTCAAGACAGGAGACAGGTGATGAGAAACAGAGGAGGGAAAGAGTTGAATCCAACATAAATGTCTGAGGTTTTTATTCAAATTGAATTCACAGAGCCTGCATGTGCCAGCAGGGAGAAGTTTGATGTGAGGTGATTTTTAATAGGAAGAAACAGCAAACAAGCTGCGTTTCCGTTACAAATATACGCAAAATTTGTTGATATTCCACTAAAAACCCCCATAGTTTTGCAAATGCAATATTTAATGCATTTTTTACATTAAATAAGAAATGCAATTTAAATCACAAAAGAATAAGTCTGTTCATCTGATATGTTGTTAAAAAACATGCAGTGCCATGATCTTCCAACCACTTCCTGTCGTCTTCTTTGTAGTTTCTGCCAGTAACAACATCTTGTTTTTGATCATGTGACTTGTCTGATGCGAAATGTTTTTCCATTAGTATTGTGAAATAAATAAAACCACTTCATCCTAGTACAAAAACGTTTTATGCGTTTCAAAATTAAGTAAATTTAATAATAGTTTGGGTAATTTTAAGATCAATGGAAATGCAGCCAGAGGTGATCTTAGTTGATAGCACAATATCTGTGTCTCCATTGACTGTAAAATTGTGTAAATTGGAATTCTTAAAATAAATGTGCTTAATGAAAACACTGCCATAAAAAAAATAAAATTAAAGGTTTTTGCGTTAGGATGAGGCTGGCTGTAGTGAAATGGTATTTTGCAAAACTGCAATGGGAACAATTTTTTATATAGTATATCACACATGATCAGCAACAGGATGTTACTACTGGTGGAAATGATAAAGAAGACAATAGAAAGTAGTTGAAGGAGGATGTTTTTAATCGCGTGAACAGAAGCATTCGTGGGTGGTTTTAAATGCCTTTGTTACTTAATGGAAACACAGCATTAAGAGCTGTTGTGAAATTGTGTTTTTTACCATAATATCGACAAAGTTTTGCGCACATCTGTAAAGGAAACTTAGCTATTGGCATTTAAAGATTACACACCAGTTTGGAACTGCATATCCTGTCATACTAATAATAATTTTAACCAAGTTCTGCTTGTATTTTAATGATCATCTCACCAGAGCAGTTTTTCTTTCTTTCTGAAAACCAACCAGTCCATTAACTTTGACCCTTTTATCAGGATCTTTGCACCCAGCAGCTGTTTGTTAATTAAAACCTTTTTATTTCCCTCAGATGGAGAGTCTTAATAATGAACTTATTTTTCTGATCTACAAAAACCATCTGAAGCATAAAAGTGACACTGCATCTAAATGCAGGGGAGGATTATGATTTGACAGGGTTTGTTGAATATATTAAGTGGATGCTGATAGCGTTTTCTGGCGTTCAGCGCTGTTCTGGCACACTTTGGGGAAATCTTATCATCTTCAGCAGATTTTAATTCAAAGACAGCTTCTCACTTCAGGCAACAGGCTGCAGCTGCACTTAGTGCTGATATATTTTTAAATGACAAGCTGAGACCGCTGCTGTGTATTTACCATCCACAGAGAACTTTCTCTTCTTTTTTCCCCACATTTAAAGTTGAGTGTTGCTTGTTCAAAGTGCTTATTTACCTGACGCCTTTGCAGAAGTTGTATTTATGTTTGCACAGTTTCTGTGGCAACCAAACTGAAAGCAACCCCTGAAGCAATTCCAGGAAATGCACTTTTTGCTTATTACAAAATGATGCAATTATATCTGAAGAGCTTTAGGAAGGATGCCAGAGTTTTATGCCTCTGTATGAGACAAAATTACAGCATTTTCTTTTTTATGTTTTATATGGCATCAATTTATACCAATTTTAAACTACAATTTAATTCAAAAGCACTTTATTAATAATAATAAAGAGAAATTAAATGTAGTTCCTCCAAGTTTTCTCATAGAGCTGTTGCAGAGTTTAGTTGTGGGCAGGAGAGATCTCCTGTTGCTGTCTGTAATGCAGTGTATCTTAAGGAGCCTCTAACTGAAGACACTCTATTATGATGTAGCTGTCTGTGCTGCTAGCTAAAAAGCTAGCTGCGCTAACCCTAAAGCCATAATCATAAACAATAGTTCTGCTAATGCTAAAATGCTAACTTCAGTTCATATTTTATCTTTGCTTGACAGACTACAACCTCAGAACACCAATTTAATTTTAGCATCATAATTTACATGACACCCAAAGATATGTATTTATGTTTATATCTTGTTTTCTACTCTCAGTGTTTTGTTTATTGCTTTGAGTAAAATTATTTGCAGAAAAATGGGGAGAGGGAACGGAACTGCTGCGTAGACAGATTTCAATCACTTCAAAATAAGAGCATGAATATAAACAGCTAACTGCTTGAAAAACTCCTAACGAAAACTTTAAAACAGAAGTCGAACTTTATTCAACTGAAAGTTATAATTTATTTTAAAAATATATGTAAGGGAAGCTAAGTATGCTAAGCATTTTCAAAGTTAGCAAAAGCGCTAAATGAAAATTACCTAGTAGCTTGTTAGCTCGTTAGCGGAAGTGTGCCCACCACTGTTCATAATGAAAATGTTGTACATTTCTATGTGTCTCTTTAAAAATCTACAATAATCTTGTTTGTTTTGATCCCATTCAAGACAAAATGATTGAACTGGACCTTTTCCCTCCAAAATAAGCAATTAAAACCAAACAATTTAGCATGTATTTACAGATTGATATGAATTTTAATATAACTAAATATTATTTGGTTTTTAACTGGTAAAAATGTTGCCTACAGTACTATCTGGTGTGGTTCCAAGGTCAAAAGGGACAAAGTTCAAGAAAAACTTTGAATAATTATTGAGAGGAGATCAATATATCGATCGCAAAGGGGAAGTCCGGATAAATCGCATGACATTTAAAAAAAACATAAACGTATGCCTATCATTCAGGGGGCAGTTTTACCAGTTGCGGTAATGTTTCCTTCACTTGTTATACAAACGTCATTATAACAATGAAGAAGAAGAACGGACGCTGACGAATATGTCACTGCGCATGCGCAAACAACGGTGCCGCAAAACGAACTTGTTAGCTAGTTAGCTCCAGTTTTTAGCCTCCGACTCTTCTCTTAAGAAATAGATTAAAAATAAGTAAGGGAATACTTACAGGACCGGAATACGTGATATGACACCAGTGAGTAAATTTTTTGTTTGTTTGTTTTTGTGAGCGTTCTCTTTCGTCAGTGTAAATTTTTAAGTCTTCAGATACCAAGAATTAAGCATCAGCACTCCGCCTACACGAGACGCTGCCTGTTTTAATTAGCTGTCAGAGTGAATGGAGGAGAAGAAGAGAATTTAAATTACTTTGAAAAGTTAGTTTTATTCTGAAAGGTGTGGTGACAATTAGAAAAGCTTGATCATTAGATCAAATGCCAGACTTGTTTTGAAAATTGGGAATGTAGTTAAAAAAGGACTGGATTTAAACATTAAAAGCATTTGTTTTCCATTTTTAATGTGAAGTGCAGACAGAAAGGCAGCATGTTGCAGCTAAAGTAGGTGAGCTGTAGCTGTGCCCTACTTTAAAAATATTTCCCAATTTTATTCAGAAGCTAATACTCTCACATCCTGCACCTAATATTTAGCAAGACTTCCTGATTGAAGCAATATTTCTTAATATTCCATAATAAAAATACATAATAGGTGTAAAAAAATGGCTATATTTATTCTTTGATTTTTGCAAAACAGGAATTATTAACATTAATGGAGCTTCAAAAATGAGAAATGGATTAATTCAGGGGGAAAAACTGTGAATTTTGTAAGAAAAAAAATTAAGGATTTTTTTATTTTTGTCCCCAAATGATCATAATGCCACCTGCAATGAACATAAACCATGATATATTCTGACTGCAGCTAAAAGTTTATTAATCAGGTTAAATCCGACAGTTTATAAATTATTTTGTTGATCAGATGACATTAGCTTTTAAAATTAAAATACTTTTTAAACATAAATGATCCGAATGTCAGAGGTCAGTCCTGAGACATTACTTCCACTCATTAAGTTGGAAACGCAGATATTTCATCGATTGCTCCAGTTTAGACCCCAGTAAAAACATTTAATCCAATGCACACATTAACCAGACTGCAATTAGCCTAAATAATCACCTGGAAATGACATTGGCTACAACTGCAGCCGGCGGGGAAACAGTCATTATCTGCCCTGCAGCAGTTGTGGGGCAAGAGAGCAGAGCATCGTCCCCGTCGTACATAAATAGACGTAGGGATTTAGGTCTCCCTCTCTCATCTGGCCGATCTGCTGTCTGAATAAGTCTGTTTTCTGAGGGGAGGGAGCGTCCAGGTGATGCAGGGAAAAGGGGAAAAAACTGATGCAAAATAAACTACAAACGGGGAATAAAACTTCCAGTCTCTTTGCATTTTCATCTTAAATTATTTTCTTTCTTTCAATAGCTGTTCGTACGATGGTGCATTAGGGCCATTTTATATAGAAAAAAGGAGTAAATGTCTGCGAAAAACACTTTTGAGATTGATTTCAGAAATTTTCTAGAAAAAACAAGAATATTTATGAACCTGAAAAGACACAAATTTGCAAAAATAATATTAAAATACAATAATAAAATAGTCAGAAGTTTTGAGTCTTCTTGAAAAAACTTGGAAATTTCTGAACTTCAAAAGTTGAAACTTTGTGAGAAATTTTTTTTTAATTTCTTTAATTAATCTCAGAAATATTTTAGAAAAAACCCAAGAATATTTCTGAGCTCCAAAAAGTTGAAAATGTTTGAAAAGTAAAGAATTTACGTTTTTTCGAGCTCAGAATTTATTTTAATTTTTTTTCTAGAGACTCTCTGAGATTTTCATTCACAAACGCTCATCTTTTGGAATTCTATGATTAATATGAAAACTTCTCAGTTTTTTTCTTGCAAATTTACAACTTTTGAGGTGAGAGAGTATCCTTGTTTTTCTCTAAGATTTCTGAGTTAAATTGCAAGATTTCTGAGATTTTTGGCTGAAAACTACTCTTTTTTTTTTTTTTTTTTCCTAATTGTCACTTGTGTGTCGTTACCTGGTTTGTTTGTAGGGCTCCAGCTTGTGACCTCTCGGCTGAACCATCTTCGCCGTTGTTCCTGCCATCCAGACGCAGAAAAGCATCAGAACCGTTTCCGCCTGCATGGCTCACATTCCCCGGACCGCTCCTGTCAGTCAGAATCCGCTTCCCACCGGGGTTTCCAGCACTCTGCCCTCCTCAGACATTCCCTTCTCCAGCGCCGGAGGTGCCGATAAGACGTAGAAAAACGGCAGCAGCAACCCGGCTATTCTCCGCGCTGAGAGGAAAACATCCTACTGTGCTTAATCTCCACAGTGGGAAAAGCAATTTTGACTAAACCCATAAATCCTTGAGCGTCAGATGGTACAGATTTGATCCCTCCAGCGGCGGATGTGCCTGCCTCTCTGCTGCTTTCAGATACCCTGCGCTCTGATGCGCTCTCCTCCACTTATTGCGCCGCCCAGAATCACCAATTCTCGCAGTGATGCAGCGCGCCCGTTTGGAAGGTCAGACACACAGAAGCAGAGAGGAAGCTCTTTGGTTCAGCAGCATCTGGAGAAAAGATGCTCTACATTTACACATTCCAATGCCAGCAGAGGTTTTTTTTCTGAATATTGCTGCTTGCTGCGTTATTTTTCAATACCTGTGTTTCCATCGACCATAACACTGCGTAAATTGAAATTGCAAAAATAAATTTGCTAAATTGAAACATCAATAAAAAAACAAAGTTTTGGTACTAGGATCAGGTGCTATTTTTATTTTGGGCTGTATCAAAATTTGTTTATTTCACAAAATTGCAATGGAAACACTTTTTTCGCATCACACAATTCGTGATCAATAACCGGATAATACTACTGGTAGAAACGACAAAGAAGACGACAGGAAGTAGTTGGCTGATGATTTGTTTAGTGACTTATCGCGTGAAAAATTATTTATATGTGATTTTAATTTTGTTTCTTAGTTAATGGAAATACCGCTATTGTAAATATGCAGAAATTGGAATTATGAAAATAAATTTGCTTATTTATTTTGGAAACATGCTAAATTTGAAAATAAAGGGGATTTTTGTTGAAAAATTTTAGCAATAACATGAAGTGTTTTTTTTTTTTTTTTTTTGGGGGGGGGGGGGGGGTTGCCATATCAAAATACACGTGTTTCGCAAAACCAAT
The DNA here is from genome assembly GCA_010277075.1 of Poeciliopsis retropinna. Lineage (NCBI taxonomy): Eukaryota > Metazoa > Chordata > Actinopteri > Cyprinodontiformes > Poeciliidae > Poeciliopsis > Poeciliopsis retropinna. Next base: position 2,388,211 of record VMRM01000018.1, read on the forward strand.
GGAAACATCACAAGTCATATGACCAACTATGGATGTTACTACTGGTGAAAACGATGAAGAAGACAGGAAGTAGTCGGAGGATTATGGCGCAGCATGTTAATTGATTTATTGCCTGAACAAAGTTATTTATGTGTGATTTTAATTATATTTCTTATTCTTCTTAGCAATTACTAAGTTGTGTTTTTTGGCATTAGTGGAATATTGACAAAGTTTTGTAATGTAAACTCAGCAAAGTGCATAATATTTTTATACTATGGTATAAAAAAACAACTAATTTTCACAATTTCCATTAAATATAAAAGCATATAAAATCACATGTGAATAAGTTTGTTCATGTAATAAATCGTTAAAAAACATGCCATCATCCTCCAACGAATTCCTGTCGTCGTCTTTGTCATTTCTGCCAGTAGTAACATCTGGTTATTGATCATGTGACTCGCATGATGTGAAAAAGTGTTCCCATTGCAGTTTTGTAAACTACAATAATTTCAATACAGATAGAAAAAACACCTTATCCTAGCAAAGTTTTTTAATCAAAAAATGCAATTCATAAAATATGTAACTGTTTGTTTACGCGATACGTCGTTAAAAATCACACTGTGCCATCATCCTCCTACCACTTCCTGTTGTTGTCTTCTCCTTTGTTTCTGCCAGTAGTAACATCCTGTTGTTGATCATGTGACTCATGCGATGCGAAAAAACTGTTTCTGTTAGTTTTGTGAAATAAACCAAACCACATCCTCCCATATTTTATTGAAAAACGTGTTGTGTTTTTTGTTTTTTTTAAATTGACGTGTTTCCATTAAGCAAATTTATTTCTGTGATTCCAATTTGCACAATTTTCTGGTCAATGGAAACGCAGCTTGTGTCAAACCGTTTCAGCAGGTCCTGCAGCGATCTGTAAAACTGCAGCTGCGTGTTTCTGTGGTGACTTTTTTGTTAGAACAAGTTTCTCCTTCATTCAGTGAAGCTATCCACAGTGGGTAGAGTATTTTTAAAAATTACTAAAGTAACTTCATAGTGAAATTACTCAACTAAAAGTAAAAATACTCCTAAAAGTAATTTTTTCCAGAAAGGTTCCTCAAGTAATTGTAAGTAATTACTCCCCTGCTAATTACTGCTAAGATGTTTAATCCAATCAACAAAAAAACTGAATTTGTTTGTTAAATAAAAGGGCACGTTTTTTTCCATCAAAACGTGCCGTTCAGCTGCAAAGTGAAAAAAAGCCCGGACGTCATCATCCGCCTGGCCATGTGTCCCCCTTTCCAGACCGCACAGCTGGATTATAAGATCATGAATTTGGGTTAACTCCACCTACGTCAGTCTAAAAATTGGTCTAAATAATCTTAAGCATTATTTGTTTTTCAGATTTGCAGGTCTTGTTTACAAAAGTGTCACCGACCGAGCAAATACAAGGCTCACAGATTACCCAAAGTCTCATGAGAGTCGTTATTTAGACATCAGGACTTTGTTGTTGTGCTGGTTTAAAGTGCAGAAAGTAGGTCTTTAGAAAATAGACACACACACACACACACACACACACACATATATATATATATATATATATATATATATATATATATATATATATATATATATATATATATATATATATATATATATATATATATATATATATATATATATATACACATATATATAAATATATATATATTATATATATATATATATATATATATATATATATATAGTGTGTGTGTGTTATATAAATATAAATAGATATATATATATACATATATATATATATCTATTTATATTTATATATATATATATATATATAGATAGATAGATAGATATGCTTTTATGAGGTTGATCATTTAAGAATGTACATAAATAGATTATCCGTAGTCATATATTCTATAACTTCAGTTGTCATTCTTCCACACTTTTGAAATAAATACTCAATGGAAACTTTATTCTCAAAATTTAGCGAAATTTTACATTCCAACCATTCTTAAAAGCTTTAAAAGAAAAAAGTATGGAATGCCAAAAGTTCCACAATGCAATAAAGAAATAATTTGTCAAATATTCACATAAGCAATATTATGGTAGTCTTATAATTTCAAAAAGGGACATGAACTGAGTTCCAGCAATATTTAAAAAAAAATTAAAAACTCTGAATTTCCCAGCAGAATTAATGTTTTCTTAAATCTAAATCTGTATTTTACTAAATCTGTTAGATGTAGCAACATTTAGTTCAGGTTCTACCAATCCAAGTATTTTGGCTATGAGCTAGAAATGATAAAATGCTGGTCAGATTTCTATTTAAAAAGCGTAATAACCTTTTAGTTTAACAAAAAGTAGCTGAAAACCTCAAATCATTAAACAACTTAATAATCCTCAACCAGCTGCAGTACACGTGCTGGGCAGAACACAAGGGGGCGCCATTTCACATTTACTCAATAATAAAAATGATAGTGGATACAAAGATAATAAGAAACTAAAACATTGTTGCCAATTTTATGTGTTTATCACGTTTAATTATTCAAGCTATTTTTTTATTTTATTTTTTTTACAAAAAATAGAAAGAAAGAAATCTATTATAAGTTTTTTTTTTAAATGTTTTATTTCAAACTCCCTAAGAATTTAAAGGGAAAATTAACAAACTGTACACAGGAGGTCGCTGTGCTCAAATTAAATAGCATTTCATGTATGTTGTTTCAAAATTGAAGTTCAAAGGGGCCACAATTCAAAAATAAGTTGTTAAACAAACTCTCACATCCTGAATGACTATGGATAATTATGTTTGGGATTCATTTTTATTAATAGGTTTATTATTGTGTTGATAAATTGTAGAAGTAGAAAAACAAACTAAAAACTGAAGCTTTAATTGACATTTCAATTTATTGGTTGTCTTCTGGTTTAGGCCATGTTTAGTCTGTACTTAACGCTATAACGCTGTCATTTTGTGTTGTTGTTAATAAAGTTAGGAAAGAGTCTCGACTTTAACGCGTTAATTTCACCCTGAGTTTTGACTGTTAGACTGACTTTTGACTCAGGAAGAAATATTCTTTTTCATGACGCATTGTAATTTTTACGCTACATTTTCCGAGAAATGTGTTAAAAGACCTCTAAAGTAAAAGGATGTAGCTGAAAATTGAGTTTTGTGGAGTTGTCCTGTTCGATGTTTCAGATAGCCGAACTGTGCCTTGCAGACAAAACCCCGGGTAAATTAACCATCTCTGTCATTGGTTATCGCCTTCCTGGCGGGGAACTGTGAAGCTTATTGTGCATTTTGAGCCAAATGTCGGCGACTTTTTCTGAGATTATTGCAGTAGATAGTTGCTTTCTGTAATCTGACACCCAAACCGACCATGAATGTTGAACACGCAGATAAGCGGCAGTTAAAATGAGCTAAAGGTCGTTCGGTTTATCCGTTAAGAAACCAGCGCGAAGCTAAAGTTGTGATTTCCTCCCAGCTGCGGGTCTGCCGCTAGCTACACAAAGATGAGCTCCTCTCGGGAAATTAAACGCAAGTACTCTTTGTTTACGTTTTTCTTGCTAGCTTGGAAGGCGGATGCTAACCTCCGCGCTGTTTTTGTTTGTGTTTCAGAGTTGCAGAAAGCAAAAAGCAAAGCTCAGGCTAATAGAAACTTGAAGGAAGAGGCTAACATCTGCAACCAGCTGGGAGAATTGCTATCCAGGACTGGTAGGATGGGTTTTACGCTTAACATCCCAATACATAGTGACAAAAACAGTTTTTAAATACATAAAAACCATGTTGGTGACCATTTCAGACTGCTGTATTAATTTGATGAAAAGTTTAGTGGAAGGAAAAAGTGTGATGACAAAAGGTACACTAGTATTGAGGACAAGATTTATGCTTTAAAATCGTTTTTTCTTGAAATTCTGTAATCATATTTTCTGATAAACTGAATTTGTGCTCATGAGCTGTAAGCCAGAGTCATCAAAACTAATAAAAACAAACCTTTGTAACTGGTTTAATCAGACGATATTGCATCAAATTAAATTCTTTTGTAATAACACTGAATACACATTTGGTTTCCAAATGTCTGAATACTGAGAGCATAGAGGAGTTGCAGCCAAAAACATGACCAATAAGCTGAAATTAAGTAACTTTTCAAAATACTGTTATTTATTTCAGTTTCATCCATATATCAACAGTATTTTTGGTTTTCATTTTACTTATTGTGTACTTCTTAGTTCCAACTCTTCTGTAGATTCTGAGCATCTTTGCAATGATCCGTTTTACTTAAGGCTGCAACTAAGAGTTATTCTAGTAGTTGATTATTCTATCAGTTATTTTGATAATTAATGGAATGAAAATATTGGCACATTTTGCTGATTTTTCATTTAGCAACTTAAGCTATTTTTACAAAATATTTGAAAGAATCAAATTAGTAAATAATTCAATTACTTTTTTGAATAAGAAATAAGAAAAAGTGCTTAAAAGATTTTATTTTACAGACTCTTAACGTGAGCCATAATTACAGAAAATGAAGGTTTTTCATATAAAAAAATATATACATATATTAATCATTTCTCTGAATGTGTTATTTTAAAAGTCTTTATGCTCCAGTTACTGATTAATCGATTACCAAATTAGTTGACAATTATATCAATAATCGATTGTTTCAGCTTTTTTGGATTCGTGGTTCAGTTTGTCTCGTATTTATTTTGCACCTCAGGTGACTATGAGGGCGCCATTAAGGAACACCAACAGGAGCTGGCGCTCTCTGAAGCGCTGAATGACGTGATTGGACGGGCTGTAGCAAACCGTAAAATAGGAGAGTGCTACGCTGAGACGGGGAAAATCGAAGCCGCTTTGAAGGTTGGTTTTCTGTACAAAAAAGCCTTGTGTCATTAATGGTTAATTAGATTAAAATTAGTTTCAATTGATTAACTGATAACATCTGCTTAAACCTTCTTTTAGATGCTATTTGTTATGGAAAGATGGTCAGTCCTTTTGATACAAGAGAAAATGATCAATTCATCCCTTGTCGATTTACTCATTAATCGATAACTTTCATCCATATATGCATCGTCTTTAACTCTGATACTGAAGTGTGAGATGTTTTGTTCTCCAGCACCAACGTTGTCACCTGGACCTGGCCCGCTCTGTCGGACATCATGCAGAGGAGCAGAGAGCTCTGGCCACCATTGGGCGAACCTTCCTGTTCCGGTACGAATCCGACCAATCAAAAAGCAGCTTACAGCAAGCTGAGGACGCTTTCAGGAAGAGTTTGGCTGTTGTGGATGAACGACTAGGCGGTGGGTGTCATTTTGTTTAGTTGATAAGTGAGTGATGTTGAATGATTTTCTGTTAATTATTTTTTTGTTTTACATTTTTAGGGACGGTGCCTGAGCGAGAGATCAGAGAGATGAAGGCTCGTCTCTTCCTCAACTTGGGTCTGGTCTGCGATCATCTGGGGGAGCCCAAACGCTGCAGCGAGTTCATCCGACGGAGCGTTTTTATCGCAGAGTAAGAAAAAGCAGATAGTTTATTTATACGACATCAGATGGATCATCAGAGTGGTGTCAGCTCATGGCGGCCATTTTGTTTACAGCTTCTGTTTATTTAAACTTTGAATTCATATCAACTCCCTTACGGAGAATTAGGAGCAAGCTAGGATGTTTTTAATTGGGAGAATAAAGTTGTAATATTATGAAAATGCAGTCATACGACAATAGAGTCGCAATAACATGAGAATAAAAGTAGTAATTTTATGAGAACTCAAGACATAAAAAATTAAAATGAGGATTGTTGAAGTGATACTTCGGTTTTACAGATAATACTTAATAGAAATACTTAATCTGATATTTTCTTGTAACTAAGCTAAAATTCTTACAGCTTTGGTCTAATTCTCTGTTGTACAACTCAGATATGAATAAAATCCACTTTCTGGAAAAACTTTAATAATTTCATTTTAGAAAAGAGAGCAAGAAAGTTAAATCTGCAAAAACAATCATTTTGATGAATTGATTAAATTGTAACTTGATTAAAATGTCTTCTAAATCAGGAAGTTTGGTCATTAATTTAGTATTTTATGTTTCACAGATTGCCGATGTTGTGCTTCATTGTTTTACTTTACATATTTCCCCGTCTAAAGGAAGAGCCAGCTGCTGGAGGATCTGTACCGGGCCAACTTCAACCTGGGCAACATCTACTTCCGCAACGGCGAGCCGTCCAGCGCCGTCCGTTGCCTGGAGCAGGCCAAGGAGTGCGCCCGGAAAATGAAGGACAAGTTCAGTGAGAGCGAGTGCTTCCACTGCATCGGCAAGGTCCCGACCAAGTTTACTATTGTCTCATTGTAGTTTAGTTTTATTTAGCTTGTTTTTATTAATTATTATTTAAATATTGTTTAGTTTTAGATTTTTTATTGTTAGTTATAGTAGTAGTTTTAGTTTTTTCAAGCTTTCATTCAAAGATTATTGTGTTGTGATTATGTAAACATAGGGCTGGACAATATGGCTGAAACCTTTATCACAATATAAGCGTTTCATAACAGTTCATCAATAAATATTGATTAGTTTTCTTGTTTTAAAATATTTGAAATATCACCAAACTGGCGGTATAACCTCCTGTTTTATCCACAGTTTTCACTCCAGTTTATTTTTTATTTTTAAGCAGTTATGCGGCAGAGTGGGGAAACTTGAATCTGCTCCTGTGGACGTTACTCAGCAGGTTGTTGCTAGGCAACCAAAGAGCGAGTGAGTTAGTTCAGGCCACCAACTTTACTTAGCTAGCTGAGAGATTAAACAGTCTTTCCTCTGCCGCCCAGAATGCAAATTTCAGTGAATATTATATTTATTAGGCACTGAATATTCCACCAGACGTATTGTCTATTGATATATAATATTTATTTATTGTCCAGCCCTGTTGGGTGATGAATACTCAACAGAAGATACTATTTTTAAAAATGTATTCACTTATTGTTGAAGAAATGACTAACTGAGGCGTTTTAGTCCAAGTTTTGCTCTTGCCGTTTTGCAGACTGCCGTTATTTGCTGACTGCTTGTGTAGCTGAGGAAAAAAAATCAATTTCTTATCAATTTGAAAGGCTAAGAAATTGATTCATAAACACAAAAACCAAGGAAATTGTACACATAATTACAGTATTGTAGGTTGTTTTATAAATGCACAACATAGTTCCGTGTAGTTCTAGTGTTTTTTTCTCATTATTTCAGTTATTAGAAATGTTTCCGTTGTTTTGTTAGTTTCATTTAACTGGAATAATCTCGTCCACAGGTTCAGCTTTCTCTGGGCGACTTCGTGGCAGCACGACGATCTCTGAAGAAAGCCCTGCTTCTCGGCTCGCAGCAGCTGGCGGACAAAATGGCCGTGAAGAAAGTTTTCAAATATGGTGAGAAATTCTCTCCAGCCTGGTTTCTGGCTTTGCTTTTGTAAGACAGTTGCTTTTATTTCAATATTCTGCAGCTGATAAGGGGTGTAGGCTGGAGGAGCTGTTGGAGGATCATGGCAGCAGACCCAGCTCTCACCAGGCTGTGGAGCTGACCGAGCAGCTGGGGGATCTGTGCTGCAAACTGGGCTGCTACAGCAAAGCTCTGGATGCCTACCGGGCTCAGGTGAGACGTAAGACTGGGCCATATATCCATTTCAATTATTAGTTTTGGTGAAACTAAATGCTTTCATTTGTTCGTCAGATTTAACTTTTTTGGAAAATCTGTACTTTTTTCCCCCATCAATTCTCAAGGGCGGCCATCTTGTTTCACAACTCTAGGGTGAAATATTAGGACCAAGCTCAAAAAGGTGTTATTTTGATCATAAAGTCATAATATTACCAGAATAAAGTCGTATTAATACAACAGTCGTATTATAGTTGTAGTAATACAAGAATAAAGTTTTATGACAGTCATATCACCAGAATAAAGTCGAAGAATTAGCATAATGAAGTGGTGATTTTATGGTAACTCAAACACTGAAAATAACAAAAAATTTAAATAAGGAATGTTGAGCATCTTCTGAAGTTATACTTTGGTGTAAATTTTTACAAATAATTCTTTATACTTAGTAAAAACACTTAATCTTCGAACACATCACCATCAAATTATTATCAGTAGCACGACTTTATTAGAACAACTCTTTTCTTGTAATTTTAAGACGTTTTTCTGGTAAAATTGCATCTTTATTCCCATAATTAAACAAAAATTCTCATAGATTGGCCCTAACACTCCATTGTCCAACTCACAGAAAGAATGCTTGTAATAAACAACACTTTTTGAAAAAGTTTTATTTATTTCATTTTGCTTAAAAAAAAAAAAAAGATTTTATTTTTAATCCGTATCAACATTTTTGCCTGTGACTTTCACTGCATTTTGTTTGCCGCTGCGGCTCAGCTGACGGCTGCTGAGGCTTTGGGGAAGCCGGATCGGGAGCTGGCCGTCATCCACGTCTCTCTGGCCGCGACCCACACCGACCTGAGGCAGCACCGCCAGGCCATGGAGCACTACAGGAAGGAGCTGGCGCTGCGCCGCGGCAACGCCACCGAGGTGCTGATGAGCAACACGCTGCTGCGTCTTCTGGACTGCAGTTCACTAAAAATCAAACAAATTAAATGAACAGGAGCATTAAATTATAGGACAACATTGTCAGAAACAATGTCATGAACCGATTATTGAAATAATCGTCAACTAAGTGGAATGTACAGGCTAGAACGTTGCTAAAGTAACAAGACAATCTGCGGTAATTAAGTCAGATCTGTACAAAATCTATACATTTTGCACATAAGATGAAAAAAAACCTAATTTTTCTGTACAAATATTTCTCCTCTAGTGGCAGTTTTAGCTTCAAATGGTTTAGTTTCTGTTAAAATATCATTTTGCTACCCAGTTATTAATTGCTTTATCAAAAGTAATACATCAGTCCTATGCTGAATCGGTGTAAAGTCGAGCAGAAAGTGTTGAGCTTTTTGCAAATTAAAGATGGGATTTTTTTTAGCTACATATGGATGTGTTGCTAAAGATGGAAGCATTTCCCCCTGTCTGTTATTGGGGGGAAAAAAGAGACTAAATTTCTCCAAAGATTTGGCAGAAAAAACTTGGAGATTTCTGAGTTTGAACAGTCATTTTTTCTGTGGGAAAAAACCTAAAAGTTTTTAGTTTTATTTCAGAAATTTTCTACAGAAAATGTCCGAGTTTCAAAATGTGAAAATTTTCAACTTTTGCAAAATTAAACAAAATTCAGAGTTTGGCTTTTGGAGTTCTAGAAAAGTCTACAACAAAAGAGTTTTGAATGTTCAAATTTTAAAATGTCCATGTTTTTTCAAAACCAATTTCTGATTTATTTAGCAGAAATTTACTTCTCCCTTTATTTTTATTTTTAACAAAATTATGACTCTGCTACATCATCATAGACAGCACTGTATTTATTTTCTTATCTAAAACAAACTGAATTCTTTGTATTTTTGTTGTATTTAAAATATTGCATAAAATAAGTGGATATATGAAAAATTAATTACAAAAGTTAATTCCAATCACTTGATTAATCGTCAGAATAATCGATCAGTGAGTGTCGGTTGCTTTCGGTTTCTGTGTTGCAGGAGTGCAGCACGTGGCTGAACATCGCCGCCGCTCAGGAGGAGAGCGGCTGCAGCTCGGAGGACGTGGAGAGCAGCTACAGCTCGGCCGTTAGCTGCGCTGAGGCGTCTGGCCAGGCCCGGCTGCAGGTGAGCTGATGAAATGGCTCCAGTAGAGCATTTCATTTAGCCTAAGAGAAGCTAAATAAATCAATAAAATGTATAAATGCGTCTGTAGAAATGAGCTTAAAGTTAGCTTCCAGCATGTTGATGGAAGCCGGCTCTCGTTCCTGCAGAAGCGGGCGCTGCGGCTCTGGCTGGCGTCCCGGCGACGGCGCGGCGCGGCGGGCGATGATGCGTTGGAGGTGCGGCTGCGGCGGCTCTGCGCCGCGGAGAGCTGGGACCCCGAGGGGAGTGACGGAGAGGAGGAGGAAGAGGAGGAGATGGAGAACAGCGAAGCTCTGGATGACAGCGACGTGGTTCTGTCAGACTCGGGTTCGGAGGCGCTCATCAGAACCGAGAGAGAACAATAATCAATCGATCAATCAGCAGATTAATTGATCCTGTTTGATTTTCCTGCAGACGACGACCTGGACGGTTACGACAAGATGGTGTCAGGAAGAAGGAAGACAGGAAGGGTGAGTGGCACAAAGCGGCCATTTTTAATATCTCAGTTCAGACATTTTCAGCTTTAACCTGTGACCTTTCACCTTTGACCCTGCTGCAGTGGAACAAGAGGAACGAGAAAGGAGAGACGTCTCTGCACAGAGCGAGCATCGATGGAGACCTGAGGCAGGTCGTCTGCCTGGTGGAGCAGGTGAGCAAACTAAACACTTTCATCAGTTTGTCAGTCGTTCGTTCATTCATTCATTCATTGTTTTATTCATTCATGCTTTCTATTTTTACGTTTTCCTTCCTTCTTTGACCTGTTTGTGTTTCAGGGTCACCCGGTGAATCCCAGGGATTACTGCGGCTGGACGCCGCTGCACGAGGCCTGCAACCACGGTCACCATGGTAACCTGGTGTTTTATTCATTTATTTTTATTTTTGTGGAAAATGATCCACTGTGTTCATGTTGTTCCTGTTTTGTTTTTTGTTTTTTCCTCCAGACATCGTAGCCGTGCTTCTGGACCGCGGCGCTAACATCAACGACCCCGGCGGCCCGTTCTGTGAGGGCGTGACCCCGCTGCACGACGCACTCGCGTGTGGAAACTTCAAAGTGGCTCGGCTGCTGGTGGAGCGAGGCGCCTCCGTCACCGTCCGAAACGCAAAGGTTTGCGTTTTCTTTTTCTTTCATGATGGGGAAAAAACCTCTGAATTCACCCCAAAACCGAGCAGGCCAGAGGTCACAGGTCACAGCTCTGAGTAGTTTATGAATAAGAAAAACGCAGCTACAGGCGTAATAAAAGAAGATTCAGGGTGTTTACAGCAACGTGTTGGGGAAGGGCTCCTGCAGGAAATGGAAAAGGATCCAATCATTTCATCGTTTTACTTTCCAGTTTGGGGAAAGTAAATAAAAGTTTGGAGAGTTTTTGTTTCAGATGTTTTTCTCTTCTCATTCCCTTAAAGAGGCGTCCTTCTTATCTTCTTTCCTCCTTTTATTCTTTTTTCTCTTTCATTTTGTCTTTTTTTTTGCTGTTTTTTTCTCTTTTTCTTGTTTTTTTTGCCATTTCTTTTTCTTTCTTGTATTTTACTCTTTCTTTTTTCCTCTGTTTTTCTTTCTGTTCTTCTGTTTTTTGTTCCTTCCTTTCTTTGTTTTCTCTCTTTAGTTTTTTCTTTTCCTGTTTTCTTCCTCTTTCTTTTTTTCTTCCTTTTCTTTGTTTACTTCTCAGATCACGTTCTGCACCCTGTAGAAATATTTTCTATAAGTTATTTTCTATCTTAAAGTAATGACTGTGAACTGCTGGTTTTATTTCAGACCCGATGTGTTTGTGTTTTTCACACTTACTGGTTTCTTTTCTTACCAGTTTTTCAGATGATGTTTTATTTGCTGCTTTAGCTGAGCTTCTGGAGTAACTCAGATTAATCGAGATTAATCAATTAATCGAGCTGCAGATCTTTGAACTGCCGCCATCGACTCAGACGTGACAGGAATGTTGGCGCTGATGATTTGTCAGTGCGGTTTTTAGCACTTGATGTGAAATGATTTGGATCAGAAATAATCAGTTTAACCAAGGTTAAACTGGTTTAAATTTGCGTCTTAGTTTTCTTCCTGGCTCTGATATATTTTTAATACAAACCACTAAGTTTTATTTAAACTTCTCAAGAACATGAGAAGTTTAATGTGAGAGAATCTCCCTGTGACATTTTCTCTCAGGGAGATGAATGTTTGGGTGCAGCAGCATCAAGTTGTTTCCACATGTTGCAACTTTCTCACATTTTGGGACTTAAAGATAACCTGGATGCATTTTATTATGATTTTAGGCCACACAAACTGGTGCATAAATGTCAAGTGAAAGGAAAGTTATCAATAGTTTTTCACATTTTTTTGCAAAAAGAAATCTGAAAAGTGTAGGATGTGATTCTGGAATTGGGAGCTTGTTGGAAAAACTTTGTTGGTTCTGATTTTTTTTTTTTTTTTTTGTTAACTTTTTATGCTTTTTGCAGCTGGAAGCATTTTTACTCTATCTTTTTTACTTTTGGACAGTCATGATGCGTAGGCCTGTCACAATGAACAATAAATCAATAATCGCATGATAAATTCAAATTGGCTCAATAATTTCCATTTGCATGATGATGTGAGTTATGACAACGTTCTAAAGTATAATTAAGTTGAGTTTAATATTGAAGCAGCCATTTTGGAGCATGATGCTGCCACCACCAACAGAATTACTAATGCTCAGCAACAAAACTCTGAAGCTTTCACTGCACTGACATACTTCTGCTTTTTTAGCTTTAACTTAACTTTCAAAACAATGTAGAGTTTTCTACGGCTGAAGCGATTAATTGGTTTAATCATGATTAATCGATTATTAAATTAATTGTAAACTGATTTAGTAATCGATTAACCAGAGTATGCAGATTCAAAAAGGGGCATTTGTTGAAAAAAACAATACAGTTAGAGCATTTAATAAAGCCTAAACAGTACAATATATGTATATATTTTTTCCATTTAACATGGAAACATTTTCTTTCTGTAAATGTGGTTCAAATTCTTTTTAAAAAATTCCTATTAATCCCTTTTCACCATATAAAACAACCAGCAGACCAGCCTTACTGTAGAAAAAGTCAAGCAGAAAAAGGGTCTATTCAAGTATTTATTTATCTGCAGGTGCATCCTTTGCTACACATAAACAAACATTTCCTAAAGGAACGCTGACATTGCCTAAAATGCAATGAAAAGTTTTTTCTTCCTTATTTACAAATAATCTAATATTATATAATAAAGGCTTAAGTTAAAAAAAACTGCAGAATGTACACACTTTTTTATCCGTCAGAATAATCCATTTGTAAAATAGAGTTTTCCTTCCGACTAACTGTTTTGCAACACTTTGTGTGATTTTAACGGAACGAAATGTGGGAAGCAGTCAGGATATTTTTAGTTGTTTCCGTTCGTTCAGGGTGAGACTCCGATGGACACGCTGCGTCACTGGCAGAGGACGTACAGGACGGAGCTGGACGAGGAGACCAGGCAGGAATGTCTCTGCACGGAGAAGCTGCTGAGGAAGGCGGCCGCAGGAGGAGGTGAGCCGTTACCCAGCAACCCCGGCGGAACTCTGCCCGTTACCTAGCAACCCAATCTGAGCTCCAGCACATTTGTTCAGCTGATTTTACCGCTGTATGAGCAACAAGTGTTTTGTTGACTTACCACTCTGAAACCACTTGCTGCATTCTTGTTGGTTGTGCAGGAGGTTCCACTTCTGCTTTTCATAGATGTATGGTTGCATAATTGCTCATCTGTTTGCAGCCATTTTCACATGCGAGGATAAATGTTGAGTTGGGGCTGAAATTAGCAGATTAAAATCTCGTAATGCAAGAGTGTAATGAACATGTTTTGTTAGACCTGTTCTAAGGTCAACTTTAAAACACGCTGCTAAAAAAAAAAAAGCTAATTTCCTCAATTTCTTTCCAACACAGTTCCTGCTGCTCCGGCTGCAGCCAAGCCATTTGATGCCCTGCAGGACAGCCAACTGTTTGACGCAGAGAACTCAGAGCCCCTCCTGGACACCGGAGGGCGCTCTTCGTCAAACCAGGACAGATCCAGCACCAGGCAGCGGCCGAGCAGCGGCACATCGAAGCGACACAGAGCCAGAGGGACCGAGGGCTCTGTTTTATACGGGGTAAGACAACCTTAGAGTTGCTTTTGTTTGTGAAATAGAGAAAAATAAATCGGAGTCTGTCTGTGTGTTTCAGATGTCCAGCTCAGACGGCAGTGACTCCGACAGCCCGGTCAGTCCTCTCCGTCCCGTCCGTCCCAGACACGCCATCCCAGCCGCTCCGAGTCAGAAGGAGAATCCCTCAACCCAGGAGCCGCTCAGGACCGAAAGCACCAGGGAGGCCCCCGCGCCGTGCGTTTTCCAACGAGACGAGTACCACAGCGCCATCCGCAGCTTGGGCAGCGCCAAAACTCTTCGTCAGGCTCTTTCGCAGCCGCAGTTCTCCAACACGGCGACCGTTTCTTCCGCTCTGGTTCCGGAGGACGAATATCTGGCGGACGACTGGTTGGAGGATGATCTGGGTGAGATGCAGCCGAAGAAGAAGAGACGGCTTCGAATGGATTTTACCGAACCGAGACGAGAGGAAGCGGCTTCGTCATCGGCTAGAAGTCAGAATCATCTGAGCTCAGAGTCATCCTGCAGAGGTAACCGCTTAGATTTCAGTTCTTAATCCAAGTTTTTTTCCCAGTTTCACTTTCCTACGGCTCAAAGGCTGCAGCTAACAATTATTTTAGTTATTGATTCATAGACTATTCTGACGATTAATTGATACATCTTGTTAAAAACTGGTACCTTCTGCAGACTTTCATTTAAGTCTTGTTTATATGAGATTAGAATTACATTAATAACATGCAAATAAACAATTTAATTGCTTTTTAAATAAGAAAGTGCAACTAAAGTGCAAAAAATAAAATTTTCAGTAATTAATGTTTGTGATTAATCACGATTAATGGGTTGATTCTTATCAGACTCTCTTCCTCCAGGCGCTGTGTCGAGCTCGTCCAGCAGGGGGTTCTCTCAGAGGAAGAACGGCTCGCTGAAGCCTCACCAGGTCAAGATGACTCAGATGCCAGGGATGGTGAGGCTGGGCACACGAGAGGTCAGCAGGTCAAACAGCCCCTCCGTTACAGACGACGAAGACGTGAGGCCTGGAGCTCCTCCACTGGTGCACTTTCAGGTGAGACGCCAGACACTAACTTCAACTAAATGCTGTTTATTTATACAGCACTGACGCAAAGTGAGGCGTCCAGTCAATTGTTGCTTTTCTCCCCCAAAAAAACTGGCATAAAGAAGTTTAATTGTATTATTTCTTGTGGATTTTTATTATTAATTTTTATTTTTGTGGACTAAAACATGATTCAAGATGGCGGCTCTGGTGCTTCTCTGATGTCCGTTTTTTTGGCGAATGAAACTTTTCCTGACTTTATATTCCAGGTTTGAACGGATTCATTGACTTAGTTTGATTCATTTTTGTTTTCAAAGTGTCTTTAAAATGAAATTAGCTGTGAACTAATGCACAGGCTGTAAATAAATCATTCCTGATGTCACATTTCAATGTAAATTTGAGACTCTTCCTGGTTTCCTTGTATATTTTAGCCTCCAGTTCCTGCTGCTCCCATACCAGCATCACTGCCTCCACCAATCAGGATGAGGGTCAAAGTGCAAGAAGATGTCTTTCTCATCCCAGTTCCACAAAGGTTTGTGTTGCAGAAGCACTGAATTCAGATTTGGAGGGTTCTGGGGGATTTTTTCCAGTTAAAACCGCCATGCTGGGTTTTTTGCAGTGAGGCGGACTCCTGCACCGTGTCGTGGCTTTGTGAGCAGGCAGCTCAGCGCTATTACCAGAAATGTGGCCTCCTGCCACGCCTCTCGCTGCAGAAGGAAGGAGCGCTGCTCTCTCCTCAGGACCTGCTGCTGGCTGTGCTGCACACCAACGAGGAGGTGAGGGATAAACAAAGGAGATAATCAATCAACTTTAGATAAACTGATTAATCAATGACTTGCATCCATAATCCTTTCTCAAGCTGAACAGAAACAAAATTAAAGTTATTATCTTTGGACCTAAAGAGGAATGATCTAGAGTCAGTGCTTCAGTTATTACAGCTAAAAACCAGAGATCAGGCCCGAACTAGACTGACCTGAACCTTCAGAGCCACATAAAGACAGTCACAAAGTCGGCCTTCTGTCACCTGAAGAACATCTCCAGAATTAGAGGACTAATGTCTCAACGAGATCTAGAGAAACTCATCCATGCGTTTATCTTCAGTCGTATCGATTACTGCAGCAGCATCTTCACAGGTCTGCCTAAAAAAATCAGTCATCCAGCTGCAGCTGACCCAGAACGCTGCTGCTGGCGTTCTGACTAAAACCAGGAAGTTGGAGCACGTCACCCAGTCCTACAGTCCCTCCACTGGCTCCCTGCAGCTCGAGAACAGACTTTAAAATAAAACTGTTAGTTTATGAATCACTGAACAGTTTAGCATCACAATACATTAAAGATCTGCTGTTTTTGCATCAACCTTCCATACCTCTCAGGTCCTCTGGTTCTGGTCCTGGTCTGTATGCCCAGAACCAAACATGGAGAAGTAGCATTCAGCTGCTATGCACCACAAATCTGCACCACTTCCTGAAAACTGGAAAATAGCCGAAACACGGAGTGTCTTCAAATCTAGACTATAACCCAGCTGCTCAGAGACAAAATAAATGAAACATTAACGACGGCAAAATGTAACGTTCAGTTGTCGACTGTGTTCTTTAACTTTGTATTTTTATGATGTAAAGCACTTTGAAATGCCTTGTTGCTGAATGTTGCTTTATAAATTGTCAGATTTGACACCTATTAGACACAAATTAAACAAACACAGGAAAGACAAGAGAGTTAGATTCTTTGTCAACTCATGAGGAGAACAGACAGAGATGTGTTTCCAGTTACAAATCTCCTACCACTGCTTTCAGGAATCCCTATCACAGAGAGCGCTGCAACTCTAAAAGGGAGGAGGGACACTTCATCACATAGTTGCAGCGCTAATGACAATCACTAACTAAAACACAAGGTTTCTCACACTAGATTATCTCTTTCCAGGCACAGAGTAAAACAGAGCAAGTTGTACATCTTCACGGTGGCGTTTTTACAGCTATCTAACGGGTCAAGGAAGCAGAGTTTTCTGCTGAGCGATAACCCTGCAGGAAGTTGTTGTCACTGCTCTTCTTCAGGGAGGCCTTCTGGAAAGGAATCAGACTAATACAACAGCATAGAAACATTCTTAAAGCTAAGATGAAACAAGACAAAAAAAAGAATATAAGGCAAGAACATTATAAAGTACATGAGACAACAAATATATGATAATAATATATACAATTTACCTAAGCTGAAAGTTGCTTTATAAATAAAGGTTGGTTGGTTGATTGATTGACTGGTTGGTTTGGTTGATTGATTGATTGATTGATTGATTGATTGATTGATTGATTGATTGATTGATTGATGCAGGTTTTGGCTGAAGTTTGCTCCTGGGATCTCCCTCCTCTTCCTGAACGCTATAGGAAGGCTTGTCAGAGTCTGGCAGTGGGTGAGCAACATGGACCGTAATGCAACAAGTTTTCCGCGTCTTAGTTTCTTTATTTGCTGTAACCAAACGTGTCTCCGCCTCCAGACGAGGACAGACGCGTCTCCCGGCTGTGCGAGGTCCAGGACGGCGGCCAGTCCGTGTCGCTATGCGGCCTCAGTTTGGCCCCCGCCTCCCTCAACCCTCTGCTGCGCGCCCTCAAGCTCCAGGCCAGCCTCACCGAGCTCCGCCTCTCTGGGAACCGTCTCCGTGACAACCTCCTTCCGGAACTGGTCGCCACGACGATCACCATGCCCCGCCTCCGCCTGCTGGACGTTTCGGCCAACGGCATAACGGGGGAGGGGCTGGAGAAGGCTGTGGAGGCGTTGAAGGGACAGAGTCACCCTGCATATGCGGTAAACCACTTCAAGCGTTCGCACTCCTCTCACGTTTCTCATTTCTAGTCACATTGTCACCACAACTATGAGAGTGAAGCAGGAAGTGCACTGCAAAAACACTAAATCTGACCAAGTGTTTCTGCTGCAAATATCTCACTGCACTTAAAATAAAACAAAACTAAATTATAAATAACATTTCAGTAAGATGTATGAGCTTGTTTTAAGTCAATCATTCCTTAAAATGTCAGAAAAAGTACTGGTTCCGTTACTGTCTGGGAATTTTAAGGAATGTTTGACTTAGATCAAGGCTTATATTTGTTAATTTGATATTTCTGTCATGATTTTGGCTCTGCAGTACCTGGAGGAGCTCGATCTGAGCCTCAACCCGCTCGGAGACGCTGTGTCCGAGTCTCTGTCCTACCTGCTGTCCAGCTGTCCTCTGCTGTCCAGGTTGTCTCTGCAGGCCTGTCGGCTCACCGCCCGCTTCCTTCAGCAGCACCGCCTGCTGCTGGCCGCAGCGCTGACGGGTAGGCTGACGTAGACCCGCACCGCTAAGACCCACTTTAGTGTGTAAAAGTCGACGTTTCAGGCCATTCTGCCGACACAAAGCTGTAAATCAGCTGCATTGTCTTCTTTATAACATAAACATCCACTTTAAAAGACCAAAATTACTGTTAAATCAACTTTTATTGATTTTATTTAATTTTTGGTTTTTTGTTATCATTTTTGAAAAATGTGGATTTTTGCACTCATTGGGTTTCCAAAGGTCAGAGTGATGTCATCATGCCCAGATCAGCCATCTTGTTTTACAGCTTCTATTTGAATTCAGGCCAACTTTACGATGAAGTATTAGCAAACGGCTAATACAACAGTCATGATTTATAAAGATGTAATAATATAACTTTTTTATTTTATTTGGAAAGAAAGTGAGGGTAAATATTTATTAAAATGGCTGTTTCACTAAAATCCCTTCAGGACTGGACCACCTGAAATCAGTGTCTCTGTCCCACAATGCACTGGGCTCCACTGGCTTTGAGCTGGTGCTGAAGACTCTGCCCCTGCAGACGCTCACTCATCTGGACCTGGCCGCCGTCCGCAGGGGTCCAGCTGATCACTTGGCGCTGGAACACCTGGCCACGCTCCTGTCCCAGGTAGGAACACACTCAGGTTGGGACGTCATGGCCGTTTTTCTACGACGAAACCAGTAAAACCATATGTTTTTACAGGGCGAGTGTCCTTTGATCCACCTGAGTCTGGCAGGAAATGGACTGACGGACGGCAGCGTCGCCATGTTGGCCAGGTTTGTGAGTGAATGAAGCTCCTCCTGGACGATAAATCAGTATCGCAATAAAGATTGATATCAATCAATAGAATCTGAACTTTGATACAGAACCACACAGCATTCTGGGAAATGAAGGCAGGGGAAAGGCTGGAGCTGCTAACCTTCTCACAGCTAGCTTAGCAGAGTGATTGGAATCAACCAACTGGCGCCGTCTGTGGTTGCCTAGCAACAACCTGCTGAGTAACTGGAGCAGAAGCGGTTTCAGGTTGCCCCACGATGCCTCATAACTGCTTAAAATGAGAACAGGAATAAATGTATGGCTGAATGGGGTCCGATTTATTCTTTCCCAAATTCCAGTTCATCTGATTTTATTTTTCCTTTTTTATTTCATTTATTAACCCAAAAATGTCTCTAATTATGGTATGAATGAAAAATAAAACAGAACAAATCTAGAGGCAAACATTTCCTGTTCTGTTTCACGACTGTAACAAAAAAGTGTTTCCGACTCATTTCTTTGACGAACTCGAACATTAGGTGCGAAACTAAGAATCTCGTTTTGAACAAAACAGGAAATTCTTCTTTTAAAAAAGCTTTAGAGTTTAATTCAACACCAAAATGTTTCACATAAAATAACGGCAAAAAGTGAAACTTTGGCACACTTCCATCATGATCAGGACTTTTATTTCCTCCCTCTGTTACAGGTATGGAGCAACATTAGAGCCACTGAAGTAATTCTGACTTTTTATTTTCTTTTCATTCTGTATTTTTTAGAACTCACTTTTTTTCTTAGAATTTTGAAGGGTTTTTTTATTCTGATTTTAATCTTTTGAGATTACGTTTCCTAACTGATCCATTTCCATTTAACTCTATTTTCTCGCAGCACCTTTAACTCTCGATTCTGCCGATTTATGTACACTTTAAGAAGTTAGCAGACGTGGCTAGCTGCAGCTAGCGAGCTTCCTAACAGCTGTGGGAGCTGCAGAGGCTAAAACACGACAGTCTCCTGTTTATCCTTTTCTTATCGCAGATATCAGCTAATTCTGTGAAATTCTGCGTTTCCTTTTGGTTTATTAAATTCAGTTTGCATATAAATGTGACATCATCGGTTCTGTTCTGTTTTCCGTCAGGTGTCTGCCTTCATGTCCAACCCTGACGAGTCTGGACCTGTCAGGAAACCCGTCCGTTTCCTTGTCGGGCCTCCGCAGCATCCTGACCTCCGTTAGAGATGCTTCTCGACCTCTGACCCTTCTCAACCTCCAAGGTAGACATCAGCCTGTAGTTCCTTTTGCACACGTTAGTAAATATCCAATAAAACATCAGAATAATTGATTAGTAGATGTATGAAATTGTGAATTTAAACTTTTTTTTTCATTTAATTTGTATTGTTTTATCTCTAAAATATGGAGAAGTTTGAAAAGTGATTTGAAAGCGGCGACTCCATTCCTCTACATTTATTAACATTTTAGGTGTTAAATTGATATTTTTGTGATATGATATTTGGGTTTAATTGTATATTTAGTTAATTCTGTGATGAATGAATCGTCCTCTTCTTCAGGTTGTCAGGTTTCCGGTCCTTGGAGCAGCGAAGAGCTGGACGGTTTGTCCGAACTGGTGCAGGATCTCCGGCTTTGCTCCCAAGGATTAAACAAGCTGGACAGAGACGCGCTGAGGCACAGCTGGGGGCTCCAAGATGGAGGCTGTGTGAACCGAAACGCCCGGTTTCTGCTTTCTGCAGCAGCAGGAGCGTCATCATGAGAGACTGAGAGCCAGCTGTGGTGCTGACTGTAAATACTTGTTTTGTTTTGCTTGTTCCTGATACACTAAATAATGGAAACTTAAATTAAATAGCAATAAAAATCCCTTTATTTCTAATTGTCTGAGTATTTATGGGTCTGTATATTTGTATTATTATTGTATATATGTATTATCTATTTTTTTTATGAAATAGGACTAATTTTATTACTTTGTTCTAACCTCTGCATCCAAGTGGATTATTGATTGACTTGTCTACATTATTGATTAACTGATAAGCAGCTATTTTCTTAAACCTGCACTGCTTTCCTTAACTCAGAGGTAAATTTGTCAGGGTACGATAAATTTTAAAAATATATTCTACCACCCTCAAAGATTTCCCATTCAAGTGTAGCCGTCCACCAGCGGCGCCCCCTGGTGGACGGCGGCCAAACTGCAACATTATAAAAAGCTCCAACTAATTGATTGGAACTAATTTTAAGTTAATAAACCATTTAATCGTAACTCAGTTAATTATTCGCATCTCTAATGCAGACTCTTTCTTATGGTGGAGGCATGACCTCTGACCTTATCTAAGAATTATAAAATGAAGCCTGAAGTTCTTTGGGTGTTGTATTACTTTCCCCATGAGGCCATTTAGGTTTGAATTTTTTCTCCCATAGTAATAAATATCTCAATTTCATTGTATTTGACTAATATTTAAATTGATTTGATGTTATGAAACATAAACATGCAAAAAAATAAATAAATAAGGGCCGATTAGAAAAAAACTGACACAACGATGTCAAAGCAATTTGTCAACTTTATTTGTTTCAGAAATAAAAGCTTTTAGCTGAAGATATGCCTTAGTTAAAGGAAGCTAAGAAAAGCTCATTATTTGCTGTTTGAATGCTTTCAGTTGCATGAAGCTACAGTTATGTTTCTCTGGTTGTCAGTTGGCTTCACTGATCTCGATGCCCTGCGATTCTTGTTTGGATAGAAGATCATTTCCAGATCCTTTGGCCTGAAGAGAAAAAAACAAACAAAAACGAACAGATTAAAGTTTTGCAGTAAAAATCTGTAAAGCTGATCTGTGTTAACTCACTCGCACACTCCAACTTTGACGCAAATCTTTCTGACGTCAATAGTCGTCGTCAGCTCGTCAATCAGGACTCCGAAGTTTTCGTGTATGAATTCATGGACTCCACATTGGAGTTTGATCCAAGTTGTTTTATCAAATGTTTCAAAGTCCATTTGCATCCCCTGCACATCCCTGGAATCTAAAAACAAGAGTTGGAAAAATAAAACTAGGAAGAAAATCAAAATGTATTTAACCTCACGCAGAATTAATCCAACTTTTCATTGAAATCCACTTTAAAACAATGTAAATGTATAACTAAACGAGGTTGGGTGGTAACTAGTCACTTTAACTCACATTTACTTGAGTAATTTTTTGGAAAAGTTTCTCTTAGAGTAAAATATCTGAAGGAATGAATGAAGGATAAGTTTGTTTTAATCAAAATTCACCAGAAACAAACACAGACCTGCAGCTTCAGCTAAAGTTTGATTTCAGTTTTTTTATTATTTTTGTCTGATTTTATTATTTTATTATTCATATAAAATTATTTTCAGTTAGGTTCTTAAAATACCAAAAATCCACTTAAATTTATATTTTAGTTCATATGATGTTAAAACTTTTAAATAATATAAAGTTTTTTACTTTTAAATTCAGACAATTTCTAAAAGTGGACAATTCTTGACTTTTTTTCTTGAAATGTCTGAAATTAAAGTAAAAGTTGTTTAGTTTTTTTTCAAGAAAATTTTTGAGATTAATCAAAACATTTTCTTGTTTTATTTTTAGAAGATTTCTGAAATAAATCTAAAAATTTCTAAAATAAATAAATAAATAAATAAAATAAAGAATTCCAACAAATTTTTAACTTGAAACTAAAAGAATGTCCTTGTTTTTTTGGGTTTTTTTCTAGAAAATTTCTGGATTGCTCTCAAATTTCCTGAGTTTATTCTAGCAATATGATCAACTTTTCAAACCTAAAAAATTATTGTTTTTTCTAGAAAATTTCCAAGATTAATTAAGAGTGTATAAAAGTGAGAAAAAAAATTGTTGTTTCCATATTTTCGTAGCATTTGTGGCGTTTTTAGCCAGAAACAAACACTATTCATCTTATTATTGGCTTTTTTTTTTGGTTTAACAAAAAATTGTCTGTTTCAGTTACATTTTTTTTTTTTTAATCCTTTATTATAGATACAATGGAAATGAGGAAAAACAACCACCAGAATAATTTTAACCAGATTGTTTAAAATCCTTACCTTTCGTGTTTTCACATCAGGTTCTCCCAGCTCATCATCATCAGTCTGGATCTTTAGGTTTGTTCCCTGGACCATCCAGACTGTGAAAAGGTTAAACAGTTTATGAATGCAAGCCTAAGTTAATGCAAAGTTTGAAAGAAAGTACATACTTGAACATGTCAGAACGATGCACAGAAGGAGGAGTGAGCGGTTCTCCATTGCTGACTGTCAGCTGAAACCTCTGGAGCAAAGTCGGAGCCCAGTATTTATATCTGATGGAGCTGAAGGAGGTGGATTTGCATACAGACAGTCATCAGCAGCAGACCTGGTAACACCTCCTCCCTTATTCTTTAAAGGGGTGGAGGTGTCAGGATGGTGGTCTTCTTTGTTCCTTTCTGTCACTGCTGTGATGGGAAACCAAGGGGTTGGTTTGGTATTAGTCACTATCTTCATTTCCAAGTTCATTTGTCATTTAATAGATAAGATATTTGTACTAGAAACTAGAGAATTAAAATATTTGGTAAGCTGTTGTATTTTTGCGGAAAGATTAAAAAAAGAAAACAATGGGATTTCAATATTAATTGAAGAAGCTTCATTGGAGATGAAAAGAAGCAAAATGTGAAGTTTCCAGATAGACACAATTTAGGGGAGAATGTTGGTTAAAAGCAGTTGGGTGAAAGAGTCGTCAGACATCTTATGGTATCTGAGGTCAAGACACTTTAAGAGTCAACTAAAAATGGTGCTAAAAACTAACAGTATGTCAGAAAATATAGTTATTTGTTCACACTCAATGCTTTTTCCTGTCGTCACTATTTAGACCGATATTAGATTAATTGGGGCCTGCCCATAGCAATGCATAAGGAGAGCAGAGACTCACTTGCGAAGCAAAAAAAGCCCTGAAACTTTTACATCAGTTCATGATATTAATGATATTAGCTTACATCATCTTTTTCTCTCAGGTTAGGGCATTAACTTTAGCACAAACATTAGCATTTCACTGTCCCCCACTTGTGCACTGCCATAGGCAGTGCAATAAGATTATCCTGCAGTATCATTTTCTCTCAGGTTAAGGCTCTGCCTTGCAATTAGCATTAGCCTTTTACTTCAAATGAGGTATTAGCTATTTCTCTGACTTATTACCCATGTTTAGAAGAGTGAATAAAGTACGTCAAATACAGAGAACATGCCAGTGATGCTCCATATGCTACTTAAAGTATTCATGCTAACATTAGCATTTTGGCTAATTTTAGCGTATACACTTATTTTAACAGACTGAATGGTGCAAGTCCATGTTAGTCAACATTCTTGTGATTCTCCACATGATACTTTGTATTGTTTTGGCCATGCTTAGCATTGATGCTAATGTTTAGCATCAGAACGCTGGGTCCAATCCGACGGGCACATTTTGGCAGGCCCCGTTTAAATTTCTTCAGGAATTTTCTAGTATTTATTTTAGATTATTATGCAGAGAGACTTCTTTTATTGCAACCCTGAAAAGGAACTAGAACAAACTTAGAATCCAGAAAAAAAATCTTCCAGAACAGGAACATTTGATTTCAGCTTCCAGCTGAAAATTGCAGCTGGAAGCCATCCAGTCCGTCCCAAGAGATTCACAAGCAGAAGAAATTCAAATGAGCACCGAGCCGTCCTGCAGAGATATCTAATAACCACAGGCTGCAGAGTGCAAATACTTCCAACACATAAATGATATTCGATGGAGAGCTGCTGCGGTTATTTAAATACTGTAAAAAGATTAATTGCGGAAAGGATTTTGATTTATTTGTGGTGTTGAATTATTTTAGATAGTCGACCCACTGAACCAAGGTTCGGTTCTATTTTATAAGATTTTAGCAAAATCAGGACTGAAGTAGCAGAGCAGAGCTGTACAGGTGAAGCACGATGCCACCCTCTGCTGGCGGAAAGGAGAAATTACACAACGAGCAACATGCCGGTCAGACACTTTCTATCGCAGTGGAGTGCATTATTGCCGTAACAGACAGAAAAACGAGAATTTTCCACCAGAAAACTGACATGTCCAGGTCAATCGCTTTCTAGGAAAATCTAATTTATGAGCTCAGAAAATTTAAGATTTAATTTTTTAAAAATAAAAAAATATATCCTTTTTCGAGCGAAAAAAAAAAATCTTTCTAGAAAACATTTCTGCTGCTGCCCCCTGCTGGTACAAAATGAGTTGCACGTTGAGACAGAAGACACTTAAACTAGAAATAAAAAGTAGACGCTTTTAGAGCCATCGCGGATGAAAAACTAACACTTCTAAAAGTTTGAAATTAAAAACTTCTAGAAAAAAAGCTTAAATTTAGCTAGAAAAACTCAGAAATTTTCTATAAAAACAAAAAAAACTTGCTAGTTTCTCAGTTCCTAAAGTTAAATTCAGAAAAAGCTGAAAATTTGTGAGTTGCAAAAGTGGAAAATTTTGGTCTTGATCTCAGAAATTGCCACATCATTTCCAGGACATTTCTGATTATTTTCCTCACAATCTGACATTTTGATCTCAGAAAATTCCTTGTTTTTTGTAGTAAATTTCTAAAGTTTTTTGGCATAAATTATCTCCCTTCTCCAATGGCCCAAATAAAGAATCACTGAATTTATAAATACAGATTTGATATGAAACCTGTAAAAACCAGACCAGAGGGAAGCAGATAAAACGATTGGATGAGCCAAAAAGTTCAAATAAAATATTTTATCTTTTTCAGAGACAAGATAAAACTAAACATCTGATAGAAAAACATCCAGTGTACTGGTAATGATTTCACCAGTACACTGTGGTACAAAAAAAGCCAAAGAACCTGTGAAGTGCAAAATTCAGAGACTGAGATCTAGACAAAAGTCAGGGAGCAAAAACAATCTTTAATACATCTGCAGACGGAGAGCAAAAACACAGTGCATTAGGCGAGAATCATTCTGCTCTAACAAATTCAGAGTTGCATAGTTACTTTATTCACCTAACAGAGGCGGAGACTCAATCTTCTAAGACCAAACAAAAGAAACAAAGGAAAACACATGGAACAGTTCAACCTTGTATGCTCATTCACTATCATATCTACGGGACGCGAAAACTAAACATTCTATCTTCGTGCAGGGGAGGCTACGGGAAAAACAGCAAGTTCCCAGACAACCGGTCTGGGGAAGTTCAGCAACCCTTGGAAAACTTACTTCAGTAAACACATCTTATTTCATTAGTTTATACACCCTCTACGATTGCACAAAAAACCTTTTAACTGTTATACAAAAAACATTACATTGATATGATGCATAAAGGAACATTATTTAATTCAAATAAAACATTTTGCCTTTAAAGAAAAACTCCTTCACATCTTCACCCTTTTTTTTGTAATATATGGAGAACAAAAATAAGTAAAGAATGAAAGTTATAAATGATAAATGACAAATGATAATAAATGATAATGATAAATGAAGTTAATGTAAAATGAAGTAACAACGGTGCAAAACAGTTGAGAAACACAAAACATCAGTTTAGCTTCGCCATTAAATAACGGTTGAGAATATAAACATCACAGGAGTGTTTCAGCAAATGGTTTGTCCTTCGGTGACATTAAACAAAGCTGAAACCTAAAAGGAAAAAAGGATTCACACAGCTAAAAATTAGAAACAAAATAACTGTCAAAAGGAAGTATCAATTTACTTGTACTTGGGATAATGAGAAAATCTGCAAAACAAACCCAACCTCAACGTCAGGCGAGTTAGGGGATCCATGG
Organism: Poeciliopsis retropinna; assembly: GCA_010277075.1. Taxonomy (NCBI): domain Eukaryota; kingdom Metazoa; phylum Chordata; class Actinopteri; order Cyprinodontiformes; family Poeciliidae; genus Poeciliopsis; species Poeciliopsis retropinna. The sequence goes on from VMRM01000018.1 coordinate 2,414,883, forward strand.
ACCACACCTGTAGTCAGCGACGAACCTGACACTGAACCAGAGACGGAGGACTGCACAGGATCATTATCCTCCATGCTCAACCGGGCATAAGCTGGCTGTAATGGCGCAATAGCAGTTGCTATTAAGCGATTTAACAGGGCCCTCAGACACGCAACAACAACAACAAAACAATAGCAACATGAGAGACGCAGTGATCGAGATTAACATAGATTCTACGAGACCGCGGTACTTTCCAAACACAGACATCCAGTTACCCCATACAGACATGTCAACCCCCGAGTGTTCTTTCAGCGTGTTGGATAAGGATCGCAAACCATCTAGAGCTTTGGACAGGGTTCCGCCCGCAGCGGTATTGTTGGGAATTACAAGGCAACATTGGGAGCCAAAAATCATACACACGCCTCCTTTTTCTGCCAAAAGCACATCTAAAGCAATTCTATTCTGAAAAGTCATGAGTGAAGTAGCCGCAAGTTGCTCGTGTACGGCTTCAAACCCGGCAGTGGTGTAATTGCTGAGTCGCTGGACATTATAATGTACGTAATTGATCCTATCGACGTTTTTATTTGGTGTGATCCAGATAAAAATACACTGTAACAAATTGCTGTATAAAAACGGCCAAAACTGACCAGTATCATACTGTTGCTATTGAAAACGGTACTGCACCGTGAAAAACAATGCATTCTGGGCAATTATTAGTGTTTTAATAAAATACTGTAATATACTGTGAGTAGCATTGCATTTTTGGAATGATGTTGGATTCAACGGCAAGGAGGCTCTCTTTAAACAGAACGCTACTGTATTTCTCAAGAAGACACGTCGTTGTGACATGTGGAAGCAACCTCTAGAATTTTCTTTACAAGGACTATCCATTTGAATCCTGCATTTTATGAGCCAATCCTAAGGTAAGGTGGAGCATAATTTATTTGTCAGATGATGTCATACAGTTGTCATTTTGAAGCAGACTGTAGCTGTTTGAAAGTTAGCTTAGTTCATCTGTCATGCTGTATTAAGGAAGCTCGCATAACATTATTTGATATATCTTGTAGATAAGAAGGTAAATAATTGATAATTTGTAGAAGTCCTAATACTTGTTATAATTCTTTTAATTTTATTTTTCAGGCGGAAAAGACCATGTGACTGCTGGGCACTGGATGATCAGTCTTCAGAGCCATATTGTATGTGAGGGGATTCAACCAGCCTTTGTGACAGGGCTTGCTGTACTGTTTTCAATGTACTACATCTTTAATGTACAATATCAAGAAGAGGCTGCATGTACACTTGAATTTTTTCGTCTCCAAGAGGACAGGAAAAACTGTTCCAAAGAAGTCGGTCACTGTCAACCCCCGTGTTTCAACTCTGCTAAAAAACCTCATGGACTCTGAGTGGAATTTCATATCGATTAGTGAGAACTTTCTAACCAGGCTATAGATATTGTTGCCCCTCTGCGCAAAAACAAACAAATAAACAAACAAAAAACTATACAGGCATGAAGGCAACTTATCCCTGAACAGGAGAGCTCTTGAGAGACTTTTTTTTTTGGTTTAAAGGTCAGCATAATCTTAGACATCTCTTTTAATTTATAGCATAAATTTTGTTAAGGCTCCCACTTTCTGTTCTCCAGATGTAATTTGTAATTTTGACTGTACAGGCACAATGTTTAACTTACCTTGGGAGTGTGTTGTCAAATATGCTTTCATTGTTTTATCATTTGAAGTTGGAGCTCTGATTTTGCCCTAAAGGAAATTCAAGTCTAAATGTTTCATTTAAATTTTTATCAAACTAAAATGTGCAATTTTTTCCTATGCTTTAGATTGAAAGTTAAATGTTTCATTTGTTTTATGTTGCATCATATTGTTCCTGCGCAAACTGCAATTTGCTTTTTCTGACTTTATGGCCATTTTATCCCAAAAAATGTAGTAATTTTATGCTTTCAGAAACACACAGATCATGATTGGGAGCTGCCAATAATAAATTGTTCACATAGTGCAACAGAGCTGTCTGTGGTGCTAGGTTTAAATGCGAAAGATTGAAACAAATTTAAGTGAGATGGAGTTTGTTTTTGGACACGAAGCCTTTTTGGACACGTGTCTGAACATTCAATAGACAGAAATAGTTTCAAAATGAGATCTCTGGCCAGGAGATTCACTGGACATCAGTTAGAAAACAGAAAGTGATGTAAGTGAAGCTCCCCGGTGAACAGGTCAACTACTTCTAGAGCAGCTGTTCACTGATTGTTGGACCTGATGCTCCAGTGGAATGAATTGTTTTCCCAGACAGTGGAGCATGAGGCAGAGATTTTTCATAAGCAATGATTGTGTAGCCACAGAATCTATAACAAAATTTAGATGGGTTCCTGCAACAATCACCAATGAGCCTGGAAAGTTTTATGTGCTTCAATTGTAAATTTCACATATGTATTGTGTGTGTTACTACTTGCAATTATGCTGAACCGGAGGTTGCTCCAACGGCACCGGGTCTAGTCAGGTGGAATATCAATTTTTTTTATGAAATAGGACTAATTTTATTACTTTGTTCTAACCTCTGCATCCAAGTGGATTATTGATTGACTTGTCTACATTATTGATTAACTGATAAGCAGCTATTTTCTTAAACCTGCACTGCTTTCCTTAACTCAGAGGTAAATTTGTCAGGGTACGATAAATTTTAAAAATATATTCTACCACCCTCAAAGATTTCCCATTCAAGTGTAGCCGTCCACCAGCGGCGCCCCCTGGTGGACGGCGGCCAAACTGCAACATTATAAAAAGCTCCAACTAATTGATTGGAACTAATTTTAAGTTAATAAACCATTTAATCGTAACTCAGTTAATTATTCGCTCTCTAATGCAGACTCTTTCTTATGGTGGAGGCATGACCTCTGACCTTATCTAAGAATTATAAAATGAAGCCTGAAGTTCTTTGGGTGTTGTATTACTTTCCCCATGAGGCCATTTAGGTTTGAATTTTTTCTCCCATAGTAATAAATATCTCAATTTCATTGTATTTGACTAATATTTAAATTGATTTGATGTTATGAAACATAAACATGCAAAAAAAAATAAATAAATAAGGGGCCGATTAGAAAAAAACTGACACAACGATGTCAAAGCAATTTGTCAACTTTATTTGTTTCAGAAATAAAAGCTTTTAGCTGAAGATATGCCTTAGTTAAAGGAAGCTAAGAAAAGCTCATTATTTGCTGTTTGAATGCTTTCAGTTGCATGAAGCTACAGTTATGTTTCTCTGGTTGTCAGTTGGCTTCACTGATCTCGATGCCCTGCGATTCTTGTTTGTTTGGATAGAAGATCATTTCCAGATCCTTTGGCCTGAAGAGAAAAAAACAAACAAAAACGAACAGATTAAAGTTTTGCAGTAAAAATCTGTAAAGCTGATCTGTGTTAACTCACTCGCACACTCCAACTTTGACGCAAATCTTTCTGACGTCAATAGTCGTCGTCAGCTCGTCAATCAGGACTCCGAAGTTTGCCTTTATGAATTTACGGCACTTTGTTTTTAGTAATCCAATCCCATTGCAGGCGGTTTCCAGTTTCTTTTTAATGGCCTGGAAAAACAAATGAGTTTTTTTTTTCTCTCCATGTGTCTCTGATGGGATTTTTGCTGATTGCAACCATTTTGAACTTTTACCTCCACATTGGAGTTTGATCCAAGTTGTTTTATCACTTTTTTCAAAGCCCATTTGCATCCCCAGCACATCCCTGGAATCTAAAAACAAGAGTTGGAAAAATAAAACTAGGAAGAAAATCAAAATGTATTTCACCTCACGCAGAATTAATCCAACTTTTCATTGAAATCCACTTTAAACCAATGTAAATGTATAACTAAACGAGGTTGGGTGGTAACTAGTCACTTTAACTCACATTTACTTGAGTAATTTTTTGGAAAAGTTTCTCTTAGAGTAAAATATCTGAAGGAATGAATGAAGGATAAGTTTGTTTTAATCAAAATTCACCAGAAACAAACACAGACCTGCAGCTTCAGCTAAAGTTTGATTTCAGTTTTTTTATTATTTTTGTCTGATTTTATTATTTTATTATTCATATAAAATTATTTTCAGTTAGGTTCTTAAAATACCAAAAATCCACTTAAATTTATATTTTAGTTCATATGATGTTAAAACTTTTAAATAATATAAAGTTTTTTACTTTTAAATTCAGACAATTTCTAAAAGTGGACAATTCTTGACTTTTTTTCTTGAAATGTCTGAAATTAAAGTAAAAGTTGTTTAGTTTTTTTTCAAGAAAATTTTTGAGATTAATCAAAACATTTTCTTGTTTTATTTTTAGAAGATTTCTGAAATAAATCTAAAAATTTCTAAAATAAATAAATAAAATAAAGAATTCCAACAAATTTTTAACTTGAAACTAAAAGAATGTCCTTGTTTTTTTTGGGGTTTTTTCTAGAAAATTTCTGGATTGCTCTCAAATTTCCTGAGTTTATTCTAGCAATATGATCAACTTTTCAAACCTAAAAAATTATTGTTTTTTCTAGAAAATTTCCAAGATTAATTAAGAGTGTATAAAAGTGAGAAAAAAATTGTTGTTTCCATATTTTCGTAGCATTTGTGGCGTTTTTAGCCAGAAACAAACACTATTCATCTTATTATTGGCTTTTTTTTTTGGTTTAACAAAAAATTGTCTGTTTCAGTTACATAATTTTTTTTTTTAATCCTTTATTATAGATACAATGGAAATGAGGAAAAACAACCACCAGAATAATTTTAACCAGATTGTTTAAAATCCTTACCTTTCGTGTTTTCACATCAGGTTCTCCCAGCTCATCATCATCAGTCTGGATCTTTAGGTTTGTTCCCTGGACCATCCAGACTGTGAAAAGGTTAAACAGTTTATGAATGCAAGCCTAAGTTAATGCAAAGTTTGAAAGAAAGTACATACTTGAACATGTCAGAACGATGCACAGAAGGAGGAGTGAGCGGTTCTCCATTGCTGACTGTCAGCTGAAACCTCTGGAGCAAAGTCGGAGCCCAGTATTTATATCTGATGGAGCTGAAGGAGGTGGATTTGCATACAGACAGTCATCAGCAGCAGACCTGGTAACACCTCCTCCCTTATTCTTTAAAGGGGTGGAGGTGTCAGGATTGGTCTTCTTTGTTCCTTTCTGTCACTGCTGTGATGGGAAACCAAGGGGTTGGTTTGGTATTAGTCACTATCTTCATTTCCAAGTTCATTTGTCATTTAATAGATAAGATATTTGTACTAGAAACTAGAGAATTAAAATATTTGGTAAGCTGTTGTATTTTTGCGGAAAGATTAAAAAAAGAAAACAATGGGATTTCAATATTAATTGAAGAAGCTTCATTGGAGATGAAAAGAAGCAAAATGTGAAGTTTCCAGATAGACACAATTTAGGGGGAATGTTGGTTAAAAGCAGTTGGGTGAAAGAGTCGTCAGACATCTTATGGTATCTGAGGTCAAGACACTTAAGAGTCAACTAAAAATGGTGCTAAAAACTAACAGTATGTAAGAAAATATAGTTATTTGTTCACACTCAATGCTTTTTCCTGTCGTCACTATTTAGACCGATATTAGATTAATTGGGGCCTGCCCATAGCAATGCATAAGGAGAGCAGAGACTCACTTGCGAAGCAAAAAAAGCCCTGAAACTTTTACATCAGTTCATGATATTAATGATATTAGCTTACATCATCTTTTTCTCTCAGGTTAGGGCATTAACTTTAGCACAAACATTAGCATTTCACTGTCCCCCACTTGTGCACTGCCATAGGCAGTGCAATAAGATTATCCTGCAGTATCATTTTCTCTCAGGTTAAGGCTCTGCCTTGCGATTAGCATTAGCCTTTTACTTCAAATGAGGTATTAGCTATTTCTCTGACTTATTACCCATGTTTGGAAGAGTGAATGGAGTAAGTCAAATACAGAGAACATGCCAGTGATGCTCCACATGCTACTTAAAGTATTTATGCTAACATTAGCATTTTGGCTAATTTTAGCGTATACACTTATTTTAACAGACTGAATGGTGCAAGTCCATGTTAGTCAACATTCTTGTGATTCTCCACATTATACTTTGTAATTTTTTAGCCATGCTTAGCATTGATGCTAATGTTTAGCATCAGAATGCTGGGTCCAATCCGACGGGCACATTTTGGCAGGCCCCGTTTAAATTTCTTCAGGAATTTTCTAGTAGCTCGTACCGCTGCGAGCCCACCCACAAAAGTGGTATCAAAACTTGCGGCTTGATCCCGGCATTGGAGCTATTACTTTTATTGGGAATTGGACTTACGATGGCGACGTAAAAAGCGAAAAACGAGCCAAATTTCCAACTGCCGAAACGCAGAACATAACTGCCAAAACTAGAGTGTAACTGACGCTTCATTAGAGTGTGGGAAGCAGAGCGATTTTGAACCCAAATAAATTTGTAAATCGCTGTCACGCCCACAAATATCGCCCTATCGGTATCAAACTCGGTCATGACATCGATACGAGTGCCTGCTCCGGTAAAATGTTTTCGAAATTTTGCTAGGGCTTACGGTTTTCTGTCAAGGTGCTTCAGAGCGAAATCATGCGCCAGGGTATCGGAGGCTCTCAGCTATTCATTTTTATGCTTTTATGGAAAATTTGAGACCTCAACGCACACCATCTTTCACTCATCGCTGCAATTATTGTGAATATGCTACAGATATGAATCGCGGTACTATCGGAGACGACAAATAGCCCTAACATATGCTTCAAACGGTTTTCCGATACGTATCACGGTTCCCGAACAGGAAGGAGTTGTTCGGGCTGATTTTTCCATTAAAACTGACTGGGTGTCTCACAAAGATAGAAATCTTTCTCCACCTCTCTGTCTCACACACAGGACAGTTGGCAGATGATCCATTACCATAGCAACGGAACACAGCAGGGCCCAGAAGCTGATTAGGACTACAAAAACGCATCACTGTAGTTTTAACTATAATAGAACTCCGGAATGAGCTGCTCTTTAGAACTACAATGACTGAAGGTTAGAACTACAAAATGGCGGAACTGTGAGGAGGAATGAGCTGGCCATTAGAACTATTTGTGTTTTGGGCATTTTATAACTGATTTTTACCAACCATTGTTACACACAGGATTAGTGGTCATGAATTTTAATTAAAATTAATGAAATTAAGTTTAATTAAAATGTCAATATAAAAGCCTTGACATTTTTTTTATCATGCCGTTGCTCTTATGGCCAATATATAACTGACTTAACTAGTGTTACACATGAGATTAGTGTTGCCATTTAAAATGAAGCTTATTGAAAATTTCAAAATAAAAGCCTTAGACAAAGTGGATTTGTATCCGGCGAGTGCAGCTCCTTAGGAGCTGCAATGATATTAATTTGCATTATCTTTTTAACTCAGGTTAGGGCATTTGCATTAGCTAATGGCTGCCGCAAACTGATAGAGTTCTGTCTCCCCTTGTCTGACTCACAGTTGGCAGAGGATCCATTACCATAGCAACGGAACACAGCAGGGCCCAGAAGCTGATTAGGACTACAAAAACGCATCACCGTAGTTTTAACTATAGTAGTTTTAACTATAGTAGTTTTAACTATAGTAGAACTCAGGAATGAGCTGCTCTTTAGAACTACAATGACTGAAGGTTAGAACTACAACATAGCAGAACTGTGAGTTTCTACTGAGGAGGAATGAGCTGGCCATTAGAACTACTTGTGTTTGGGCATTTTATAACTGATTGATTTTTACCAGCCATTATTACACACAAGATTAGTTTTGACATTTAAAATGAAGCTCACTGAAAATTTCAAAATAAAAGCCTTAAGATTCGTCTGTGGCTATAGCAGCGCCGCAGGCGCTGCAATGATATTAGCTTACATTATCTTTTTCTCTCAGGTTAGGGCATTAACTTTAGCACAAACATTAGCATTTCACTGTCCCCCACTTGTGCACTGCCATAGGCAGTGCAATAAGATTATCCTGCAGTATCATTTTCTCTCAGGTTAAGGCTCTGCCTTGCAATTAGCATTAGCCTTTTACTTCAAATGAGGTATTAGCTATTTCTCTGACTTATTACCCATGTTTAGAAGAGTGAATAGAGTAAGTCAAATACAGAGAACATGCCAGTGATGCTCCATATGCTACTTAAAGTATTCATGCTAACATTAGCATTTTGGCTAATTTTAGCGTATACACTTATTTTAACAGACTGAATGGTGCAAGTCCATGTTAGTCAACATTCTTGTGATTCTCCACATGATACTTTGTATTGTTTTGGCCATGCTTAGCATTGATGCTAATGTTTAGCATCAGAACGCTGGGTCCAATCCGACGGGCACATTTTGGCAGGCCCCGTTTAAATTTCTTCAGGAATTTTCTAGTATTTATTTTAGATTATTATGCAGAGAGACTTCTTTTATTGCAACCCTGAAAAGGAACTAGAACAAACTTAGAATCCAGAAAAAAAATCTTCCAGAACAGGAACATTTTATTTCAGCTTCCAGCTGAAAATTGCAGCTGGAAGCCATCCAGTCCGTCCCAAGAGATTCACAAGCAGAAGAAATTCAAATGAGCACCGAGCCGTCCTGCAGAGATATCTAATAACCACAGGCTGCAGAGTGCAAATACTTCCAACACATAAATGATATTCGATGGAGAGCTGCTGCGGTTATTTAAATACTGTAAAAAGATTAATTGCGGAAAGGATTTTGATTTATTTGTGGTGTTGAATTATTTTAGATAGTCGACCCACTGAACCAAGGTTCGGTTCTATTTTATAAGATTTTAGCAAAATCAGGACTGAAGTAGCAGAGCAGAGCTGTACAGGTGAAGCACGATGCTACCCTCTGCTGGCGGAAAGGAGAAATTACACAACGAGCAACATGGCGGTCAGACACTTTCTATCGCAGTGGAGTGCATTATTGCCGTAACAGACAGAAAAACGAGAATTTTCCACCAGAAAACTGACATGTCCAGGTCAATCGCTTTCTAGGAAAATCTAATTTATGAGCTCAGAAAATTTAAGATTTAATTTTTTTAAAATAAAAAAATATATCCTTTTTCGAGCGAAAAAAAAATATCTTTCTAGAAAACATTTCTGCTGCTGCCCCCTGCTGGTACAAAATGAGTTGCACGTTGAGACAGAAGACACTTAAACTAGAAATAAAAAGTAGACGCTTTTAGAGCCATCGCGGATGAAAAACTAACACTTCTAAAAGTTTGAAATTAAAAACTTCTAGAAAAAAAGCTTAAATTTAGCTAGAAAAACTCAGAAATTTTCTATAAAAACAAAAAAAACTTGCTAGTTTCTCAGTTCCTAAAGTTAAATTCAGAAAAAGCTGAAAATTTGTGAGTTGCAAAAGTGGAAAATTTTGGTCTTGATCTCAGAAATTGCCACATCATTTCCAGGACATTTCTGATTATTTTCCTCACAATCTGACATTTTGATCTCAGAAAATTCCTTGTTTTTTGTAGTAAATTTCTAAAGTTTTTTGGCATAAATTATCTCCCTTCTCCAATGGCCCAAATAAAGAATCACTGAATTTATAAATACAGATTTGATATGAAACCTGTAAAAACCAGACCAGAGGGAAGCAGATAAAACGATTGGATGAGCCAAAAAGTTCAAATAAAATATTTTATCTTTTTCAGAGACAAGATAAAACTAAACATCTGATAGAAAAACATCCAGTGTACTGGTAATGATTTCACCAGTACACTGTGGTACAAAAAAAGCCAAAGAACCTGTGAAGTGCAAAATTCAGAGACTGAGATCTAGACAAAAGTCAGGGAGCAAAAACAATCTTTAATACATCTGCAGACGGAGAGCAAAAACACAGTGCATTAGGCGAGAATCATTCTGCTCTAACAAATTCAGAGTTGCATAGTTACTTTATTCACCTAACAGAGGCGGAGACTCAATCTTCTAAGACCAAACAAAAGAAACAAAGGAAAACACATGGAACAGTTCAACCTTGTATGCTCATTCACTATCATATCTACGGGACGCGAAAACTAAACATTCTATCTTCGTGCAGGGGAGGCTACGGGAAAAACAGCAAGTTCCCAGACAACCGGTCTGGGGAAGTTCAGCAACCCTTGGAAAACTTACTTCAGTAAACACATCTTATTTCATTAGTTTATACACCCTCTACGATTGCACAAAAAACCTTTTAACTGTTATACAAAAAACATTACATTGATATGATGCATAAAGGAACATTATTTAATTCAAATAAAACATTTTGCCTTTAAAGAAAAACTCCTTCACATCTTCACCCTTTTTTTTGTAATATATGGAGAACAAAAATAAGTAAAGAATGAAAGTTATAAATGATAAATGACAAATGATAATAAATGATAATGATAAATGAAGTTAATGTAAAATGAAGTAATAACGGTGCAAAACAGTTGAGAAACACAAAACATCAGTTTAGCTTCGCCATTAAATAACGGTTGAGAATATAAACATCACAGGAGTGTTTCAGCAAATGGTTTGTCCTTCGGTGACATTAAACAAAGCTGAAACCTAAAAGGAAAAAAGGATTCACACAGCTAAAAAATAGAAACAAAATAACTGTCAAAAGGAAGTATCAATTTACTTGTACTTGGGATAATGAGAAAATCTGCAAAACAAACCCAACCTCAACGTCAGGCGAGTTAGGGGATCCATGGACCACACCTGTAGTCAGCGACGAACCTGACACTGAACCAGAGACGGAGGACTGCACAGGATCATTATCCTCCATGCTCAACCGGGCATAAGCTGGCTGTAATGGCGCAATAGCAGTTGCTATTAAGCGATTTAACAGGGCCCTCAGACACGCAATGCAACAACAACTAAATAGCAATAGCAACATGAGAGACGCAGTGATCGAGATTAACATAGATTCTACGAGACCGCGGTACTTTCCAAACACAGACATCCAGTTACCCCATACAGACATGTCAACCCCCGAGTGTTCTTTCAGCGTGTTGGATAAGGATCGCAAACCATCTAGAGCTTTGGACAGGGTTCCGCCCGCAGCGGTATTGTTGGGAATTACAAGGCAACATTGGGAGCCAAAAATCATACACACGCCTCCTTTTTCTGCCAAAAGCACATCTAAAGCAATTCTATTCTGAAAAGTCATGAGTGAAGTAGCCGCAAGTTGCTCGTGTACGGCTTCAAACCCGGCAGTGGTGTAATTGCTGAGTCGCTGGACATTATAATGTACGTAATTGATCCTATCGACGTTTTTATTTGGTGTGATCCAGATAAAAATACACTGTAACAAATTGCTGTATAAAAACGGCCAAAACTGACCAGTATCATACTGTTGCTATTGAAAACGGTACTGCACCGTGAAAAACAATGCATTCTGGGCAATTATTAGTGTTTTAATAAAATACTGTAATATACTGTGATAGCATTGCATTTTTGGAATGATGTTGGATTCAACGGCAAGGAGGCTCTCTTTAAACAGAACGCTACTGTATTTCTCAAGAAGACACGTCGTTGTGACATGTGGAAGCAACCTCTAGAATTTTCTTTACAAGGACTATCCATTTGAATCCTGCATTTTATGAGCCAATCCTAAGGTAAGGTGGAGCATAATTTATTTGTCAGATGATGTCATACAGTTGTCATTTTGAAGCAGACTGTAGCTGTTTGAAAGTTAGCTTAGTTCATCTGTCATGCTGTATTAAGGAAGCTCGCATAACATTATTTGATATATCTTGTAGATAAGAAGGTAAATAATTGATAATTTGTAGAAGTCCTAATACTTGTTATAATTCTTTTAATTTTATTTTTCAGGCGGAAAAGACCATGTGACTGCTGGGCACTGGATGATCAGTCTTCAGAGCCATATTGCATGTGAGGGGATTCAACCAGCCTTTGTGACAGGGCTTGCTGTACTGTTTTCAATGTACTACATCTTTAATGTACAATATCAAGAAGAGGCTGCATGTACACTTGAATTTTTTCGTCTCCAAGAGGACAGGAAAAACTGTTCCAAAGAAGTCGGTCACTGTCAACCCCCGTGTTTCAACTCTGCTAAAAAACCTCATGGACTCTGAGTGGAATTTCATATCGATTAGTGAGAACTTTCTAACCAGGCTATAGATATTGTTGCCCCTCTGCGCAAAAACAAACAAATAAACAAACAAAAAACTATACAGGCATGAAGGCAACTTATCCCTGAACAGGAGAGCTCTTGAGAGACTTTTTTTTTTGGTTTAAAGGTCAGCATAATCTTAGACATCTCTTTTAATTTATAGCATAAATTTTGTTAAGGCTCCCACTTTCTGTTCTCCAGATGTAATTTGTAATTTTGACTGTACAGGCACAATGTTTAACTTACCTTGGGAGTGTGTTGTCAAATATGGTTTCATTGTTTTATCATTTGAAGTTGGAGCTCTGATTTTGCCCTAAAGGAAATTCAAGTCTAAATGTTTCATTTAAATTTTTATCAAACTAAAATGTGCAATTTTTTCCTATGCTTTAGATTGAAAGTTAAATGTTTCATTTGTTTTATGTTGCATCATATTGTTCCTGCGCAAACTGCAATTTGCTTTTTCTGACTTTATGGCCATTTTATCCCAAAAAATGTAGTAATTTCATGCTTTCAGAAACACACAGATCATGATTGGGAGCTGCCAATAATAAATTGTTCACATAGTGCAACAGAGCTGTCTGTGGTGCTAGGTTTAAATGCGAAAGATTGAAACAAATTTAAGTGAGATGGAGTTTGTTTTTGGACACGAAGCCTTTTTGGACACGTGTCTGAACATTCAATAGACAGAAATAGTTTCAAAATGAGATCTCTGGCCAGGAGATTCACTGGACATCAGTTAGAAAACAGAAAGTGATGTAAGTGAAGCTCCCCGGTGAACAGGTCAACTACTTCTAGAGCAGCTGTTCACTGATTGTTGGACCTGATGCTCCAGTGGAATGAATTGTTTTCCCAGACAGTGGAGCATGAGGCAGAGATTTTTCATAAGCAATGATTGTGTAGCCACAGAATCTATAACAAAATTTAGATGGGTTCCTGCAACAATCACCAATGAGCCTGGATAAGATTTTATGTGCTTCAATTGTAAATTTCACATATGTATTGTGTGTGTTACTACTTGCAATTATGCTGAACCGGAGGTTGCTCCAACGGCACCGGGTCTAGTCAGGTGGAATATCTATTTTTTTTATGAAATAGGACTAATTTTATTACTTTGTTCTAACCTCTGCATCCAAGTGGATTATTGATTGACTTGTCTACATTATTGATTAACTGATAAGCAGCTATTTTCTTAAACCTGCACTGCTTTCCTTAACTCAGAGGTAAATTTGTCAGGGTACGATAAATTTTAAAAATATATTCTACCACCCTCAAAGATTTCCCATTCAAGTGTAGCCGTCCACCAGCGGCGCCCCCTGGTGGACGGCGGCCAAACTGCAACATTATAAAAAGCTCCAACTAATTGATTGGAACTAATTTTAAGTTAATAAACCATTTAATCGTAACTCAGTTAATTATTCGCATCTCTAATGCAGACTCTTTCTTATGGTGGAGGCATGACCTCTGACCTTATCTAAGAATTATAAAATGAAGCCTGAAGTTCTTTGGGTGTTGTATTACTTTCCCCATGAGGCCATTTAGGTTTGAATTTTTTCTCCCATAGTAATAAATATCTCAATTTCATTGTATTTGACTAATATTTAAATTGATTTGATGTTATGAAACATAAACATGCAAAAAAATAAATAAATAAGGGCCGATTAGAAAAAAACTGACACAACGATGTCAAAGCAATTTGTCAACTTTATTTGTTTCAGAAATAAAAGCTTTTAGCTGAAGATATGCCTTAGTTAAAGGAAGCTAAGAAAAGCTCATTATTTGCTGTTTGAATGCTTTCAGTTGCATGAAGCTACAGTTATGTTTCTCTGGTTGTCAGTTGGCTTCACTGATCTCGATGCCCTGCGATTCTTGTTTGTTTGGATAGAAGATCATTTCCAGATCCTTTGGCCTGAAGAGAAAAAAACAAACAAAAACGAACAGATTAAAGTTTTGCAGTAAAAATCTGTAAAGCTGATCTGTGTTGACTCACTGGCACGCTCCAACTTTGACGCAAATCTTTCTGACGTCAATAGTCGTCGTCAGCTCCTCAATCAGGACTCCGAAGTTTTCGTGTATGAATTCATGGACTCCACATTGGAGTTTGATCCAAGTTGTTTTATCAACTTTTTCAAAGTCCATTTGCATCCCCTGCACATCCCTGGAATCTAAAAACAAGAGTTGGAAAAATAAAACTAGGAAGAAAATCAAAATGTATTTCACCTCACGCAGAATTAATCCAACTTTTCATTGAAATCCACTTTAAACCAATGTAAATGTATAACTAAACGAGGTTGGGTGGTAACTAGTCACTTTAACTCACATTTACTTGAGTAATTTTTTGGAAAAGTTTCTCTTAGAGTAAAATATCTGAAGGAATGAATGAAGGATAAGTTTGTTTTAATCAAAATTCACCAGAAACAAACACAGACCTGCAGCTTCAGCTAAAGTTTGATTTCAGTTTTTTTATTATTTTTGTCTGATTTTATTATTTTATTATTCATATAAAATTATTTTCAGTTAGGTTCTTAAAATACCAAAAATCCACTTAAATTTATATTTTAGTTCATATGATGTTAAAACTTTTAAATAATATAAAGTTTTTTACTTTTAAATTCAGACAATTTCTAAAAGTGGACAATTCTTGACTTTTTTTCTTGAAATGTCTGAAATTAAAGTAAAAGTTGTTTAGTTTTTTTTCAAGAAAATTTTTGAGATTAATCAAAACATTTTCTTGTTTTATTTTTAGAAGATTTCTGAAATAAATCTAAAAATTTCTAAAATAAATAAATAAAATAAAGAATTCCAACAAATTTTTAACTTGAAACTAAAAGAATGTCCTTGTTTTTTTGTTTTTTTTTTTCTAGAAAATTTCTGGATTGCTCTCAAATTTCCTGAGTTTATTCTAGCAATATGATCAACTTTTCAAACCTAAAAAATTATTGTTTTTTCTAGAAAATTTCCAAGATTAATTAAGAGTGTATAAAAGTGAGAAAAAAAATTGTTGTTTCCATATTTTCGTAGCATTTGTGGCGTTTTTAGCCAGAAACAAACACTATTCATCTTATTATTGGCTTTTTTTTTGGTTTAACAAAAAATTGTCTGTTTCAGTTACATATTTTTTTTTTAATCCTTTATTATAGATACAATGGAAATGAGGAAAAACAACCACCAGAATAATTTTAACCAGATTGTTTAAAATCCTTACCTTTCGTGTTTTCACATCAGGTTCTCCCAGCTCATCATCATCAGTCTGGATCTTTAGGTTTGTTCCCTGGACCATCCAGACTGTGAAAAGGTTAAACAGTTTATGAATGCAAGCCTAAGTTAATGCAAAGTTTGAAAGAAAGTACATACTTGAACATGTCAGAACGATGCACAGAAGGAGGAGTGAGCGGTTCTCCATTGCTGACTGTCAGCTGAAACCTCTGGAGCAAAGTCGGAGCCCAGTATTTATATCTGATGGAGCTGAAGGAGGTGGATTTGCATACAGACAGTCATCAGCAGCAGACCTGGTAACACCTCCTCCCTTATTCTTTAAAGGGGTGGAGGTGTCAGGATGGTGGTCTTCTTTGTTCCTTTCTGTCACTGCTGTGATGGGAAGCCAAGGGGTTGGTTTGGTATTAGTCACTATCTTCATTTCCAAGTTCATTTGTCATTTAATAGATAAGATATTTGTACTAGAAACTAGAGAATTAAAATATTTGGTAAGCTGTTGTATTTTTGCGGAAAGATTAAAAAAAAGAAAACAATGGGATTTCAATATTAATTGAAGAAGCTTCATTGGAGATGAAAAGAAGCAAAATGTGAAGTTTCCAGATAGACACAATTTAGGGGAGAATGTTGGTTAAAAGCAGTTGGGTGAAAGAGTCGTCAGACATCTTATGGTATCTGAGGTCAAGACACTTAAGAGTCAACTAAAAATGGTGCTAAAAACTAACAGTATGTAGAAAATATAGTTATTTGTTCACACTCAATGCTTTTTCCTGTCGTCACTATTTAGACCGATATTAGATTAATTGGGGCCTGCCCTAGCAATGCATAAGGAGAGCAGAGACTCACTTGCGAAGCAAAAAAAGCCCTGAAACTTTTACATCAGTTCATGATATTAATGATATTAGCTTACATCATCTTTTTCTCTCAGGTTAGGGCATTAACTTTAGCACAAACATTAGCATTTCACTGTCCCCCACTTGTGCACTGCCATAGGCAGTGCAATAAGATTATCCTGCAGTATCATTTTCTCTCAGGTTAAGGCTCTGCCTTGCGATTAGCATTAGCCTTTTACTTCAAATGAGGTATTAGCTATTTCTCTGACTTATTACCCATGTTTGGAAGAGTGAATGGAGTAAGTCAAATACAGAGAACATGCCAGTGATGCTCCACATGATACTTAAAGTATTTATGCTAACATTAGCATTTTGGCTAATTTTAGCGTATACACTTATTTTAACAGACTGAATGGTGCAAGTCCATGTCAGTCAACATTCTTGTGATTCTCCACATTATATTTTGTAATTTTTTAGCCAGCTTAGCATTGATGCTAATGTTTAGCATCAGAACGCGGGGTCCAATCCGACGCGCACACTTTGGCAGGCCCCGTTTAAATTTCTTCAGGAATTTTCTAGTAGATTATTTATTATTCTTCCGTAGACCGGAGTGCGGCTCGTACCGCTGCGAGCCCACCCACAAAAGTGGTATCAAAACGTGCGGCTTGATCCCGGCATTGGAGCTATTACTTTTATTGGGAATCGGACTTACGATGGCGACGTAAAAAGCGAAAAACGAGCCAAATTTCCAACTGCCGAAACGCAGAACATAACTGCCAAAACTAGAGTGTAACTGACGCTTCATTAGAGTGTGGGAAGCAGAGCGATTTTGACCCCAAATAAATTTTTAAATCGCTGTCACGCCCACAAATATCGCCCTATCGGTATCAAACTCGGTCATGACATCGATACGAGTGCCTGCTCCGGTAAAATGTTTTCGAAATTTTGCTAGGGCTTACGGTTTTCTGTCAAGGTGCTTCAGAGCGAAATCATGCGCCAGGGTAACTGAGGCTCTCAGCTATTCATTTTCATGTTTTATGGAACATTTTACACCTCAACGCACACCATCTTTCTCTCATCGCTGCAATTATTGTGAATGTGCTACAGATATGAATCGCGGTACTATCGGAGACGACAAATAGCCCTAACATATGCTTCAAACGGTTTTCCGATACGTATCACGGTTCCCGAACAGGAAGGAGTTGTTCGGGCTGATTTTTCCATTAAAACTGACCGGGTGTCTCACAAAGATAGAAATCTTTCTCCACCTCTCTGTCCCACACACATGACAGTTGGCAGATGATCCATTACCATAGCAACGGAACACAGCAGGGCCCAGAAGCTGATTAGGACTACAAAAACGCATCACTGTAGTTTTAACTATAGTAGAACTCAGGAATGAGCTGCTCTTTAGAACTACAATGACTGAAGGTTAGAACTACAAAATGGCGGAACTGTGAGTTTCTACTGAGGAGGAATGAGCTGGCCATTAGAACTACTTGTGTTTGGGCATTTTATAACTAATTTTTACCAACCATTGTTACACACAGGATTAGTGGTCATGAATTTTAATTGAAATTAATGAAATTAAGCTTAATTAAAATGTCAATATGAAAGCCTTGACATTTTTTTATCATGCCGTTGCTCTTTGGCCAATATATAACTGACTTAACTAGTGTTACACATGAGATTAGTGTTGCCATTTAAAATGAAGCTTATTGAAAATTTCAAAATAAAAGCCTTAGACAAAGTGGATTTGTCTCCGGCGAGTGCAGCTCCTTAGGAGCTGCAATGATATTAATTTGCATTATCTTTTTAACTCAGGTTAGGGCATTTGCATTAGCTAATGGCTGCCGCAAACTGATAGAGTTCTGTCTCCCCTTGTCTGACTCACAGTTGGCAGAGGATCCATTACCATAGCAACGGAACACAGCAGGGCCCAGAAGCTGATTGGGACTACAAAAACGCATCACCGTAGTTTTAACTATAGTAGAACTCAGGAATGAGCTGCTCTTTAGAACTGCAATGACTGAAGGTTAGAACTACAACATGGCGGAACTTTGAGGAGGAATGAGCTGGCCATTAGAACTATTTGTGTTTGGGCATTTTATAACTGATTTTAACCAGCCATTGTTACACACAAGATTAGTTTGGCAATTTAAAATGAAGCTTATTGAAAATTTCAAAATAAAAGCCTTACACAAAGTGGATTTGTCTCCGGCGAGTGCTGCTCCGTAGGCCCTGCAATGATATTAATTTGCATTATCTTTTTAACTCAGGTTAGGGCATTTGCATTAGAATGGCTGCCGCAAATGATAGAGTTCGTTCCCCTTGTCTGACTCACAGTTGGCAGAGGATCCATTACCATAGCAACGGAACCAGGGGCCCGAAGCTGATTAGGACTACAAAAAGCATCACCGTAGTTTTAACTATAGTAGTTTTAATATAGAGTTTTAATATAGTAGAACTCCGGATGAGCTCTCTTTAGAACTACAATGAGAAGGTTAGAACTACAAAGGCAGAACGGAGTTTCTACTGAGGAGGAATGAGCTGGCCATTAGAACTACTTGTGTTTTGGCATTTTATAACAGATTTTTACCAGCCATTGTTACACACAAGATTAGTTTTGACATTTAAAATGAAGCTCACTGAAAATTTCAAAATAAAAGCCTTAAGATTCGTCTGTGGCTATAGCAGCGCCGCAGGCGCTGCAATGATATTAGCTTACATTATCTTTTTCTCTCAGGTTAGGGCATTAACTTTAGCACAAACATTAGCATTTCACTGTCCCCCACTTGTGCACTGCCATAGGCAGTGCAATAAGATTATCCTGCAGTATCATTTTCTCTCAGGTTAAGGCTCTGCCTTGCAATTAGCATTAGCCTTTTACTTCAAATGAGGTATTAGCTATTTCTCTGACTTATTACCCATGTTTAGAAGAGTGAATGGAGTAAGTCAAATACAGAGAACATGCCAGTGATGCTCCACATGCTACTTAAAGTATTCATGCTAACATTAGCATTTTGGCTAATTTTAGCGTATACACTTATTTTAACAGACTGAATGGTGCAAGTCCATGTTAGTCAACATTCTTGTGATTCTCCACATGATACTTTGTAATTTTTTAGCCAAGCTTAGCATTGATGCTAATGTTTAGCATCAGAACGTTGGGTCCAATCCGACGCACACACTTTGGTAGGCCCCGTTTAAATTTCTTCAGGAATTTTCTAGTAGATTATTTCTTATTCTTCCGTAGACCGGAGTGCGGCTCGTACCGCTGCGAGCCCGCCCACAAAAGTGGTATCAAAACGTGCGGCTTGATCGCGGCATTGGAGCTATTACTTTTATTGGGAATCGGACTTACGATGGCGACGCAAAAAGCAAAAACCGAGCCAAATTTCCAACTGCCGAAACGCAGAACATAACTGCCAAAACTAGAGTGTAACTGACGCTTCATTAGAGTGTGGGAAGCAGAGCGATTTTGACCCCAAATAAATTTTTAAATCGCTGTCACGCCCACAAATATCGCCCTATCGGTATCAAACTCGGTCATGACATCAATACGAGTGCCTGCTCCGGTAAAATGTTTTCAAAATTTTGCTAGGGCTTACAGTTTTCTGTCAAGGTGCTTCAGAGCGAAATCATGCGCCAGGGTAACTGAGGCTCTCAGCTATTCATTTTCATGCTTTTATGGAAAATTTTACACCTCAACGCACACCATCTTTCTCTCATCGCTGCAATTATTGTGAATGTGCTACAGATATGAATCGCGGTACTATCGGAGACGACAAATAGCCCTAACATATGCTTCAAACGGTTTTCCGATACGTATCACGGTTCCCGAACAGGAAGGAGTTGTTCGGGCTGATTTTTCCATTAAAACTGACTGGGTGTCTCACAAAGATAGAAATCTTTCTCCACCTCTCTGTCTCACACACATGACAGTTGGCAGATGATCCATTACCATAGCAACGGAACACAGCAGGGCCCAGAAGCTGATTAGGACTACAAAAACACATCACTGTAGTTTTAACTATAATAGAACTCAGGAATGAGCTGCTCTTTAGAACTACAATGACTGAAGGTTAGAACTACAAAATGGCGGAACTGTGAGGAGGAATGAGCTGGCCATTAGAACTATTTGTGTTTTGGGCATTTTATAACTGATTTTTACTAACCATTGTTACACAAAGGATTTGTGTTCATGAATTTTAATTAAAATTAATGAAATTAAATTTAATTAAAATGTCAATATAAAAGCCTTGACATTTTATTATCATGCCATTGCTCTTTTGGCCAATATATAACTGACTTAACTAGTGTTACACATGAGATTAGTGTTGCCATTTAAAATGAAGCTCACTGAAAATTTCAAAATAAAAGCCTTAAGATTCGTCTGTGGCTATAGCAGCGCCGCAGGCGCTGCAATGATATTAGCTTACATTATCTTTTTCTCTCAGGTTAGGGCATTAACTTTAGCACAAACATTAGCATTTCACTGTCCCCCACTTGTGCACTGCCATAGGCAGTGCAATAAGATTATCCTGCAGTATCATTTTCTCTCAGGTTAAGGCTCTGCCTTGCGATTAGCATTAGCCTTTTACTTCAAATGAGGTATTAGCTATTTCTCTGACTTATTACCCATGTTTAGAAGAGTGAATGGAGTAAGTCAAATACAGAGAACATGCCAGTGATGCTCCACATGCTACTTAAAGTATTTATGCTAACATTAGCATTTTGGCTAATTTTAGCGTATACACTTATTTTAACAGACTGAATGGTGCAAGTCCATGTTAGTCAACATTCTTGTGATTCTCCACATGATACTTTGTATTGTTTTGGCCATGCTTAGCATTGATGCTAATGTTTAGCATCAGAACGCTGGGTCCAATCCGACGGGCACATTTTGGCAGGCCCCGTTTAAATTTCTTCAGGAATTTTCTAGTATTTATTTTAGATTATTATGTAGAGATACTCCTATTATTGCAACCCAGAAAAGGAACTAGAACAAACTTAGAATCCAGAAAAAAATCTTCCAGAACCGGAACATTTGATTTCAGCTTCTAGCTGAAAATTGCAGCTGGAAGCCATCCAGTCCGTCCCAAGAGATTCACAAGCAGAAGAATTTCAAATGAGCACCGAGCCGTCCTGCAGAGATATCTAATAACCACAGGCTGCAGAGTGCAAATACTTCCAACACATAAATGATATTCGATGGAGAGCTGCTGCGGTTATTTAAATACTGTAAAAAGATTAATTGCGGAAAGGATTTTGATTTATTTGTGGTGTTGAATTATTTTAGATAGTCGACCCACTGAACCAAGGTTCGGTTCTATTTTATAAGATTTTAGCAAAATCAGGACTGAAGTAGCAGAGCAGAGCTGTACAGGTGAAGCACGATGCTACCCTCTGCTGGCGGAAAGGAGAAATTACACAACGAGCAACATGGCGGTCAGACACTTTCTATCGCAGTGGAGTGCATTATTGCCGTAACAGACAGAAAAACGAGAACTTTCCACCAGAAAACTGACATTTCCAGGTCAATCGCTTTCTAGGAAAATCTAATTTATGAGCTCAGAAAATTTAAGATTTAATTTTTCAAAAATAAAAAAATATATCCTTTTTCGAGCGAAAAAAAATTATTTTTCTAGAAAACATTTCTGCTGCTGCCCCCTGCTGGTACAAAATGAGTTGCACGTTGAGACAGAAGACACTTAAACTAGAAATAAAAACTAGACGCTTTTAGAGCCATCGCGGATGAAAAACTAACACTTCTAAAAGTTTTGAAATTAAAAACTTCTAGAAAAAAAAGTTTAAATTTTGCTAGAAAAACTCAGAAATTTTCTATAAAAACAAAAAACTTGCCAGTTTCTCAGTTCCTAAAGTTAAATTTAGAAAAAGCTGAACATTTCTGAGTTGCAAAAGTGGAAAATTTTGGTCTTGATCTCAGAAATTGCCACATCATTTCCAGGACATTTCTGATTATTTCCCTCACAATCTGACATTTTGATCTCAGAAAATTCCTTGTTTTTTGTAGTAAATTTCTAAAGTTTTTTGGCATAAATTATCTCCCTTCTCCAATGGCCCAAATAAAGAATCACTGAATTTATAAATACAGATTTGATATGAAACCTGTAAAAACCAGACCAGAGGGAAGCAGATAAAACGATTGGATGAGCCAAAAAGTTCAAATAAAATATTTTATCTTTTTCAGAGACAGATAAAACTAAACATCTGATAGAAAAACATCCAGTGTACTGGTAATGATTTTACAAGTACACTGTGGTACAAAAAAAGCCCAAGAACCGTTCTGTAAATCGTTTAAAAAGTCTTTTTGATAGAGTGTTAAATATTCAATAGAATTTAAAGTTTATTGATCTTTAATTATGTGTTTTTGCATTATGATGCCACTAGCAGTATGTTACTTGAAAATGGTCTCAAAACAGCAATATCATCATTTATCGCAGTAACTTCTGGAGCAATTTATTGTCCAGTAAAATCTGTTATCATGACAGGCCTGCTGAATAAATTTATTAAGATAAAAAAAAAAATTATTTTAGTGTGAGATTATGCTGCTGGATTGAAAGTGATTTTATTTTATTTATTTTTTTATACATCTTTATTAGTTGGCAACAAATCCATCCACTTTAGTACATATGTTAGAATTAAAAAATCTAAAAATGCAAAGTCCTCTGCATGTTTAAATGAATGAAACATTTTCTTGTTTCTCTGATTTTATCTTTGTTGTTGTAATTGTAGGTATTGAATTGGCCACTAGGTGCCGCATTTGGACCATAGATGAATTAATGAAACTTCTATTTGTTTCCCTATTTTCAGTGTCAGGTGAAGATGTCTTCATTGGTGGCCTATGATGACTCAGAGGATGAGGATGAGTCCTGCGATCAGAAGGAGGAAGAACAATCAGACCCGTCTGGATTTAATAGTGTTAATTTAAAGCCCAGACCTGCAGCCTTCAAAGCTGAATGGTATTTACAAAATGACACAAAAATGACATTTTGTGTAATTTTTATGACACAAAATGCGACATAATTTAAATTATGATGTATTTTGTAGGCCTGCTTTATCCTGAGCAACATTTTTATTTTGCACACTTTGCATTGAAATATTTATTTATTTCCATTTTTGGGGGGGTGAAAAATCAACTTTTACAATGCTATAATTTTTACTTTTACTTCAGTAATTTCATCACTAAGTATCGTTAGTCTTACTTGAGTAAAGTTTCTTAATTCTCACTGAATGAAGAACAAACATGTTTTTGTTCAGTTTGATGATGTAATTTTTAAATATTAAATGACTTATTGTTACATCAGTTGTCCAGTTAATCTTTTTCCCAAATACTTTTTTACTTTAACTTGATTAAAACTATGTTGAAATTGTGCTACTTTTACTTGAGTACAATTTTTGAATGAAAAAAGTTAGTTTTTTTATAACTGAGTCACCTTAAACAGGGCTCTTCTGCTCATCTGGGTTGTTGGTTCTTGTGTCTTTCATCCTCTTCTTGAAATGATCAAATCGTCAATTATGATAATTAATTACGATACGGCCAAAAACAAACCAAAAAACAAAACATAAACACCTCATCCTGGCTCCAAACTTTTCTTTTTTTAAATGAGAGAGTTTGTTTTTTGTTTTTTTTTTGGAATTGCAGTGTTTCCATGAAGCGAATTTATGTTTGAAATGTCGAATTGTGCAGTTATATAGTCAGGAGATCTAGCACATTTTTTGTCTTGTTACTAAATCGCTACCATTATATTTTCAGGCTACAGATATTTGGAATATCTTGATTCTACTTGACTGGCAGTAATTATGGCCTGGATGTGGCATTTATTTTGGTTTGGAAAGGATTTTTCCCTCCAATGAAGCATGTTTTGCTTGTATTTAATCAGGCTAGCTTAGAAGGTTTTTTATTTACTTAATTAAAAAAAAATTGACACAAAAAGAGAAAAAAGGCTGAACTTTTCACAGCTTTATAGTTTAGAGAACTTAAATCGTTGAGGAAAAATTACAAAAAACACGATAAACTGTAACTTAAAATTAAAACTGAGACACGTAGAAAATGTTTACAACCTAACAAGTAAAGTGGCAAATGACAGGATAGACATACTGCAAGACATTACACTGGATATTTACTGTAGGTTACAGTTTTTTCCCTTTATAATATAGCTTGAAGGTCTTGAACATTGTGTATTCTTGGATTTGGTTGTTTTATGTTAAATATTTATTTCTGCTAGCAGTCTAAATGCTAGAATATTTAAATATTTAGCTAAATCCTTAATGTTTAGTCTTTTACTACATTTGACCCTGCAGGTTACTGCATTGACTGCTGTTGTTCACCTTACAATCCATGGTTTGTTGCAGATTCATGCAAAGATCGAATCAATTTTCTTGCTCGTCTTTTTGCCTCCAATCATCCTAAATTATTGACAAAATGCCAGAAAAGTGGCAGTAGTTTATGTATCAATAAAATCTGTAGGGTCAAATGGTTTAGCTAACATGCAGTAATTAAATTTAGAATGAGTTTCACTGCTTGAGTTGTGCTACTATTACTGACATGCAATTGTTTACCAGTTTGCATTGGCTGGATAAACCTGGACATCTGTGTACAACTTCTTTATTTTAATTATTACTAGCTACCTGTTGCCACGTTCTGGACCAGTTAGCTCTGTTCATTTGACTCTTATTTAATTTGATTAGGCAGCATTTAAGTCTGTTCTTCACACTGTATAATAAAAATGCCTCTGTATGTTTAATTAAATACTGAATATTAGGTAAGCTAAGGATTTCTATCTTAAAATGGAATTTTGATTAAACAATTTTGGGGGCTCGTCCGGGATCTCACTGAATCTATTACAATGTGAAAAATGTAACACTGTAACTGTTTCTGGTTAATTTGGACACAGTGAGAGTCGCATCATAAAATATTTTTTGGATTTAATGACTCATTCTCATCTTTTTCTTTCAGTTTTACCATTTCAGAGAAATTGAAAATAAGGTTTTGTTTGATGTTAAGAATAGAGCTCAAATGAGTAGAAACATAAATAAGTAAACAAATTCATAAACTTTTAGGACAAATCAAGGCATAAATGCTCTTATTCTCTTATTGTAAAGAGATGTTTGTTTTTGTACTGCTGTGTGAGATCAGTAACTGTCATAGAAAACTACACTTACTATCTTTATTTCTGTACAAATGCAACATTTAAGTGGAAAATCCTCTAGTATAAAACCATTGGGAACTAAACTATGTAAAAGGGGAATTTTGTTTATGTAATAAAAGCTGTAAAAAATAATTTCAATAAGCAATTGTCTGTTTTTACACGTTAAGCTGTTTTCTTTTGTATGAGCAACCGCTTATATTTAAATAAACTGCAATAAAACAAAACAAAAGCCACAGGCTCTATAAATTAAAAGTAAAAAACAGTGACACAGTGATCTCCTGTCTCCTTGCAGTTTGTTATCGCAGCGTCTTCTTGAGCAGGACCATCTGAGATGGAGTTTTTTCTGAGTTTTGGTGCCAAACCCATCAGTGCTTGATTAAACTCCATTTTGTGACGATTTGTGACGCCTCTCTTCTTTCTCCTTCGGTCCCTCCACCTCTTACGTCCCAGTGGCCGATCCAGTCCGACTCTTTGTCCCTGTCATGCTTTTGCAGAGTCTTTGTCTCAGATGATTTCCAGGACATCACAGGGAACGTAGCCTCTCTTCTTTCCGAACGCCACTCTGATGAAGCCGCCACGCTCGCCCTCACTGCTCACACAGATCTACAGCAGAGGAGAAATCATCATCAATTAATGGATGAAAAACATCTTAGCTGGTCTTTTCTCTTACCACATTGTCCCAAATTTACCTTTTACATCCCAGATTTAAAATGAGTGACAGTTATCTGCTTTCGGACTGCAACAAACAATTATTTTAGTAAACGATTAATCGCTAGTCTGACGATTAATCAGATTTTAAAAATTCACTTAACCGCGTAAGAATTTTTATACAATATTACAAATACATTAAAGAAATAATTACATTTCTTTCATAAAGAAATAAACATTTAATTGTCTAAAATGAAACAACATGACTTTCATTTAGTGAACGCTTGATCATTTATAGCAAACGATGCATAAATCTGAAAAGCTCAACCCTTTCTGCTTGACTTATCAATACATTGCTGATTGTTTTTTGGATTAACCAATTAATAATTATATAGCACACTTAATTGGATATTTTTAAGAAACTCTGAACCAAATGAAGCTAAAACTGCCTCTATATTGGGTTCATGTTTACAGACATTTACCTTTTTGTTTTGTTTTTATTTTATTTTAAAGGCAAAATGTATTTTTCTGTGCAGTTTTGGTTTAGTTCCTGCTCTGTGCTCTTTATTCAGCAATCTTAATTAAATATTATTATAGAAGGAGCAGAAATGTGTAACATGATAATAAAACATGTTATTGCTTATCAGTTCATTTTTGGTTTGTTATTTTGGTTTAAAATTCCTGGCAGAAATAGCCTGTCATCATTTTTGCTGCCAGGCTGTTTTTAACAAAAATCAGAGTTTCCCACAAGCTCATAAAAAAACTATTTTACTTTTTTTTCTGCATTTATTAGCTTCCATATCTAATTTCAATCAGGTCATTCACTCCTTTAAAATGAACTACAAATGGATTTGTCTTCAGGTTTTCTGTTCCTCGAAACACGCCGAATGTTTACCTTTTTGGAACGGCCTCGTTTAAACTTCGACCCTGTTAATGGGACAGAACACATGAATGTGCATGTCTGCTCTGAGCCTTTCTCCCCTGGGTCTGAGTGAATGGAAAAGAGAGTCAGCAGGTCACAGATTCATCTTGCTGAGTTGCTTTTATCCCCACTGGGGCGCATTTACTTTAGGCACACTCAAGAGTCTTCAACACAACGAGTCCTGGGAAGCAAACAGAGGCTGCTCTGAGATCTGCTTACAGCTGAGATGCTAATTTGATTAGATTAGATTCCTGAGAGGAAATGACTGTTGACTCCAGATTAACTTTCCTGTGAACAAGTGTGTGCCAGAATAATTTAACCGAAGAGCTGTCGGATAATTTGAAGCTCAGCATCTTAAACGCTGAGCTGTGACTTTGCATTAGACAAGAGTAATGTATGAAATTAGAGGCTCATTATGTTGAGATTATATTACCAAATGTGTCTGTCCCTATCAAATAGACATAAGAAAGGAAAATAAATGTGTAGATAAAGGCTGCAGTTAATTATTAATCTAATATTCTGACGATTAATTGATTAATTGGATTAGAAAAGGACGCATCCGCACATAAAAACACTTCCAACATGTAATTAGATTTTTTTTCAGATTTGGCTAAATTACAGCCAAACCTGTAACTTATATACTTTCATTCATATAAGTTCAAATACTCCGGTTAATGTTTAATCAATTACTAAATTAGTTAATTAGTTAATCTGATCAAGTGTGTAGCTCTTACTGCAAGTAACAGGTATTTTAGTTATCGATTAATCTATTATTCTGACAATTAAAAATATTCAGTTAACCACTTAAACCTTTTTGTACAATGTTAGAAATACATCAAAAAGATCAATTAAATTATTTAAATAATGTAGAGACCAAAACATCAGACTAAAGACTTTTATCATCCAGTTTTTGGTAAAAAGAGAGAAAAAATAAAAATGAAAAGTCATGCAAATGGAAATTATTGAACTGGATTTCATTTATCTTGAGATTAATTGATTTATTGCAACAAGCCTAATTTTATGATGTCTATTTATTAGTTTACTTATTTTTTCAATAGATTTTTATAATTTAAAAAATGTTTAAAATCAGTTAAATCCCACAAAGTTAGATTATTTCTCATATCCAGATCTTTTTCATCAGTATTAAGGAATTATTGACTAAAAATAAGCTCCCGTATGATGCTGACACTTTAGTTTTGCCTTATTTTAAGATATTTACATCAGAAATTAGACCAATTTGTGGTTTTGCTGCTAAAACAACAAAAGAAGAAACTCTAGTTTGTGAATACCCCGCTGGATTGCTGTGGGGTAAATTAGCTGCAGTACCTGCCCCTCCTTCAGCGTGAGCTGCCCTTGCTCTTTGCAGCCGATGAACGTCCTGTTGCACCTGAACACCTGATCTCCCTCCTGCAGCTCGTGAGCAAAGGCTGCTGGAAAATAACCGATCCTGTCCTCAATCACTCCCTAAAAGACAAGACAGACATTCATCAAGCTAAAGCTAAGAATAAAACACATCAGGAAGGTGTGCAGAGCTGCTGTTGAACTGGGACATATGTGCTTTTTAATCTGCGCCTGCAGACGTTGCGTTTCCGTTCGCTCTGCTGGAAACAGGCCGGCTCGGCCATTTTGTCCCCTAATTAATCTCCGATGTGTTTAATGAGTCCTGGAGAATTTTCAGCTCAATTTCCCCTGATTTATTATAAAGTTTATCTGTATTTGTCTTTGTTATGAATACAAAATTAAAAATCTCAGAGCGACCATTTAGAAAATGAAGCATTGATTTCCTACTTACCTTCCACCAGTCGTCGTTGGAATCATCTGCCAGCAATATTCTGTCTCCTGCTCTGTAAGGACAAATACGGAGGAAGATTAGGGCCACTGTAAAAAAAAAAAAAAATCTCTTTAATCTCAGAATTCTAATTATTTTTCTCAGTATTTGTTTTTTTTTTTTTTTCTCAGAATTCTTATTCTTTTCTGACAATTTGTTTTCTTTGAGAATTCTTTTTTTTTTTTTTTTTGCAGAATTCTGATTTTTTTTTTTTCTCAGAATTTATATTTTTTTATCTTGGAATTCTGAGAATTTTTCATCATAATTCTGACTTTTCTTCTCAAAATCAGAATTGTTTGAATCGGCAAATCTAGTCTTAAAACTTAAATCTACCAAGTAACTCTGGGAACAGGTTAAAGTTCAAGTTTACAAATCTTATATCAAGGGTTAAACAGTTATGTTATTATTTTCATATACTAACGACATAACTGACACATAACTAAGGATGTTTGGTTATTTATTTGGATTTTGACACAGAATCAGAATTTTGAAATTAAATCCAGAATTTAGTTTATTTGCTTTTGGGTCATAATCTTTCTTATTTACAAAGAAATATTTGTAAATAAGAAAACTCATAAATGCACATAAACATTGAACCACTAGAGGGCCCCGTTTCAACATTTATCGCCAATAAACTGTGTCTGTATGATTTTGAGCTCTAGTAAAAGAAAAATCTCAGCTTTTTCAGTAAAAGGTGTCAAAAATTTAACCACTACTTCCTGTAGTCCTCTGAGGAAGAACTTTTTTGCTCCACTGAACAAAAATATTAAATATGGAGGAACTTCTTTCAGGATTTTGCTCCCATTTAAAAGTGTGTCATCGTCACATGTTGAAAAAAAGACAATAATGTAATTAGAGTCTGTGTTGGCAGCTGAAACTAATCAACAAACTCATTTTCTTACTTTAAATCAGAATGAAAATTAACCCTTTTGATTGGGGATACTCTTCAGTTTTTCATTTAAAGCACTGATTTATTTCTGAGCTAAAAGGGAGAAAAAACTTGGAAAAAACGAGGAAAAGAGAAATGCATCTTATCCGAGTTTCCTCTGGAGATTTCTGTGAGAACGGAAACAAATTGATACTTCGGCTCAAGGACTTGTCTTTCCCGAAAGCCTATTTTAAAGTATCCTGCAGATCATGAGCAAAGAGCCAAAGCTTGGACAGAGGATAACATCTGGAAGTCCTTTAAGAAGCACCCCAGTAATGAAACAAAACACTTATCCGAAAAATACAAATAATCAACTAATACTCAACTTTTTACATGCCGTTTTAGGGCTTCTATCACTTTAAATCCAAATCATCTCCTGCTGACCACACCGCCAGCTCAATGTTTACACTCACACATAAAAATGGCTGCAAACAGATGAGCAATTATACAACCATACATCTTTGACAAGCAGAAGTAGAGCCTGCTGCACAACCAACAAAAATAAACACAAAATCTTACCATATAATTTTGGTATTCAAAATAAATAATAAATGCATATTAATAAATTAATTTCATTCATTGTTTTACTCCTTCAGTGTACGCTTGATAATCTGTAGCAAAGTATGCATGTACAGCTAAAAACAAATACTAAAAAATACTTTAGTAATCACTTTTTCGCTCCACTCATCAATGCAGTGTATGGCTGATTAATGTGTTGATACATCTTTTCAATTAACTAATTAATGACTAGATTACAAAAGGTGCTTAATATGAGATTTTCTTTAGAAACGCTGAACCAGGTGAAGCTAAACTTTTTGTTCAGTTTTGGCTTAACTACTGCTCGGACTGTGTTGGTTTTTGAGTATGTATAGTCCAGTTAACGATTAATCGGTTACTAAATTAGTTGATTATTTCAATGACCTCCGTCACTACTGTTACAGGGATGTTTCTACTAGATGCTGACAAGTCGATTTGCAAAACAACTCAAGCTCAGTCAGATTTGATGGAGAGGAAACTGAAGATAAATAAATTAAAACCTATTAAAATGTATTTTCTTCATAATTGTGTTTGATTTTGTTCCATTGAAAAATCTAAACACTATTCACACTACATGAGAATCATGTTAGAAAGCTTCTTTTCCTCTGATTTATCTTTCAATCGACTTTCTTCCACATCCTAAATTACAGCAGCATCTACTTCTGTTCTGGCCTGAAATATGTGACACTTTGTCAATTTAATGGCAATAAATCATATTTGTATTAGGCTTCAACACGGAGCAGTCCATCTTAGTGAAATACCCTGATGGGAGCTATTAATGGAATATCCTGCCATCATTAATCTCATTCAGGTTGGATATAAAAAAAGACTGATTGGATATTAATACTTAATCCCGTTTCTCCATCAGGTATCGTTAATGAGGTCACTTTGCACATCTGAGCCTCTGGATCATTTGTCTCATTTATAAATATAAAAGTTTTACTGCTGTAAGTTATGTTACAGATCACAGCTAAAAAAATAATAGAGTGCAAGACCAGAGGGAAATGCAGAAGTAATACAGGGCTGAAACGATTAATCGTGATTAATTGATTATTGAAATAATCATCAACAAATTTTGTAATCGATTAATCGTTAACTGGAGTATACAGACTCAAAAAAGGTCATTTACTCAAAAAAACAGAGAAGTATTTAAGCTAAAAATGTACAAAAATCACAGTTTCAGCTTCAAATTATTAAAAAAATTATCCCAACAGTTTAATTATAAATTAAGAAAGGTTTAGCTTTTAAAATGTATGTTAGTATTTTTTTAACAACAGATGAATCCTTTGCATCAAAAAATAAAGCAAACACTAAAGGAATGATCTGTTATTGGATTTTAGGCAATGAAATGTTTATTTTCTTATACAAGAATTGAATTTAATTATTTGTTGCCTTTTTGCATTTTAAAGGGTTTTTAAATATTGTTTCAAAAATGCTTAAAGTAGTTAAATGAAAATCTGAAAATGTGCCAATTTCTTTATACAATTAATCATCAAAATAATGAATAGTATAATCAATTACTAAAATAATAAATAATGGTTTATTCAGCACAGAAAGGTGAATCAAGCGACTTGCTGCTAAGCTATTAATTTATGAATAAACATGGAGGGAGTTATTAGCATTAATGCACATAAAGAAGAGGGAAACAATCTGCTTTTTGAGGATTTTACCAGCTGCTGAGAAAAACATTTAACAGATTTTGAACTCTAATTAATGGAAAAATGTCTTCCCCTGATTAATGGAGTCAAATTCTCCAAACTGAAACTGCAACATGTGAGAAAGAGAACAGATGGAAACTTAAATCTGGTTTCTTTGCGGAGTTGAATCGTTGGATCTGGAGAGGTGAGACCGCTGTGCACAGCGAGCCTCGGCCTTTTTGTTTATTTCACATTTTCAACAAAGAAAATCAATGAGGAGACGTCAGAGTCAATCAGTCAGCAAAGTTTCACCTACAGGCCTGGAAAGGTGCTGTTCTGGTGGATGCTGTGCTGTTCGCCAAATGCTGTCTCTCTGTGTGTGTGTGTGTGTGGGGGGGTGTGTGTGTGCAAGCGGACCTCATCTCCAGGTCGTGGCTCTCCTGGGCGCTGAAATCGTACAATGCCACCAACGTGTTGAGCTTGAGCGGATCGTTCTGCAGCTGGATCTGATCCATCTAAACCGAACAGAAACACGGCTGCAGCCAAATATTTACATGCACCATAATAAAAAACACAACATCAGTGACCTTCATCAGAAAGACAATGTATGGAGCTCTGGTAGTGCCTAAAAAGCATACATTTTGGTGGTTTAATTTTTTTTTCCAATTAACTGTGCTTAAATTAGTTTTATATATAAATATATTTTTTAAATATAGCCATTCTTTGTTTCTTGATTGGATACAAAAAAATATATTTATTTAATTTCGAATGAAAAAGCTTTCCATATTGGAGTGGCCATTATAAATATCTTTTATTCTTCACATTCATGAAATAGAAATAATTTTGGTAACGATAACTGACCCAAAAATAGGAAATATTTGTCAGAAAGTGAGAACAAACAACTTTTTCTATTCAATGTGTGTAAATTATGGTTGTTTTAGGCAACTAAAACTAATGAAATAACAAAAACTGAAAGGGAGAAAACATTTCCGTTAACTGAAATACATTAAAAAAACGGTAATTAATTGGGAAAAACTATTACTAACTCAAACTTTATTGTGCATTTATGAAACTAAAACATACTGAAATCATATATTTTTTCAATTTTGTGTTTATGAATTTATTAGCCTTTTGGATGGATGTGGGTTGTTTTTTTTCCCACCCAAAACAGTAGTTTATGTCAGCTGTCGGCAAATTACAGCTCTCCATATGCCGATGCTGGGCCGAAAACAGCAAACCTTGGAAGAAAACATTTTTTAAATGGTATCTTCAGTTGAGTATTCATTACCCAATTTGTGTAAACATAATCACAATACAATACTTTTTGAATTATCCACCTAAAAATTAACCAAAATATGAAAAAACTAAATTACTACTTTAACAAATAAAGACTAAACTAAAAGTAAACAATATTTAACTTATAAAAAGTAAGAAAAACTAGCAAACCCACTAAAAAAACCAAACTAAAACTAACTGAATTAGACAAAAAGTCACAACAAAAACCTGATGGAAAAATCTGGTTTCACCTGCAAATTAGATGTGTAAATATTGAAGTTACTCCTGAAGGTTTGGGGAAGCAATTTGTTTCTGCTCAGTTTCAAATCATCGATAAAAGTGAGAAGAAGAGGAAGAGTCGGGTTTTCAGAGGGTTGCCATGTTTCTGCAACCCATCATTAAGAAACTCAATCTGCATAGCAGCAGCAGGGGAAAAAAAAGTTTTTAAATGACAACTTTTAGGGAATTTAATTGCCTTTTTCTGCTGCAGGACAGCAAGACACAGCTGTAATAAAGTGAAATGGCTCCACAGGTGTCACCAGCAGTGGCTTCTAATGTGGCTGATGGATGAGTCCAGTTAAAGGAAGCCGGGAGGTAAACGGCCTCGAGGTCCAAACCGTGATACCAGGCATCCATTACAGAGCCGCCAAGATCTGTGCTGCAATTAAAATCAGATTAACTGTTCTGGAGTGTATCAATTACAGAAATCCAGCCACAGTGAGAGTATTTTTAAATATACAGTTGAAAGAAGAAGTTTATATTCAGCACAAAAACAAAAAAAAAGTATATTTCTATTGCTTGACATGCAATCACACTAAATGTTCGCTGTTTGGGGTCAATTAGGATTAATAAAATATTTATTTTTGCTAAATAATAAAATAATCAGAGGGGGAAAAAAAAATCAAAATATGCATGAAAACATAAGGAGCAAATAATCTGGGAAAAAAACGTAGCTACTCCACCTTCTCCCAGTGCCAACTAGAAACAACCAATCAGAGCCAGGAGGCGGGTCTTGGCGCTGTCAATCATCTCATAATAAACTGACATAGTGACGGTTTTAATAAATATGTAAAAATACTTTGTTTTATTGAGTAAAAGTTACATGATCCATTTTTAATGTTCAATTTAGAGACAATTTACATGCAAAGAAATGTTGATTTGAGGTTTATTTACTCTGTCAGGACATCTGAATCTCAGTTTAAATGTTTCTTAATGAAAAAAATTTAACTATTTGCAATTACTATATCATAATGGAGTATTATCATTATTTTCCAAAAGATACTATATTTTGCAAAATAATAAAATCCTTCCTAAGTTGCTACAATAGCAAAGAGTCTTTGTAGGTGAAAGCCTGATACTTATATAAAATCTGATTTTTGATGATGGATTTGTCTATTATCACCATATTACTCACGATTATGCATTTTGTTTACCTTTTTAGGGGAAATATAAACTGTATTGTAAACTGCAGCTGACGTTGCCATGACAGCAAAGAGTCTTTGTAGGTGAAAGGTCAAAATCTAATGACTGGTTCGTGCTACACTTTTATGAAATCATATTTTTGGTTCTGGATTTGAATGCTACCAATGATTATGTATTTTATTTACCTTTTTCAGTGGAAATTTGAACTGTGCTATTTGCTAAGAAATGCAGATTTCAGCAAAATCCACGACTGATGAAGAGAAAACCATCCCTGCATGGACGGCTCTCCTCTGGTGAAGAATGGGTTTTCCAGAGGCTTTCTGGGCTCATTACCCAGCAGAGCCTCCATCTGTCGGTCCGCCAGCCTGAGCTAATGGATCTGTCGGCTGACGAACCGCCCACTGCCAGCTGGCCCGCTCCAGTCTGACGGGCCCGCTCCAGTCTGACGGGCCCGCTCCAGTCTGACGGGCCCGCTCCAGTCTGACGGGCCCGCTCTGAACTCCCAGCCACCTCCGGTAACGAACGGCTGCTGGAGCGGCGCATTGCACAACACAGAGCTCCAATCACAACCTTTTCACATTTTATCACCAAAAAACCACAAATTTAGTGTATTTAATTGGGATTTCATGTCATAGTTCAACTATGACAATACAAGGTGTATAAAGTTAATTTTTACAAATAAAAATGTGATTAGTATTTCTATTCAACCTGGCAGAAGTGGCAAAACGTATAAAGCTGGCTCTTATTGGTTGTTTCTACATAGCAACAAGGCAGAGCAGCTTGATTTTTTCACAAATTATCTGTGACTTTTCAACAAAAATCAGGAAAAAATATTTTTTCATAAAAGTTACATATCGCAGATTTAACACATGAAACTAAAACGCAACAGAATTTCCCCTGAAGGAGACGATAGAGAGGAGGAAGGCTAATGAAACAGCATTGCTCAGCGATGAATATTTCATCGCAGGAGGTGATTCAGAGGCTTAACCTTCTTCCTTTCTGCTGCATGAATTTTGCACCATCAGCACTGAATCCAAGCACAACAAATAGCAGCAGATCGAAGGTTTAAAGGTCAAGGTTCGTCTGCACTGCTACAGGGAAACGGTCACATCAGTTTGGGTTTGATTTGTTACAGACGCATGAAAACCGAATGTTTTTCCCCCCAAAGTCTGAGGAAATTTATCAAACAATCACAGTTGGGGGGAGGAAAGATTATTGGCCACATGTAAATTCTCATAAAACCATAAAGTAGAGGAAGAGGTTTTCAGATACAGATGTTTTCTTAGGAAGTGGTTTCTCACCGGTAAGTCATCGGCCTTTCTCTCTGGCAGGTACAAACACTCGGCTCCGTTCTGCATAACTGTGAAAACTAAGAAAACCAACAGAAAAGTGACTCACTGCAGAAATCGAGTGGAAAACTGCAAGAAAACGAGTTCCTGGAACAGGTACTCACCGTCATCGCTGTGTTTTCTCGACAACTCTTGCCTACTGCTGTGAGCCACGGCCTCCTCTGGGACGTTATCCAGATCGCTGGCCTAAAAGCAATTAATCAATACAGAAACTGATCAGCTAGTGATCAACAATCATTGCTTGGGATTTATTTGTAACATGTCTGACAAGTAAAGCTCAGATATTTAAAGCATAGATTGGTATTGACGTGATGACATTCTTAAGTGATGCCACATATTCTTGATTTAGTTCTAGACTTTGACTGGGCCACTCTTACATACCAATGAGTTTAAATTGTGGCCAATTCTTGGATTTGTTTTATAGAGAATAATGAAATAAGCTTGTAAATAAGCAATAAATTAACCAAAAAATTAATTAAAAGGCTTTAGATAATTTCTATTCTGATGATCGATTTTTTTGAAGATAATAAATTATTTACGGATTCAGATTTCACGACAGCATATTACGCCCTTCGTAGGTATAACAGAAAAAAAGTTAATTTTTGCCAAAAAAACTCAAATTTTGAGATGAGAAGTTTTATATTTTTTTTAAATAAATTTCTGAGCTCCAAAATGTGAAAATTTATGAGAAAAAAATTCAGAATTCTTTCAAGTAATTTCAGAAATTTTCTAGAAAAGTTCCTAAAAGTCAAAAGTTTTCCTAAAATATTTCTGAGTTTTTATTAGCAAATGTCCATCTTTTCAAGCTCAGAATTTTCTAGTAAATTTTAGGTTAATCTCAGATTTTTGGTAGAAATTTACTGCTATTTTTTATTTTATTTTCTATCAACAATCTAAACTTCAGCATAGCCTCATTTTCGCTACATTGGCCATTAAATATGAATAAAATACGTTCAAGTTAGTTCACCAAAGTCAGCGGTGACCACATTTATGCTAGTATGCTAATCTGTTCATATTTAGCTTTACGCTTTTTGCAAACTTTGAAAACAATTAGTGCACCCAACTTTTCCAGATAAATTTTAAAGTGCTAATTTACTTGACTGTTTTGTAAAATAAAGTTTGACATCTGTGTTTAAGTTTTGGTTCTTGACTCTTAGAAATTCAAGCACTTAAAATGTTTATTTTCAGCACTGTAGATGGCGACAACGACAACATGTTAAATAGTGTTAACATGGTTGAATTTAGCGCGCTAGCATTAGCTTCTTCTAAATACTTTTTTGGTGTAGCGATTTAGCGTTAGCGCAGTTAGCGTTTTAGTTAGAATTTTAATTAGCCACTGCCTAATTTACAACAAAAAGTGCCAGAAAGTTAAGCACCAAATACACGTTGTTTAACAAACACTTTTCAATGTTTTAACATGCCAGGAGAACGGCTGAAAAGTCACCGTGAGAGAACTTAAAAATATTCACAACTTCAATCAAAAGCTGCCACAAAAACGTAATTTAAGACAGCGGGAACCATAAAACAAGTCCCCACAATCGTGACATTAGGCAACTTCTGAAGGGAGTTGGATGGAATAGATTATCCTTAAGTGAATCGGTATAATTACACACCACACTTTTCAGATATTTAATTGTGCAAAACTAACAACAACAAAAAAAAAAAACTTTTCTTCAACATCAGTAATGTCTGCTTGGTGTTCTACTGAATGCAATCTCAATGAAAATAATTGAAGGGTTTTAGTTGTGATGTAACAAAACATAAAATAAGCAAAGGGGTGTGAATACTTTTACAAAGCACAATAAGTAAACAAGTAAAGCTTCAGAGCACTAAGTTGCTAAAATTAATCTATTTTCTGTGCTGAACTGCAGATGGGAGTAAACATGCCGTTTCCTAGTCTGCATTTGGAAGCTATTATCAGGCTCCTGCTGAGATCACATTGTCTCTAAAGTCTCCACACACACACACACACACACACACACGCACGCATCTCTAACAGCTGCACAGGACAGCAGATGACGGCTGAAACCCAGCAGCTTTCAGACGTCATCATCCAGAGGCACGCGTCCAGATTCGGTTCACCTTACATTACGATATACACGGCATGAGAGCAGATTCTGCATGCAGCTGCAAATCAGTCTGATTCATCTTCGGAGCGGTGACACCGCCGTTCACAGTGACATCTTCCAGCAAGCCCGCCTGGGCCACACTGCCTTTATTGGTAGTGTTTGCAGCTCTGCAGCGTACAGATCTATCTAAACCATCGCGTCTGCAAAATTTACATGAAGCCCAAACAAAAGTAATGGTGCATTCACACCAGCTCTGTTTAGTCCACTTCAAACTAACTCCAGTTTGTTTGTCTAGAAAGTTTGGTTCACTTGGGGAGGTGTGAATGCGTAATGGAACTTCAAAAAAAGCGAACTCTGAGTCTAGGTTTGGTTGAAGTGAACTCTGGTGTGGTTTGAATGCATAAGCAGACTGGAGACCGCTCCAAAAGCAGAAAGTGGACAGCAACACAGGGCATTCTGGGTAAATACTACCAAAACAAACACGCTAGCCTAGCGCTTCCAGGAGAAATTGTTTGAGGTCTTTAGCCAAACTCAAAAGAGAAATCCTGACACTTCATTTTTCTTTACGTTTTGTGAAACAGGAAGTTGGGCTCAGTGGCTTCTGCAGAGGTTTTTGTATCATTTCCTTCAGTGTTTCTTGGTGCAGCGCCCCCTCAGGCGAGGAGGGGAACAGGTTGCTTAAATGTGACGTATTATGCTTCCTTGAACAGGATGTTCATTACATTTTTTACACAAAGTCATTTTTAGATAATGAGATTTGAGTCTGGTCAGTTCTTCCAATTTTGAGCTGTTTTAGGGCGTCTGGTAACTTTAAATCCAAATAAGCTGCTGCTGACCATGCTTCCCAAACTCAGCATTTACACTCACACATGAAGATGGCTGCAAACAGATGAGCAAATATACAACCGTACATCTTTGAAAAGCACAAATTGAGCCTCCTGCACAACAAACAAGAACGCAGCAAGAAGTTTCTGGATGGTAAGTCAACAACAAAACTATGTCTCTCTTTTCCAGCAGCCATTGTACAGCGCATTCAGCAGTAAAACCAGCTGACCAAATGTTCTGGAACTCAGCTAGGGTTTCTAGGTAACTTCACTGGAGCTTCACTGGGGTTGCTCGGTAACGGGGTCTGCTGATTTGTGACGTTACATTTTGGTGGCTTTTGGAACGGCTCATTTTCCAGACACCAAAAAACATTAACTTATTGCCAAAAACCAGCTGGATGTTGGTTTGTTTTAAGCAGTTGGACTGTTTCTAGAAGTGTTTTTATACTTCCAAACGGAAGCAAAAAAATTTTATTTTTCATAATTTGGCCCCCTTAAAGGGCTTGACTTGCTTCAGCAAACCGCAGCAGCTGAAAAATGTAAATGTTGCAATTCTGGTACCAAATCGAACTGACAACACCCTAAAGCTCAGGATATCACATAAGCCAAGTATTGGGTTCTTACTGAGTTTCTGTGTGGAGAATCTGAGCCGCTTGCCCTCTTGGCCTTTTGTGCCAGCGACGTCCCAAACCTCAGGGCTTCATACACTGGGTCCACCTTATTCCCACAGGCTATGGAGCAAAACACAAGATACAAGATAAGCTGATGAGCAAACAAATATGAGGCTTTAATCTCGGCCAAGTGGTTTTTCCATAAAGCCATAAACATTAAACGGCAGATAAACTCTATAATCTGTGCAATTAGATATACAGCAAAGTTTAAACACAGAAGCAGAGGTGGGTAGAGCATTCAAAACTTGTACTCAAGTAACATTAGCACTACTTCAACATATTTTCACTCAAGTAAAAGTAGAAAGTAGCCTTTTTATGAGTAAAAAAGTATTTGGTAAAAAGTCTAGTCACATACTGAATAACTGATCAAACCATTAATCATTTACTATTTAAAAATTACATAATCAGACTTAAGATCAAAATGTAAATAAGTCATATAAATAATTATAATTACAAAATAATAAAATCAGGCAAAAGTAAAAACTTTCAATTTCTTTCAACATTTAGGAAACTTTAATAAAAACTTAATTCAGTTAAGTTACTCGCAGTGGGTAAAGTGTCCAGAAATCATGCTCAAGTAAGAATAGCTAGAAGTAGATAGATAGCTATCTAGCTAGCTGGACAGATTATTAATCCCATGTGGGAAATTGTTTTGCTGCAGCAGGGACAACTAGAAAGTAAAAATCCTGCTAACAGTATTTTTTTCCTTCAAAACGTCACTCAATTTTATGTAACTAAGTAAATGTAACTAGTTACTTCCCAGCTCTGTGAATTAGATGTTTGAATCTCACCGATGGGCATGACTTCTTTAATGCAGCCGTACTGTTCCTGGTTCAGCAACGGAGAGCTGTAGTATCGGCGAAAACCTTTTGGCTGCAGAAGAGGAAAACAGTGAGTCAAAATACGTCTGTCTGACAAATCATAACCATTAAAAATTACTTGAAATATTTGGATCTTTGATACAGTTGTGGAGAGAGGTGTTTTTATCCTTAGAAAGCCGTGCATCTGTGC
Organism: Poeciliopsis retropinna; assembly: GCA_010277075.1. Classification (NCBI taxonomy): domain Eukaryota; kingdom Metazoa; phylum Chordata; class Actinopteri; order Cyprinodontiformes; family Poeciliidae; genus Poeciliopsis; species Poeciliopsis retropinna. The sequence continues at coordinate 2,455,304 of VMRM01000018.1, forward strand.
AACAAATGCGACCCATTTTCTCACTTGAGAAAAGAAAAAAAGGCAGACTGAACTCATCAAATCTTTTAGTCACCCTTTATCAGCCTATAAAAATGCGCAAATTAATAGAAATGTTGTGACAGCTACAAATAAAAGGCAGTTCAAGGGCAAAGTGGGTAACAGATGCTGGAGGGTGTGGCGCTGTTGTTAAAACGATGTCAGACTCAGACGTCATGCTCAGCACAGGGCCGCCCTGAGGCTGACCCGCAACGTCATTTCTGCAAACTCTCAGATTTACCACCATATTAAACGGAAAAAGTGGCTATAGTTTAAAAAGGAAACTCTATTTAGTCATTCCTAAGGTTGAAATGTGTATCCAGTTAGAAAAATGCTCAGAAAGTATTACCTTTCCTAAATATTCCTAGGAATAGTTTAAAATGTGGATGTTGGTTTTATGCATGCATTTTGAAAGTTATATGACATGCAAATCAAATGTCAGAGCCAGAAACACCTAAAACCAATGAAAGTATAGAAACAAACATGTATAAATCACCTTTTAATTGCTATAATAAGCAGATTAGTAATTCTAAAAACTCTTGTCATACGAAAGAGAGCTGCTCTAAAACAGGAGAGCTCTGCAAGACAGACATAGAAATTTATCACAATATTTTATGGTAACATTGTGATAATAAAAGAAAAATCTACTGATAGCTTTTATTTTTTAGATGTATATAGCAAAATAAACACAAATATTGCTGTTGAAAAACATTTCCATTTTATACAGCCTTCAGGATGCAGATTATGTATCACCAAACTTCAAAAAGTAACTCAATTTAATCATATTCTTTAATTTTCTTTATTTCTAATAATACAATCAGTTACTTTTAAACATCATTAATTGGAATTTTTCTCATTACCTCGCAACCCCAGTAGAGTTCCATCTGTTACCTAGCAACCCCAGCAGAGTTCCATCTGTTACCTAGCAACCCCAGCAGAGTTCCATCTGTTACCTAGCAACCCCAGCAGAGTTCCATATGTTACCCAGCAACCCCAGTAGAGTTCCATCTGTTACCTAGCAACCCCAGCAGAGTTCTGCCTGTTACCTAGCAATCCCAGCAGAGTTCCATCTGTTACCTAGCAACCCCAGCAGAGTTCTGCCTGTTACCTAGCAACCCCAGCAGAGTTCCGCCTGTTACTTAGCAACCTCGGTCAAGCTAAAAGAATGTCAGTAGAGAACATGCTTTGTTTTGCTGAGAGACGAAGTAAGTCACCCTTAAGCAGCCAACATATCGTATGTTTAAAAGCTTCTTTTTAGAGAAATTATTCAGGTTTAAAAAACAGAAAGTCACTTTTAATTCTTTGGAGGACTGAAGGAAGCTGTGAAGATGAGCAGGAGGTGTTGCGGCCTCTCTTTATGTTTGTGACAAAACATTCCTCACAAAAAAAAAAAAAAAACAACAACTGAAGAATGAATCACTGATTCTCATCATGAGCAGCGCTGTGAATTAATTTGATTCCTTTTCAACTCATGACGCTGCAGATATTGTCCAACATGTGAACGGCTGTCAGGATCCGAGGTTGAAGCAGTGACTCACAGATCAACTGTTGGCTTATGTTAACAGGAAATACAACATTTAACAGTCAGAGAAAAAAAAGTCTTCAAAGTATGAAACAAATATTTCTCAGGCAGACATTTTATTGTTTTTCAAAGTAAATAATTTTAAAATTAACTTTTCAGCCACCAAAAAACAAGCATTTGAGTCAAAGTTCAGATCCATTTTCATGTATAGATTATGTCCTGGCAAATTGTCTTATCTTGAAAAATATCAATTTTCACATCAAAATTACATACTTTTCCAAACTCAAATTCTTAGTGATTTTAAATTATATATATATATACATATATGTACATATATATATATAGTAGAAAGGAAGAAAGAAACTAACAAGGTTTTTCTGAATTATGTGAAAATTTTGATGATTCTAAGAGTTTTCGTCAAGAGCCACAGGGAGCTTTTAAATTTCAGGATAGGGTGCTAGTCTGCTAGGTCTTTATGCTAATGTTGCTTTATCTTTGTCATCTTTAGGTAAATATTTTCATTTTATGACTTCAGGTTGAAGCTGGAGGCTTTTCGTTACTTCACACATCGATACCTGATACCCAAGTCTGTCGCAATAAATCAATTAATTACATGACAAATTTAGACAAAATTGATGATTTCTATTTGGACAAGAAACGTTAAATTGAATCCCATTTTAATACAGCTGAAAATTGCTGCAAAAATCATACCTAGCCCTTTTGAGTGTGTTCCCTGTCTTAGCTGGATGATTAATATATTTTCAAAACCAATTTTGCTTGCAGAGATTTTAAAATTCATTTTAGATATTTTAGTTTTGGTTCGTTTTTTATCTATGTGGGATATTTGAAATGTTTTCCAGTTTCAGTGTAAAGAGTTCGTCTGGAAATAATTTTTTTTCTTTTTCTTTTCAACTCTTAAGTTGAAAAGAGTCTCGAAATGACAATATTAGCGTTTATCGCAATAATTTCTGGAACAATTTATTGTTGAGTTTTGAAAACTACATTCTGCTCTCCAAAGCTGTCAGTTTTTGTTTTTTGTAGAGCTTATTGGCAAAAATAAGTTTGAGCCTTAATCCAGCTTTGGAGCATGAAGTCACTCGCTTTTCCTACTGGCTGCATTCAGTTAGCCAAGAGAAACAAGCATGGCAGCAAACGCATCCAAGTTTAGAGTTTGCTGAATTTAGAGCTGCACTCCTCTGGGGAAACTTCCCTTTATATGCGTGACCTTTCAACCTGATTTTCCACTCCTGAGAGCTGGTCATATCTGCGAGCCTCATCCCAGGGAAAAAACATAGCGGGGGGGAAAAGGAGAAAGCAAAGGCTGTGTTGTTGATTTTACGGCTACATCGTTTCCATATGACATTTATTCCCTTTTATCTTGTTTGACACCAACTCAGCGTACTCCAAATGTTCCTAACTGGTTCCAGTTATTGTTGCATAATGGAGACAACAGAGGAGCATTAAAGGGGGGGAGGTAATCATAAATTGTATGACTTTAAAGGCCTGCAGCGGCTGAGGTGCAGTGTGCAGGATGACAATGAAAAATGCTTCTCCGTCTTTATGAAAACACTAGGACCACCCTGACAGACGCATCCCTCAGCCAGAAGATTTTATTTTAATACAGGATATAAATGATCCAAAGAGATAAAAGTTGTGACACATTCTTTCCAGATCTTTGTTTTTTACTCTTAAGAAAATGGCCTACAAGTTGAATCACTTCATGGTCTACAAAAACAGTGACAAAGACTTTCCTGGGAGTAAGATTCCTGAGCAAAGTGTTTTAAGGTTACACACTCACTGCTACTAAGGCGTTTAGAATCACAGGACAATAACTCTGACTCAACTGAGAAGAATCCACACATTTGCAAAAATAATGGAGCTAAAATTTAGCAAAATTGTCAATCGTTTGCATCATGAAGGACAGAAACGAAGCTTCACTGAAGACAGTAAATTGTCAACAAAAGCAGAAATTAAGTTTTGCCTTGTACGAATTTACGCTGCTCGAAGTTTTTCACGTTTTGTCAAGTTTGAGCCACAAACTTTAATATGTTTGTTGGGATTTTATGAGATAAAGCGACATGAAAGACTTCATAGTTATGAAGTAAGAACAGAATGTGAATTCTTTTATAGGTAAAAATGTGAAAAGTAGCGTTCATATTCATGAATCAATACGAATAGAAATTTATGATTCCACAGAGATGAATCTCAGGTGCAACAGCACCTTAAAGGTAACCTGTTTTTAATTTTTCTTTGGGGTCAATAAAGGATCCAGAACTTTTATTTTAAAAAATGTAAAAAGTCTTTTTTTTTTTTTTTTAAATTGCTACTCTGCCTTTTCCCAGTGCTACCTGTAAACAACCAATCAGAGTCAGGAGGCGGGTTTTAGTGCTGTCAATCATCCTCTCTCCCTCCCTCTCTTGCTAAGGCTAGTTAGCATAGAATCCAATGATAAACAGTTTTCCTGTCACGGTAAGTTGTTTCTTTGCCATTAGCACATAAACCAGGGATACATGAGCTTGATTGACAGCGCTAAGACCCTCCTCCTGGCTCTGCTTGGTTGTTTTTGATAATAGCACTGGGAAAAGGTGGAGGAGGTCGATCTTTTCACAGATCATCTGTCTCACATTGTACTGGGATATGGATACACATTTCTTTGTAAAAGTTGCAGCTTTAAAGGGTGGAAATACTTTTATTTAGCTGAATGTTTTCCATCTGCATTTTAATCCTGCCATTCCAACCTGTGGACAAACTTCATTATTTCAGGAATCCAAACCATTTGACTTCCTGTTAATGTCATGCACATTAAACTGCCTCATGATCTCTGATAAGCAGCCGGAGGGCCGTCGCGTTTGTCTTTATTTACGGTTTACGCTGACATGATGAAGGGGAGCTCAGTGTTTCTAGTCGGGGAGCTGCGCTGCTCTTATCTAACACGGATGATATAACGATGATGAGGAGGATGACGACGGTGGTCACAGATGCGCTGGCACACTGACACATAAAGTGTGATTTCTGAATAAGCACATTCTGGTGGGAAAGAGCCACTTTTCATATTTCAATGTGTCTGTTTTGGTTGCTGTCGCTGTGTTGACTGGCTTCCCGGGGCTCAGAGATTCCCAAACTGGTAAAAGTGCATGCATGCGCCATGCGGTCTGCGTCTCACCAGTTTCCCCATGCAACGCTGCTGGCCGACGCCGTTCTCACATTTGTGGTGCAGGCTCATCTTGCAGGCTTTACAGCGCAGGCCATGCTTCGCCGTGTTTCCTGCCAGGAACACCACGTGCTTGGCTGTTGTTCCTGATGCAAACAAAATGGAGGGAAAACGGTTCAGAAGCAAACAAAAAATCCACGTAAAGCCAGAGAACCTGGAAAAGATTTTTCCAGATGCCCTCGGTGTTCATGTCTGAAAATGTAGTTATGCAGTGCTGAGCACAAGGGGAGCAGAGAAGATTGGAAAATATCTATTCTAATATTTAACAAGTAAGATTAGCCGCTTTTCCATTACAAATGAAAAACACATTTTCACATTTGCAGTGACTCCATTAAATAAGAAACGCAATTTTAAATCACACCTAAATAAGTTTGTTTTTGCGATAAGTCATTAAAAAACATACTGCTCCTTCATCTTAAAACTACTTCCTGTGGTATTTTTCATCATTTCCACCAGTAGAAACATCTGGTTGTTGATCATGTGACTCGTGATGCGAAAAAAGTTTTTCTATTGCAATTTTGCAACCAACTCATCTTAGCGCCAAATGTTTTTATTTAAAAAAAAAACGATTTTTTTTTTAATTTGGTGCATTTCCATTAAGAAAATTAACTTTCAAAATGTCAAATTGCACAATTATATGGTCACTGGAAACACAGCTAGTCTCTGGTTCTCCAGAACTGTTTGCCAGGATTATAGGACTTTTAATTCTGTATCATAAATAGCAAACAATTTTCTTAAAAATAGACAAAAAATAGCAAAATAACTTAAATTGTTTTGCTTATTTTTTTGTGAAATCCATGTTAAACTTTATAAAGGTTCAGTAGATTGCTAAAATGTTTAAATCTGAAACGATTAATTGGATTAATTGTGATTAATCAATTATTGACAGAACTGTCAACAAATTTAGCAATCAAACAATCGCTAAGTGGAATGTACAGACTTTAAAAAACATCATTTGCTGAAAGAAGAACATACTGATACAGGTAATTAAGCCACACCTGTACAAAAATGTATATACATTTTAATATAAGAAAGAAAAAGTCTTTGTCTGCATGAATGTTTTAGGAAGAACTCAACAAGCATAACTCTAACTTCACCTGCTTTTTGGTTTTAGTCGACATCCATGGTTTAAGAAAACTAAAGAAAGTAAAAATCTTTAGTTGGTTTGCACATGTTTTAGTGAGATGGAGCTCCGCAGATCATCACCACAACAACACCAGCAGCAGCGGAAGCAATGCACAAAATCTGCAGCATTTTTTCACTTAAAATTAGATCAAGTCATTATGTCCTTTAACGAGCACCTCGTGTTTCACACCCCAGGTCAGCAGATCTTTAATAAAGGAAACCTTTTAGGATTAAGCTGTTAGTCCGTCTCTGGGGAAACTGAGGACAGGAAGTCAAATATTTTCTCATTAGGAAACTTTTATGCTGACCTAAGAGAATAAACACCAGAAATGTTCCTTTCTTTGAGGATAAATTCCTTTATTTATATAATCTGAGCATTTAAAACTTAAATGAAGGCGATCGTCTTCAAATGTCCAACGAAATGTCCAATGTCAAACGAGAAATTGATTAATCATGATTAATCAGAATATCTCAATTAATCATGATTAATCAATTACTAACTGTCTGTTTTATTTGTTTCAGTGTACAGCACATTGCCCAACAGTGTTTTAAAGTAAATTGTAAATAAAATTGTACTGTCCTGAAAAAAACATCAACTAATTTAGATTTTATTAGTTAATTGGATCATATAGACTCGAAGCAGAACTTATTCAGAGCAGTAATTAAGCTAAAGTTGTACAAAATAAACACATATATGTTCCACTTCAGATAAAAACATTTTTATCTATAAATATGTTTAACCCAAAACTCCTCAAGTGGCAGTTTTTGTTTCACCTGGTTCAAGTTCACTATAGGAAATGCATTTTATTTTTGCCTTTTAAGCCCTAAAATGTTTAGTTTCTTATTTACGAAAAAAAAAAAGTATTTTTTTTTACATCTTTTAATGTATTTCAAATATTGTATAAAAAGCCTAAAATGGTGAAGTGAAAAATGAGTAAAATGTGCCAATTTGTAGCCGATTAATTGATTTCTAAAATAATCGCTAACCCTGTCAATCTTTTGTTTAAGAGACGGAACAATTCAAACCCAAGAGTCAGTTTATCAGCTAGTAAAAATTATAATATATGCCCTTTAATGTTGTAACCACAGCATTTGGTTAATATGATAATTAATTCCACAAATGAAATATAAAACATTGAAAACTTTCTATTTAAAGGCTCATTGAAGGCTGTTTTCAGAGTGGTTCACATGTTGATTAAAGGGCCACATTTACATGTCTTTTTACCTTCTCAGTGCTTGTATTATGCAGTCATGTGTTCCTGACATAAGGCCTATCAATATTCATGGATTACTAGGATATCTGCTGCCAGAGAACTTGGACTGTCTGGCGAGGGAAGGACAGATGGAGGGACTGGACTCAGTGAACGCAGACAGATTTTGCTCAGGTTGGGCTGAATAATCTGTGTCAGATTGAGCTGCAGTTTTCTCATGTATTTATCAAATATCTTCTGTTGGAAAGCAGATGTAAAGCTGAGAAAAGAAACAATACTTGGCTGTTTTTTGGCAATAGGTTAATGTTTTCTGGTGTCTGGAAAATGAGCAAACCTCAATGTAACGTCACAAATCCACAGGCACTGTTACCTAGCAACCCGAATTGCATCCCGCCCGTTACCTAGCAACCCAAGCAGAGATCCAGAACGTTTTGTCAGGTGGTTTTGTCGGTGTATAATGGCTGCTGGAAAAAACTAATGTTTTGTTGTTGACTTAACATCTGGGAACCATTTGCTGTATTCTTGTTGGTTTTGCAGAAGGCTCCACTTCTGCTTTTCAAAGACGTACGGTTGTATAATTGTGCATCTTCTTGCACCCATTTTCACGTGCGTAGGTCTGTCACAATAACAAATTTTGCTGGGTAATAAATTGTACCATAAGTTATTGCGTTAGACGTTATTATTGTTTTGAGACCATTTTCAAGCAATATAATGATAACAATGGCATAATAATGCAAGAACACATTCTCAAAGATCAATACATTTTAAATTCTAATGAACATTTAACACTAGAACTGGAAGATATTTTAAATATCCATCATAAATAAACCAAACAACAGAAACAACAAATGAAATTAATTATGAAGACTCCTTAAACAAAATTGTCCTTCAAAAAAAGGGCTAGTTTTGGTAGAGAGAAAGAGAAAAGAGAATACATCATGCAAATAGAAATCATTCTGTTAGTTTTAATTATCATGCTAGCTTTGCTAGTTCGGCAATAAGTACTACAGTAAATATCACTGATATTTATCAGAGGATCACAGAGGTGTGATTGTAATCGAGTAATAGTTGCAATGTACTTATATTGTTTAAGTTAGGAACGAGGCGAGTGGTCGCTCTAAGCTTGTGGCTTAATTATTGTTGTCATAGCAACTCCATAACAACATGGCTGTCAGTCACAAAGTTCACGGATGTAGAGGCAGAAGACTAAAATCATAACTTTGTCCAAAAAATGTAACGAACACGTTTCGTTCCATCCATCCATCCATCCATTGTGTGCTGCTTATCCGGGATCGGGTCGCGGGGGTAGCAGCTTAAGAAGGGAGACCCAGGTTTCCCTCTCCCCGGCAACTTCTTCCAGCTCCTCCTCCTCCAGCTCCTTGGGGGAATCCCAAGGCGTTCCCAGGCCAGCCGGGAGACATCGTCCCTCCAGCGTGTCCTGGGTCTTCCCAGGGGCCTCCTCCCGGTGGATCGTGCCCAAAACACCTCACCAGGGAGGCATCTTGACCAGATGCCCGAGCCTCAACTGGCTCCTCTCGATGTTGAGGAGCAGCGGCTCTACTCTGAGTCCCTCCCGGATGACCGAGCTTCTCACCCTATCTCTAAGGGAGACAGTGGTGGATGCTCCTACCACCACATAGAGTTAGTATTTTATTTTTTTCATATTAGTTACAGTTTATAGTCTGTTAAGTTATTTCATTTAGACAGATTTTCTAATGGGTTTACACTTTAGTTAATGTTTGTCTGAATGTTTATTTACACTTGTTTTTTGTTTGAGGTGCTGCTGACAAATGAGCTGGAGGACGGACTGGAGCCAAAGCTCATGACCATACGTAGGAACGTAGATGTTTTGTTGTTGCCCATTAACCTATGCTAACCTATTTAAGGAAGCATAAGTTTCCCTGCTCTCAGTTCTCTGAAACATGAATCACGTCAGCAGAGGGCGGCGTTTGAACCATACCTACTATCATGTGGTTGCAAACGTCGCAGAACGTGGGCTTCTTGAAGATGTGCTCCATGAAGCAGTGTCCCGCCGAGTCCACCTGCAGCGGGTTGCGCGCCTGCGAGCGCGACGTTGGCGGCGGGGCGCAGGGGATGGCGGGCGGGACCGGAGGGATGGGCAGGCTGGTGGTGTGCGGTGGGGCCATCCCGATGTTGCAGAGATGGCCCGTGCTGCTGCTCACATCCGAGAGGAGCTCCGTCTTGTTCTCGCTGCTGTTGCGGAAGAAGTTGTCGGCGCTCTTGCTGCGGATGCTCTTCGTCTTGAAGGAAAGCGAGCGTTTGAGTCTCTGCAGCTGGAAGACGAGAGAAGATGAAAATGTAGAGCAGGTTTGTTTTAATAAACGACCCCAATATGGACTGTATTTCCAGTAACCAGATAATGGTCATGCTTGTTACTGGTTTTCTATTTGTTGACTTTATTGTGTCTTTTCTGACTTTATATTTTTGTGTTTTTATGACTTTGAACTGCCTTGCTGCTGAAATGTTCTATACAAATAAACTTCGCTGATTGACTGATGATCGGTCAATTTGACATTTTGAAAATAAATTTGCTTATTCACACTGCAAAAACAAAATTTTACCAAATATTTTTGGCCTCCTTTCTAGAGCAACTATCTAATTCCTGCTCTTCCTTTAACGCTGCCTTCAGGAAGTCATTATAACATGGCTCATTTATTAACCCTTTAACCAAGATTTTATCAGCATTTCACTGAGAAGAATAATGACCTCGGCAGATGCGTCGTTCAGCCAGGTGTTTGCTAATTGCTTCTGGCTAGTCTAAAGGAGCTGCTCCACGAGGGAGAAGCTCTTAAAATTGGAACCTGCATCTCTGAGGAGGAGCTTTGCAATCGGAGGCGGGGCTATGTCCTCCCAGGCGTTCTGCACATAGTTGCCATGGATCAAATCTACACTCCAGGCTTGTTCTGATGAGGGAATAAAACAACTGGAGTTACTTTAATTGTATTTTTTTTAGACTTTATAGTTGGTGTTCAGGTATTGTTAAAAATGTCTTCCAATGACAAATAATTAGCAAGGCATACTTTGAAATTTTCTGTCAACTTTAAACATTTTTTAACTAAAAAACACAGTTTGTTGGGCAGTTATGGGATGTTTATAAGCAGATTTATTTGGTTAATGTCCATTTGAGAATCTGTGGCAAGACTGAAAAACTAAAGTTCCCAGATGCTTCACTTGAGCTTCAGCTGCTCCAAAATGAAAAATTGGCCATTTTTTTGTTCCTTACATGTGTAAATCTGGTGGAGACGCCCCAAAAGTCTCTAATCACAGAGAAAGACTGTTGGAAAACAAATGCAACAACAAAAGGGTAAAAGTTCAATGGGTGTGAACACCTTTGCAGGGCACTGTGACGTTGTCTTCTGCGTACAGACGCAGTTTATCCGAAACACGAAGGCTGAAACTGCAGAGCTGAATTAACACATTGTGCACACGCTGGTTTTGCTTGTCATTTTTCCTGAACACGGATGTGCAAATCATTCTGAGTCACTGCAGCTGGGCCATAGTGAATCAATTCCCTGGGTCACTCTGGAAACAATCAATTTACAGCCTTTCTCTACCATTACCACCCACACACACACTTTCACAAACAAATCTACAACAGGAATACCTCCATGTTACATTAAATTACTTCTAAAAATAAACCTCATTTCCAGAAAAGCTGGGAAGTTTTCTGAAATGCTTCAAAACCTTTAAGCGGTTTCAGTCCAATATGAATAAATGTAGAATTTTGTGCCAGTAAAAGACGGGCAAATGTCACATTTGTGCATGAAAAGCAGCGCATTATTTTGCATATCTGGTGATAAAAACTGTAAATAATCAAGCAGTGGGAGTCCACAGAAATATTAGCATGCAAAGAAAAAAACAACAAGCTAACATTGCATTAGAGAAGCTAAGAAATGACGCAAAATTACAAAATCTTACCAAGTATTTATGGTCTAATTTCTAGAGAAAATATCTTGGTACACTTGAATTAAGACAAAACCAAATTAAGAGGTAAGTTTTAGAAAGTTAGAGCTGTTTAGGTCAGTAATTATTTAACGCTGATAAAAAAGTTCTAGCTTCATTAGTAATTATTTCCACTTATAACAAGACATTTTAAATGATTAAAAGTTAAATAATCTGCCAATGAAACCTGTATTTTTTCATTAATATTAAAGAATTATTGACTTAACACAAGCTCCAATATGTTGCTGACACTTAGTTTGTCAAGTGCATAAGATATTTTAACTAGAAATTTTATCAAAAATATTTGGTAAATTTTTATTTTTTTGCAGTGAACTGATGTTTGCATGGATAAATCTGTATTTATTTTGATTTTCAGACTTTTTTATATTCCAGAAGTGACAAAGGAAATGCAGGCAAGTGAAAAAAGCCATGCACTTTTCACTTTATAGACTTTATAGTTGGTTTATAAAGTCTAACTATAAAGTTGGACTTTATAGTTGGATAAAGTCCAACTTTATCCAAAAGTTTGTGGCTTTGAGCGGATGCAGAAGCAAATGTGGAGCGTTTTATGCCACCAGCTGTCAGAAATGTGGGGCTTGACAATAAATCAATAATAAATATTGTGATAAACACCTGACCATTATTAATAGATAATAAATCTGATAGAATATTCAAGATATATTCATTGAACTCCCTTCTAGAACCAAACAGCCAAATTGGTGGAATCAACCAACTCACTCATTCTTTGGTTACCTAGCAACAACATGCTGAGTAACTTGCGCAGTAGCAATTTTATGTTTCACTACAGTGCCTCAAAACTGCTTAAAAACAAAGAACAACTTTGTAGAGTGAAAATTGCTGTGAAAACAGTAAAGGTTAGGCTGCCATTTCTGCAGTATTTTAGATTTTTAAAAACAAAAAAACAGATCAAGATTTATGAATTTCGACTGATATAAAACACTTGTGATGCGATACCAGCTCTAGAGATTCAGTTTCAGTGATTTCCATTCAAATGTTTAGTTTAATATCAATGATCTTTTATTATAAATGCATTAAAATGTGTACAGTTAAAAATGTAATCATAAGCATGAAACTGCCACCACCATGTTTCACTCACGAAAGGGTGAGTTCAAGGTGATTAGTGTTTAAACGCTTAATGCACAACTAAGAGATCTTTTTTTGTCTTTTTGTGTCTGGTCTTCTCCCGGCCAGACACAATAAATAAACATGGAAGTTTGTGGTTTTGTTGGGACAAAATGTAAAAAATGTGAAGAATTTTTTGTGACTGTGACACGGCTTAAAAATAAAATCTCAGATTTTTTACATACCACAGCCAGTTTTTTTTTTCTTTTGTTTTCTTTACTTAAAAAATAAATTACAAAGGCTGAATAAACATTTTCAAAAAGTCAATTATTTTTCATCAGTCCTTCTGTAAATGTTATGCTAATGCATTATTATTTTTGTTTTATTACAAGAATATAGTCATAACATTAGCAGAAAAAAGACACAATTTTACCAGATAAACAAAGAAGCTTTTTTAATAAGAACAAAACTTTAATAGAGTTATTCTGATTTGAATCATGTGATTCTTATAATAAACACGTTTAAAATTAATGCAATCAGAGCTTAAAAAAAAAAAAAAATCCTTAAAAAAAACCAGATAAATCCTTTTGCAAGGCTTATGTTGTGCATATTTTGATTTTTGATTAAATTTAAATGCTCATTTCCTTTCATTCTGAAAACTTCCCAACTTTTCTGGTGAGGCAATTGGTAGATTAATCATTATTTGTGTAATTCTATCATCCGACTTCCTTTTGCTGCTGCAACAAATACAGAGCGGTGAGGGAAATGCGTGCATGCAGCTCATGCATCAGGTTTATGGGACCCATCATAAAGCAGGAAGGGTTAAACAAACCGCAGCTACTACTCACTGCTAAAGATTAAAATCTTAATCACATGCAGAAGAAGTGCCATCTATAACTATGGGTGGTGATGGATTTAACTGGATTCCTTAAAGTGATTTTACTTAAAAAGCACTAAAAGTTAATAACGTGAAACAGGTTTTATCTATATACGTGCATGCAGGTATGGTTTTATATAATGAAGGCCTAAAATCAGCTGAGTTTACACAGGAGTGGAGGCTCACCTTGCGCTTCTGATGCTCAGGTCTCACAGTATTCTTAAAAGGAGGAATGAAAACACAGACACAGCTTTACTACTAGGGAACTTTTCTATTTTTTCTAGAAACGTTTTAACTCAGATTAATTTAACTCAGATTTAAACTGACTGCCAGCACAGGTGAGGCTAAACTAGACCAGCTTTACTGACATTTAGAGCGAGCGCAGGCCTGTGTGGGAGTTTTTGGGACAGGAGAGGAGAAGAGAAGAGCGAACGACTGCAGCCCAATAATGTGCTGCTAATTGTAGGAGGCCGGCCAACATGTGACCCACATAGACAACGCCAGAGGCAGCTATAAATTTCTGCTGCTCAGCTTCCATCAGGAACAAGCAGAAAGTGCAAAACTACTTTAGGTTAGGTACAATTATTAGAGACAAAATTAACCACTTTTTACTTTAATTTAATCAGGAAACTCCTTATAACTTGTTGATTCAATAAAACACAATGCAAGAAGCAATAATTATATAAAGTAAGATTATAAAACACAAAGTTATAGGAGTTAAAATGAGTTTTGTAACTCATCTGGCTCAATCTTACAGTGTAAAAAAACCCAAGATTTTACCAAGTATCTATGTCTAGTCTCTAGTGTAAATATCTAAGAACACTTGAAATAAGAAAAATGAACTTACAAGTAACTTTTCAAACCATATGATTCCTCAATATTTATGAAAAAGTTCCACTGGGAAATTATTTCTCTTATAGCAAAACATTTTTCCACGTGCCATAAGTGAAATAATTTGTAGTTTTTCATCAATATTAAGAAATTATTTTTGTTAAAATAAGCTCCTATATTTCGATGAAAGGTTATCTACAAGTTAGTTTTGTCTTATTCCAAATGTTTTAAGATATTTCCACTTGAAACTAGACTAAAAATACTTGGTAGGATTTTGTGTTTTTGCAGTGCAGAGATGCAAGTTATCAATTAATCAGTTCTAAGATTGATCTTAGATTAATTGATAAGCAACAATTTTCTCTTGTATCTAAAGGGCCGACCGTCTTATAACATAAAGTTATAAATTTTTCATAATATGATGAATTTAACAAAAATATGATAAAACTTTAGCATTATTTTGTCAGCTGTATAAGAAAAATGACTGAATACAAAGAAAATATAGGTTTTCTCACATTAACAATCTTGGACATATTTATAAAATATAACTAAATGGGAACTTCTTAAGTTGCTGAATAAAAAAAAATAAAACGTGAAAAACAAAGAATCACCGTTTGTGGCGGAAAAGTTTCAGCTTTTCTCCATGAAGCTTCGTAGCAACTCAGTAACTTTCTAATGAGAAGTTGAAGCTGCTCCGAAATGCAGCTCGGCTTGATGAAACGCGATTTCAGGTGAAATTTGAGAAACTTGGCGAGTGTTTATATTTTTAAATAGAATAACGTGCATTTTGAACTCCAAACCGGTCTGTGTTTGGACCGTTCAGCTTCGGAAAGGCCGCCCGCCATTTTTGTTTTTCTATCGCTGGCTCCGTTGAGGGTGACCAGCGGCGCCCCCTGCTGGATGGCGGCCAAACTACAATTCTAAACGAAGGTCAAAATGGCCGTTATCAATTTATGAGAAGTTGACGCCGCTCCATCAACTTCTCAGCTAAATGACACTTAAAGTGAAACTTAAGAAACTTGTGAGTGTTTACATTTCAAAACTACATTTTGCCTCCCAAACTGGATTCCTTTCCGTTCTGGTTTGGCCGCCATCTTTGTTCTTGTATCAACGGCTCCGATGAAGGATGAGCAGCCCAAACTACAACACTGAAAGAAGGTCTAATGTTATTAGTTAATCTATTGGAACTAATTTTAACCTGATAAACCATTAATTGATAATTACTGGAACTATGAAGGGGGTTATTTTTTAAATGAACCAGAGTTTTTCTAACGTCTAACCTCAAGCATGCACACACCCACACTGTCATGATTTATTAAACAGAGATTAAGTTTGTTAACGTTCAGCCTGCTGATTTCTCAAAAGTGAAACAAGCAGGTGCTGCTATTTAAAAGCACCCACTAGCAGATCATTAATAGGTCTGTGACATAAAACATTTTACTACTTAATAAATTGTCCAAGAAATTATTTGATTGTTCTAACAATTAATTGATTAATTAGAAAAATGGTGCATTCTGCAGATTTTTCATTTAACCACTTAAGCTTATATTATACAACATTTAAAAACATGCTTAAAAGTGCTAATAAACAATTACCTTTCTTTTTCTAAAAAAGAAAAAAAAATGTCTAAAATGCAATAACATTATTGCTAATAATGTAATGCAAATTTGTAGGATGCATCTGCAGCTAAAAAAATACAAAATAAATGCTTACTTACACATTTTCTGTTACTTAACATCAGTGCAGTGAAGAGCTGATCTATTAAATACGTTTTCAATTAACCAATTAATATTGGATGGGAGAACTGTACATAATTTGAACTTCTGGGTGGAACATATTTACATAAAAATATGTTTTTTTATCGTAAAAGCAAAGTGTGCATATTTTTTTTGGTACATTTTTTAGCTTAATTATTGGTCTGAGTATGTTGTTCTTTCAGGAAACTGTATTTTTTAAAGTCTGTTCTCAATGATTAATCATTACTAAGTTAGTTGACGATTATTTCAGGAATAAATTAATCACGAATAATCCAATTAATCTTTTCAGATAGATTAGAGATAAATTCCTCTGACCCAAACTGGGGCATCAACAGGAGAATGACAACAAACACAGACATAAATCTATAACAGAACAGCTGGAAAAAACAACCAAAGAGCTGCACCAGTCCAATTAAAGTCAAGACTATAAGCTGTTGGAAACTTGAAGTCCATCAGCTTGGACTTTGAGGTTGGAATAAAGGGCCATTCACATGTATGTGATATGAGCAATCCAAACAGAGAACTGCTAAAGAGAGATTTTACTTCTAAAAGTGCAGTTTTCCATTTTCACTCCCTGTGGGGTTAATAAACTATAATTGTGGAATCGGTTGTTTGGTCTCATAAACTCAGATTTAAATAAAAATAAGCCGATTTTAAACCATTTTTACTGATTCCTAAAACCGCCAGGTTGGTGCATTTTCATCTGGTTCTTTTTAAATAACATTTCTGATTATTATTCACCGTTATTATGTCTGTCAGGATGAAATTGTAAATTTCCTCTCTGACTGGTTTTAAAACTACTTTGAAACTCCTGTTGCTGTTCAGTTGATCGCAGCTGAACTGATTTCACAGAAGTTTCTTGTTTCTAAGACTTGCATCCTGTTAAAACTCGGGTGTTGATTAGGAAATGATTTCCAGGGCAGACCTTGGTTTCCTGCTGGCTGGCGCTCATCGTCGGGGATTTTGGAGCTTCATCCTGGTCCTGCTCGTCCTCTTTGCCTCCGCTGTCGTCCTGAACTGCGTTGGCCGGTGGGATCATCCTCTCTTTCTGTGTGCTCTGTTTGAAAAAACGCTGCTGCCCTTCAGAGTGGAAAGCTGGTTTCCACTCCCCCAACCCGAAACGGTCACAGCGAAGTCACCCAGAGCCGAGTGACACAGGAGGGGGAAGAAAGAAAGATCCGAGAGGAAATAAGCAGATGCGAAAGGAAAGAGGAGGTTTCCGAACTGAACTCGGCTCCAGCTGCGTGGCGTGGCGTCGTGCGTAAACCTCCCAAGACGTTTCCAAGAACACGCTGCGCGCTTTGCGCCTCGCAGCGCCCGATCCGGCGGCTTTAAGGGAAGATCCGGACGGGAAGGAGGAGAAACGCGACGTCGTCACTGCGTGTTGTCAAAATGTAGACTTCCAGAACACGGAGGCAACACGCCCACTAGTATAAACACGGGCAGCCCACTCCACGCGTGGCTCGTTACTTAATACACTTTAACTTTCACACAAGTTTTCACCATGACTTTAGTTCTGGTTGCATTAACTTCCCCACAGATTCTGTTTTCCTTCATGAGAATCTTTAAGATAATTTATGTTTATGGTCAAAACTTATTTGTTTTTTATGTCTGCAGTTTCTTGTCAGTGTTGGAGGTGGCTAATGTGCACAGAATTTAAAACAAATAAATAACTTGACAGTCATGTTTTTGTGCTAGAAAGCAGAGTACCCAGAAAGAACCAATCCATTCACAAGGAGACCTTGTAAATTGAAACGATTAATCGGGTTAATCATGAATCAATTATGGAAATAACCGTCAACTAATTAAGTAGTCAAATAATCTTCAGTAGTGCCATTTTAAAGCCCAATCAAGTAACAATGTTACCTTCAGTTGTTATAAAAATGCAATATATATGTATCTTTTACTTCCTGATTTAATGTCTTGAACTTGAGCCTCTGTCTCTTTAAAAACTTTGCTTTCAGGAATTCATCACAATATGACTCCTCAACAACATTTTTACCAGCATTTCATTGAGAAGTAGCTCCTATAGTGATCTCAATATATGCTGCAGTTCCACCAGGTGTTCGCTAACTGCTGCTGGCTAGTCTGAAGGAGTTGAGTGGGGGAGGGCTGCTCTGTGAGGTGGAAGTGGACTTCAGCGCAGGGCATTCTGGGTAAATACAACCAAAACAGCTTAGCGCTAGCAGAAAAAAAAAATCAGACGCTATCTTTTTTGTTTGCATTTTCCAAAGAAGGAAGTTGGGCTCAATGGCTTCTTCGTTTCCTTCTGTGTTTTTTTTAATGCAGCGCCCCCACAGGTGAGGAGGGGAACATGTTTTTCAGATAGTTTGGTTGCTTTGACTCAGTGCAGTGTGAACGCGAATTGCAGCAGCTGAAAATATAACAAATGTAGCTGTTTTGGTCCCAAATCGAATCAAATCTACTGGACTATCAGGTCTGAAAACACCCTGAAAGTGAATGTCAGAGTAGTTTCTGTATCCAGAGCTCAAAGCTGAAATGTGTTAGCAATAACCACAGGCACACACACACACACACACATGTACGCACACACACACGTCTGCCCCAGTATGACTTACATTAATGGATGAATGGATTCCCCAAGAACCAGGGCTAATTAGCTATCTTATTATGAGCCTCCCCTGGAACATCTACACAGGATACAACAAAGTAATGAGGAAGGAAGAACTATAGAATATATACACATATACGTACGTGTGTGTGTGTGTGTGTGTGTATCTAGGCTCATCTGAGCTGATGTGTCAGGGAAACGCTTCACTCTTGAGGAATAAACCTTATTAAATGACACACAAAGGCAATACATTATGGTTGAACTGATTAACTATCACCATGTGAAGCATTTTAAACTTTGTGCTAATAACCAGAAATCCCTGATGTTCACCCAAAATAAGCCATCGCCCTGTCAGAGGTGAGCTAAAAATACTGAGGGGTATCCTGGCGAGTCGATGCCAGGAACATGAGAGGTGAATGTCTGAAAGTGGAGAGTTTCAAGGTTTTTGTCCCGCTTTGGAGGAAAAAAATGTTATCAGCAGTCATGTTGTTATGAATGAATGATACAAAACCAAAAATAAGATAAAGTTTCTGGATAATAAAACACAAAACACTTGTCTTTTCTGGCAGCCATTTTACAGCTCAAAGAGCTGGAAAAATAACCAATCAAATGTGCTGGAGCGCAGCTGTGGTTGCTAGGTAACAGCCGGAACTCTGCTGGGGTTGCTAGGTAACGTGCAGTGCCCATGGAATTTGACTTAACAACCCACACCAAAAAATATTAACCACAAAAATGGCAGAATGTAAATTTTGCATAATGGATCTCCCTTTACAATGGAGGAATAAGGGTATACTAAGAAAAAATAAAAATAAAGAGAATAAAATCATAAAATTACTAGAACAAAGTTATAGTAACATCAAGAAGAAAGCCATAATATTAAGAGAATAAAGTCAATCAAGAATAAAGTCTTAATAATATGATAATAAAGTCATAATAGTACCTGAATAATGTAATCTGACAATAAAGCTTAAATAAAATTAGAGTAAAGTTGTAATATTTCAACAATAAAGTCATATTTTGACTTTTTTTTTCTTGTGTTATTATGACTTCATTGTCTCATTTTTTAACTTTTTTCTTGTATTTTGTTTCCTTTGTTTCCTCTTGTAATCCGTCGTACCCTTTAAGAAATTTTAATTTTTAAAAAAAGTTATGAAATTGTCCTTTAACTTAGTTCTAAATTGTATCTTATCCTGTAATATTACATAAACCACGACAGGCACCCAAACTCTCACACAGCTTGTTATTCTGAATGGTTGTGCCTAAAATCCTAAAGTAACAATACTAACAAAATTAAAATGACACATTTTTGTTTGTTTTGTTTTTTTTAGGATTATTTTTAATTTTAATTTGTTTTAAGCGTATCTGGTGAAATAAATCTAGTGTTTTCTTGGATTGCGACCACAGATGATCTTTCCAAGAGCCTCCGGTGGCCCCCAAGCCGCAATTTGGACATCGCTGGTTTAAACTAAACTGCATAGTGGAAGCATGACATCATAAATATTCATACCTCCTTGTCCTGTGAAAGGCAGAGATTTCAGCGGCAGGTTGTTGAACTCTGCCTTGTCTTTCAGAGCTGATTCATGAATCCTCTGCACCTCTCACAGTTCTGAGGTGTTAATTTCATCCGACTGGGATGTTGAACATTCTGTCAGCTTCTCTCGTTTGATGCTAACGTGTTGGTGCTAATTTTTAATATTTGCTGTTAGGTGCTGGGTTTGATTTATTAACTCTTTGCTGGCGTCCAGATGCTCATTTTTAAAGATTAACGAGCTCCAGTCAGGATTAAAGGACAACAAAAGCCAAGAAATTATCCACTTTGACTTCTAATAAAACTTACTTGTGATTTTTTTGTGTAAAACCAAAATTACAAACCATTTTCTGTAGATCAAGAATCCCTCTCAACTTAAAGCCCATCTGTTCCCTCATTAATCATTCATTGATGACACACTAATAGCAGAAAAGGCTCTGTTAAAGAGCATAATGTTACACTTAGTAATGAAAATTAAAATAAATGCATCTCAGAAAGGTCACAGCACTGTTTTGGTTGGGTTGGAATATCTTTTTAAAAAAATATTTAGAAGTATATTTTACAAAACAACACCAGCCTGAGGAAGAAATGATGATTTCAGATTGTTTTGCTGGAAATGTGAAAACGTTTTCATGTTTTCTCATTTCACAGATACAAACTTTAATGTATTTTATTAAGATTTTCAGGGAAACAGCTACAGGCTGCAGGGATTTAAACATTCATACATTTGTTCATGTTTTGCCATAAAAATTTATTTCAATGTATTTTACAGACATTAATTTCATCCGACTGGGATGTTGAGCTTTCTGTTACCTGGTTTGATGCTAACGTGTTGCTGCTAATTTTTAGTATTTATTAGGTGTTTAGTTCCTGTTATCAACTCTGCTGGCTTGTAAAAAAGTTTAAAGCTGAAAAAATCCTACAATCCAAAAATAAAACATTGAAACCTAATTGTAATTTTATGGTTTTTTTTGTTTTGCTTTTTTTTTCAGTTTTAGATCTTAATCTTTAGTTCAAATATTTGTTTTCAGTTCTTTTTTTGTTTGAAATCTTTTCAGTTTCTTTGTTTTTCTTTTGAACAGAATTTCTGGTAGCAACTGATCAAAAGTTGGTACCATAAATCTGACAATCCAAAAATAAAACCTTAACATCAAGAATTTATTTTTGGATCGACAGGCTTTTGTTGTATTGTTTTAGTTATTATTATTGTTATATTATTTTATAATAGCAGTTTAATTTTTATAGGTTTCAATTTAAAATCTTTATTTTCGGTTTTTTTCTGTTTAAAACGTTTTCTTAAATGTAACTTTTTTTATTTTGAGCAAACTTTATGGCCCCAATGTAGCTCCATACTACTATGGCTCCTCCCTTCTCTCCATTCAATGAGTTTTCAAAACTCAAATTGAAGCTAAACAAAATATTTGTGTCTCTGCTAAAATGTTTGGCCATGATTACACTTTTATGTATCGAGTAGACAGAAACATCAGCCTGGCGCCATTGCTTGTTCTAAAATCATTTTTGGGTAAATTGGTTAAAATGGTCGACGTTTATTACAGAAAAGCTCCTGAAGCTTTTTATTGAATTTAGTTCATTTTCATTCGACCTTTTCAGGACACTCCTGTTTACCCGTGTCTTAAGAAATTACGAAAATCTAATTTATTGGGTTTCCGTAAGTGGACATTTATTAGAAGTCCTGCTCACATGGCATCCAGCGCCCAAATACCAGTTTGAGGAAATGCAACATGTTGTTCAATGAATAAGAGTTTAGCTTCAAAAACACATTATATTACTTTCATTTACTTTTAAAATAGCAGAAACCAATGCAACAGGGTTCATTTATGATGTATAAAGGGAATAATAAAGAACCCACGTAATAAACAACCAACTAGTGTACTGATAACAAATGCAAGTTTTTAGGAATGTTTCAGATTAATTTGATAGAACAATATCACCAAACATCCTCAAAAGAATGACTGCAGGACAACCAGTAATATTTTTAGGTTGTTTTTGTCATTATGTTGGAAATTATGTGTTTTTTCAAAATCAGAATCAACTTTATAGGCCAAGATTGTGCATTTAGTTTGACTTCAATTAAAGACATTAGGTACCCTTTAGGTGAATTTTCTATTTAAAAAAACCAAAAAAAAAACCCCAAAAAAACATCATAAATATTGCATCTTCTAGGTTTAAAACCTAAAAAATAGAAATAAAATTATGTTTTTTTTTAAACATTAAAACATATTTTCTGCAATAGATATTTGTCAAAAACTATAGTCTTTTTATTTAGATAGACTGGGGTTGAAAATGTTTTTTTATTACAAAAAATCTGACTTTATATATATATATATATATATATATATATATATATATATATATATAGGGTGTGTGTGCACGCGTGTATATGTGTGTGTGTTAGACTGGCCTAGTCAAACTAAATCAAATTACGGGCAGCGAGACTTAAAACTTGATTTTACAGGCGTTCAAAATTAGCTTGATCTTAAGAAGTGCCAAGTTGGGTAAAACAAACCTAATATAGAATCAAATCAAGACAGATGTTTAACACATTTTTAAAATTTT
Source organism: Poeciliopsis retropinna (assembly GCA_010277075.1). NCBI lineage: Eukaryota > Metazoa > Chordata > Actinopteri > Cyprinodontiformes > Poeciliidae > Poeciliopsis > Poeciliopsis retropinna. Next base: position 2,477,594 of record VMRM01000018.1, read on the forward strand.
GATTTGCAATAGAATTTCAAAATTACAGTTTTTTGTTTTCCACTGAATGCGTAACCAACTCATTGTCCTGTGAAAGGATAGCCACGCCCCCTAAAAATGTTGAAAAATTCCACCAAAAATGGGCGGAGCCTAGATACACTGATGGGCGTGGTCAATGGGGTTAAGTGAGGTTGTGGATTTTGTTGCTATATTTAATGACTTTTTTTTATCATCTTGTGGCAAATTTAGTAACTTTTTCTGATATTGTACATTTTTTTGCAAAAATAAATTAAGCAAGTTTTGCATTAAAGCAAAGACATAATGTAAGACAATTAAAAAAATGAATTTAAGCAAGATGAAATACAAGAATAACAAAGAAATGAATCAATGTGGAATAAATGACTAAAAAAATCAGAGGATTGGGAAATTATTTTTGTAATTAGAAAAAATGTTGCTCTTTTTTTTACTATTAATCCATTTCACGGACTCGGAAATGCTAATTCTGAAAGAAATTGTGTAATTTTAGGTGTGGATTTTGTAAACTTTTATTTGTCAGAGACAAATTCTGCATTTATGAGAATAAAATTAAACATAAAATTACATTTTGCAGTTACTGTGATAGAAAATAATGTCTTGAGTCTTTTTTTAGTCACATGGAAAAAATGGGATTCAAGATCACTCTAAAATATTTTTGGATATGTCAAAACTAAAAAATAAATGTGAATTGCTTCTTTTGTACATTTAAAAAGTACAAGAGTATGTTTTTATTTTTCTACCTACTATACGAGGCACTATAAAGATTTAAAAATGTGCTATTTCAAATCAGCGAGCTTTAGCAATTAAATCACGGATGTCACATCTTTTGAATTTCACAATCAGCTGTAAATACAAGTTGTCACCCATTAAAAGCTTCCAGCCGCTCTCCAATTAGCGCTGCTAATTAACATCAGAGAATATTTAGGGTTCCTCTCATGGACATGATTTACTCAGCGCTCTTCTTTAAATGGCAACCTCACTCACTGAGACGCAGATGACCAAAAATAGAAACAGCGGAGTGATTTGGATTGATCTGATGGAGTCCTGGTGGAGCTGTCACCATTGTGAGTCAGAAGAGTTCTGTGTCTTAATGACGCGGGGGTGGGCCGCGGGCCGCGTGGGTAACACTCGGGGAAGAGTGGGCGGACGAGAGGCTCTTGTTTTTCCCCCCGGACCTTTTTCATCCACCGTGTTTTCAACTTGTTGTTGCTACGATACGCTGAATAAGATGGCCCTCAGGCTGAACAAAGAAGCTGTTTGAGCAGCTAACACAATGATGCTAGCGCTAGCAAAAATACACTAATGTAACCAGGGTTACCTTGGTGGAGTAAACGGTCTTTAATGGAATATTTGGGCCATTGTAGACATAAAAAGAGAGAAAATGTCCACCCAAACAAACTTACAAATTTTCGAATTAATCTCAGAAATCTGCTATTTAAAAAAACTTGGAGATATATATAATTTTATAGACAAAACATTTCTTTTGCAAAAATTTACAGAAAAAAATCCCAAAGTTTAAAAGTTGAAAATTATCGACTTTTCAAGCTTTATTTTTTTTTTTATTTAAATGTTAAAACTTCTGAGATTTTTTTCTTGCAAATTTCAAAACTCAAAAATTTCGAGTTTTTCTACATAATTTCTGAGAATAATCTCCAAATTTCTGAGTTTCTCAGAAAATTTCCGTTTTTAAACTAAAAAATTAATATTTTTTTCTAGAAAATAGGTCATTTCTGGGATCAATTTTTAAAATTTATTTTTTGTCTCGCAAACAAGGAAATTTCCTAAAAAGTTTCCTTGTTTTTTTTAGGAAATTTACTGCATTTTTTCTATCTACAGTAGCCCTAATATACACCGTTGTACATTAACCCTTATTTTCTGACTCGTCCTTATGTGTGAATAATAGTCAATTAGTAGTTTAATAGTTATAATCAATTAGCTGTAACGTCGGCTGTAGTTTGGCCGCCACCCAGCAGAGAGCGCCGCTAGTCATTCTTAAGTGGAGTCAGCGATACAGTATTAAAGATGGCGGAGCCATACCAGAACGGAAAAGAAAAACAGTCGACCGGAGTCCGATGTGGGTCGAAAAATTCAAGTTTAGAAATATAAACTCTCGACAAAAAACCCCTAAGTTTCACATTAGTAGCGCTTGATTCAGCCGAGCTGCGTATGAACTTCTCGGTCTCACACGCCATTCTTTTCGTCTTTTATTTTCCTTATTAGCAACTCAAGTAGCAACCACACAGCTTCACATCAACGATTTCCTTCCTAAACTTTGAGGAAAGTCACAAAGAACTCCGCAGATTTTGCTACAGTTCGCTTTAATAATATTTTAATCTGTTTTTTAAAGTTCTCTATCGAGTGTTGCTTTGAAGGCCGGTACTTATCCGTTCACCAGAGCCTCATTTTGACACAAAGACCTATTAACAGCCCTCCAAAGATATCAGCCTGCATCTAAAATTGGCGGATGGATCTATTCTTCTTCACCTCCACGGCGGAGGTGACGAGGCACAAAGTAGGCCAAGGACTCAGAAAGTAGGCTGAGAACCACAGAGGAGCTGGATCATCCGGGGAAAGGAGAGGGAATGGGAAAGAATGTGGGCCAGCGCTGATCCTGGAAATTTAGACAGAGAGAAATCAAATTACACAGGAAAACCAGTGGAAAGAGACATTTTAAGCTTTTACCAATAAAATGTTGGTTCTAAAGTTAATTTTCTTGTATTTAATGTTAAAGTTGGGCATTTTTACTACACTGTACTTTTTACTTTTACTCAAGTAATTTATGAAGTATTTCTTCTTTTACTTGAGTAAAATTTCTGCTTTTTCTACCTACTGAATGAAACACAAACATGTTTTAACCAAAAATTCACCAGTCACACCTGCAGTTTTTGTTGAAAGAAACTTGTTTGGAAAATGTTTCTTTTCCGATTGTCTTTTTTTGTATATAAATTATCACTTTGGTCCTTAAAATATCAAAAATATCAACTTATCCACATAATCCAAATAATATAACTTGATGTAATTTGACGTATTAAATGACTGATATTTTGATGAGTTACTCAGTACTTGAATGAACTTTTTAACCAAATACTTTTTTACTCTTATTTGATTAATTTCTCGAAGTAGTGCTACTTTTACTTGAGTACATTTTTTTGGCACTTCTGATGTTAATTCAATTCAGCTCAGGTCAATTTATATAAAACTGTCTGTTTAAAACTTTTAAAAAAGAGATAGTATACAAATTTAATCAACATATTCTTCATTTATTAAGCAACACATTTTAAAAAATTAATTTCAGGAATGTTTTGTACTCCAGGATATGTAAAAAAAAAAAAAAAAAGATATTATTTGAGTTTTGGTACCTAATTTTATATTTTTTTAATCTCAAGTAAGAATAACAGAACTTCAAGATATATTTTACTCAAGAAAATTTAAGAACAATTGCGATAAAAAATACTGAAAGAATATAAAAGGTTTTTGGTAAAAAGGCTATATTTAATCAGGTATTTTTTATAAACGTTGTTACAGTATTATTCTTCATGTTTGTCTATTTTCAAACCCATTATGAAAAAGAAAAAACACTATAATTTTGAATATTTAAAATGATTTCTTTTGGTTGCACTGCCCCCATGTGGTTACACACCGTTACTACACAATAATCAGAAAAAGACGCAATCATTTTGAAAACAGTCGCACAACCTTTATTTACAGTTACTTGCATGAAAAAACAAAAACCATTAAAAACAACAAAAACAGAATAAACACATTTTGATGAGGTACAAGAGTTACACACTCATTCTATGGCAGAAAAACTCCAAACAAAAGCAGGAGGTTCCCTTTAACCAAGCATGCTGTGGGAGGTTTACGACACATTTCACCTAATTTAGGATTAAAAACAAAAAATTAGCGCTGTAGTGCCAAAAAAACCCAACAGATTTCCATTCTTCAAAACATCCAAATGACCAATAAAGACAGAGAATCTTTATCTGGAGAAACGAATAAATCCCGGACAGATTCAGGAGAATCTCAACCAACATGGGAATAATCTGTTTGTTTTTCTTTTTTTACAAAAACGGAACTAATTTTGTTCAAATAGGGCTCAGAATGATGTAAACACACATTTTATTAGGTAGATCAGCTTGTTTACTGTTAAATTAAAGCATTAACTACTAACTTTACCACTAATAAAAAAACACTCAGGTCAGGTTTCGTTTGGTTTTCTAACATTCAAAACAACAAATTCAACTCCATAAATTAGAATACAATCGCAAATTTATCAGTTTTAAAAAGTGAAACTGTTTAGTTTTAATTATTTGTTATATTTTAATAATTGTGTTGTACTTTATTTTGTATTTACTATTCAGAAAATGTGTGTAGTTTGGTCATTTTAATGTTCTTTTTTTTAACTATTGTTTGTTTTTAGCAGAACAGATGAAAAAATTGCCCTTTGGCTAATTCTAGTGCATTTACAGACATATTAATGTGTACTGCCCCTGCCAAAGAAATAAAAATATATATGTATTCGATTCATTCTTTATAGTTGTATTATTTTGGATTCATTTCTGCTTGTTTATAACATCAGAGCAATAAAAGAAGATTTTAATCTTTTAGTCTGTTATAAGAAATCCATCAAACAAGCTACTAAAGCTAACTGCTAAAGAAAACAAGTGCAGTGGAAAGTTGAGTGGAAGGAAAAAAATCCACCTTACATGAGGATGAAGTATTGGAGTTATTTTTTTATGTATTACTGCGTAAAAACAACAATGAATAGATTCGATGTAATATAATATTTCAAGCTATAATCACCAAATTTTATCAATCTATACAAGTTCCACTTTTTAGGACTGAAATAAGTCAAAGTTTCAATCATATTCTAATTTAAAGAGATAAAAATGTTTCTGGAATCAAAAATAATTATTTTCTTAACTTTAACACAGGAGACGTTTTTCCCAACGATGCAAAAGGCAAAGAAAATAAAAAATTGCATCTTTTCTGGTGGAAATCAACAGCCAAGTCGCCTCATTTAGATGTAATAAACAATAATAAAAGTTTGGAAAACAAGTTTAGACAAAGCCAGACAAGAATCTAAATTCTAATCTCTTCTCCGTCTTTTGTTCTGGGATCAGAACGGCTGCTGATCAGTGGGAATAAACTATAAAGGCTAAAGTTAAAAATAAAAATTGAAAAGCCTAGAAAATTTAGCTCTCCGCTGACTTACGTGGCGCAGCAGGAAGTGGCTACTTCCGTTTCACAGCAGCAGCAGAATCCTCTTCCTTCAGGACAAACTTTTTCCTCAGAGCTTCAGAAATCAGCGTGGCGGAGTCTTCCTCTCTGAGCGACGTGCAACCGCGGCTGTACCTGGGAGACAATGCATCGTCAGCGAGGATGGCGGCGTGGGAAAATAGATTTTATTCATGCAAGACTCATCTTAATCCACCTGTGTACCAGACTATTGTAATTGTTTTCCATACCACGTCCAATTTTGATCTTTTTTTTTCCGTACAAGAAACGATTTGAATCGATTTTTATTTTTTGTACCAAATCTGATTTAATTTTTTTCATACTAGATACAACCCATTTCAATTGTTCTTTTGATCCCAGATTTAAATCGGATCTTGTACAAACAAAATTGACAGAATAAAATGTTTTTGTACCAGATTCAATTTAATTCTTTTCATCCCAATTACGGTTTCAATCGATACCCAATTTTAGATCAGTTTCTCATAGAAATCCGATTGATTTTTTTCGTACCAGGTTTGATTTTAATTATTTAGTTTTCTTTTCAAGAAAGAAATGAGAAATGACAGAAAATATTTTCTAACTCTTGTTGTTTTTTTAGTCTTTCTTCTGTTTGCTGTACGACGGAGTATCAAAGCCCTGCAACAAGATTTTTGGTTTAATTATAAGAAAACAGTCGAAATATCAGAATAAAGACAATTTTACCAGACAAACATCTTAAAATTATGAGGAAAAATGTGTTTTAATGAGAAGAAAAGGTTTGATAATGAATTCAGTGAATTTTCATGTGGGAGTTCTGATAAAGCGACAACTTCCTGTTGATTATTTTCTAATATTAAAGTTTTATTCTGGCGTTATTTCTCCTGTATCAGATCTGGTTTTATTCTGGTGAACAAACAGGAAGCTGCAGGTGAGCTCAGCGCGTTCCTCACCTGTCTTTGCTCATCTTCATCTTGTTCATGTCCTTCAGGATGTCCATGACGTCGGCGAAGCTCGTCGACTTGGACAGCGACACCGTGTCTTCCTCCGCCTCCCTGAACTCCATGCTGGGCCGGTCCAGGTCGAAGGTCGCCGATGCCGTCATGGAAACCGGCGGCAGCGGGTCGGGCAGCAGCTCCGACACGACGGAGACCACGTCCTTCTCATCTTCCTCCACTGGCTCTTCGTCGTCCTGCTCCTCTTCCTCCTCGGTGACGTCGCTGATGACGAAGGAAGCGGAAGTGGCGGCCGCCGGCTGGAAGGAGGCAGCCTCGAACGGCGCCATGGAGAACGCCATGCTGGTGTCGTCCGGGGAGAGAAGTTCAGGGGTCAGCGGGTTGGAGTCTGGAGGGAGAAGATCAAATCACTCCGGTCACTTATTATTGATTAGAGGAACTTTAAAAGGATCAAAATCGGTAAATACACATTTTTAATGTTTTTTGTCTCTAAAAACACAAGTATAATTTTTGGACAATAAGTTTTAATGTTTTGTAGAACGGGTAAAAAAAACCCTCTTAAATGTAACCAATCAGCAGGCGCTGTGCCGTTACCTAGCAACCCTAGCGTAATTCCGCCCGTTACCTAGCAACCAAAGCAGAGCTCCAGCATGTTTGGTCAGATTATTTGGATTTAAAGTGACAGAGGCCCTAAAAACAGATGAAAATAAGGGCAGAGTAAAATGAGATTTTACTCTGCCCTGTTCTAGAACAGGGCAGAGTAAAATCTCATTGTCTAATCATGGTTTTGTGCTAAAAATGTAAAACATGTTTTGAATAGACCAGAAAGAAAGCAGGCAAACAAGCCGAAATGAATGGAGATACGGATCTTTTTAGGACAAAATTGGGAATATGATAAAGAAGTACAAACATTTTTCCTAAAACTTGTTTTTCTGTAACTGAAAACTAAGTGAAATTCTTCCAAACCTTTTACACAAATCAATCAGAAAACTTTGAAGAGAAAACGTTTTAAATTATCTGTCATGTGATGTGCAGCTGCCACAGAACGGCGGGGATAATCTTCCATCGCTGACCTACAAACCGGCGCCGAGTCACCGCACCACCAAATGGCTTACAGGGAATCAGGGCGGCTGACTGGGCAGCAGCACAGAGAGTCACATGAAGGCTCAGCTACAGGCAGCAAGGAAAACTAACAAGAAGAAATGAATTACCAGCCTCTAAAAACTGAGTTACCAGCCTCTAAAGATCAGCAGGTTCATCCACTGATACAAAACCGGAAGAAATGTGACTCAACAGAAAATAACATTTTCAAAAATAAATATTCAGTTATTGTTGAATAACAAACTAACTGGTGTTTTCTCTCCATTTTTAGTTGGTTGTCTTAACACACAATATAGTTCCAGTTAGTTTTTCCCACATTAATTACAGTTTTTATTTATTTCATTTAACAAAAATGTTTTGTCAGCTTCAGTTTTTGTTATTTTGCTAGTTTTATCTAAGTACAATAACTCTGTTCTGGAGTTACTGACCCGAGTCGCTGGCAACAATCTTGGCGATCTGCGCTCTGAGGCGGCTCAGCTCCTCCTGCAGCGCCGTGGTTCGGTTCAGCGCCGTCACGCCCGGCTTCCTCAGACCCTCCATCCGCTTCCCCTCCCGCCGGAAGTTCGGCACGGACGAGTTCCTGTGCAGAACGAGGAGCGGCGTGGGCCGCCACTCGTGTTTCAGGGGCCGCGAGTCGCTTCTGCACAGAAAACGGTGGTTACTTTCAAAAAGCAGCTGAAGACACGATTGTTTTAATTTGTTTTACATCCCACGTACGCTATTTTATCTCTTCCTCTGTTTTATTTTTTGTAAAGCCCTTTGTAGTTTAATAAAGTTTACTTAGCACCAATCAAAAAGGAAGCAAAGTTTATAACGTAAAACCTCCGATTTAATGCATCTCAGTTGAACAAAGAAGTTCCAAAAAATGAACATTTGGTTGGCAAAAAGTTTGAGAGGTAGAGTTTAATTAAATATAACTTTACTGTCACAATATCAAGGTTTACAAACTTTCGCCACAGTAAAATTAAAACACTTTGAAACAAAGATAAGTTGGAAGACTTCTCTTTTCAAGTCTTCAAACTTCAAACTGCACTTTGGAGATTAGAACGACACAAAATAATCTAAAAAAAAAAAAAGACAGCTGAACTTCACTGTTCTATATAATTTATTACTGCTGTTGATGATGCTGTATTTCACAGCAGAAATTAGGTAAACGAAAGTTTTACATTTTAAAATGTTTCTCTCAGACTCTGCACAACTGACTGATCTGAGAACAAAAACACATAATAACTTTAATATATAAAAAAAATAATCCAACTTGTATTTAAATTGCACAAATCAATAACTCATTTATTCATTAGGATTATTAAATATTAGAAATTAAATTTAAAAAGTTCTTGTTAAGTTTTCTCTCATTTAGCAAATATGAATCATTTTGGTAACTTAAAATAAGAAACGTTTAGTCTGATTTAAGTTCAGAAATGGAGAAAAAATATCTGGCTTCAATTGTAAGCCAGATACAATTGAAGCCATCCAAAAATGATTAATTTGGGCTTTTAATCAAACATTAAATTGTAATTTATTGCAAAACTGTGCAGTTTGAATATTAAGCACTTTCAAGAACTTTATACAGAAATCAATCACTTTCTAGATCTTTAAAACTTCTAATTTTTAAGGATTTTGTACTTTTAAGCTGGTTTCTCATTATCAGATTTGGATTTCGGACCTGACTCTGGCGTACGTCTCCTCCTCGTCTGCAACGATCCAGGCGATGTCAGCCAGGGTCGGAACCGACGGGCCGTCGAGCGGACGGAGTGAGGGCAGACCGGGCAGCTCCTGGTAGAGCAAGAGTCACCATTTTAACTCATCCAGAAGTGGATTTATTGGTTAAAAGCACCAAAACACAGAATCAATAAACATCCCAATAATATAGGACAATATTTTAGTTCTATATTAGTAAAAAATACCAACTAAAAGAGGTTTTTAACTAATAAAAGAGGCTCTCACCTGATATTATGCAGAATATCAGGTGATATTATAAAACAGATCCTAATAGAGGATAAAATATAGGAAGAATTTGACTGGAAATTGAAAGTTAGGTATGTTTACATCCCCTCATCATTTCTAATTTTGCAAAGGAACCGTTGACTGCATGTTGTTGGAGAAAATGTGGGGAAATCAAAGACAATACACATATATTCTGGGAATGTTCAGTTATCAAAAATATTGGAGAAATATTAAGGTGGAGTAAACAAAAACACTGTAACTCAGGATGTGAAGTGTACCTGAAAACATGCCCTCTGTGGAGGCTTTAGGGGAAGAGTGGAACCTATCCTTCTGACGACGCTGCGGGCAGCTCCGTGGGGCTTATTCTGCCAGATGGGAATCATTTCCTGCAGAATTAAAAATAAATAAAAACACTCCTGATCTCTCCTCATCATGTATACCTGCTTTCTGCACAACTTTCCCACAGCAGCGTAATCTTACTGTCTCTGTTTCCATGGTGATGGTGTGTAAGCCTCATTCGTTGCAAACCAAATCTTGGTTCAAGTATTGTCTGAAGAAGCAGCAGCTCAGCAAACAGATGTCATGCTGCTGCAAATGCCAATTCCTGGGATTAAACACAAAACTCACTGAGGTCAAATTCAAACAAATAATAATTAAAAAAAAAAAACGTTACAGGTGTTTCCAGTTAAAATGACCTCTCCAATGATTCATTAATCCATTGACACTTTTCCCAAATGAGGAAAATTTAATTAATTACAGTATTTTTACAAAACAAAAAAAACGTTTAAACGTGAAGTTTTATTTCAAACATTACATAGGCATTAAAAACAAAAACTATGTAATATCTTTGTCTATTTTTTCAGTGCTCATAAACATACATAACCTGAATAAACTAATCAAGTTACAAAAAAGTTTAATAGGATAAAGATACTTTATTTTTTTAATTTTAAACAAAAACATTATACAAATTTTAAAAATGTACATATTCATACTTAAACAATTTCCACTTATTTTAACCCATTAGTTATCATACACAACAGTAACAACCCAGGAGATTTTAAGGCAGTTGTTTTTAAAAAAATTTTTAGCAATAGTCAGGAATAAAAAGAATATTATTATTATTTAAATTATTATTATGTTCATGTGCTGCACAACATTCTGAACTTATTTTATCTCTCCACTTTACCACAGACCAACTCACTTTGCAGGGGAAAAATACAATAAAAAGAAGTCATTTCATTTTATTTTATTTTATTTTTTTAGAAAATTAATTAAAAAAATAAAAAATAAAAATGTAGATATGCACGGTTAATATTTTGGTTACCTGTAGATTGAACATAGAAACGATATATTCTAACGTGAGTCGCTTTCGGTGGTGCCAGAAAAGGATATTCACCAGAGAAAAGTGTCGTTGCAATAATTATTTCAACCGTTGGTAGAAAGTACTAACAGCCCGGCCGGGTGGCTAGGCTAGCATTAGGAACCCACAGTTAGCATTCACCGCAACGACACCGACAACCCGGTTGACCCTCTTTACAAAGTGCACTCAGTAAACTAAACACTTCTGTCTAAATTTCACTCTAAATCAAGAGAACAACTTACGGGATATAAAAGCTGAATCGAGAGAGGCTAACGAACAACTGCCTCTGAGAGTAACCGCTTCTCCTCTGTTGACGTTTGTTAGGCCGGAAGCCTGAGTCTCCCTGTCCTGTAATCTGATTGGCTGCAGTCGGCTTCCTTTATGGAGCAAACCGAACAAATCAAATACAAGCTCGCCATCTAGCGAGAGAAACGAATACTGCAGGGTGAACATGTTAACTCATCAGAATCCAAAATATCCCAAAGATTTGTATCTAACAGGTTCCGTTGAGTTCATATCTTATGCCTCTTTAATTTTCTAATGTGTTTTTTCCAGCTGCTTTTTGTGTTGTGGTGTTCCTTGTACATGTTACCAAGCATAAAAAACATATTTAGATGTACATTTATTCAGCTTAGTTCAACTTCTTTAGTTATATAGCACAAAATTACAATAACAACAACAACAAAGCTGGCCTTGTTTTAAGGCCATGTTTTATTAACTAATTTTATGGAGCCAAATATTTTAATTACTTGTATTATAATTGATTGTAATTTCTGTTTGTTTTCAGCAAAACAAACAAGATCTCTAGTAAATGAGATCTTGAATCTGAAAGTTCAAAAAACTAAATCCTACAGAATAGACAAAAAGGTATGTAAACATATGAGTTTTATTAAGGTAATAAAAAAAAAGAAATCCAAAATTGTGTCTGAAAGTAATTTTTGTAATAAAGGGAAATGTGAGAAAGTGCATAAAATTTATTTGTCTTGTCACATAGTGTATGCAAATTTTTAGTTATTTATTTTTGCTGAATAAATAGGAAAAAGAATGGACCGAAACACTGAGCCTTGCGGTATTCCATAAAAAATCTGGTGCATACAAAAATTAACTTGTTTTCAACAGTAATTTGTGAAATAATTTCAGTCCCTGCTCAATTGTGATTTATGTTGACTATTTATTTCAGTAGCATAATATTACACATGGTTAGAAATGACTAAAATCAAATAGTGTTGAAACATTTAGTCTAAAAAATAACCATAATATTCATTGTTTTTCTTTCTTACTTTTATTTGTTTCAAAGATGTTTGAATCTACAAGATGTATCACTCTCTTCTACTTTATTTCGCGTTTCTAGAAGAGGAGGGGAACTATCTTGACAAATGGCGGAGTCGGCGCTCCTGACAGGGAGGAGCCTCAACTTGTTTCTGTTGTCTGCAGTGATATCATAACCCTGCAACATGAAGATGCGCTCATGTGACAGTCGCTCATCCCCGACCTCGGGCTGGACTCAGGTCAGTAGAGATGCAGCTCAGGTTCCCCTCTCGGTTCCCGTTTGTTTTCATTCTGCTCGCTACTAAATGTCGCTTGTTTCTGCAGTAGCTGCTCTCTAGATCATTCTGTGTGATGTCGTCTGAATTGCTCACTTCCTCCGCAGCGATCATGTTAACACCAGCTTTTACAGGAAACAAGTTCTTGCATGATCTCAACAGTGTGACTGAAGAATGGAGGGAAATTACTAAACGTGTTTTGGTTACTCTCTGTTGCTAATAAACCTCCACACAGAGGGATGTGAGCCCGGAATACCAAATGAGGGCTGCAATCTAATGTTTATTATATTGTTATTATTGGCTCTTATTTAACTGAACCATATTATTTGAAGCATTCGACGATTCGGTTTATGGTCGAGTAATGCGGTTTTGCAAAACAACAATGACCCATCCATTAGCTCCACTTGACCCCTGAGGGTGTGCTGATGTTTAAGTTAGGAGGTAGGACTTCCTTTCACCGGACTGGTGTAGGCAGCAAAACCCACACATTCTGGACTGAAATGATATCTGAGGAATTTAAAGGCCAAGTTAGCAGTTAAGCTAGTTGTTGTGCTTTAAAAGTGTTAAAATTGGTGGTATGACAGTACCTTTGCACAGGAGTGCAGCTAAGTACTTTCTGAAGTGTATGGAGATGCATCACTCCCATATAGGTAATTATATGTTCATAGCACAAGCAGCTGTAAAATGCAGACTACAAATATTTTTCCATCATCTGGCGCCTGCTCTCGTGGCGCCCCTAAGCTTATATATATTTTTGCGCCACTGTCTCTGCAGGATGACTTTTCTTACATGTTCCCCAACGAAGTGACTTGGTCATGCAACAATTAATCAAATTAATTGTGATGAAAATAATCCTCAGCTAATTATTAGTCAATTAATCATTAACTGGAGACTCAAAAAATGTATTTTTTTCTGAAAGAACAACACAAATACAATATAAACATTTTGCATTTAAGATGAAAACCCTATGTTCAGAACTGCTTTCGTAGCAATTTTAGCTTCACTTGGTTCAGATTATGCAAAAAAATAATCTCCTATCAGGCACCTTTTGCTATCAAATTATCAAAGCATCAGCTCAACTGTAGTGATGCTAAGTCCAGAAGAAAGGGCTGTCTTTGCTACAAATTATCAAGCATTAACTAAAATAATGCTATGCTATTGCATTTTAGGCAAGAAAATGTTTATTTTCTAATTTACAAAAGGACTTGGATGACTTTATTATTTGCATTTTAATGTATTTCTAATATTACATAAAATAAGCTAAAGTGGTTAGCAAAAAATCTGCAGATTGTGGCGATTTCTTTACCTGATTAATTGTCAGAATAAAATAATCGTTTTCTGTGACCCCATAGACATGCATGATATCTTTATTCTAGCATCTATACTAGCCGATGTTGGTCATTTTTTATTGATCCAATAAGTAAAACTGGGCCAATCATCAGTGTTTACTTCCATCTTGTTATTCCCTTCACTTATTGAAAAGTTTTGTGCCTGACTGGTGAATGTTGCAAATTAAATAAAGGATTGCAAAATATGATGCATACATTTAGGTAGCAAACTAAAATAGTTATGTAATTTTGCAGAATTGTTTAAATTCAGGCAACTTTGTAGCATTTAAGGTCCTGTCACATGATTTCAATCAGATTAATAATAAGCCTCCAGGCTCTTACAAAACCTTCGTTGTAGTGTTTAAGCCATTCAGACGTGGATTTTCTGGTGCTTTGGATCATTTTCCTGCTGAGAAACTCTCAATTTGCTGGTCAGATGTTTTCTCTTAATTTTCTGATAGAGATTGTAACAAATCATCCAGATTATGGGTGATTTGTTGATGCATTATTTGAGTAACTTTGGCTCACTGTGATTGGTTGGAGATCCAAACCCTCAGAAAAAGCTTTGTACCATTTTCAGACTTAAAAGAGTCACTGTCATCAATTTTATTCAGTTAAATTCATAACATTTAAAGGGTATTTTACAAGCTGAACCAGAACAAGCGGACGTGTTGGATTATTTTCTATGTTCATGAAGAGTAAAAAGTTAAAAGCAGAAGAATGAACCACAGCAAAACTGAACGCCAGACCAGATTTTGCTTCTATGGAGAAAAAAACAACAAAGAAAACAAAACACTGACAGTTGACATAACAGCAAATAATACAAATTGTAGAGTAGAAGAAGAAGAAAGTGAGAATAAGTCTCCAGTTTGACCTCCAGCAGCCTCAGCCGATGGCAGCGTAATTACGGAGATAGATCAGAATAACTGAACTGCCAACTTTATCAAAAAGGAAAGATTTAAAGACGATATTATGTAATATGATCTTTTTGAGCTTTACATGGTGTTATAATATTTCTCCCTCATCAAAACTGCTTTGATTTTTCCATGCATGTTTGAGGAATCCTCTAATCTCCATGGCAACCAGTCAGCTGGCAGAATGCCTTGGTGAACCTAGCCCCGCCTTTAAGGACGAAACTCCCCCCACCCCACATAGCTCCTTCAGACTAGTTCAGACTAGCCAGCAGTAATTAGGAAACACCCGGTGGAGCAACTGAGCTCGTTATAGGAGACACTTTTCAGTGAAATGCTGATAAAAACATTGATGAAGGTTTTATAAAGGAGCAATTATGTTATTTAGATCAGGACATGATGTGTTGCTTTTTTACCTACTTCATGTTGTCACACAGGTTCTATTGAACTCATTTCTAGATTCTTGCAGCAATCAGACCCATCAAATAGTTGAATCATGGTTCAACTAAGGGAGTGGGTTGGTTTTCGCAGCACCGCCTGGCAGCCTTGGGCTACAAGTTCATATTGATTGTCAGGCTTATAAACTATTGACATGGGATGATTGGCAGTTTTGCTGAATTAAACGACTGCCTCTGTTATTCTGACGAGCGTCTGGCTCACGTCCTCCTGCCTGGTGAATGCAGGTAAAAATCAGCTCACAATGTATGACTTTCCCATCTCCTGCAGGTGCAGTAGCAGGAGCTAAACAGTTAGCATGGGGAACAAAAGGAGGAAGGACGCCAGCTGAGCTCCTGCACCAAACCAGAAAACAGAAATGGCTCAATCAGTGAGACGGCCGGAGACGTTAGGAGCCGTCAACCTCAAACCGCAGGCGGATAAAACCAGGAGCGGCTACTTCTGCAACGTGAAGAGCAGGTAGCTAAGCTAACTGACTGGCTGAAACCTTAATAAATGTTTCCAGAGGTCATAAAAGGTCAACTAAGCCTATCCATGTTCCCAAAATCTATCAAAATTTATGCCAATCAACTCAATTATGTTTGTGCAGAAAACATTTTAGTTTGCGCTGCTTTTTCTTTGAAGATATTAATGAAAGTTTAAAGGTCAAAGGGTAAACCAGCCCCACCCACATAAAACAAATCTAACAAAGTTGGTGTGAAGTGTTTGGGCTGTAAAAATAGTTTTGTTTGTGCTGCTTTTGCTTTGAAGATATTCGGTATCTTAAGGAGGCCTTTTTATTAGTATTTTTAAAATAATAGCAGCACAAATAAAAAAAAATGACACCAGTTTTGTTAGATTTGAGGTCGGAGGGGGGCCGATTGCTCTGGGCCAGCATCATGTGGGTGAGAGGAGCCCCATCTTGGCAGAAAGTGTTCGACGACTCCCACTCCACTATAAATAACTCACAGCCGACTGCGGATGCTGCACTGCTCACAGTTTGGCTCTCCAAGTCCGAAATCCTTGAAGCTGCGCCTCAAAATAAAATCTGTGAAAGAGAAGAGTCAAAAAATGAAAAGATACATGAAAACAAGCGAATATTGTCCAATCTTTGTTCTTTTTTGATGCTATTTATTGTAGATCCAAAACTTAGAATTTATTTTCCACTGTGTCTCGTTTTCAAATTCTTTTGGCTTGAAATTTATTTTCAGTCATAAGAAAAGAATTTGGGTTTTCCTGGGACAATTTGTCGTCCAGGAAAATTTGTTACCTTGACATTTATCAAAAATTATTCTCTTTTTTTGCATTATCCACCTTTCCATGCTTAAGTGTACGAAATAAATCCTCCAGTTTTCCATGAATTCCCTTAATAATTTCCTTCATGAAACAGAAAACTCAATTTTCATCCTAATCAGCTCAGAAAATTAAGTTTAAAACTTGGACTACACCCTAAAAGTATCCAATGTGGATCAGAGGAAAGTATTCATAGTGCAAATTTCCACAAAGGAGCTTTATGAATGTAAACTAATTGTGTGGCACTTTGCTCATTTATATTGGTAATAAGTCAGTTTATATTGGTAGTAAATCAGTTTATATTGGTAATAGATCAGTTTATATTGGTAGTAAATCAGTTTATGTTGATAATAGATCAGTTTATGTTGGTAATAGATCAGTTTGTGTCTCAGGTTGGGATCCAAGCTGCCTGCTGGTGTTTCCCAGCCTCCTCGGTTCGCTAAGCCTCCCTGGGAGAATCGACCTCAGTCCCACATCATGCAGAACGCCACGGCCTGTGCTACGCATAGCAACGACCCCGTCGCCATGGGCCGACCTCTCGATCACGTCCCCCACATCAGGAACCCAAAGCTGAGGCAGTACTACCTGCAAGGTGCTGCTTGGCCGCATGATTTCAAATTTACTTCAATTTTTTAAAAACTACTTTGACTAATTAACTGAGCATCAACTGAATGGTTTGATGACCGAGATTAGAGGGAATGTGTGTTGGACTGAACTGAGATTATTATTATTGCTTTTCTGAAAGCGTTTCACAACGACATTAAACAAACTGAATTCAAATTAATTTAAATGTGAATATTATTTAGATTCTGGTTTCAGCTTCATGGAGAGGAATGAGCTTCTGAGAAAAGAAAGAAATTTGGATTTTTTACTCATAACTCTGATTTTAAATTAGTTTTGAATTTGTTTGTCTTTGTACACAACAATAATCTCAGAATGTATTTTTTTGTTTTGTTTTAGAATTTTAATTTTATTTTCAGAATTTTGACTTTTCCTGGAATTTTGATTTTTTTTTCCAGAAATAAGACTTTTTTATCCTAATTTAGACTTTTTTCAGAATTTTGACCTTTTTCTGGAATTCTGATTTTTTTCTTTTCAAAATTCTGACTTTTTTAGAATTTTGAAAATTTTCTGAGAATTTTGACTCTTAGAATTTTTTTCAGAATTTTGACTTTGTCAGTATTGTGTTTTTTTTTTTTTCTCAAATTCTGATTTTAATCTCAGTAATCTGAGTTTTTTCTTTCTCCAGATTAAAGTCAGAATTCCTTTTCTTAGTGGACCTTATCCTCTTCCATACAGCTTTGTGTCCTAAGCACCGTTTTTACCCAAAGTATCTTTAAAAATTGAAACAAGCTTAATTTTGTCCCTCACAGGAACTGCGTGGGAGCGAAGCAACACCGCAGCCACTGCGGAGCGCATTGGTTTACCAGCAGATGGCAGCACTGTGAGTCACCGTTCTTCATCACATCCAGTGGTTGTTACAGCAGCTCCTCGATTGGAACGGATGGGCGAACTGATAACTGAACTGATAACTGGGACATTTATGTAACATCTGTGTGGTTGCTAGGAACAGGGCTTTTGGTTTTGAAATGCGTCTTGAGTTTTATGGCCTGTAAGTGTTGCATAGGACGTGTCCAAGGTTCAGAGTTACGATTCAAGTTCAGCAGTTCTGCGACATCATGGGGAAAACGAGTGTGTTTAAGAACTTTTGCAGTAAATACAGTGGAAGGAATGCACTTTCAGGCTTTTACTCCAAGGTACCTATCAGTTTAACTTTTATCATTTACTTATATTGTATTTATGAGTTAAAAACGAGAAGCTTGGTTTGATTTTTTTATGTCTGGTGTGATATTCTCACACATTTAGAATAGAATTAATAGTGATTAGAGCTGTAAAACATTATATTTTGTTTCTTTGAACCTCTACTGACCGAGCAGTAAAATATGATACATCTGAAAATCTGAGCTATATCTTGCTCCTATAAAGCAAAATACAGGAGCTTGTTTTAATTAAATAACTAATTAAAATTGTAGAAAAAGTTATAAGTAAAATCTGCCAATAGAGCAAGACATTTTTTCCATCTTATAGAAATACAAATTACTTTGACACAGGCTTAAAAAAGGCAATAAAATTAATATATTTAAAAACTACAAAAAAGCTTAAATCACACTGAGTTTAAAAGTGCTATTATAGGTAAATTTTTCCTCTGGTAGATTATTTCACTTATAACTAGAACTTTTTCATCTTAAGGAAAACAAGGTTTTAAGGTAACAGTTGTAGAAAAGTTACTTCTAAGTTAGTTTTGTCTTGTTTTAAGTGTACTAAAATATTTGCACTAGAAACTAGACCAACAATACTTGGTAAGTTTTTGCAGTGCGCTGTATCATTTATAGTTGAATGCTTTTGGAGAATAATTTGCTTTGCGGTGCTCATGAATGTTCTTATTATTAATTATTTACCACTGAAGTGTATGTTGAACGGAGATGTGTCATAAGAGGTCTAAGTGCTGCAGGGCGGTAACTTTCCGTTTTAACTTGTCAGGGAATAGAAAACTCATTCACTGCATCAGTTAGTCACTGAGCGACGCTAACTGACCGCCGTATGTAAACCATCTGCAATGTTTTACATTTTCTTTTTATTTGCCTCCCAGCACCAATGAATTGTACACTTCACATAGTAAACTGTGATAATTGATGACACACACATGACTTTTATTGTCGTTCAACTGACACAAACTGCTATTTATTGCATTAGCAAAGAGGAACATGTGAAGTGTTGGAACATTAGGTGATAAAAACCGACTGGAAACCATTTTGTTGCTGCCTGTTGCAGGGTCTCCCCGGGGACACGGTGTTCAGCGTTTCGTCTACATTCAGCAGCGATGGATCCTCAGGAGACAAGAGCAAAACCTCAACGAAACTCAGCTCTAATACCAACGAAATAAAAGAGGTATGAGCCAGCTGTTAGCATCTGATGTCTGCAGAAATGTGACTTCGATTTGTAATGCAAACTAGCACTTCCCCCGCTCTTATGACTAAAATATTCAGCAGGAAGGGAAGTTACTCCCTTAGTTTCCAGGCCTCGCTCAGAACATTCAACTTAGAAATAAAAGCTAATATTATTTTAAAGGGTACATGTTATGCAAAATTCACATTTTGCACATTTTTGTGGTTCCATTCGGGATTCTATTGCTTCTAAAAACAAACCAAGTGAATAAAAAACCCAGCCAGCTGTTTTTTGGCAATAAATTGTTGCTTTTTGATGATGTGAAAACAATCCGTTTCAAAAACTTCTCAAATGTAATGTCACAAATCAGCAGGGACTGAGCTGTGACCTGGTAACCCCCAGGGAAGCCCAGCCAGTTGCCTGCTGCTAGGTAACGGGCAGAGTTCCGTCCGTTACCTAGCAACCCCAACAGGGTTCTGCCAGTTACCTAGCAACCCTAGGAGAGTTCAAGGACATTTGGTCAGCTGGTTTTATAAAAAGGCAAGGTCTTTGTTGTTGACTTTCCATCCAGAAACTATTTGCTGCATTCTTGTTGATTGTGCAGGAGTATGGAGCTAAATTGGGGCCATTAGGAAAAGTGAAAAAAAAAAAATGTAACACATAAGAGAAAAATTTTACTGAAAATTATATTGAAACTGGAAAAAACATCTAAAATAAAAAACATTTTTGAATCTGAAAAGTAGATTTGAACTGTTTCCAGTTTTAAATCTTTCAATTTCTGTTTCAAAATGTTTTTTATTTTCAGTTTCAATTTTATTTTATTTTATTTTTTTACAAAATTATTGCTCCAATTTAGCTCCATACAGGAGGCTCCACCTCTGCTTTTCAAAGCAGAGATAGACGTTTGTGTAATTCCACATCTGTTTGCAGCCATTTTCACGTGGGAGAGTAAAGTAGGGGGGAGTGGCCAGCAGAAGCTTATTTGCAATTAATAATAGTTCACCTTTAATGTGATATTTTGGAGCATCGCAGATAAAACAGCCACTTCACATTTACAGCCCTCATCTCCCTTCTGTTGCTCAGCTGTGACTACAAACACAGAGAGGAGGGGAAATGCAGAAAGAGGAAGTGATCCCTCCTGTCTTCGTGGTGCACCGTGTGTCCATGTCAAAGTCAGAGTTAATCTTATCATGGCTTCCTTTCTGAAGCAGCTGGTCTCGAAGAGAAAGGACGCCTCTGTCAGTGGAAAATCCTCTCAGCTAGAACCGGACTGCGGGTCGAAAGAGAAACCGGAGGCAGATGCAGATCAGGACTGTCTGGATTCGCTCCCGGCTCAGACTCCATCTCCGGAGGCTGAATATGACAAACTTCTTGTAAGTGGAAAAATTGCTGCTTGTTCTGCATTTTGCTGAGAAGTGTCTACAAGTTGCAACTTTTAGAAAGAGGTAGTTCGCACCTAGAGATTGTTTATTAGCAACCAATGCACCTGTTTGCTTAGTTCAGAAATTTATTATTTACTTCTGATTAGGGTCTGAAACGATTAATCGTGATACACTAAAGAAACCTGCAGGTGTTTATGTTTCATATCTAAAATGATTTGCAGAAAATAAACTTATTTACTTCATTAAATTATTGTGTTTTATAGAGCTGGAATGATTAATTGGATTTATTGTGATTAATCGATTATTTAAATAACCATCCACTAATTTAGTAATCAATTAATAATTAACATTTGTTTATAAAACGACACAGCAGTACTAAAGCTTAGACTACAAAAATATACACATTTTGCATTTAAAAAAAAACAAAAACATTTTTGTCTGTAAATATGTTCTACACAGAAGTTTGAACTTCATCTGGTTTCACATTCTGTTAAATAATTCTCCTATTAAGCACCTTTTGCTCTCCAATTATTAATTGGTTAATCCAAAAATCAATCACCAGATCAGACTTACTCTGTAATGACATTAAATCAAGCAGAAACGACAAGGCTTTCCACATTTTTTAGTTGTGCATCCTTTGTGTCTTCAACTAAGAATAACAAGGGTAATTTTAGGGAAAAAAAAGTATTTATATTTAGAAAGGTAATTGAATTGTTTAATTTAATCTTTTAATGTATTTTTACTATTACACAAGAGGGGCTTCAGTGAAAAATCTGCAGAATATAACAATTTTTATCTGATTAATTGATTTAATTGTCAGAATAATTGATTACTAATATATTAATAATTAATGTTACTTATATTACTAATAATCAATAACTAATATTATACTATACAAAAAGTCTTAAAAGGAATATCTGCAAAAGATGCCAATTTTTATTTGATTGATCAATTACTTGTCTGAATAATCAATAGAATAATTGCTTACTAATATTAGTAATACCATTATTATTACTAATAATCAATTACTAGTATAATATTGTATTATGAGGCTTTAATGAAAAATCTGCAGAATTATTATTTTTTTATTTAATTGATTAATTGCCAGAATAATTACTAAAATAACTGTTACTGCAGTCCCATTGTGAAGGTGCATCATGTCTGCCTTGTTATTTGAAAACTAACATAATTAATCCCAATATGAAGCAAAAGAAATCTGAGAAAAGCAAAGGTGGTTATTTGAGCCTATACGCTTATCAGGATTTATAAATAACTACTTAAAGAGGCCCAACATTTTGGTTTTACATTTTAGACACGGGAAATAAACATTTTGGAAAGCATGCAAACTGCTCTGAAGGGACACTTAGAGGATCTAACTCCATCCTTTATAAATCCTGAAAGACTCTTGGCTGAAGGAGTGCTTACAGGCTGGGATACCTGCCAGAAGTAGGTTAGGGTTTGGAGGTATTACTGCTGTCACTTTAACTGGTTACTTTACAGCGTTGGCACCTGAGATGGATGTAGTTGTTTTATTCCCAATGAATAATGTGCTACCCTTCCCTTTGGAGATTTTTTTTTACTCCCCTTATTGTCCTCCATATTGTGTGATTTGGTAAATACAGGTTCATGTCCTGCCTTGCTTGTCACAGATTGTGCTGTTTTCAATGCTTTAACTGCTGTTCTGACTGTAGCTATGGGCAAGTTCAGAGGAGAAGCCTTTCAGAGATCAATATTGTACTTATTGTAGTTAGAAAAAATCATCAAGTCCTTCAATCCAAGGTGTCGTTTTGGTTAACTCACTTAATGTTGCTGTAGTCTTACATAAGCAGAGCCGGCCCAAGGCATATATATTTAAAATGACATTGATTAATACAAATTAAATACAATTACTCATGGGAAAATGATTTCTATTTTTTATTGTTGTTACACAAATAATAAGTTAATCTCTTCCTGCTGTTGACTGCTGCCACTGTTGAGGGAAAGATAAGACATCAAACTGTTTAACTTCTTTACAGTAAATTTAGTTTTTATCAGCTGTTATTACTTTCAAATAATTAAATAATATGGCTGACTTAAACACCGCTCTCATTTCAAAACTCATTTTTTTAGTTTGCTACTCCCATAAGGTTAAAATCAACAGTATTATTATTACATCATAATAATACTGGTATGATGTAAGCTAATAGCAAATTACGCTAATTATATGGTATGTTACCACAAAGAGCAGCTTAGATATGTTGGTATGAGGGGCCCCAAACGAAAACCCTTTAGGCCCCCCAAAAGGCTTGGGTCGGCCCTAAACATAAGCTGTAAATCAATGGGGGAAAAAAACAGATTCTTATATCTTAAGATTTAAAAAAATCATCTTGCTTTGTTTAATCCACGCTTTAAAATGAACCTGTTGATGTGACTTGCTGCTGGCAGGATGTGGAGGCGGTGCCGCTGCCAGATGGACACCTCTGCCTTCTGGCTCTCCCTCCCGAGTGCTGCCAGGGCGAGCGCCCGGCCGCCATGTTGTATCTCAAACTGTTCTGCCGTTACATCACCGACGGAAAGGTGAGGAACGACAAAATACAAACTCTGATTTCAGCTCCGTAGACGTCTGAAACCCCATCTCCGTCTGTCTCTGCCAGGGTGTGGTTTCTGGTATCCTGGTGGTGACGCCCACTAAAATCTTCTTTGACCCGTCCAAAACCCACCCGCTGGTGACGGAACACGGCTTCGAGGATTACCTTCTGTCTTGCGCTGTTGACAGTTTGGCGTCAGTCGCTTTCTTCTCTGACGTTTCACACGTTCACTTCAGCGCCTCACAGCACAGGTCGGTGCTGTTTCACTGCTTCGCACAAATGAGACAAATAGGTTTCAGTTAGGTCGATTAACGGTATTAGATTAAAACTAGTTCCAGTCGACTAACTAGTAACTTTTTAGACGTACTTTAAGAGCTGTAGTTTGGCCCCAATCCAGCAGAGGGCGTAGCTGGTCACCCTTTTTAATTATGAAGACACAAAGATGGCGGCTTTATAACAGAAGAGAAACGGCCCAGAGTCCGGTTTCGTATAAAAAATGCTCCTTATACGGTTCTGCTTTGAAATATAAACACCCGACAAGCTCCTTAAGTAACATTATAGGGGGGGGGGGGGACCCCATAATGCAAATAAGCAAGGTTGATTTTGAGAGCTGTCGTGAGTTATTGCATCTTATTTAGCGAAGTTTTAACAAAACTACTTCTGTATTAGCATCTCTGTTCATGAGGAATTAAGTGTTTTGCATATTTTCTTTTCCTCTTTTAGTGTTTTATTCAACCTAACTTAAGAGGCTCCTGTTTTATTGTGAGAAAACAACAAAAACTTTCTGTTTATTTGGTCAGTATTTGAACGGCGTATTTAGGACTTTTAGGGAGCAAATTTCCGACAAAAACAAGAATATTTCAGTTCCAAATATCTAAAATTTGCAAGAGAAAACATTTTAGGTTAATCTAGAACATTTTGTGAGAAAAAGAATTAGGGTTAGAAGAGTTTCAAAAGTAAAAAAATTGTTGACTTTTCAAACTCAGAAATTTCCTCTTTTTCAAGATTGTCTAGCGAATTTTCAACTTTTCAAACTCAGACGTTTCCTTATTTATTCTAGAAAATATCTGAATTTTTTTTCTATCTGCAATGCCCCAAATACACCATCGTATAATTCAACTGACAAAATAATATTTAAATTTAACTACTTTTATTCAGTATATTATAAAAAAATATTTATGTTATGAAAAAATGGTTGATCTTGTTACAAGAGAAAACTGGTGGATCGATGAGCTCAGCCAACTTTACATTCAGTTATTAATTGATAACTTGCCTCCTTAGTTAAAAAAAAGAAGCTAAAATGACAGATTTTGTTGTTTTTATTGCAGAAGGAGAGGAAAAGCAAAGAACATATTCCAGAAGCTCAAATCCACTAAGAGTCTTGGAGGCAAAAAGCCAGAGGATTCCCCCCCGGCGCTGGTTTCTGCGGCTCCATCGGTGCTGCCCAGTCCCACCCTGAGCCTAACCAACCAGGTTTCCCAGCAGGATGAGGCGGACAGCAGAAATACGGATGACGTGGACGGGGGGCTGGACGGCGGCTCGCTCAGGGTGCTGACCAAGGATCCTGTGGGCGGTCTGACCGTCCTGAGCAGCGCCGCCACTTTCTGCTGCGGTGGACCAGAGGACATGGAGAAATCCTCTGAGAAGAGTCAGACTGAAGGTAAGGCTGGATGACATGGCGTTTTAAAACTAAAACCATGAAGCACAGGAATAAACTCAGCTGTTCTTTTTTAGGTTACATTTTTTTATTAGGATAGGTTAGGTTTTTATAGGTTACTGATATGTAAATCATTCCACATCCCAAAGTTAGAAATGATTAGTGTATTCTAATCAACTAGACCAGGATTTGTGTCACTGTTTCTTTAAAAATGTACTATTTTAATTAGTTCATTCAGAAGAAGCTTATTTGGGTTCTGTTTATGATGAAATCAAAATTAAAGTAAACATAGTTAATTTTAATTTATCATAATTTTTCCCTTGTTAAAAATAACTATTTTCCAACTGGGCCTGACTGCTGGTGGGGAAACCACCTGCTTTTTTATGTTGGCTTCTTCTTCTCTGGACGTCCGTTTGCCTTCCAGCTCCTCGAAGGCCGTCGGCAGGAAGTCTCGGGGGTTTGATGTTCTTACGGCTGCGGGTTCAGTCGCCTGCAGGGAAGAAGAAGAGTTCAGCTAAAACTTTACCCAGGAGGGACACCTGGCTTGCTCTGACACAAGAAAGGTACAGAAAGGAAAAACAATATCTACAGCAAAACCCACAGACAACACTACAAAACATGTGAAGAAATATTGACTTTTAGAATGGTTTTTCCTCAGTTTTATTCAATATTTCTCACTTTCAGTTAGTATAAGTGCTAACCTCATTTCTTCTGATTTCAGGTTGGTGTTGGTATGTGGGTTGAATTGTTTTTGTTTTGTAACTGAACCAAAAACACCAAATTCCACGTCACATCTAAATGATAAGGTTGTCAAAGTCAAGCTAGCATAACTGAACTACTTCCCTCTCCCTCACTTATTTTTTTCTCTTAATTGAAACTTTTTCCTGACCTTATTATCTAGTTGTTGCATTGTTGCAAAGCACTGTGTCCTTTCTTTTATATATCATGCATACATTTAAGATTTAGCACGTAATATTGATAACTTAACAGCTAAAACCAATGCCAGTCATCGTCAGCTAGCAGTTTTTTGCTCTCCAATAGGAAATGGGGGCGGATCCATGCGACGTTGCGCTACAACTGGTCTACAAGAACTGATGGTTAATGTTGAAAGAACAAAAACAACTGAAATGTTTTGTTGTTTGGCTTTTGATTTTGTCAGATTTATAGTGAATTAGTCCTGCTTTTGCTTTTTTGTTTTTGCCGGGTATTTCTGCTGTTTTTACTGAAGTAAATTAATTATTCCAACTCATTTAAAGTCACTGCTTGTTAACAGGTAACTTTTTAACATGCAGATTTGCTATTTTTTCCTTGTTCGAATGAGAGAGGAGCTCAAGAAAAGCAGAGCTGATATTAAATCCTGTCTTCCTCGCAGCAGCGTCTCCTTTCTGCTGCAGCTGTCGCTGTTGTTTGTCATCCCAGTAATCCTGACTCATCCTGCTCCCTCTGCAGCTCCGACGAGCTGCGCTCCTTCCTGAAGCTTCGCCGGCCAGACCTGTGTCTCCTGGACGGGGAGGAGGAGCCAGACCACGATGAAGAAGAAGAGTTCGTTCTTATAGAGGACAAAGTAGAGGAGGACACAGAGATGTTTCAGACGCTGCGCGGCTCTGGAGACGACTGGGAGGTGAGCGGGATCCTTTCCTACCTGTGGATTAAAAACAAGAGGAGCTAATTTGGCTTCTGTGATTCTTCTTTGGAGATGGTGTTGATGGAGGAGAATAAAGACAAGCTGGGCGCAGTGACTGACAGGGAACCCGAAGGGGTCGGTAACGTCGTGGAGAACAGCCGTGTTCTGCAGGTTTCACATGTCAGAGAGGTGAGCGACGCTCCGCCATGTGATCCCACTGTTGACACAAAGCACACATGCACTTTGAAAAGGCTTGACTCAGTTGAGATCAAAGGTTTAATTACTGCTTTGTTGCTTTTAATTCACTTTAAAACTCAGTAAAGTTATGATTACAAAGGGCTGCAACTAATGATTAATCTATTTGTTATTCTGTACACTATTGGAAATACATTAATGAAATGCAAATACACAAATGATTTAATTCCTCTATGGTTAATCAATTACTAAATTAGTTGCTGATTATTTCCATAATTGATTAATCATCCCTCCTTTATTGATTAATTATCAGCAGATCATCTCGTTTTAGGAACTCAACCAGATAAATATTTTGCACCTTTTGACTTTAAATGCCAACATTGTAAAGTTTATGTGGGAGATACAGTTAAGGTTTATAATAATTAAACTTTTTCAGTATATTCTGATTTGTGTAAACAAATGTTGAGAATAATAATCAAATAAAACATTTACATTCTGCTTCTTTTAGACAACCTGAAAAAAAAAAACATTTATAAGTTAAAATGTTTCACAGGCTGCTGACCTGTTGCATAAAATCCCAGTAAAACCCTTTGAGGTTTTAGGTTTTAGAGTGGTAAAAAGTGAAATGTTTGTTATGTTCCAGCTGTGTAAGGAGCTTCCTGCCAGGACGGTGGGCCGCGCCTGGCAGCTAGCTTACAGCACGTCCCGGCATGGCGCCAGCCTCAAGTCTCTCTACAGGAAGCTCAGCAGTACCGACTCTCCTGTGCTGATTGTCATAAAAGATGCTCTGGATGAGGTAAAAACTGTAACAGAAACTATAACTGTGGTGCCGGCTATTTTTGATAGATTGTGAACTCTTCCATCAGCTTTTTGGAGCCTTCCTGTCTGATCCTCTGCGACCCAGTGAGACGTTTTACGGTACTGGAGAAACCTTCCTGTTCATGTTGCATCCTCGTTTTAAGGTAAGCTAATAAAAGAGAGGCTAACTGGAACAAACTCCAGCTTTTAATGTTATCATTAAGGAAAAAACATTTCCAAAATGACATCATTTGTAAGATTTCTTTATAACTTAGAGTAGATTAGTGAAGAGCATTAACCAACAAACAACGCTACAAAAATATGTGAAGAAACGTAGACTTTTAGAAAGTTTTTACTCATTATTAAATAATTACTACATTCATTTTGCAAAAATGAATGTAGTAATGAGTCTTGAGGAAAACTTTATTATCATTTAATATACATTGCTCAAAAAAATAAAGGGAACACTCAAATAACATATCCTAGATGGACAGTTTGATTTCACAGAAGTTTGATTTACTTGGAGTTATATTGTGTTGTTTAAGTGTTCCCTTTATTTTTTGAGCAGTATATTATAACTATAATATGTTAAATAATATATAAAATTGTATTGTATAACACAATTTTCTGTATTATAATTTTCGTGGAATACAATTTTAATTATAAAAAAGATATAATATTTCATATTAATCACATGCTTTTTTTTTTGTCAGAAACATTTCTGTTACATGTAAATAAGTTGTTTTATTTACATGTATTTTATTATATTTTTTCCGTCTCTCCTCCCCACAGCGCCCCCTGGCGGCCACACTTTGAAAACCACTGTATTAAGATATCCTGCAAATCAAAAATATCCCTGCCTTTAAAAAAAAAAAAAAAAAATCTTGTAACATCAAACCGGTTTTGTAGTTTTTTTTTTAAATCATGTGTTGTTGCGGTTTTCCACTGCTTATCTGGGAAAACGTACCAAATGTCCATTTAACTCCTCTAACATTCTTCCTTTTTCTACTTTCTTTCAAATTCTGCTTGTCTTATTCTCATTTTATTTTCTCCAGTCCATCAAAGCAGCTTAAAATGAGCAAGGCTGCTACAACAGTAAAAACAATGCATCTCCTGTCCAATGAGACGGTCGCAATAAGTGTTACATTAATTAATCGCATGATAAATTAAAACAAGCTCTATAATTCCCATTTGCATGATTTCTTTTCCCATTCTACCAAAAAACTGGATGATAAAAGTCTACAGAGTATTTCTTTGGTCTCTGTTTTAAGGACAATATTGTTTACAGAGATTTAATAATTTATGCTATTTGTTTCTTTTGCTGTTTATTTATTTGGGGTATTTAAAATGTCTTCTCTTTAAAATGTTTTCAGAGCTTCAGGTGGACAGGAGAAAACTCCTTCTTCATTAAAGGAGACTTGGACTGCTTCGCTGTTGGCGGTGGAAGGTAAAAATGTTTTCAGCTGTGCATTTCTTCTGTTTTAGGATGAGATAATCCTTTTATAGCCACATGTGGGAAATTTAGGCTGCTTGGTGGAAAAGTTGGGACATTCTGCAGGTTTTTCATTTACCACTTAAGCCATTTTTAAATACATATAAGAAACATAAAAATATGTGAATAAACAAATAATTCAGTTACTTTTTAAAATAAGAAAATTAACATTTCAGAATAATTTAAGAATAATATGTGGTAACTTGTATTGAAAATTTAAATCTACAATGAAATATACCTTATAATAAAAGAAATATATTGAAAATATGTTTACTTGAATTCTCAGTTTGCTGTTAGATGTTCGCGATTAATCAATTACTAAGTTACTTGGCGATTATTTTGAGATTTGATTAATCATGATCAGTTGTGATTGTGAGTAATGACTTATTAAATTACTTGATTACTTCAATAATTGATTAAGTGATTATTGAATTACTTAACAATTTTAATAATTGCTTAATTTTGACTAATCATTACTAAATAAGTTGATAATTATTTTAATTGATTGATCATGATTAATGGATTACTAAATTAGTTGACAAGACAAAATTGATTAATCAGAATTAATCATTACTAAATTAGTTAACAATTGTTTCAATGATCAATAAATTCTGATTAATCAAATTACTTTTTTTATTAATTGTGATTAATTGGTTAAAAAATTACTTGACATTATTTTAGTAATTGATCAATCGTGATTAATTGGATTAATTGTGATTAATTGGACTGATCGTTCCACTCCTGCTGCTCACTCGACCTCGGTGCGTCTCTCTCTCTCCCCCCAGCGGCCACTTCGGGCTGTGGGTCGATGAGAACCTGTATCTGGGCCGCAGCAGTCCGTGCTACACCTTCAACAACTGCTGCCTCTCTGAAACCGACGATTTCCGCATCATGGAGCTGGAGGTGTGGACGTTCAGCTGAGGACACGGCGAATAGAAACTCGTCACATCTACGTAGATCAGATCTATATAGATGCGTATTACCAGATTGTCCTCAGCATCCTCATTGTTTTATAGTTGAACATTAACGTGTAAATACAATCTTGCCTTCTTCATGCATGACTAATGTTAAAATACGTGAGATCTGAGTTCATCTGCTCTTCATCAGCGCTGATCATGTCTGCGGTTTTTCGTCCAGCTGGAACGGAGCCCATGCGTTTTTCTGTTCTACGCCGTAGAAAGTGGAAAATGAGCTGCTCAAGACTCTGACTGATCTACCTGACTTACGTCATTCAGTCGATTAATTTATGGAAATCTGCACAATGTGAATTTGAATGGTTGTTCAATGGATCCACACGGCCGGTAAAACGTTTGCTTTGACCCGTCATCACCTGCATAGACGCCATTTTTATCTGGGGTTTAATGACGCCTATAAACTGTTTTGTTTAAGTTGGAGTGATTATATACAATGAAGTATTGCGGCCATACTAACAAAATAAAAACTAAAAAATGTAATTTATGAGAATAAAGTCATAGTACTACGGCTTTATTATCAGTACTATGAATAAAGTACTACTAAATTAGTTTATTATTTCAATCAATTAATGCTTCATCTATTCATAATACTATGAATAAAGTCGTAATAATAAGAATAAAGTCATAATATTCTGAAAATAGTCTTAGTATTACAAAAATGAAATCAAAATAATTCAAGACAATTTACAAAACTTGACACATTTTCTTAGTATGGCCCTAATGCTCCGTCGCAATTATATAAAACAATTGGGTTTTTAAAGGCAAAATTTAATTCACAGCTTTGAATTTATTGGTAATTTTCTCTCATCTAAACTCTGCCTCCTAATATTTGGTTAAACATTTCTTATCCAGCTCCACAGAAACCATACTTTTGCAGCCATCCATTGACTTCTCCTCTTTTAATGCTTATGACCAGAACTGTTTATTAGATTGTTGAGGAGAAGAAAAGACTAATTTGTACAGAAAAACGTGTATTTATTATGGAAAAATGGCACCAATAGTTCAGGGAATAACTTTCTCCAAAAGGCTTCGTACAGGAAACTGAAATGACCTGGTTAACAGTCTGGAAAGTTTGTAGTAACCAACTTGTTTTATATCCAAATGTAAATTAATGACATAACTGAGGCATGAGATGAAAACAAAAAAGTTTCTTGTCTAATACAAAAAACAGGTTCTATACCCAAAACATCTTTACACTTAAAACATCAGTTTTGTCTCCTGTAAATATGAAGCAAGTGGAATAAACGTGAAACAATGCTCTTTGGTCTGATCACATTAATATCTGCACACTACACATTTTTAATAAAATGAATGAAAAAGAAAATCTACATTTTATGTGCCAGAGTTTGAGTGTTTTGCTCCTAGCCGCATCGGCAACAACATCAGGCGTCCCCCGGCTCGGAGAGCTTTCAGGCGACGACGTCACAAAATGCACAAAACACGGCAGGAGCAGCTCTGGGCGCGAAGACACTTCAATAGCACACAGGCAGAGCAACGAGAAAGACCCACTGTCTGCAAAAAGGTACTTTAACAATTAACCGTGATTAATCAATCTGAAATAATCAAATAATTTAGTAACTGATTAATTGCTAACTGGAATTACACAGTGATAAATCAATCAGATTGATTAATCGATTGAATTAATCAAATGTGATTAGTTTCTGAAATAATCATGAACTAATCAAGTAATTAATCATTAACTGGTGTATACAAAATTACAAAGGACTTGTGCACGTCAGTAATTAAGCAAAATGCATCAGTTGATGTTGATAATATCAACTGATGATATTATCAACATCAGTTGGTTTTTATTTTTGTTTTAAATATCTGAAATACTACCAAACTTTTGGCACTTTTCTTGTTCTGTCTATAAAGTTAGCATTTTTAAGCAGTTATGAGTCACTGTGGCAGAACTTTAAACTGCTGCTGTGCAAGTTACTCAACAAGCTGTTGCTAGGTAACCATAAGTTACTCAACAAGCTGTTGCTAGGTAACCATAAGTTACTCAACAAGCTGTTGCTAGGTAACAAAAGAGCCAGCGAGTTAGAATATTCCACCAACTAGCCATAAGAGTCTGAGTGCAATTTATTGAACATTTTATCCAATGTAACATCTGTTTATATTGATCTGTCAAGAAATGTGTTATTGATTATTGTCCTGCCCTATGTCAGAATTACTAAATTTGCAGCCCTAATTTTACCACAAAAAGTGTTTAAGTAAATAAAAATGAAGTGAAAAAATGCTACTTCTGCTGGAGACAGATGATAAATCTTCTCTAAATGCTCGCTGGTGCCAGTTGCTGTGAAACAGTTATTATTGGGTTATGTAGTCTTTTGCCTTCTTCAGTCCCTCCTTCAGGAAGTTGATGTACGTGGATGTGGAGGGGTCCTCGAACCCCCCAGAAAAGCTGAAAGTTGCCCCTTCGTCCTCTGGTTTCATTGCTGTTTGGTCGAGGAAGTAGTTAGCGTTGATGTGGTGGACCTGAGGAACACGCAAGGAAGTCATTTCCGTTCTTATCTCATCAGGAAAGGAGGCTGCATATCCCTGAACAACAAACTGATTCCAAGAGTCCAAAACAAAAATAGTTCAGGGCTGTCTGGTTACAGAACAATGAACAATTATAACACCGAACACATGCTGCACATTCTCCCAACATGTATTTACTAAATTAACATTTTGACACGAGTCATATATAGAATAGAACATACTGTATGTGGGAAATAGATTATTAGTTCACAAGCTACTCCATCTACAGTATTAAATATTAGTAAAAGTAAGTAAAAGCCACTGCAAGTAACTTCTAATGAAATAAATGCGTAGAAACCAAATCAGCTGATTCAATATTTACAATGGTTCCATTGGGCAACGCCACCAACATCTCCACTGGGAAGCTATACTTCTCCAGATGTAACTGGGCCTTTTCGCTCAGCGCAGGGTTCTGCTTGTCAGCCTGAAACAGAAACAAACGGAGCAGTTGTGCGGCTGCAGAGTAGGTAAATGGTTTAACTGGTTCTCCACTGCACTGGGAGCTCACCTGCATGTTCTCCAGCTCTTTGACCAGAGACCAGCTGCTGATGAAGCTCTGGTTGAGCAGAGCGAGGACGGGCGAACTTTCCAGGACCGTCTCCCGGAGAGTTCGCCCCGAACCTGCAGACATTTAAAGACAAACTGAAGGTGAAAAAAGTAGAAAAACCTGAAGAATCAAGAAATAACATCAACCTGTCTGACCAGTGGTGGGTATAATTCTGCTAAAGTGCTAATAGGGAGCTAATTTTTGAGCTTACTGCTTTAGCTTTGCATGTTTTGTGACCAAAACCCTTCAGTAGTCAGCTAGGTAAAAATTAATAATAGTACTCAACAGCTATAAAACTGAAACCACGAGCAAAAGATGTTAAGTTTAGCATGGTTAAAATACTGCTTAAGAATTAGCTTCAGCTAAATAACGTATTGATGTAGTGCTTCACTGTTAGCAGATCTAGCGTTTAAGGTTTTGCACTAACTTTAACATGGTAAAAGTTAGCACTTTAGCATTAGCTTCCACTAGATACCATGTTGTTGTAGCTCTTTAGCATTAGCAGAACTAATATTTATGATTAGCACTTTTGGGTTGTGTGCTAATGTGCACCAACTTTATCAAAGTTAAAATTAGTTTTTAAGAATTAGTTGCCACTAAATACCATACTCGTATAAGTTAGCAGAACAAATGTTTATGATTAGAGCCTTCAGCTTGGGCGCTAACATGTGCGCTAACTTAAGTGTTTTAGCATTAGCTGTCCTTGCTGGAAAGTGTGGGTGAAAGTTTCTCACTCATTGGCAGTTATCATTAAAGCTGGATGGCTAATCTTGTAAATTAGCTCCTCATTAGCAACATTACCTCAGCAGGACTGATCATCTAAAGCTCCCCAGAGCAGAATGGAGTGGACCAGCTTCTGCTCTGACTCGGCTCGCTCAAAAGCCTCTGCAAAAGGCAAGTAGGGGACCTGCAAACACATGACAGTCAACAACAACCTACTGCTGCCACCTACTGACCCTTCAGCCTCTCTAATGGACGTTTACCTTCTTAAAAGGGTAGAAAGTGACCTCCAGGCGGTGGGAAGCTTCCTCCTGACTGATCGCTGAGGTCCAGTGAATTTCCTCAAAGACGAACCGGATCGGTTCGCTGCTTCCGTCCCGGCTGTCGATGACGTTTCCATCCTCATCCACAATGACAGAGGGAGTGGAGGGGCCCGCAGACCGCAGTTCCAACTGCAAACAAAAAGGTTTTCTACTGACACACTGAACTACAGTGGATCCAAATAGGGCTGTTGAATTACCCTCATTTCAACCGTCTTTCATATATATACTCAGATCTGCAGGGGGGAAAGTGCAAGAATTTAAAATTTCCAATAGGTTGGTTACTTTCGTACAAAACACAATTAGGGCCACCGAAAAATTCTGACTATAATCTCAGAATCCAACTTTTTCCCCCAAAATCTGACGTTAAACTCAGATTTCCAAATTTATTCTCAGAATTATGACATTTTTCTCAAAATGTTGACTTTTTTCCTCAAACTTTTGACATTAATCTCAGAATTCCGAATTTAATTTCAGAATTCTGACATTTCACCGAATTCTGCCCTCCCAGAAACTCAACTTTTTCTCAAAATTCCAACTTCCCTAAAAATTCCAAATTTATTCTCAGAATTCTGACATTTTTCTCAAAATGTTTAATTTTTTCCTCAAAATTTTGACATTAACGTCAGAATTCTAAATTTAATTTCAGAATTCTGAGGAAATCTCAGAATTCTGCCCTCCCAGAAACTCGACTTTTTCTCAAAATTCCATATTTAATCTCAGAATTCTGATGTTTTTCACAGAAATCCAACTTTCTCTCAAAATGTGGAGTGTGAAAAGTCCAGGTTTACAAATCCATAGAAGAAACAATGTGAGGTCTAAAAACATCATACCTAAGAACATTTGGTGATTTTTTTGGACTTTGACAAACT
This sequence comes from Poeciliopsis retropinna, assembly GCA_010277075.1. Lineage (NCBI taxonomy): Eukaryota > Metazoa > Chordata > Actinopteri > Cyprinodontiformes > Poeciliidae > Poeciliopsis > Poeciliopsis retropinna. The sequence goes on from VMRM01000018.1 coordinate 2,512,318, forward strand.
GACAGAATTATACTTCTTAGTTCAAGGTCAAAATTTTGAGAAAAAAGTAAATTCTCAGTGAATGAATTTCATAACAGAATCAAACAAAGGTGTGTCAAATATGCTAATAAAATTGCTTCATAAGAATACAAAAAGATAATTTCTATCGATTTCGTTTGATTTTGTCAATGTGTTGAGGGGAGGGCAAGTTTATCTTTGGTGACTGATGGAAACTTGATATAAATAGTTTCAATAGAAGTTAAACTAAAGAAAAAATGGAGATAAAATAGTTGCTTGTTTGTGGTCTGAATTAAATGAGAAAAAGAAGTAGTCAGGTTAATCTTAAACAATGAAAACTTTTATCTCCTAAGAAATTAGACAGTTATTTCTATTGTTACAGAGCAAGAAGAAGTGATCAAATGATTCCTGCATGTAAACAGTAAAAGTTCATTCACACCTGTGGCAGGTAACCGATGTCCACCTCCATGTTGCTGCTCTCGCTGGCGCCATACAGCCACTCCATGTCCACGTTCAGAGACCTGCGGCACAGCGGGTCCTCGCACAAATTTATTTTCGAAATATCAAATTGCACAATTATTTGGCCAACGGAAACGCAGCTACAGTAGCTGACATCTCCTCGCATGGCTGACAGATGACGGTAAATGTTAATATAATTTCTTATTTAATGTAAACACCGCTGGCATGGCCGAGCACCGCAGAGGGAAAACACACAGCAGCAGCGTTTACCTGTTACTGGGGACATAAAGGTGGAAGTGACGGACGTGGGAGGCGTCCTTAGAGATGACGATGTTTCCAGTGAACTGACCCGGGGTGAACCAGAAGGGAAAGTTTGGAACATCATTGAGCTGAAACTCTGCGTGAATCCTGCAGGTGTGAACACATTGAGAGTCTCTGCTTGCATTACACACATTTCAATGCAAGAGCTGTGTATTAATGTAGATTTGTGAGGTCCAGAGTTTGACTATAAACTTCAAAAAGTCTAATTTCTGCCCTACAATTACGTGTTAAGGTTTAGGCTCCAGAATTCTAAACAAAACCAAAAAAATATTTCTCTAAGAGATTAACGCCTAGTCCACACAGATAACAAACTAATTAATTAGCTTCCTACCATACATATTTATGGTAGGGAGCTAATTAATTACCTCATTAACCACCACTGCAGCTGTTGATTGGCTAATTTAAACACCTGTTGTACTGATGATCTGTCAGAGTTGGTGTGTACATCGCCTTTTTTTGTTCACTGAACCAAAACACACCAAATTCCACAGCACGTCTTAATGTTAAGTTTGTCATAGTCAAGCTAGCATAACTGACATACTTCCCTTTCACTCACTACTTTTTTTAATTCCAAAAAAGTAATTTGGTAATTAAAATGAATTAGGTAGCAAACTGTGAGAGCTTTTGGACAATTACTAGCAAAGCACTGAATCCCTTTTTCTTTTATATGTCAGACATACATTTACAATTTAGCACATTATGTTGACAACATGACGCTGTTATGCTCCTAACAGGAAGCATTGGAAAACAGAAGCTGCTAGCTGCCTCACCTGAAGACGATGTCAAAGTAAAAGTCGCTGCTGGCTCGGATGCAAGCAACGGTTCCCTGCGGTGCAAACCTCGACTTGACGAAAGGCCGCGGGTGGAACATGCTGAGCAGGGAGTGGATCAGAACCTGCAGCAGAACCAGAACGTTGGATCAGAACAAAACCCAACCAACCCAACAGACCGAGCCGGAGCGCTGGATCACCTCTTTGCCCTTTGGGGCGGGAGGGTGGTACCGGTTGTTGGGCAGGTAGCCAGTGAAGATGTTGAGTTCGCTGGGAATCACCCACCATGCGTCTCCCGGCTCCGTTTTGCCCTTTGGGGGCAGAAACACCCGGAAGTGTCCGGCGGGGAACAAGGAAGAGGGAACGGCGGGGTGCGTCCAGGAGCGGAGGCCACTCAGCGAGCTGTGAGAAACCTGCACAAAACGATGCTGGTTCGTACATTTCAACACCTTTTGGATGTTTTTTATTTAATGTTTTTTACCCCAAGAAAGCCGTCACGGCTTTTTGTCATGGAGTCCAGCAGCAGAGGCTTCATGCTGGCCTCCAGAACCAGAGTCTCCCCGTTTGGGTTGTCGATCACATCCTCTTCCAGATCCACCGGCGCTGTGATCCCTGCAAGGAAAACACAGTTACAGCTCCTTGGAAAAGTACTTTCATCCCCTAAACTCAATACAACCACAAACCTGAAGGTGTTTCACTGAGATTTTATGTGAAATGTTATATTAATCTGATTTGATTTGACTGACAAAAACAGTATTTAGAGTTGACCTATTATGTAAAATTTGCATTGTACACATCATATTTTCATTTGGGTCTCTATTGCTTCTGAAATCAACAAAAAAAAACAAAAAACAAACAAACAGCCGTTTTTGACAATACACGATACATGACATGATTATTCTAACTAACTCTGGATTCAATAAGTATTTCTTGAAATTAATTAAATTAACATCTTTTCACATTGCTGTAATTTGGCAGTGTACAAAAAAAAACTGCTTTGATTTCACTATAATAAAAATAATATCTAAAGGGCATCTATTATGCAAAATGTATGTTTTTATACTTTCATCTAATAAAAATTCAACCATCAGTTTTTTTGGCATTAATTTAATGCTTTTGGTGTTTAGAAAACAAGCCGTTTCAAAAACCTCCTGATTGCTAAGTCACATTCCACTGCGCCGTTGCCTAGCAACGCCAGCCAAGTCCAGCCCTGTTACCTAGCAACCCAAGCAGAACTCCAGAAAGATTTGGTCAATTGGTTTTACATTAAAGCATAATGGGTCACCTTTAAGGCCACAAATCACAGGGAAAAGGTTGAATATTGTAGATAAACAGAACAACTGAAGGATTGGTTAAGAAATGAAAACAGGTGAAAAGATTGACCTGTGAGCTTCTCTGCGATGGGTCTGAACTCCTCAGGGCTCAGGTAGAGGTCGTGGTCTGTGTCCAGAGAGGAAAAGAGGAACAGGCCTTCGACTCCCAGAGTCTGAACCGCCTCTTCCTGATGAGCAACACGGATATTTATTTACATAAAAACTATTTAAAGATCCCTAATGCTGAACCAAAAACTGGGACATGATGAGTCGTGACATCATCTGAACTGAAATCCTCCAGGGCACAAATAGTCACATGCTTAGATCATGGGCGTAGGCACACAAAACTGTATTTACAAAAAATCATCAGTATTCTATGGAGGAAGAATAGAACCACTGAAAAAAAGAGAATTAATGAAAGAGATAGGAAGACATCAAACTTTCAGGAGGAACGTGTCAAATTTAAGGAATTTTCTCACATGGCTGAGAATGAGAGAAAGCAGAGATTAACGTGATAATTCTGAGAAAAAAAGTCAGATTTCAGAGGATACAAGTCAGAAATCCAAGATCAAAGTCTGAATTTGGAGAAAATGTCACAATTTATAGACTGAAGTTAGAATTCTAATGTTAGTCTTAATCCTAATGTTTTCCCCCCAAATTTCTAAAATTAAAATCAAAATTCTGAGAAAGAGTCAGAATTCCAAGGTTTAAACTCTGAATTCAGATTATTTCTTTACCCTCAGAACTCTCAAATTAAAATCAAAACTCTGATTTTTTTTCACAGAATTCCAAGAAAAGTCACAATTCTGAGGAAAAAAGTCAGAACTCCAAGAAAAGTCAAAATTTTAATTTTTATATTTTCCTCAGAATTCCGAGAAAACCAGAACTCTGATATTTTTTCAGAAAATTCCAAGATTGAGGTCAAAATTCTCAGGAAAGAAAGTCTGGGTACGTTGATGTTGGATTTTATCAAATAAATCCAGCTCCGGATTTATTTTTGGAAAAAAGTAAATTTGGAATAAAGCTTTAGAATTTGGGGAAAATAGTCAGAATTCCAAGGTTAAATCTGAGCTCTACTTTTTCCACTGAACTTTGATATCCTTTTATTTTCTTCACAGAATTCCAATATTAAGATCAAAAACTTTGGGGGAAAAAAATTATAATTCTCAGTTCACTGTGCTGGATGGAGCCTGAGGAAACATGATCTCTGTCTGACCAGCAGAAGATGCGTGTCTGCCAGCAGCTCTGCAATGGAGGGACGTTGAGGAGGGGGTGCAACAATAACTTGGAGCCAAACTGCTGTGGACTTCAGGCTGAGTGGTGTTTTAGCAGCTGACAGACAGACCTACCCACCCAATAAAACCACAGCGGGGCCACGAAACTGCTGATGGGACTTGTAGAGGGACTGATGTCAGAAAAACAGCGAGTAATTGGAGGAAAATAACAAAATTCACGTTTTTATGATTAATCCCAGGTCATTAAACGCAACTATGATTCATCAAATCATGTCTTTAAACGCAACTGAGATGTAAATCCCAGAAGTGGATCTTACATGACGCCTGAGTAGTTGGGAGTTCTGGTAGTATTTTATCCCAAATCCAGCCAGAGGAACCGCGCAGACCGCCAGCAGGGTCCACATCCATCCGCGGAACCAGGCTCCACATCCCGGACTCCTCTGCCCACTGCGCCCGGCGCTGCGCTCTCTCTCCGGGGTGCTTTTATCCACGTCTGCGGCCATGCTCGACCCCCGCTTCAGGAGCTCATTGTAGCCTGATTAGCTGCTAAACCTGCTGCAGGCAGGGCTTCAAATAGTAACAAAAAACAACCGAAGAAGAAGAGTTCGCCGGGAGAAGCGACGCTTTTCCAGCTGTTATTTCTCCTCCTGCCTGCACAGATTTCTGTTTCCAGACTGGAACCATATGGATGCGGTTACACGAATAAAGTTCGTATCGCGAATCAACACGATAAAAACCGGATGTTGTGCAAACCGGGCTACAAATTTAAATTTAAAGCTCCGATGATCGAAAGACTTGTGTGGGTTCACTGAAAAAAAGAGAATGAAGCTCCAACTTTACTTGCTTTATGTAATCCAATTAATTTGTCAATGTTACTTTATTTATGTTTAACAAGACAATTTACTAAACTTTATATTTTTACTTAGATACATTTAATTTATTAACAAGTTTACTGAGTTAACGTGGAGCAATTTATTAAAATTGCTACAAGTTATATAATTTTGTAAGTTAGATTACATGTTTTCTTTTTCCAGTATAGAAAAATAATAATTTAGATTAATTTAGGAGATTTTTAAAGAAAAAACTGGGAAATTCTCTGAGCTCCAAAACTTGTACATTTGTCAGGAAAAAATTACAAATTTTGAGACTAATTTCAGAAATATTCATAGAAAGAACAAGAAAATTTGCTATGCAAAAGTAGAAAATATTCAATTTCAGATTATTATTATTATTATTATTATTATTTACATTTTTTCTAGAAAATATGTGACAGAATTTTTTTTTTCTTAAATTTCTTTGCAACCATTTGACTTTTGTAGCTCAGACATAGAAGATTTCTGGGATCTATATTCGGCAGAAATGTATTCCTTTTCTCTGTCTACAAAAGCCCTAATGTACCATCATAAGAGACTTCTTATGGTTTTTGACAGTTTAAAAATGATTTCATAACATCGTTTTTACATGAGCCACAAAATAAATAAATACACAGTGAAATAATTAACATAAATAATTTTATTTAAATTTGTTATCTAAATATAATTTTTTTAAAATTATTTTATGGGACTTTTAATTGATTATTTCCTGGTGCATTTATATATCAACTTATTTAATTTAAAATCTTAATTATGTATTGGTAAATTCGATAAAGTTTTTGACAATTTAATACATTTGATTTATTAATGGTGGATTTATTTATATAAATGCACTCCATACATCTCAATCAACTATGACTCAATATGCCTTCTTGCCTTTTTCATTGCAAATATGCTTCTTGCCATTATTTCCACGTTCTTATAGTTTGCAGTCTTTTTTTTATATTTAAATCCATGTATGTCTGATCCATATTTTTATCTCTAAATTAACCTAAATTAACATCAACTTTATAACTGCATTTAATTATAGTATATTTTTAAAAAGGCATCTGGGTATTAATTTTCTTATCTTGTAAATGTGTCATTACTGTTTAGTTTCTTATTCTTTTTATTTCTTATTGAACTCGAATTGTCTCACTGTGTTACAATAAAAACATTGAGTAAAATACAAAAGGCACGCTGACCGCGTATTTATTTTGAAAACAAACCGGAAGCTTTCGCCTTATGACTTGTAAAGATATGCACCTTGACGTGCTGGCTCGGGTCTCCCATTTAAAGGGGCAGGGTCCCCTTGACCATCCAAAGAATGTCTCCCTAACAAGAGTCAATTATACGTTTTTGTGCCAGAAAGAAAACTGCTGTTATTTTTCAACCCAAATTATTTGCTTTTCCATCAAAACTGGAGAGATAAACTCTCCTGAAAATAATAAAACCAGAGTAAACAACTGCATTTTGCTTACATGAAATCAAAATAAAACACATTAACATTTATAGGTGTAATGTGAAAAATATTAAGATTATGAATTTATTAGGTACTGCAGTTCTGGAATTTGAACTGAATCTTTAAAATAAATTTTGAATATAAGTTAAATAAGGAATTAATTTGATTGTTTAAAATCCTGTAATTTTACCAATTAAGTTAGCATAACCACCAATGACACTGGATAAACAGATATGGTTAGTCAAGAACAAAACACTTGTCTTTTCCAGCAGCCATTGTACAGTGTATATAGCGGTAAAACCCCCTAACCAAATGCTGGAACTTAGTCGGCATTGCTAGGTAACAGAGCTAGGCTATGCTGGAGGTTGCTAGGCAACGGGCTATGCATGCTGATATGTTACATTCGATTTCTAGAAACCAGAAAACATAAAATTATTGCCAGAAATCAGCCTGGTGATTTTTTTAAGCACTTGGGATGTTTCTAGAAGCAGCAGAGAAAAATTGAAGAAATGTGCAAAATGTGAATTTTGCATAAAAAAATACCCTTTAAATATCATTTTATCAGTCTTACCACATCAGTTTTTTATTTGTATACTGCAAAATTACATCAACTCAAAATTATAACAATAATTATTTACCTTAAAGAATTACTCTGCGATTTTAACATTTTAATATGTCGTTTTTAGTTTATTATTCCATGTTTATATGGATATAGATGGCAGAAAATTACAAGCCGTCACAAAAATAGCAGCTTTGTGATCATAACAAATAACAGAAGGATTCTGTTAATGAGTCTGTCCATTAAGCACCACTCAGTCCATGTTTTCCTCCACAGGTTGCGTTTTCACTTCTACGGTTTTCGGGGCGATGTAGGATCCCATCCCTGCGGCGCGCTCCGCCTCTGCCTGCGAGTACGGCTCTTCCCTCAGCTGCCTCAACCTGCAAACACACACAGGTGAGCCGCCACACTCCTGCGGGTACAAACGTCTCTCCCCCAAGATGATGCTGCCACCTACCGCTTCTTATGCACTTTGGTTTTGAAATGCTCCTTCAAGGACCGCATGTCGACAAAGTATCGGCTGCAGGAGAAGAAGAAGTCAATAAACACATAGCAGAAGAGTCAGGCGGCCATTAATTATCGGTGACTTTGCTTTGTGATATTTATAAATAAATTTATAAAATCAGATTGTTAGCCAACATTTACTAACAAACTCCAAATTGATTTTAACATCTAAACAAACTTCTGACTCCCTTCTACCTGTCAAGATGAAACACTCACGCGCAGTGTAAGCAGTAGTGTTGTGCGCATCCCGTTACGTCATAGTCCACGTCCTGACGCAGCAGCTTGGCCGCGGTTTCCGGCTTCATGTCCGAGTGGATCTGGTCCAAATCTTTGGTCCGGCGCTTCGTCTTCCACTTCTTAGCGATGTTCTTCTTCTTGTCGCCCTTATGGTTTCCGGTCTGTTTGGACTTCCCCATGTTGGACCGAGCAGGACTAGAGAACACGACATCATTACAACAGCTGGATGGAAGGGACTCTGACGTCACATTCAAACAGAAACGCGTTTAAATGACAACAAATGAGCTTAATGTCAGATTTAGCCATTCAGAACAATCCGCGTCGCTGCAAACATCACAAACAAACCGGAAGATAATCAATAAGTACAAACAAATCACAATTTTATCTAAAAAACCCCGAAACAGACCGACCTCCAGACTTTGCTTACCTTTTGCACGTGCAACCCAGGGAAATAGAATGTGTTTCCGGGTTATCGCGGCAGTTAATTTGCTCACCTCCAGGGGGCGCCAAACCTCTAGAATTAAAGTGAGGAGAGAATAAAGTAGCTAAATTAGGGCCATAAAGTTTGAAAGAAAAAAATTAACTTAAAAAAAATTGTTTGAAACGTTTTACTGTTACTTAACTAAATTTTCTGGACGGTTACTTTTACCTTTACTTGAGTAAAAATATGTTAAAGTTGTGGTACCTTTCTGCCTACATCTGTTCATTAAATATAGATGTATTGTCGTACTTCAAGTTTTAATTTCATGCAAATTTGAGACACAGAAATTAAGGTTTTCATTATAAGTAAGCGGTAATAATCAAGTAAGAAAGTGAGCTTGAAACAGTTCACTCACTGTGTAATTATATGAAGTTCCATCATGGCCAAAAATATAATTTTGTCAGTCTGTTGAAAAAAAATCTTGGTTAGGTTGGTGTGCCAATATATTTACACATCCTAGTCTAGTACAAGGATTCAAAGGAATAGCAGGAAAATAACTTGGATATAGTTCCACACAACACTAATTTTTGAATCACTGTTGACAGTTAGCACTGAATCAGACTCCAATGATAAAAAGCTATTTCGCTTCAATTTTGGGGCACAATTAAAGTCACACATGAATAAGTTTGTTCACACAATGACTAACTGGTCCTCCAACTACTTCCTGTTGTCTTCTTCTTCATGGTTTGTGCCACTGGCAACATCTGGTTGTTGATCATGCTTAAAAACATCCATTGCAGTTTTGCGAAATAAAACAAAAAAAAAATCACCTCATTTGGTGGTAAAATTTTTATTGACTAACGAGATTTTTTATTTCCAAATTGGCGTGTTTCCATTAAACAAAGTTATTTTTTAAATGTCAAATTGCACAAACAAACATATGGTCAATGGAAATGCAGCTTATGTAAGGTAAGTATGTATGCTTACGTAATGTAAGGTATCTAAGTGCACATAAGCAGGCACGTAAGAATATTTTTGGCACTAATGGAATCCCAGATTTGGAATCTGTATAAAACATTGTCACATCATGAAATTACAGCTACAACTATTTTATGACAAAAGTTAATTTAAGTTAAAACATTTTTTTTTAATTTTTTTTAACCAAAACTGATTTTGGCATTATTTTAGGAAGGTGACAATATGAGTTTCACTTTCTGAAATGAGGGAATCTCTGTCCAGTATGTGTAGAATGATTTAATTTTATTACAGTACATTGTTAGGAAAATTATCTAAGTTCATTTACTTATGAGTTTATTTGAAAGGTTATGTTTTCATATTATTCTGTATGCTGTTTTATACTATTGACTCCTTTCTTTTGTTTTATACTCTTAACTGTTTTTCAGATGTTTTTTGGGGGGTTAGAAATGTTTTCACATGTGTGTGTTACCAACTGCTTTTATCATCGGTTGCTTTGACCATCAACTGTCTGTGTTAGCACCTGTGAAACTGATAATGGTCAGTCTCCTGTCCTGGTAAGGGCATGACGACAGACGATTCCAGAACGTCTCCTGGGAATGTTTATTGGTCAACTGTTTGTGTGAAAAAGCCAATCTCTTTGTTGTTAACATAATAAAAGGCAGTTGGGGACTGAGAGTCGGCGGAGTTGATCCCAGACAGTGTTTAACGGCGGTTCTCCGCGTCTGGCTCTCTCCCCTCTTCTGTAGAAGAGTAGTTTGTGTCTCTGGTTGATTCTTGCAGGTTGGGAAACGAAATAAACCCAAAATATTGGGGGCTCGTCCGGGATCCCTCCATATCCGCCGCTGACGGAAGGAGCACGACGCGCTGTAATCTGCCGGCAGTCAGTTTCTTCGGACCTGTTTTATAAAGTCCCGGGAGGTAACTTCCTCGCTGGGCCAGCGTTTTAGGTCACCTCCTTTTGCCAGCGTCAGATTGTGACGGGATTACAACCGAGACAGAGCAGGAATCAACCAATTAAGTGTATGGGTACGGGAGGTATCGAGTCCCCCGTTAGACGTCAAGGGAAAGTAAAAGGTAAATAAAAACACACACGAAGGGAAAAATAGTACTTGGGGCACCTAAAAAAAAAACAGTGGGAAAAGTAAGTGATGGGCTTGAGTGTGGAAGCTTAGCAAGGATTTTCCACTCAATCACCCGTTGAGTCGAAGTGAAAATCACCACAAGATTTGACCATCACCCCACTATTCCTATATCCCGTTTTATAGCGTCCACTCTAGGTGGTTCAAAAATAGGGACTGTAAACACTGTAAAAAATGGGTTCGTCACAAGGAAAGGAAAAAAATCTCACAGGAGATGAGAAGTTTATGCGTCAGATGGAGCCAAGAAGCTTAATGTACCTGACTAAATGGCAGAAGAAGTACGGTGTACGTGGTGTGTTAAAAGTAGAACAATGGAAAAACGTGTTGTGTAAATTAGAAATAAGTGCGAGTTCGAAAACTGGTACCAGGCAACAGAAAAAATTAAAAGAACTCGAAGTTGCGCGTAAGTGGTTAACCCAAGCACAGAATAGACAGATTGCGTGCGCTAAAAATAAATTGAGCTGAAAAACCGAAACTATGTTTGTTAGATCAGAAAATAATGAAACGCAACCCCTAACTCGAGCACGTGCGCAACAGTCTCAGCTCCCAGCCTCCGACCCAAGGGAGGACGCTCCCAAGGCACCAGGGGGCATGTCAACAGGCCAGCCTGCCAAAACAGACAATAAATATGAAACATTAGGTCCGTCCCATTCCACTCGCAGTAAACTGGCTGCGATTGCTGCTAATATCCATGCCCAAATGGAAAATCCGCCTCCATATAATATTCCGGTTCCATCCAGTCCATGTCAGGATTTGTACCCATCACTGCCTGAGCCATCAAAAGAGTTGTACCCAATGGTTCAAGTCGCAAATCCTAATCCAGGGGAGGACAATAACAATCCTACTATATTAGTTTTCCATCCGTGGTCTCTTGAAGAAGCCCGAAGAGATGTGGAAGGTGTAACTCCCCCACAGGAAGATCCTGGAAAATGGATCATGGATATGGAAGGAATTTATAATTCCTATGGACTGAATGGCTATGAATTTGGCCAAGCTATACAATCTTCTTTAGGGAAAGATTGGGCAAAAGTCCAGGGCACCTATACTGGATATTCCTCCCATTATCCAGGAACTGTTCTCCCATATCAAGCTACCATGAGCACTGAACAACAGCGTCAGTGGGATGAAGTCCAACAAAGGGTTAGGGAAGTCTTTACTAGACATGCAGATTATTCCCACCTTAGTTCAATAAAACAAAAATCAGGGGAAGATGTCGATGACTTTAAAATCAAGGAAGTCTTCACATTTCAGGCCCTCTGACCCCCGGAAGGAAACAGACGTGGATTCCAGGGTGGCAGGGGCGGCCCACGGGGAGGGGACGAGGTCGCAGGAGAGATTCCCGACATTTTCAAGCATGACTAGATAAACCAAAAGGCCATGGCCAGAGTGTCTGGATTTAGTGAAACTGTATATGAGAATTGTGCCTACTGGGAATGGTTTAACTCCTTTTGAAATAATGCATGGCAGAGCTTTTAAGCTTCCTTTATTTAAAAACACCACACCACCAGAAGATAGTGAGAAAACTTTAGCTGATTACATGAAAGACATGTTACAGTCTAAAGAAGTGTCAAATGCAAATTCACTGCCAGAAGAGCCTTTGTCTTCACAGGACCCCCAGGTGGTGGAACCAGGCGATTGGGTCTTCATTAAGGCCATTAAGAGACAGAGCTGGGCCAGCCCACGGTGGGAGGGACCTTTCCAAGTGCTTTTGACGACTCCCACTGCAGTTAAGATCGCTGAGAGACCATCTTGGATTCACCTCAGTCACTGTAAGTTGCAGAGAGTGTTGGAAGCCTAAGTGGGGACAGGGGCTAAGTCCACCTACAAAGGGGTCTGGTATTTTTGTAGGACCATTCATCTCAAAGGTGGTGAAGCAATCATCTAACCCCTTTTCCATAGAGTCCTGGGTAAATTCTGACATCTCTGTAACCTAGCAAAAATGGGGTCTCCATGGAGATGGGGCCTGTTTTGCGCAGTGGCTGCTGTGTGCATGTCCTGTTTTTGTTTTTTCAGTCCAACCTTGCTAATTCATCTGGGGAGAAGATTTGTCCACACCACTGCTGTAAAGACTTGGCTAAGTCACCTTCCAGACCATCACCATGACAATATATGGCAGAATTATGCAGAGATGTTGGCCAAAGAGAGGAACATGACCGACTGCTACGTCTGCTCGGTGATGCCAAAATCTACCAGGAAACCTACGCTGTATGTCAGTCCCATGAATAGGTCCCAGGCCACCTGTTTCGCCTCCTGTGCTCTACGGTTCATGCCTGCGACTTCAGACAACACTTCAGATGGTAGCATCGTGATGAACAGGGTATGCTCTGGTGTAACACCTATCTTCACCTCCAGCAATGTTACTGGATATCCATCAAGGATGAGAGCTGTTCTGAAGCCAGGGACGAAGCATCCAGTTTGTATTCATTCTCCTCCAGGAAACTGGTCTGTTCTGATAGGCCATGTGTCTGGATGCCAGCAAAGCATATGATTGAGACACTGGACTACAGGATGAAGACTCTGGTAAATCTTACCGTGGACATTGAGAAAGGACAGAACCAACAACTCAGTCAAATGCGTCTGATGATTTTTCAAAACAGGATGGTGTTGGACATACTGACAGCTAGCCAGTGGTGTGTGTGTAATGATAGGAACATCATGTTGTACTTATATTTCTGATGCTAATGAAACTCATGTTGATGAAGCAATGTCTGCCTTGAAAAACCTGCAAAAGGCCATGTCACAAGATGCTGTTCCCTCAAGAGGAGATTTTTTTTCGTGGCTTTTATCTGGACCATGGTGGAATCTGCTGTTAAAGTTAATGATGCCTCTTGTTGCTGTTGTTTTGTATTTTTACTGCCTGTATAATCCCTTGTTTAAAATCAATGACAGCTAAAACTGTTGGAAATGTTATGTATCAGTATCAACTTGTTGCTTCCATCTCTGAGGAAGCCTCTGATGTCTAACGTTGTGACGGATGCATTGAAAATGCGTCAGCAAGTGATGTATTCCTGATGTTTATGTTAGGCGTCTTAATATGAAAAACAGGAGGGAAATGTTAGGAAAATTATCTAAGTTCATTTACTTATGAGTTTATTTGAAAGGTTATGTTTTCATATTATTCTGTATGCTGTTTTATACTATTGACTCCTTTCTTTTGTTTTATACTCTTAACTGTTTTTCAGATGTTTTCTTGGGGGTTAGAAATGTTTTCACATGTGTGTGTTACCAATTGCTTTTATTATTGGTTGCTTTGACCATCAGCTGTCTGTGTTAGCAGCTACCTGTGAAACTGATAATAGTCAGTTATCAGTTATCATGCCCTTACCAGCCTGTCCTGGTAAGGGCATGTCGACAGACGATTCCAGAACGTCTCCTGGGAATGTTTATTGGTCAACTGTTTGTGTGACTGTGTGAAAAAGCCAATCTCTTTGTTGTTAACATAATAAAAGGCAGTTGGGGACTGAGAGCCGTGGAGTTAATGCCAGACAGTGTTTAACGGCGGTTCTCCGCGTCTGGCTCTCTCCCCTCTTCTGTAGAAGAGTAGTTTGTGTCTCTGGTTGATTCTTGCAGGTTGGGAAACGAAATAAACTCAACATACATCTTTTGTTATACATAAAATGGCGTTTGTACAGATGGTTGTGCTCAAGGACAAATTTTCTGTGTCTTTGGTTGGTTTTCCTACAGGTGAAGTTCCTCTGATATGTTTAAAAATTGAAACAAGAGGTTATTTTTGTTTGTTTTAATTGACACACTTTATTAAGCAAAGTTATTTTCAAAATGTCAAATCACACAAATACATGGTCAACAGAAAACACAGCTTATGTAAGGTGTGCATGTATGTATATGAAATGCAAGGTGTATATGTGCATTTCTAACACAGACATATAAACATATATTTGGCACTAATGGGATCTCATATAGCTTAAGTAAAGTGATTTTGGCAAAAACAAAACAAAACCAAAAAAATACAGAAAAAAGAAAAAGAAAGACAAAAAATACAACCTCTTTTATGGCAAAAGATAAATAAGGTTTTAATAAAATTATTTTTGACAATATAAAATGACTTAAGCCATTATTTTAGGAAGGTGAAGGTAGGAGGTTCACTTTGTGAAATGAGGGAATTTACGTCCAACCTGTGTAATTTAATTACAGTACTTTTTTATTATAAATGAAACGGTGTTTGTACAGAAAGTTCTGCTCACATTTAAATTTCTAGTGTTTTTGGTTGGTTTTCCCACAGGTGAAAATCCTCTGACGTGTTTAAGATTTCGGACGGCCCCTGAAGGCAGCACCAGGCTACACTGCATACGCGCCGTGGCGGAGAGCGAAGATGGCGGAGAATAATGTCGAAGCGGAGCACGACTGGAACGACTGGGCCCTGGATGCGGCCGAGGATACTGTCATCGCGATGGAAACCCTGCTGGCCACGCTCAGAGCTTTCGAAGACGTTCTCAGACAGCAAGAAATCTCCGTGGCATCTTCCACGGAGTACTGCGACAACTTCTGTCAGGTAACGTGTATATCGTAGCTATCATTAGCTTCACGTTAGCTCCTCTAGGACTGTGTGGGTCTTTTTTCATAGAAACATGAAGAGCGGCTGCTGCTGCTGCTCTTCTCCCCGTTATTTAGAAAACTGCTGTGTATTTGCTAATATTCCTCAGTGCGTTCAGTTGGATATATCTCATCCCTACTGGAGGGGAAATTCACAACATTTGCAATATGTTTTGTTTGCTGGTTCCGCGTATTCTGTTAAATTAGTTTTAACTGTACCGTTACCTCAATTGGCTTGTTTTTTGTTTGGAAAATAAATATGAAAATGCAGAATTAGCTCATGACATCGCTCCAGTTTGCACATGATGCCTTGCTGCATGCATGTGGGGCGGGGCAGCATCGCGGTGTGTTTACCCCCAAATGTCAAAGGTTCTGCACCTTACTGATAACTTCATCAGTTTATGGTTTCCAGACCGATCACCATCCGGTTTTCATGGTCACCGGGCTCTCTGCCATGTTGTTTCTGACTGATAATGACCATGAATCATCATGCAAACACTGGGATGCACAATGTAAAAGTGTAACCAGGACCTTTTGTTTTATTTCAAAAAGGTTTTGAAAAGCGCTGCACCAATCGCAGTTTTCAGGCCGATCACCGATCTTTGAAAATCCTTTAAAAGCTGCTAAATGTAGCAACAAAGTTGCTAAGTTGGCAGCAGTGGAATGACCAATGTTAACTGCAAACGCACATCTCTCACAGGAGAGCAAAAGCTATTTTTTAAATAGCAACTATAAGATCAACTTCCCAAAATAAAGGAAATTATGGCCAAATTTTTCAGTGCATCCCTTATTTTAAACATTTAAAAATATAAAATGAAAAGCAAAAGTCATGTTGAAAGAGTTTGGGCGCCACTAAATACTGATTATTCATAAGGAATATTCTTAATTCTTAGGCCTGTAGGTCATCTTCTGAAATAAACTCAAATGCCAAAAATTAGATATGTTCAAAATGTCAACATTAATATCTGTATCGGCTAATAATTTTTAACATATTGGCCTAAATATCGGCTACTGCAGCAATATTAAAATTGAATATTGGTGCATTCCTACCAAAAATGACATTATGGCATCTTAGAAATATTGTAAAAATATTAATTGCAAGATGTGTTTTTGATATTCTTCCAGGATTTTTATGTTAAATTAACTGATAAAGTAATATATTTTTAATCCATTTTCCCTAAGAAATTACTTATTAAAGAGCATTAATGAGAGTGTTTTATACCAAATCATTGTTCTGCTTTAGTTGTTTAAAAGAATACATATTAAAGGTACATTTAGTAAATAATTTATTTATTTTTTAACTTCATCTTATAAATTTGTATCAGTGACGATCTTTGTTGAGAGATTATTTGAATTAATAATTTGTAAAAGTTTGGCTCAGATTAACCTTTTTCTGTCTTCAACCAACTTATGCATTTATTTAAAATAAAAATGACAAAAAATTCTAATTAGACAATCAAGCAATACTTTCAAATTAATCAAATATCATTTGAGGAGGCAAAATATTATAACTTATATAAATTATTATTATTATTCTTTTGTTTCAATAATATTTCCTGTGTAATATTTTGTTTGCAAAGGTGTAGTATTATTGACTCTACAATCTTCCAGCTGTGCAGCTTGATTGTTTATAATAATTAATTGGCTTATAAAGACAAAATATGGCAAAAATAAAAAGTTTCTATTGAATATGAAGCTGCAAACTTTTCTTTGATGCAGCTAAAAGCCCCAGGTGAGATTTTCTGTGTTCTGGGAATAAAACGGGTTAACAAAAAGTTCACGTTTTAACTTCTGGTGTAAAAATTATTTTATTTTAATCATTATATTCTGTATTTGTTCTGTTGTGTTGGTTAAGGCGTCAACTAACTGATTAATCAGTACAAAAATTGTTGCATTCTGCAGATTTGTTATTTCACCACTTTACTCTTTATATATAATATTAGAAATTCATTAATAGACTAAAATAAATACTGAGAATTTCTTTTCTAACTAAGAAAATATGCATTATATTGCCTATTATAAGTTTCCTTTCATGAACATTTGATCATTTGCAGCAAGAAATTCATCTGCAGCTAAAAAGATATTAAACTCTTTCTGCATGACTTAACATCAATACAGTGTAGAGCTGATCTGTTGATTATTTTGATTAATTTACTAATAATTTGTATCAAATTATGAT
This sequence comes from Poeciliopsis retropinna, assembly GCA_010277075.1. NCBI lineage: Eukaryota > Metazoa > Chordata > Actinopteri > Cyprinodontiformes > Poeciliidae > Poeciliopsis > Poeciliopsis retropinna. Next base: position 2,529,294 of record VMRM01000018.1, read on the forward strand.
TAATGTATTGTTTTTACAGAATTTTAACCAGGTGAAGTGAAATGAACATATTTACAAACCAAGAAGGTTTACTTTTATCTTAAATGAAAAAAAAAAAAAAAAAATAAATAAATATATATATATATATATATATATATATATATATATATATATATATATATATATATATATTTTTTTTACAATTTTGTCTTTATATCTGCTCTTAGGATGTTATTCTTTCTCTAGCAAATTCACTCTGTTTACTCCAATCAACAATTAATCGATTACTAAATTAGTTGACAATTATTTGATTAATCACGATTAATTGTTTCAGCCTTACTGTTGATTAAAACTTGTCTCCATTCATTTTTAATTACTATAACAATATGCCATTTAATCATTTTCTTTCTTACATTTTGTTTAAACTGTTAAAACTTTCTATTTTTAGTTGGTAGAAAGACAAACAATTAGGTTTGTCATTGAGTTTAAGTCGAAAGTAGTTCAGAGTTAATTAGTCTGCGGATGCAGGTCTCTGGGGTTGGGACTTTATTCCTGGCTGCTGTATATTTAGACAAGGGGGAATTAATTCAGCAAAAAGTTTCTCCTGTCTGATAATTGACACTCCTGAGATGTTCGTTGTGTCTGAACGCAGGTGAAAACAGGTGAAAATGTTGGATCCTTCTGTCTGTTTGGTTGTTTCTGAAGAAAATGCTGCTAAGGATGAAAAATATTATGTTACGTTTCAGTAATCTAATATTAGATCTTATACTAATACTCTAATATTAATAGTTTCATCTGCTTTTTTCTGTTTTTTTATTTTTACAAGCGTTTTTTTTGCTGTTATTCCTGGTTTTGTGGTGCAGATTTAGGTGTGTCAATTCCCCTCAGGCCCAATCAAAAACCAACCTTCAGTCTGTCAACTGGGATCAAACAGGTGCAGACTGGTTTTTCCCCATGGAGGAAAACCCCCAGTATTCCAGACAGAAGGTGTGTTGGGTCCATTTCAGATGGGGGGGAAAGAGGAGTACATTTATTTATAAAACTCTGTAATTTAGAGATCAGTCTGAGATCATGAACATTTCTGAGCTTTAAGTTGGCCCAAATTTGCTTGGATAAAATTCAGAAATTTTGAGATTTATTGAAGATGTTTATAGAAAAAAACAAATCAAATTTCTGACTTTGAAAAGTTAAAAAAATTGCTTGGGGGAAAAAAATCCTCAAATTTTGAGATTTATCTAAAGTTTTCTAGAAGAAAAATGTGGAAATTTTAAAGTTTGAAACGACAAAAAATTATTAGAAAAACTCACATTTTGAGATGAATCTCAGAAGTTTTCTAGAAAAAACAAGGACATTTCTGAATTTGAAAATTCACATTTAGAAATTAGTCTCAGAAATTTACTAGAATAAACAAGAATGTTTCTGAGTCTTAAAAGTTGAAAATTTGCTTGAAAATCCTCAGAAATCTTTAGAAAACATTTTCTAGAAAAAAGTGGAATTTTCTGAGTAGGAAAAGATATTAAATTGAGAGAAAAAAGTCATAAAGTTTTTGTTAGAAGTTTCCTCCCCCTCCCTTTTTCTTTCTGCCTATAATGGCCTGAGGCGCCGCGGTGCCAGGACATTTAACCGAAACGCTTCCTGACTGTTAGTCTTCTGTCTGTCTGCAGGCGCTGATGCACTATGCTGGGAGCAGGAACTCCATAGAGCACGGTCTTCCTCTGCTGGAGGTCTACTGCCTGTCCATTAACTGCTTCGCCGCGGCCAGATCCCACCTGACCGCAGACTCCGACAGAGTGGGGCTCGTTTTGAAGAGGCTCGCTCTGTACGTAATGGAAATAATCCCCAAACGTGAAACTTTTAGACCAGAACCAGTCACTCTTCTTCTTTAGCAGAGATCACACTACATAAAACAAGTATTTTTATCTACTTTTCTAATTTAAGTATCTCAGTTTCGTAGTAAGTTACAAGTAGCTGTTAAGTAAGATATATAATTTTGTTTTAAGTCAATAATTCCTTAATTTTGACTTGTAAAAGCTACTAGTTCCACTTGCAGAGTGTTTTTCAGTTATAAGACATTTTTTAGATGTTATGTGTAAATGGACCTGTTTTAAAATCAAATTTATGGAATAACTAACTTAAAACAAACTCCTACATCTTGCTGAAAAGCAAGTTGCTTAAAACAGTTGCATGTTAGTTTTGTCTTAATGCATGTGTACTAAAATATTTCCATAAAAACTAGACAAAAAGTACTTGGTGAGATTTTGTTTTTGCGGTCCAGACAATTAGCTCGACTGATTTCTTTGCTCTGCAATCTTTGAATATTTATTTCAATTATTTTTTTTAATTTACCACTTTTCTGTACTTTAATGGTGTTCAGTATCTGCAACCTTTCTCACGCATTCAGTTGAAATATAAAGAAAGTGTTATGCATAAATGTTTTAGATGCTATCAGAAATTAAATATGTTCTTGACATGCAGTATTTTCATGTTTTGTATCTTTGAAGATATTTCATCACAGCAGGCCCTTGTGGTTGCGATGGATAGTAAGATGACGATTTTAAAAACGCTGCTGCTCTGGTCTTTGCTAAAGCAAGTTTTCGATTTGCCCTCTTCAGGCTTTGGTTATGTGAGAAAATTTGATTAAAATGTATTTGCAAATCATATTTTCATGTAATTCTGCAAAATCCTCTCTTAAATATTCCCCAGTTCACATTTAATTTAAGACTGCAGGAAACAAAGTGTGTTCTTTAAATAAATCTAGCAGCTGTGAAGAGGAAGTGAGGTAAAAATAGATCATTAGCATCTGGTTGGATACATTTTTTTAAATCTTTGATTATTTTCTTTGTTTCTGTCATGAAGAGGAAAATGCAGGAACTCTGACTAGGTGTTGTTCTAGATCAGATCTGTCTCCATTTATCGTCAGAAATAAAGACTAGAGACATGTTTTAAATTGAAACACTGTAAAAACACAAAATCTTACAGAATAATTTTGATCTAGTTTCTAGTGCAAATATCTTAGGACACTTTAAATAAGAGAAAACTAAGTAACTTTTCAGCTAAACATAGGAGCTTGTTTTAAGTAAATAGTTTCTTGATATTGACAGAAACATACTCGTTCCATTGGCAAATTATTTTACTTATAACGTGAAAAATGTCTTTATTTTAAGTTAAATCATCTGACAGTGAAACTGAAAACTAACTAAACTAAAAATACTCAAGATTTTGTGTTTTTGCATTGAATGTTATATTTTTTTAAACATTGATGAATTCAACTGGGTTTGTATTCAATTTAATGGCAGGTAAAGGCTTCAAACCTTCCCTATATGTGGAGTTCATTATTTTAACTTAAAATAACCAATAAAAGGATTTTTTAAAATCATTATTAGAGACTACCTGTGAAATATTTTATATGTACATTGTATTTCAAAGTATTCTTACTGTAAAAACAAGCCCTATAAGTGAAATCCAGGAGATGATTGACGGCCATCTTGTCCTTATTTCATGCAGGAGCTGCTTCGAACTGTTGCTGTCGGTGCCTGACAATGAAATCCCATATGAAGCCTGGCTTCAGTTCCACCACTCTGTCCAGGTAGGAACCTTCAAAGCTCTGCCTGCTGATGGATTACAGATGGGAATCATGAGTTGGAGGTTTCCACCCAACCAGATCCAGTGTTGGTGCTTTATGCTTCCTAAGCCGCTGAGATCACGGAGACCAGCGACCAATCAAAATGTCCAAGATTTGTTTTGTTTTTGATTGAAATATAAAATTTAGGCTGGAGGATTTTTTGCATGGAGTTTGCATGTTGACCCTGTGTGAACTCGACGCTCAGGCTACAAACAGTCATATTGGCTTTAGGGCTGAAATGATTAATTGTGATTAATTGATTGTTTAAATAATTGTTACCTAATTTACTAATCGATTAATCGTTAACTGGAGACTCAAAAGGGCAATTTTCTAAGAGTACAACACAGTTAGAGCAGCTACATAGTTTGGAATACATATTGGGTTTAAGCCTGAAACGATTAATCGTGATTAATCGATTAGTGAAATAATGTTTGAGATAATTGGAAATGAATTAAGTAATCAATTATTTGTTAACTAGAGTAGAGACTCAAAAAGCCATTTGCTGGAACGACACAGTCAGACGAGCAGATATTTTCATATACACATTTGGGTTTAGGGATGAAATGATTAATCATGATTAATCGATTATTAATTTAGTTATAGATCAATTGTTAACTGGAGTAAACAGACTCAAAAAGACAATTTCTTGAAAGGACAACACAATCAGAGCAGCAGATATTTACAAAAATCATTTTGGGTTTAGGGCTGAAATGATTAATCATGATTAATCGATTATTGAAATATTAGTCAAATAATTTACTAATTGATTAATCAATATCTAGAGTAAACGGACTTAAAGGATTTTGGATTTGGAGAACTAAAGTGTGAATTACATCCGAAAAAACTGCTCTGGTGTAAAAACTGTAAATGAAAGTGAAACTTGCTGATCCAGTCGTGAAGTTGTGGATCAAACTGCAAATTATATCCACAAACACTGAAAACGTTGCTTAGAATAATTTTAGGGATCTTTGTGAAGGAAAAACGGACAAAAATAATAATTTAAGGGAAACAAACTAGCTGCAAATGTTCAGAAGACCTTTTAGGAGACACATTTACTTTGTCATACATAATATAGGCTTCAGCTGGTTGTTTTAAATAAATGAGACTATTTCATGTTATCAAGTTTTTATGATAATAATGAGTCTCTTTTAATAAACAGTAAGTGACATTACATTTATTTTTAAGTTGATTTATTCTTAAAAATGAAATTTTATTAGTTAATTTTTATCATTTAAAATGTATAGTTACTTATTTAATGTTTATTAATTTTATAGTACATTTCCATTTAATTACCTTATGATATGTTATTCATTTAGTTTTTTTAAATTATTTTGTCCCTCCATGCACCATCATGATTAATCAAAAAATCATCTACTGACTGACTTTTGATGTTATTTTTTAAGATAAAAAAAGATGGTGTTTTTTAAAATAATTTTGTTCTCTTTTTTTTTGATAGTCAAAGCTTGTTTTTGCACTGTAATGTTTTTATATTGATTGCATCCTGATGGCCTGCAGATGAAAACTAGCCTGAATGGTAATGCTAGCATAAACTGTATCGCTTTTTGAAATAAACAAACAGCAACTTTAATTAATGGACCTGAATTTGTTTTCTGTTTGCGGCAGATTGCCCATGACACACTGATCCAGTACGGAAGCACAGACCTCCAAGCACTTCTGCAGATAACGGGAGAAGGTGGAGCATGGAGCAACCCGATCCTGAACGCTCTGCTCACCGGCCAGACCAGCAGCCCAGAGGACGGTGAGGCTCCGCCCCCTTTCTGATGGCGGCCTTTACTCACCGCTAGAGCTGGGGGATTCATTTATTTATTTTTGGAAAGTCTGTTTTTTTCCACCAATGTTCTCCATTGGGTTTCATCGTTCGGCCATCTTGTTTGACAAACTCATTTTTGTTTGTTCAGACTTTGAATTCAATTCAGAATATTTGGACCAGGGTTATAAAACAGTAATTTCAGGATAATAAAGTAATTTTATTAGAATTCCCAGTGAAAAATTAAAATAACAAATGCTGAGCATCTTTGGTATCAGTTTTACAGATAATACTTGATCTTTTAAAACATTATTATCAGTTACTATCAGTAGCAAGATTTTGAAATGATGGTGCGAAAAAAAATAAAGTTTAAAGTTTTTCTAGAAATGTTAAGAACTTTTTTTCTAGTAAAATTGCATTTTTCTGCTAATATTATGACTATATTCTCGTAATTACCAACAACCATCACCATCTACAATAATTCTGATGAATTTGAACTAATGTGAGTTACTTTGATATTTAATTTCCCTTTGGATCAATAAAATATTTTAAATTGGCTCTAATATTCTGTTGTGCAGCGCAGGGAAAGAATTATTGAAATAAAATCCACCTTTTGAAAATATTTTCTCCCATTTGCAATTTGTTTTATTTCGAAAAGAAACAAGGAAAAAAGGACCCAGGTCCATTTGCTTTATCCTTTAGTCATGAATATTAATTGCTGTTGTGTGTTTGTAGTGAATGCGTACATTAGCCTGGAGGGCGAGGGCTTCATGGAGATGAGGGTGAAGCACCTGGAGAAGATGGGCGAGGTCGCCAAGGCCGGCGTTTTGGCCAAAGCCTGCGCCGAATGCAGCCTTATTTCCAACCAGGGAATGTTCCGGCAGATTTACGTCGCCCAGCTGTGCATGCTGCTGCCCAACGAAGAGGCCATTATGGAGGCAAGGCTCCTCTTTACCTAAATTTATTCAACTTTTATTCTTTGCTTTCAATTCACTGTTAACCTGCCAGAAGTTTCCAAAGCTCTGACATCATCATGAATTTTTAAAGACGGTACATTTCTGATTTTGAAGACATTACTCAATAAATCTCTGACATTATTGTTTTGTTGAGCAAATAGAAACAATTTTGATAATTTAAACTTGTTTAAAAAAGAAGTTTGGTCTGATTTGACTTCAGAAAAATGTATATATGTTGGTTTATCCAGTGTATGTAAACTTCTGGTTTCAGCTGTATGTTTTCTTAAATTGCCACATTCCAACTGTTTTTTTTTTTTTTTTTTAGATTTTACAAGAGCTTTTGAAATCCTTTTCTTGCCCTTTTTCTTGATTTTTTCCCCAGTATTTAAAGATGCAACCATTTTATTACTTCTTTTTTTCAAAACCAAAAACTGAAAAACGAATGTAAAATCAACCTTTTTGAGCTTAACGTCATGTTATGATTTTATTCCCTCTTCAAAAACAAACCTGCAGTGTCGCAAACGGCAGGGTGGACGTAGCTCCGCCTTCGAGGCACAGCTCCTCCTCAGAAGTTTTAAGCTTCAGAGCAGCTCCTGCAGACTAGCCAGCAGCAATTAACAAACATCTGCAGAGCTCATTATAGGAGCTGCTTCTCAGTGAAACGCTGCTGTAAATGTTGTTGGAGGTTTAATAAAGGAGCCATGTTGTGATGACGTCTTGAAGGCGGAGTTACAGAAAGAACAGGTTTCTTTTTTTTTTTTTTTTTTTAAGAGACAGCGACCAGATTTTAAGGTGCTAAATTATGAAGTAGAATTTCTTTCAATCTTATTTGATTTATGGAGGATTTTTGTTGCTATTTTTGGAACTACATGGCTGGAAAATACATGATTCTGGCCCTTTAAGAAAAACGTATTCGGCAGGGTTTTTTTCACGTTTTCAAGGAGAGACTGTTCCAAAACACACCTAGATAAAACGTTTGCTCTGCAGAAAGAAGTCTATTGTTTTTCTGAGAAGAAATGGAGGAAAATTCAGTGATTTCTGCAGCGAGTTGAGCTCCAAACCAGCAGAAAAATAAACTATAACTGCACACGTAGCCTTTGTTTTACCGTTTTCTGGCCCTACTGCAACAATAGTTACTTTTTGTCTTTGGTTCCTCACATCTGAACGATAAGCTGTTTGCTTCTTCAGATTTCCAGGCTGGACTGTAAGGACGTGCTGGAGATCACATCCAGTTTGGAGTCGGAGGGAGAGGAGAACTCGGCCTTCATTCTCTGCACAACTTTCCTAACGCAGCAGCTGCAGCAGCAGAGTCTTTACTGCTCCTGGTGAGCCCAGACGCCCCATCGCTAATGCAACTCAAGTCTCCAATCACTTTCTTTTCTTGTACATCTTCATTTCAAGGAGCCAGACATTATTTTTTAATAAGGAACATTGTTAGACATAAACAGAGGTTTGTCTAGTTCAGGGATCTGCAGTGCTTACAACCTAAAGAGACATTTTTTCCTCTCGGTTTAGATAAATTAACTGACTTAGAGTCGCAAATATCACATAATCTTTTAGCCGGCTTTAGAACTGGCTTTACGCTCCTATTTGAAAATGTTTTTATCTTTCTTGATCGAAAGGGATTTGATATCGATGTGGAGTAAGCTTCAGAGAAGAGTTGACCCCTCGCTGACCTCTCTGCGAGAACGATGCCTTCAGCTTGGTGCCATTGCCAAAACGGTCCAACATCTGCTGTACCTGGTCCGTGTGATTCAGGCAGAGGTTCGTTCACCACTTCTCACATGTGCACTACAGGCCAGAAGGATCAAACAGGGTCAAAGGTCACAAATATGTAGGTTTACTTACATCAGACTAAATACGGTCACTATTAAAGAAGATGCTTATTGAAATACATTTTTACTATGTATTTCTTTCTTACATTCTACTTTCCTTAAAGTTTCACAGCAGCATGGCTCGTAAGCGATACTGTGATTTATGGTTTTTACTTTTTAAAATGTAGCATCCAGAATGACTGTCATGCTTTCAGATGCTAGTTAAAGCTGCAGTTTCACGTGTTTCAGTGTTTCTAGCTCTATTTTATGAACAATTTTTACTGTTTTTATAAAATTAGCAGAAATAAATCCAACTTGTGTTGGTAATGGTTGGTTATTGAACCACTAATGAAACAAGAACATAAATTAGGAGAGCCAGAGCACAGATTATTATTTTTTGCTTGGGCTGGAATGATTAATCATGATTAATTGATTATTTAGTTATTGATTAACTGTTAATTGAATTATACAAGACAGTTTTCTGAAAAAAACAACATATTCAGAGCAGCAGTTAAACCAAAACTGTACAAAATGTATATAAATTTGCATTTAAGATGAAGACAGCTTTGTCTGTAAATATATTTTACCTCAAAATTCTTAAGTAGAAGTAGTAGTTGTTTAAAATACAAATTATCTAGGAATTTGTTAATTTTAACGTTTTTTTCTTTTTTCAGGCAGAGGAAATTGGAATACTTTCCTCAGTGGGGCTTTGTGTCAAAGCCCTCCAACTTCCGAAGCAGGACGACTCGGAAACGAGAACATCCATATGCAAGATGGTGTCCTCCCTCCTTCGGAACGACCTGGAGGTTTTGCGTGCCTGCCAGCTGACGGAGTTCCTCCTTGGCACCAGCCAGGAAGCCTTCAATTGCCTGAAGGAGCTCTACATGCGGCCAGACCAAAAATACGACCAGGAGGGGGAGGTTATCCCCAACTCGCTCCGCTGCGAGTTGCTGCTGGCTCTGAAAGCCGACTGGCCTTTTGATCCCGAGTTCTGGGACTGGAAAACTCTTAAAAACCACTGCATATCACTGCTGGGGATTAGGCCGGAGTCAGATGAGGAGGAAGAGGACGAGGAAGAGAAGGCTAAGCAGCAGGAGCCACAAGGACTTCAAGTAAAAGTAGAACTGGAACCCCACAACAGGATAAATGGGGGTCTTGAGGTGAATAAAAATCAGATCAATAACCACATGGGCATTAAGGGAGGGTGTGAGATGAAAAGGTCAAAGCTGCGGTGTCAGATTTGTAAGAGATCCATCATAGACATACAGATAATTCATCACTCCAAAAGACACTCAGAGAAGAGCAATCACCCCTGCCCGGTGTGCTTGGAGGACTTCCGGAGCAGAAAGGACCTGATCCCCCACCTGAGGAGACACATCCCGAACCACGAGCCTCCAACGCCGCACAGCATAAAGACCGAAGACACACAGAAGCAACCGGATGAAGACGATGACGTCGAACCAGGCGAGATCACCGTCGACCCGTCGTTGATGCTGTACTACGAATCTACGCATGACCCGGATGTGTTGCATCACATCGTCGAACAGGCCAAGAACAAGGAGAAGCAGGAGGACTGCGACGAGCATATCACCTTCGACTACATCGACAAACACTTCAAGCTGCAGAACCGCGAGGTGTATCCCTGCCCGGCAACCAAATGCACTCGCATCTTTAAACACTCTAAGTATCTATACGTCCACCTAAAATCGGAGCACAAGGGAGACGAAAATGTGAAATATTTCCATCAGATGCGAGACAAAAGGGAAAAATGCGTCTTCTGTAGACGCCACTTTGTCTCGGCTTACCATCACCGCAAACACAGGAAGGTTCACTACGGCGACCGGCCTTACATGTGCGTGGTCCACGGCTGTGGCGCTCGTTTCGGGACGTCCAATGAACTCGTGATGCACAAGCACACTCACGGCTTTCAGCTGAACTACCAATGCGAGCTCAAGGGCTGCTACGTCACGTACTCTGACCTGGGGCAGATCTACCACCACGAAGCGCAGCACTTCAGAGACGCCGCCTTTACCTGCAGTGGTGGTGAATGTAAAAAATACTTCTTATCCAAAAAGGACTTCCTAAAGCATCTATCCACACACAACATAACGTTCACCGAAAACGACTTTGAGGCGCAGAGAAGGGCTAAGCGGAAATTCTTCAAGGCTGTCCGTGAGGTGATGGTCCGCCCTGTGAAGCCTGCGGATGTGAAGGACGCGATAAACGGCGATATTCTGAACTCTCAGCCGATCAGTTCTGGCTCCTCTTTGCAAGAACACGAGTTCAGTGAGCCCAAGGCAATGATAACGCTGGTGGCTGTGTGCTTCGATGGCAGCAAGTTCACGTGCGGCTTTGAGAAGTGTGGAATGACCTTTACCAGAGCCAGAGACGTCCAGAGGCATCTGAAGTGTGCTCACCCGGAACATCTCAAGCTGGAAAACAGAGATCAAAAAAACGACAAGGAGGAGAACCCGCCGATGCTCAAAGAGATCAAGACGGAAATGGAGCAAGAGGTCGATGAGAGTGGAGAACAAGAGCACTCTCCATTGTTGCCCGTTGAGTCAGGCAAAGAAAACAACGTGTCCTTTGATACCACACCAAATGAAGCAACTTCCTTAAGCCTTAACACAAAAACTGACGCTCTGAACGAAATCCTTATCGGGCTGAGCAATCTAACTCTTGACCCCTCGTCGTCTCACAGTTCGCAAAACTCAGACTTTATATTGTCTCAGTCGTCTCTTCACCAGGCGATCATAGCGAAGCCTCCCGTCGTGTTGCTCAAGAAGAGACGACATTTACTGGAGCAGAAGGTAAAATCCGAAGCAGAGCAATCATCGGTAACGGCGGAGGAGGATGACTTGTTAGCGTCAGCCAAGCCGTATCTTTGCGAAATCAAACGGTGTGGCTTTCGGACTGCAAGGAGCTACAGCTTGCTGCGGCACTATGTCTCCATACACAACCACACGATCGATGAGGCCAAGCTGATGACTTCCTCATTCAAGCCTTACAAATGCCAACTTTGCACCAAGAGTCACAGAGAGAAGAGAGTCCTGAAGGCCCATTATCTTCAAACGCATAACATGACTGAGGACTGCTTTGAGAAACTGAGCTTTGGGCCTGTGCCGTTTGAAGGAAACAAAGGCTCTCCGACACCGAAGCACGGTGTGAAACTTATAAAGGATGGTGAGGGGACGCTGCAGCTGGAGGCAAAGGAAGATACCGGGACCAGTGAGAACGGAGAAAATGGCAGCAATCACTCCTCAATGGAAGAAGGAGAGGATGAATCGGAGAACAAAGATGAGCAGAAAGAGGAAAACGAGGAGGATAAAACACAGCAGATCCGAACAAGGCGTGTCGTGGCCAAAAGCAACCTGTGTTACATGCTGGATAAACTCAGTAAACCTTTCCACTGTGTGGCCAAAAACTGCTACGCCTCTTTTTCCACTCAGGGAGGCCTTGTCCGCCACCTGCAGTTGGTGCATCACTACAACCGCTCCCAACTCCTTCTGGAGAAAGACGGTGATGCGCACGGCAGTCCTGAAGCCAGAAGGGAACCTGCAAAGAAAAGACCTCTCGCAAACTCCGATGAACCTCAGCCCCAGTTCAAGTGTCACTTTGCTAAATGCTCTGCCTCATACCACCTTAAAAGCAGTCTGGTGAGGCACACGAGAGATGTCCACTCCCGGCCTCCGGAGCTCATCCGATGCAAATTCGACGGTTGCTCAAAGGTCTTCAGCCACAACGAGGACCTTAAGAAACACACCCTTTACAGCCACTTTGAGTACTATGACTCACTGGTGGTACGGCTGGAGAGCACGCACAAAGAGTCGGTTTCCGGCTGCCAAAAGAAGATGATAGTTGCACAAAGGAGTTCTCGGAAGGACGAAACTTCTGAACCCACCACTGAGAATTCAGAGTCCGAAGGGACGACTGAGTCGGAAAAAAAGGACGACAGCGACGCTGATGGGAAAAAGGCGTCGAGTAAAAACGAGAAGCCAAGGAGAAACGCCTTTAGTGACTTTGTGTTGCGATCTCACGAGGAAGCGCTACAGATGTGTCAGGACCGCTGTCTGCGCGTGGCGTACCCGTGCATGGTCCAAGACTGCGACTCGGTCGTCACCTACCTGCACAGCTTGCACCGTCACTACAGGGGCGTGCACCGCATGGAACAGGAAGATCTCTACAAACATGAAGACAAGCTTGTTTTCAACGCAGAGCAGCTGGAGGTTTTGATCCAAAGGAAGTCCGCCAGGCCCCCCATTATGGGAGAATCGTCACCTGCAGTGGTTGAGACAACGGAGGTCAAAGCTGAAGTGGAAAACGCAGAGGAGCAGCCTCCGCCTCAGAGTCCTCCTGCAGTCGAAGTCAAAACGCAGGAGGAGGAAAGTCCCGAGCCTCTGGAAATATTAGAGAAAAAAAACGAGGAGGTTCCACCTGAGGTTGCAAATGAGGAGCCTAAGGAGGAAGCGATGAAGGAAGAGCCTCTTGAGGATCTGCTTGAAGTTACAAGACCAGACAGCGCGACAAAACAGGATGAAAGATCAATACTAGACAAATTCAAACCACTGCTTCGTCCTGTAACCGTGGCTCTCTCGCCTCCATGCTCGCTTCATGTTGCTTCTGCGGCAGATGATAAAGTACCAAACACTACGCCACCGCAAACACCGCCGGCGTTTCCATCACCGCCGCCCACTGCCCCCATCCGCCAGCCGCTGAAACGGAAAAACGAACTCTCTGAGCAGCCTCTCGGCATCCAAGAAACCAAGCCTAAAAGCCCGTCTCCAACTTCTTTTGACATCGGCACCTACAAGCCAATGGGCTTCGAGGAATCCTTCTTGAAGTTCATTCAAGACTCAACTCCGGCAGAGGAAGACGAACAGGCGAAACGCAAAGACACTTTGAAACGGGGCTGCTCCCTGAAGGAGAACAACCAGTTGGGGATCTCCCACACCCGCAGCCGGCGCGCCCACTCCCCACTGGTGAAGCCCCACGCCATGACTGGAGACTTCACCTCAGTACAAAACTTGAAGTCCATCCTGGACAAAGCCCTGGCCGGGTGTGGGGACCTGGCTATCAAGCAGCTACAGTACCTCAGACCGGTGGTGGTCCTGGGAAGGCCCGTATCCAGCACCACTACGCCTGACCTCTTCCCATCAAAGACTAACAGCAAATTGCTTCTTGGAAGTTAGTTTCACTGAGCACCTTTTTTTTTTTTTTTTTTTTTTTTTTGGTAAATGGCAATGAAAATAACTTTTTTCCATTCACAAAAAAATTTCAGTATTTAATTTCATCCAAAACATTTTTTTCTGACCTTTTGTAGAAATTAGAATAGTAATAAAAAAAGAAAACCGAGCCTCAGAGGTAACATCAGAACAATCTGACAGTATTTTAGATTTATCAGTCAGATAACATCCAGTGTGTGAATTCAGTCACTAATGTATATTTACTCCAGCCCTCCCGGATACATGTATAGCTTTTCAGATTGTTAGAGATGATCAGTAGCAAAATGCCAAGCCTTTTCACTCTGGTGAAAATGTGACTGAAATGTTTCCCTACTACTTCAGACCAGAGAAGTATGTTTGGTTATTTTTCACTTCCATTTATATAAAACCAGTATTGACAGCAGTTCTTGGACAACATGTATGTAATGATTTCTAATAAAAAAAATTTACATGTGGAAATAAGTTTAGGGCATTTTGTAATCAATTACATTTTTAATTTGACGTTTGTTGGATTCATTAAGTGCCAATAATAATTGCATTTCGATCTGTTTCTGATTTGGAAAGAAGGAAAGAAAAAACTTTGTACATTGATATGTGTAAAATATAGTGTCATGTTTTCGGTTGCATAATAGTATTTACATAGTTAGAAGGCTAGTAGAAGTAAATCATGTATTAAAGTCACAGAAAATCCAAAGAAGAAGAAATTACGCAGAATTATTTGCTACATCACTGTTCACACACTTAAGATTATCTAAAATTATGGACAATATTTGATTATTCTTCCAGATGCCAAACATTTTGGGTGTGTTCAAAATGACGCCCCCTACAGGGTTACATTTGTTGGAGGTCGTATGATGGTTCAAATTGTATATCGAACGTTGCTGCCATATTGTGAGTGGCGTTTCTTTGAAACATGCTAAAAGTTGTTTGGTTTCAAGAGTTTTAAGTGTGAGTTAGAATCCACTCAGGTTTAGTTTTGAGCACATTTAATCAGCAAAGCAGTTCAAAGTGCTTTAACAAACAAAACACAGAAGTGATAAAAAGTTATAATCTAGAACAATGAACCTATTTTTCATGCGTTATTAGCCTTGATTTAAAGGGACTCAGTGTTTCAGCTTTGGTCCAGATTAGTGGAGCATAAAACTGAACACTGCTTTTCCATGTTTGGTTATTTAATGTATTAAGGATACATTAAAATAATGTTATTTAATGTATTAGGATACATTAAATACTTCCAAACTACAGTATGTTGAAGTCTATTCTGATCTTCAGGGAGTCAGTAGAACAACGTTGCAGCTCTTAATCAGGACGACATAACCTTGAATGTAACCATGTGGTTCCTCCACAAGTTACAGCTGAGTGAAAATACAATGAGCCTCTCTTAAATGTAGCTGCTGCTGCAAAAAGCAAACTAAACATTCATGCTTTAATTCTGGAAATATTCTGTAGGTGATAAAATCCTGACTTTGTAATTATCTTTATGCGACTCTGAAGGTTCAGGTCAGAGTTCATCTTTACACCCAGATTTCAGGTCTGATTTCTAGTCAGAAATTACAGCTATAACAGTTATTACAGCTATAATGCTTCAGTTATAGCTGTAATAACTGAAGCGTTTTATTCCTCTTTAGGTCAAAAATACTTTTCAACATTTTAAATCCATACATATATACTTTTATTATTATGAAAAGTAGTATGTGTTTGTTCTTTCTGTGATTAGCCACCAAAATAAGACTTTATCTAAATACATTGATTACTTAATGTAACATTCATAATGTGATGTTCTCATATAACATATATTTCTGTCAAATTGAACTGAAATATTTACATTTACTGTATAAAAAACACCAAACCTTTTTTTCTCACCACTTGAGATTGAATCAGATTAAACTTTAACATTTTTTATCTTAGTTAGGATTACCAACATTTGTATTTTAAAATATAATGTAGTACTAAAATAATTCCAGTCCATTAGATTAAAGATTTCATGTCCACCACATTTGTTTGAGGAAAATAAATATCTGAACTGAATAGGGTTTAATGATGCCATTTGAACAATGTTAATATAATATATATTTATCATGTTTTCATTATTATAAGAATGTGAGGATGCATTGTTAAAACATTAAATAATTAGTTAGAAAAGAGAACTTTCAAACATCCAACCAAATAGGGACTTATTAAGGACTTATAACTTAACTGTCCAAACAGGAAAAAATGCTGCTATAAAATAAACTGTTCACGTTCCAAGATTTTTCTCAATTTTTCTACAAGTCTTACATTTTCAGAGGTAATTTAAGTTTTATCTAGAATAAAGACAAATAATTAGCTTTATTCACCATGTTTTGTGGTTTTACTTTGGGTCATTTTTGCTCCCAATAAAGACTTATAAATATATAAATAAGAATGTAAAATAATAAAAAGGAAGGGAAGTTCAGCCCTGATTTGGATGAGCCAAATCGCAGCGATGGACCAACAATGACCCAGTAGAAGATGAGCAGCAGGTTTAGTTCTTTTTACATGTTGATTCACAGATAGTCTTTATAATGAGTGTTGGTCTCTTAAAGTGACACACCAAGTTATATGATATGTAATGGTCGAAGTCAGGTGAGATTGCCACTCGCAATATGGCGGATGAACTACCATTGTTGCTACTTTGTGGGTGTATTTAACTGGTTAATGCCATTTGTTTACATCTTATCGACTCATTTCGAACGAGTTTAAAACCCCGGTTTTAAAAAACAAGCCGTTAGTTTTCTTGCCAACCGCCAAAAGAAGAACAAAACGAGCCGTTAGCTCGAAGAAACGGCTCAGTTTTAATGAAGCAACTTCGCCTCCTGGTGGCAGAAATATCGCCACCTCGGAATTCGTCGCGCGGCGGAACTAACGTTAAAGCCGTTTGATTGGGGACGGAAAACGTTGAAGCACTTCACCCGACGGGCGCTTTGGGGATCTTACATGAATGGGAAAAACGGCGAATGTCGCAGTTCTGAGAATGAAAGCCGGACGTGAAGCTTTCTGTTTTTAGTCGCTTTCTGTCGCGGATTGTCACGGATTCGTCTTGTTCTCCGCTGCGGGAAGTTTGAAGCGCGTGAAGCGGAAGCGCAGCAGCCATTAGCCTGTCAGGTCAGTTAGCCAGAGGAGAAACAACCACAGTAAAGATGCTAAAAACTCTTTTTCTGCTGCCCGTTGAGACGCAGATATTTTATTCAGTCCTAGTTTTCTCATGGACGGTTTATCTCTGGGAGGCATACCTGTCCTGCAGACAGGTGAGTAAATGTGTTATCTTTCTGTACAGTAGAAAAACCTCAAATAAAGATTAAACATAGCTCTATCTGCTGTAATATAAAATAAACACATGTGAAAAGGTTGAATTATGTAGTTATTTTGTGTGAAAGGTGTGTGTTTTAAGGCATGTTTCATTTATTTGTGATCTTTAGGATTGTGTGATTAGATAAAAACAAAGTTATGTATCATTATGAAGTGGGAACAATTTACACAATGTTAAATAAATAAAACACCCAATAAGTGCTGCTCATTTAACTGTTCTTTTTTTCTAAATATCTCAAGGAATATTACAGTAAATGAGTCACACTTCTGATTTTTATGAGTGTGAATAATGATAAAAACCTTATTTTATACCAAAAAATTAATAAATATAACTTTCCAATTAGATGCTGAAATTTGAGGTTTTTAATGATACAAAATGTGGAGATAATAATTAATATTATTTATTTATCTTTTCAAGAAAGTGAAGTTGGGATTACTAGATTTAATAAGGAAATGCTCTAAAAACAATCAAATCAACACTTATTTTAATCCAGAGTTATAAAATACAGTTTTTACAAGCTGTTACAGATGTTATAATTCATTGCTGTTCTGCTTGCGCAACTATTTTCGTGGTAAATGTTGGTAAAGTCACAGTGAAGTGTAGTTCTCCTGAAACAAGAAAGTGAGATTAAAGTTAACATCTGTTACAATTTTACAAACCGAGAACGTTCCAACATTTTTTTTCAGCTTTTTATGCCTTCAGTTGATCGAGCAGAACGTATCAGGTTTAACTACAAGATACTATGGATTACAGTTAAAAACAAAACAAAAACAACCTGTAATCACCTATCTGAGGATTACATAAAGATGTTTAAAACTATAATTGTGTGAATAAATTTAATTTTATGGGTTTCTAACTCTATTTTTTGACCTTTTCCTGCCTTGCAGAGGAAAATATACCGGACAACCATCCATGTTCCAGAGGAGCTTGGAAAGATCATGGATCCTGAAACCTTTGAAAAGTCGCGTCTATATCAGCTGGATAAAAGCAACTTCAGCTTTTGGTCGGGGCTGTATTCAGAGATCGAAGGAACAGTAAGAAGAAAATCAGAGCGCTCAGTTTACAAATATATTTACAATTCGCTGCTTTAAAGCTGCAGTATGTAACTTTTATTTTTGTTTTTACATATTTGTTTAAACTGTCAAGTTGTGTCTGTTTGATATGAAGCAAAAACTGAACTCCTTTACCCCACTCTCCATGTGGTTTTCCTATAACTGTCAGTTATCTCCACCATTTGCGCATTTAACAGCACTTGATTGACAGCACTAAGCCCCGCCTTTCGGCTCTGATTGGTTGTTTTTGAAGTTGATTTTTCTTTTTCACAGATCAGATGTCTCATAATAAACTGTCATGACATGTTTAGAGTTTTAAGAAATATGTAAAAAACAAAATGTTTTTCTAAAAGTTAGATACTGCAGGTTAACGTTGGGATGCATCAATCCACTTCTGAGGTTTAAATATAGAAAAAACAGATGAATTGATTTAAAACACTGCAAAAACATAAAATCTTACCAAATATTTTTGGTTTAGTTTCTATTACAAATATTTCTGTACACTTGAAATAAGACAAAACTAACTTTAAAGTAACTATTCAGAAAAATCAATGATTCCTTACTATTATTGATAAAGTATTGGTTAAACTGGTGGATTATTTCACTTATAAAATGCTAAAAATATCTTGTTGCAGGTTAATGAATCTCCCAGTGGATCTAATGCTTCTTGATCAATATTAAGGAATTAGTTGCTTAATTAGCTGCTATCTTGCTGAGAAGTTACTGTTGATTTAGTTTTGTCTTATTTCCAGTTAACTCAAATGTTTTACTTGAAACTAAATTAAAATATTTGGTGAGATTTTGTGTTTACAAATTAGGAAGATCAATTCTGTAATGTAAAATAAATAATAAAGCATAGAATTAGACTGAATAGATCTGCGTAGATCTAGAATGTTTTTAACTATCAGGACCGATACAGATATTGATACGCGATCGGTGTGTAAGTAAGCTTAACGTTTTGTTTGTTTCCAGCTGATCCTGCTGCTGGGCGGGATCCCGTTTCTGTGGCACTACGCCGGTTCTGTGACGGCTCGGTTCGGGTTCGGCCCGGACTACGAGATCACCCAGTCGTTGGTGTTCCTGACTCTGGCCACGCTGTTCGGCGCCGTAACCGGACTTCCCTGGAGTTTGTACAGCACCTTTGTGATTGAGGAGAAGCACGGCTTCAACCAGCAGGTTTTCCTCTCATCCTGAAGCCTGAAACCTTTTTCTGGCAGATTTAACGTCTAACTTCTCGCCTTCCTTCCGCCAGACGTTGGGTTTTTTCCTGAAGGACGCGGTGAAGAAGTTTGCAGTGACCCAGTGCATCCTGCTGCCGGTGAGCTCGCTGCTCCTGTACATCATAAAGATCGGAGGAGATTATTTCTTCATCTACGCCTGGCTCTTCACGCTGCTCGTCTCTCTGGTAAGTGAGGAAATCTTCCCTCCGTTTTCCTCCGTCCGTTTCTCTCGTTTTGATTTTAGGTGACAGACGAACAAAAAGGTTTTTAATGTGGTTTTGTTGCTGGTGGTATTGTTTTCCAGTTGAAATTATGAGAACAAAATAATTTGATCAGAATAAAATCACAATACTACTAGAAAAAAAATTGTTTAATGAGAGCAAAGCTTTGATATTAAGTTAATCAGTTTGTGTTTCTTTCATCGTTTCAAATTCCTGCTGGTAATAATTTGACGCTGATAAAAGACAAAGTATTTCCCTATTTTTATAACTTTATTAATATTAATTTGTTCCACATTTTAATTTGTAGGCGTTATCATTAAATTACTCTTTGATTCTTCTAATATTACAGCTTTTTTCTCATATTTTTATGACTTTATCATAATATTGACTTTTTATCATACAGATTTGTTCTTGTTACAACTTTTCTTGTATTATTTAAACCTTTTCTTATATTATTACAACTTTATTCTCTTTTTTTTAACCAAATGTCGTACGACTTTATTCTCATGCTGTTGCAACTTTTCTTGTATTTTAATTATTTTATTCTCATAATATTATGTCTTTATTCTTGTAATTGTTTCTTTTCTCCGTCTGTGACATAAAATATGCAGAAGTTTACAAAATGTTTGGATACATTTAAATATTTTATGTTTAAATGTTTCCTCGGTATTTTCTGCCTTTGCTCTGGTATTTGAAGGTTCTTGTGACCATTTATGCGGACTACATCGCTCCGCTGTTCGATAAATTCACGCCACTGCCGGAGGGCGAGCTGAAGACTGCGATAGAGGACATGGCCAAGAGCATCAGCTTCCCTCTCACTAAACTCTACGTGGTTGAAGGTAGAAATGTTTTGTTTAGATTGTGAGAAGTCTGAATTTGTTCCCAGGTAACTCTCTTTTCCGTCCTTCCAGGTTCGAAGCGTTCTTCGCACAGCAACGCGTATTTCTACGGCTTCTTCAAGAACAAGCGCATCGTGCTGTTTGACACGCTGCTGGAGGATTATTCCCCTCTGAACAGCGCTGGAGAGCCGCAGTCAGACACGCAGTCGGAGACGGAGTCGGACCCGGAAGAATCGTCCAGCGAGACGAAACGAAAATCCAAGGTGGTAAAAATCAACATTCAAATCTTCCTCACACAGGAAGTTGTGATTAATTTTAATTTTCCTCACAGAAGAAGCAAGGCTGCAACAACGCGGAGATCCTGGCGGTTCTGGGTCACGAGCTGGGCCACTGGAAGCTCGGTCACACCGTCAAGAACATTGTCATCAGTCAGGTGACCAAAATTGGAAATGGATCGGTTTTCAATTCACAATAATCAATAACTTTCAATTAGCTGTTTTCAAGGCTTCATTTCTGTGAAAAGTCCTTCAAAATACAGTTTGGTAACAAAATGCAATTAAATACATTTGGAAAATTTACATTCACCAAATAAAAATATATGTTTTTTTTTTTTTTTTATCATTGTCTGAAGTTAAAGCTGAACTTCTATTTTTAGTTTGAAAAAAAAATTATTTATTTTTCCTAAATTCAGCTAAACTTAGCAAGAACATTTTAATTAGAGATTTTTTACATTTTCTTTGCATATTTACTTTGAGCAGGAAAGTAATTAGTTTTATTTATTATTCCTAATTGCTCAGTGATTTATTGATCTGTTTGATTGATTGAAAGATTCCCTTATATTTTATACTTTAAGCGATGTTATTAAAGTTGGAGGATTTTTTTGTGTTATTGTTTTGTAACATTTCAAAACACACAAGTTTTGCTTACATTGTCCCTGCTGCGGTGCTGGAAAAGTTTGACAGTAATTTTAAGTTTTCCTGTGGGAAAAGTGTCTGAATCCTGAATCCAACAGGGCTTCCTGGAGCAGATCTGGTTTATTTAAACCTTTTTGTGTCTGCAGATGAATTCCTTCCTCTGCTTCTCCCTGTTTGCGGTTCTGATCGGCCGTACGGAGCTGTTTGTGGCTTTTGGATTCACTCAAAGTCAGCCGACATTAATTGGCTTGATGATTATCTTCCAGTTCATCTTCTCTCCTTACAACGAGGTAATTTGGGTCACCAAACTGTTTATTTTCCGTTGTTTTAAAGCTGAAGGTTATCTATTAATGAGTTAATTTAAAATTAGCTGCTTGAAGTAATCAATCATCATTTTTAAATGAAAGTGGACGCCACTCCGTCATGCTGCTCGGTTGAATAAACACTATTAATATTTCTGGGGAGTTTTTGTCAAGAACAGAACCGCATAATGTGCATTTGGACTGTTGTTTCTGGGCGCCATCTTTGTTACTGTATCGCTGGCGTTGCTTAAGGCGCCCTCTGCTGGCTGTTGGCATCACTAACAGGAAGTCTAAACGGACGATATAACTGCTGTTGAAGTGAAACTTAAGGAACTTGTTGACTGTTTAAAACCAAACCCATAAAGTGCATTTTGAATCAGACTCTGCTTGGACCATTTCTTTCCTGTTGAGTTATGACTCCGACATCCTTTGTTGTAGTTCCGCGTAAGGATGACCGGCGGCGCCCTCTGCTGGGTGGAGGCCATCTACAACACAAAGAATTTATACCTGCACATTTTGAGTTAATCAGTTGGAACTAATTTTAATCTTCTAAACTGTTAATCAACAGTTAAGTGTAAGTCAATTAATCCGCCTTTTCCTGCTCCGTTCTGCAGCTGCTGTCTTTCTGTCTGACGGTTCTGAGCCGCCGGTTTGAGTTCCAGGCGGATGCCTTCGCTCGCGGCATGGGCAAAGCCTCAGAGCTGTACTCTGCTCTGATCAAGCTCAACATGGACAACCTGGGCTTCCCTGTGGCGGACTGGCTCTTCTCCATGTGGCACTACTCCCACCCGCCCCTGCTGGAGCGCCTCAGGGCGCTGGGGAACGTCAAGCAGGACTGACGCGGCCGGACGGGGGAGCGGCGGGCGCCGCGTCCTCCCGCGGGCCTCCGCAGACCCCTCCTCGCCCTGTGACGCTGCCTGGTCTTTTTTTCCTCCCGCCTGTCCCCCAAACATTGAGTTTTACCTTATTTTAGCACGTCACTGTCCAAACATTCAGCAAAACCAAAACATATCAGCGAAAAGCGTTTTCTCAGTGCGGCTTGCTGCGAGGAATCATTTGGACAATGTTTGTTTAGAAAAAGATAGCCAGGCTACAGTTTACGGATTGATTTGGCAGTTTGTTTTGTTTTCAACTTATTTATTAATTACATTCTGTACATATTTTAAAAGGAAAGAAAGACATTTTATGATTATTTTCCAGTATTAGGATGTCAAACTAGTGAGGAATTTCTTAGAATAGTTTATGAATTAGCTATTCCTGTTGTTTATTGCTTAAGTAGAAGAACATCTGTAATTATGGCGACGCTTTTTACAGATAAACAGGCCAGATTCTGATTCGTCCTGCAGCTGCCAGTCCTTGAACTGTCAATATCAAAACTATTTCTTTTGTTGTTTTTAATGAACAATCTGATTCATTTTCTTTAGGAGTGTAATCATCACAGACTTGAGTGCCTCTGAATGTCTTTCGGTTCTGATAGTGATGTGAAAGTTTTAGTTTCATTTTTTTTCTACATGAACTGATTAATTGTTTTTGTTTTTATTTTTATTTGCCTGCAGTCGAGGGTCCAACCAGCCCTGTACATAATGTCATCATAGTGAATGTGGTTGGAAATTTTACGTTTAGTTTCTTCCCGTGTTACCTGGTGAGCAAAATGTTAAAATATTTTTGGGGACGTTGGGAGGCAAAAACTTTCCTTCAGCACACAAGGCAGAGTTTGGTTTGTTCAGAAAGGGGATTGAAGCTTTCTTTGCTGTGTTGAATAAAATTCTGCAACGCATTTCATTTTCCCATCTGGTTCTGATCATAAAGTCATGATAACTGTTTTAATTTAAGACATATTTGAAAGAATAGCTGCTCAGATGTTTGAAAACTATTTTAACCAAACCCAAAAATGAGGCAGAAATAAGTTAAATGTATTTTTAAAATATTTTCATTCAATTTAATTATTAATTACATTTTTTTTTAATCACAAGCTTTTCCAATCTTCTTCTGAGATTTTATCTCAGAATTATGACAATTTATTCCATAAATAACAGATGAATTTCCAGCTGAAATTGTTATAGCTATAAAAATCTGTAAGAATTAAATGTCAGTCATTCATTTATTTCAGCAACTTCATCCACAAAGTGAAACAACATTAATATTAATTCTACACAATGTGATGTTTTTAAATCACAGTAAACCACTGTAAAATAAAAAATAAATAAAAACACAAATAAAAATAAAATCTTGTTTATTCCCAATTAAATTGTGATCTAATAGAGAAAAGTTTGTTTCCGGACCCGTTCCAATTTTTTTCTTTCTGTTTTTTTTTAAGATTTCCAAAAAAACATTTTTCTTTTAATCCTTTTTGTTTATAGATGTAAAATTTTCAACTTAAGCAGAATGTTATTTTTAAATGTTTAAACTTTTTTATTTCTCATTGAGATTCCATATTTTATCTATTTTGAGGGGGAAAAAGTATATTTGAAGACGAAATAAAAGTTACCTTGAAAGCGAAAATGACCCGTATCAACGTGGGGTCAACAGATACGTCAATTACGTAAGATGTTACGGTGGGGGACGTACTATTACGCAAGTTGAGCTATTTCA
Organism: Poeciliopsis retropinna; assembly: GCA_010277075.1. Taxonomy (NCBI): domain Eukaryota; kingdom Metazoa; phylum Chordata; class Actinopteri; order Cyprinodontiformes; family Poeciliidae; genus Poeciliopsis; species Poeciliopsis retropinna. The sequence continues at coordinate 2,553,123 of VMRM01000018.1, forward strand.
CTCTAAATACCGATTATTTCTTCAAACTAAAGTTTTACAAAGTTACTTCTCGAACGTATTAACGTGTTTTTAGCCATTTGATATATAAAAAACATGATTTTCTACAGAGTTTAGACCAGAAGAGCAGGCGGACTCGCCCCTCAGTTTCCATGCTAATGGTACGGTCCGCTAGCTGCTTTCTGTGGACAAGGGCAAACCGTCACTGTCAGCCTGTTTTTGTACCGACGGTCCAACATGGCGAGGCTGCTGAGGTTAAACATCAGGAGTTTTGTCACATCCCAGCTGAGAATGTCCTCCGATCAGGTAATAAACGTCTTTTCCCTCCTGGCTGCTTTGAAAATCATTCAGCATGTTGTTGTTTTTTAGCTAACTAAACCCAAACATGGTTGTAATAACATCGGTTTTAAATGACTAGTAATGGTTTCTAGATTATATTAGTGATTTGGGTTAAATCTGACATGTAAAATGTATTAATTACCAGCTGCGTCATAACAGAGGATCTGTGATTGTTTTTGCTCAGGTTACACAGTAAAACATATCGGTATTTTATTATTTTGATTATTTCTAACCCTGATTCTGGCCTTCTAAGTTGAGCTGACTCAGTTGTGTTATGTTACTGTATAATATTTTTTTAATATTTTTTCCTATCAGTAATATTCAGATGCAGTCCTTCTGTTTCTATCAGAAGTTTTTCACATGAAACCAGAAGTTAAAAATAAAAACCCACAGTAAAACCTCATTTCCTGATTTTTCAAGTATGAAAGCAGCAAACCTGAAACATATCCTCTTTGTTTGACTTTTCATTGTTAAGATTATTTGAAACTAACTGAAGTTTAAGTTAGGACAGTTGTATTTTTTATTTTTTACTGCAGTTTCACTTTTATTTTGTGTTTAATTTAAATGTTATTTACTGTTCTTAATTTGCTTACTGCTGTGATGATGGAAATCACAGACATCCTTGAGCAACAGAGTGTCTTCATTCAGAAGCTTCTTCAGAAGTGCTGTAACAGAGACTGCTACAGAGGCATCTACAACAACTCTTTGAAGAAAATTAAGAGTTTTAACATTTAATTTCCATCAGGGATTATTAAATAATTTTTTATAGAATTTTGAAAAATTTAATTTTGATAAAAAATTCATTTAGTTAGTTGTTATGTATTCACTGCGTCTTATTATTTGTGAATTTAGTTTTCAATCCTTACAAGTATTTTAGCATGTATTTATTTGTTTAACTGGTGTTTCTTTAATATTTCAAACCAATGTTACTTCTAACTGTGCCTTTCTCTGTTTCATCTCATTGTTTATCACTCTTTTATTGTCCCATATATTTAAAAACAGGCTTGTGTTTCTAACACTTAAATATTTTCATATCAGTCAAAAATTACCTGACTAAATGCAAGATGAAGTTTTCAAATGATGATTTAAATTATTCATGGTGAACAAAAGGAAGAAGACATTCAAGCTGACCTGGTCTTGTGTGATTAAATACTCACCTCTCAGGCTTTGACTCGGCCACTCAAAAGAAGACAAGCCTGCAGTGCGCCAGACGGTTAAATAGTTTTTGGTTCTTCTGGGGAGGTTATTCATGTTTTTTGTAGATAACGGCTCTTTTGTAGTTCATTTTTATATTTCTTTAAATGGTAGCACGTCATAATGTATTGTGTGTTTTTTTTTAGATATTTTATTTTAGATTATTTTCCTTCATGCTGTTTTGTACAGTTTAGACATTAATCAAACCTGGGTGTAATAAGCGATTTCCCCTCGGGACTCAGCTCATCTTTGAATCTCTGTCTCACCTGTTGCAGCTGGGTGAGCTGGGAAAAGGAGCAGGAAAAGGCGGAGGCGGCGGCGGCTCCATCAGGGAGGCGGGTGGCGCCATGGGGAAGAAGCAAGCCGCTGAGGAGGAAATGTATTTCAAGTAAGTTTTTTTTTTTTTTTATTTGTATATACTCAAACCAATAACAGATGTGTTTTTGTTACAAAATATTTGTAAGAAAACCCAACTTTGCTAATGTCCAGAAAACACAACTTTGCTATTGCGGTGATTCAGTTTAATAAGATATTAAATTGAAATCAGATGTGACTACGCTTGTTCATGTAATAATCCTAAAACTCATGGGAGGGACGGATGTAAATAGTTACATAAAACAATATCCTAGCGCTAATCATCTATTCTAGGTCGAAGTCTTGTTATAGTCGATTCAACGCCTTGGAATGACACATGCTGTGACAGCTGGAATAAAAACATCATCTACCACTTTCTGTTGTCTTCTTTGTGGTTTTCACCAGTAGTAACATTTGCTAGTTGATCATATGACCCTTGCGATGTAAAATATTGGTGTATTTTGATACCACTTCATCTTGGCACAAAAACTATTTTTTCTATACAAAAAGTTTTTTTGTTTTTTTAATTGCCATGTTTTCAAAAGGGTAGAGTGCCTTCTCCGGGTCGGGGATTGGGGGACAGAGGGTACTGTTGTAATTTCAATTTGCACATTTTTATGGCTAATGTGGAAACACAGCTAATGTGGTGGATTAATTATTAAAAATCTAATATTTGGTTTTCTCCCTTCCTTTTTATCTTTTCTGTGTGTTTGTCTGTGGAACGGCACAAAAGACGGAAAGAGCAGGAGCAGCTGGCGGCCCTGAAGCAGCATCACATGGAAGAAATCGATCACCACAAGAAGGAGATCGAACGCCTGCAGCGCGAGATTGATCGCCACAAGGGAAAGATCAGGAAGCTGAAGCATGACGACTAAGTGGAACTGTCCAAAAAAATAAAATGTATTTTCCTTTGCCTTTATTCATAACACCTGTTGCTGCATGCATTTACCAAATTACCAGGCGGTACATGAATGTGTGGAAGTTGCTGAAAGTCATTAAATCTCCTCATCTACTGCTGTTTTGGTTGTTTGCTGCAGTAACAATCTGCAATTTCTGACTGAAGTTCTTCAGTGCATTTTATGCTTCAGGTCACAAACTGTCAAGAAGTACAGTTAAAGCTGTGTTTGTCAACATGAGCTTTTTGCACCGTTTAAATAAAAAAAATTGTGCATTAAACTGCAAGTTTGAAACACTGAAAGCTGGTTTTCTTGGTTTTATTTCAACGTGTTGGGACTCTGGGACTGCTCTGGTATACTAATGTGGTTACAAATTAAAATCGTCCAAACATTTAGATTCTTTTTCTATGAAGACAAAAAAGCTGTAAAAATGCTTTCAATAGTTAATTTTAAGCAAAGTAAGCCAGTAGATTAGCGATATTGAAAGACGATTCAATAATGTGATGCTTTTAACAGACAATGTTCCTAAAATGTTTCCACTTAATTGCATACAGGATATTAAAGCATAAAGTCTGACTTTAAAACATCACAAAATACCTTCTAAGTTGAAACTTTCTGCAGTTTGCATGTAGAAAGGGTCACAGGTCTGTTAGAAATGCATGTTTGCAAATTATATGAAGATCAAAAAATATTTCTGTACAATGGTGATCAAAACAACAACAAACAATTTTCTATTCTTAAGATCACTGGCAGTTCTAGATTAAAATTAATCGTTTATTTTTGTCAACATGTTTTTTTTCCCTGACTGGAGGTGATATTAATGTTTTACTGTCAAATTTCCAACCAGAAACAAATGTAAAGGTGTAATAATAATTATTTAATTTTCCATATTATTACTAATAATAACAATTATTAATACAAATGAACAAATAAAAACGTAGAAAATTACATAACGTAGCTTCCTCCATACATAGATGACGCTATAGCAAGACGTAAATAACGTAGACATCGAAGTTTCGTCACTTCCGGCTGCCCCTGTCTTTTACCGCGAGCAGCCCCGTTCTTCTTTCTTTTCGCACATCATGGCGGACCGGTTCAATAAGGTGAGGAATCGCTGCGGAGCTATTTACTTTGCTAATTTCACTTTTGAGTCGTCTTTTGTCAGCCCATAATAGCAAATATGCTGAAAATAATCATATTGTATCGATATAATGCCTCTTTGATTCTCAGTTTTCTGTGAGACGCTGCATTTTTAGGGTAATTACAGGCGGTTGGCTGGAGCTGTGTGAACATGCCTTCCTTCCATCATGGCAGCTTCCCTTACAATACGTTCAGCTTCACTATCCGAACTGTTTCTGTTGTGTTGGGAAGCGGTCTTTAAGTGTAATGTAGTTAAATAGTTTATAGACTCACACAGTTATAGCGGGTTTCAACGTTTCTCTGAAGCGACTCCATCGTGTTGTGTGGTTGATGCTAACGTTAGCTTAGCCGTTCGCAATGGTCATTTACCGACTCCGTGACAAGTATGACTAAGTTTGACAAGTATGACTAAGTTTTACAAACGGTTAAAAATTAAAACAATTTAATGTAGTAATAAAAAGCATAGTTGCATGTTTAAAATAAAATCTGCTGAGTTTGAAACTAGTTTCAATTTTCCTGTCTTTGACGCTAAATCACAAACGTAATTTAGGGTGTGCAAGTTCTATTTTTAAAATTAAAAACGGGACTGGAGGTTCTGCTTTTGAAACAGGACATTCAGATGTTTCAATCTAATGTATATTATAGTTGTGATGGTGGTTGCGTCATGGGCTTTGTTTCACAAATACTTTAGTTTTTAGAGATGTTACTCAATTTATTTTTTCCTACGTTTTATTGTAAAGATTTTGTCATTGCATCCCAGGCTGTTTTTATTAAGAATTTAAACTTAAAAAATAAATCGTCATGATTTCTTTTTTCTTTAATCCTAAGTGGGTAGCAATGTGTCATACCAAAAGTAATCAATAAGTGGATAAAATACCTGCATTTTCGATGTATCCTTTCTCCAACCCTTGTATCTAATGTCTGACTTCAGGATTTCATCTTTTTTTTATGAAGCAAAATGCATCTAAATAAGGAACAATCTTTATTTTTGTTTTCTCTGACAGGTTCTGCTACTAGATGGCAGAGGCCATCTGCTGGGCCGACTTGCTGCCATTGTGGCTAAACAGGTCCTCCTAGGTATGATTTAATTTGGTCTTTTCCCACAAATCAAATTAAATGTGACCTAATCTTTAACTTGTACTTGTGTTGCTACGTTAGGACACAAAGTGGTGGTAGTGAGATGTGAGGGCATCAACATCTCTGGCAACTTCTACCGTAATAAACGTGAGTTCAATCCAAATTTTCTGTGTTTTTATTGGAATTGCTTGTCTGTGATGTTTTACCCAATGTTGTTCGAGTTTCATTGACCATGAGAATACTTTACATGCACTACCATCTGAGACATAAGCGCAGCAGCAACTGTAGTTGTTGTTTGGTTGATTTGATGTGTAACCGGATGTTTATTGTCCAACAGTGAAGTATTTGGCTTTCCTGCGTAAGAGGATGAACACCAATCCGTCTCGTGGTCCTTATCACTTCAGAGCTCCTAGCAGGATCTTCTGGAGGACTGTTAGAGGTAAAAAGGAGACTTTAATGAAAAATTATGATAAATTTGGTGTTGCTCAACAGTGATGAGGCTTTTTATCCCGAATCTGATCCTCAGTTGATGAGCCAAACATCAGATCTGACTGCTGAGTTGAGCATTACCAGCTGCGTTTCCATTCATTGTATAGTTGATCAGTTTTATCTGAAGATAAATTTGCTTTATGGAAACACTGCAATTTGAAAAATTGTTCTTGATTACGAGTAACATGATCTACTGGCGGAAACGCCAAAGAAGACAAGAAGTAGTTAATTTAATGAAAACGCAGCGATTGCAAAATTGTATTTTGGATTAATGACAAAGTTTTGCAGGCATTTGTAATGGAAACGCAGCTAATGTTACACATATGCTTTGATACTAAAAAGTTTTTCTTTTTAAAGAATAATGTTGTTGTGTTTAGGAATGCTGCCTCATAAAACCAAGCGAGGCCAGGCTGCTCTGGAGAGGCTGAAGGTGTTCGACGGCATCCCGCCGCCCTACGACAAGGTGGGGAAAATGTTTCAATCTGACTTTTATTTGAGGTTTTTTGTCTGTGATGATGTTTATTCTTAACTCCCTTAGCTGAGTTTCAGATGAGAGAGAGAAAAAAATCCCTGAGACATTTAAATCTAGGAATAAATGGATGGAAAATTAGTTTTTCTTCTGTTAATTTTGGGTTTTGTTTTGCAGAGGAAGCGCATGGTCGTCCCAGCTGCTCTTAAAATCGTGCGTCTGAAGCCGAGTCGTAAGGTGAATAAATTTGCTTTAAGTTTTTTAAGCTAAGTATTTTTATTTTTATAATTTAATATGTTTAATTTAATTAGATTTTTTCATGTTTTTAAGGCTAGAGTGTTAAATTTAATAGTTTTCTGTGTCTTTAATCAATGTTTAAGCTAGAATGTTAAATTTCATAGTTTTTCATGTTTTTTTAGTTAAATGTTAGTGCTGATTTCTGTCTTTCCCTCCTCAGTTTGCCCTCCTGGGCCGCCTGGCCCACGAGGTCGGCTGGAAGTACCAGGCGATCACGGCCACCCTGGAGGAGAAGAGGAAAGAGAAGGGGAAGCTCCGCTACGAAAAGAAAAAGACGCAGATCAAGCTGACCAAGCAGGCGGAGAAAAATGTCGAGAGCAAGATCGCAAAGTACACAGACGTTCTGAAACAATACGGCGTTCTCGTCTAAACTGGCTTTCAGTGGCTAATAAAAATTTAAGTAAATGTTTACAGAACGATTCTTTGGCTTTTTTTGTACCACAGTGTACTGGTAAAATCATTACCAGTTGTTTTTCTATCAGATGTTTAGTTTTATATCTCTGAAAAAGAAAATATTTTATTTTCCAGATTCACTCATCCAATCGTTTTATCTGCTTCCCTCTGGTCTGGTTTTTACAGGTTTCATATCAAATCTGTATTTATAAATTCAGTGATTCTTTATTTGGGCCATTGGAGAAGGGAGATAATTTATGCCAAAAAACTTTAGAAATTTACTACAAAAAACAAGAAATTTTCTGAGATCAAAATGTCAGATTGTGAGGAAAATAATCAGAAATGTCCTGGAAATGATGTGGCAATTTCTGAGATCAAGACCAAAATTTTCCACTTTTGCAACTCACAAATTTTCAGCTTTTTCTGAATTTAACTTTAGGAACTGAGAAACTAGCAAGTTTTTTTGTTTTTATAGAAAATTTCTGAGTTTTTCTAGCAAAATTTAAGCTTTTTTTCCCTAGAAGTTTTTAATTTCAAAACTTTTAGAAATGTTTTTCATCCGCGATGGCTCTAAAAGCGTCTAGTTTTTATTTCTAGTTTAAGTGTCTTCTGTCTCAACGTGCAACTCATTTTGTACCAGCAGGGGGCAGCAGCAGAAATGTTTTCTAGAAAAATAATTTTTTTTCGCTCGAAAAAGGATATATTTTTTTATTTTTGAAAAATTAAATCTTAAATTTTCTGAGCTCATAAATTAGATTTTCCTAGAAAGCGATTGACCTGGAAATGTCTGTTTTCTGGTGGAAAATTCTCGTTTTTCTGTCTGTTACGGCAATAATGCACTCCACTGCGATAGAAAGTGTCTGACCGCCATGTTGCTCGTTGTGTAATTTCTCCTTTCCGCCAGCAGAGGGTAGCATCGTGCTTCACCTGTACAGCTCTGCTCTGCTACTTCAGTCCTGATTTTTTTTAAATCTTATAAAATAGAACCGAACCTTGGTTTAGTGGGTCGACTATCTAAAATTATTCAACACCACAAATAAATCAAAATCCTTTCCGCAATTAATCTTTTTACAGTATTTAAATAACCGCAGCAGCTCTCCATCGAATATCATTTATGTGTTGGAAGTATTTGCACTCTGCAGCCTGTGGTTATTAGATATCTCTGCAGGACGGCTCGGTGCTCATTTGAATTTCTTCTGCTTGTGAATCTCTTGGGACGGACTGAATGGCTTCCAGCTGAAATTAGGACAGACTCTCAGGTTATTACCGACCAATTACATCCTGTTAATCACACCTTTAAAAACCTGAAATGAAAGATTCAGAGAACTAAATGGCTTTGTTGAAGCTTGGATAGCGTTAATACTTTCTGCTCTGTCGAATCAAGGCTGGTCTGAAAGTAAGAAGGTGTTAAAAGTGAGGGGCGGGGGCCATTTGCAGACCCTAAATTGATTTTGTGCAGCCCAAGAATAAATTTTGACAATATTGCAAGTTTTAAATGAAAATCTACTTGGATGTAATCAGAGATGGTCAAAAATTACACTGTAGAAATAAGAGGAGCGCTACTTAGACATATTCTTACTTAAATAAAGGTCCAAGAAGTTTGTCAAGAGTTTTAAAAAAGTATTTGGTAAAAAGTTACTAAAGTCCAGAGTAACTGATGAAAGTATTTGATCAGTATTTATAAAAATTAACAAACTCATTCTACAGTATTCCCCAGCAGATCCTTCCATGAACAGATGCAAGAAAATGTAAATTTAAGTGGAAACTTTGGTATTTTAAGAATGAAAATGACTAATTCATAGATGTAATGAAAGATAACAAAATAAAATCAATTTGTTTTAATGAGAAACTTATGAAACTAGCAAAATCTGCAGGTGTGTGTCTGGTGAAACTTTGGCTAAAACATGTTTGTTTTTCATTCAGTGGGTAGAAAATCCAGAAATTTTACTTGAGTAAAAAAACTTCATAAATTACTCAAAAGTAAAATAAATGTTTTGTTTTAAGTAAAATAATCTCAAAAGTGGATTCACTTAACAAACTCCCATATCTTGCAGATTTGTTAGTTTTGTCTTATTTTAGGTGGATTCCGAGATTTGTACTAGGAATAAAAAAATACTTGGTAAGATTTTGTGCCTTTGATTTCTAGCTCAGTTTATTTGAAATAAGTCGATGCAAGTGGCTGTTTTCCAGCTTCAAGGAATGAAATCCGTATTTAATCAGTTTTTTGTGACAACATTTTCTCTCTGGGACTTTTAGACCTGAATTGGCAGCAGTAAGTAAAAACAACGCAGAACAAACTGACATTGCAGTATTCCCCAGCAGGTGCAGCAGATTGATTTAGGGATTTCCCAGGGCGTCTCAACGGAGCAGCGCCTTCGCTGCCTGGTTTGTGGCATCATTAATGATGACGTCTAAACGAAGCAATCTGTCAGGATTAGAGGAAAATTGATCTTTCAACGTCCGACTGATGGATAAATCAAAAGCAGATAGTTTCTGCAGACAAAATAATAGGTTTTTAAAAGTATCATTAAGGTTCAGCTATTACTGGAAGAGACTCCTTTAAGAATCCTGCTCTTCTGTAGTCAATTCTGTAAAATGTATATATATTTTTTTAGCTTTGCATCATGTTATAACGTTATTCCCTCATCAAAAAC